>JAUMIR010000002.1:342638385-343838385 GCA_030847615.1 Gambelia wislizenii
ATGCTGACTCCCTGCTGGTGTATCCCAGCCATGGATCTGGCCCATTCTTCCCCCGTTCCCTCCACAGAATGGGAGGATGTCCTGACGGGCATACCAACCTGTTGCTGTAGCTACCATTTTCCTTGCTGACTCGGAAGGCAGGAAGCCCCCACCCCCATATGTGAGCAGCCTTGGCCACATGTTGTGGAACTCCTTCCTGCCTTCCAGGAAGGCTAGGGAAACTGCAAGAGCAGTGAAGGCCAGCCTGCAGGGATGTATTCCTGCAGACATGTGGGGCCCAATCCATTTTTTCACCAGTGGTAGTGGAGTAAGCTGGGTATTTTTTTTTAAAATATTGTATCAGGCCCTATCCTGTTTTTCCCTGTCTGAGCCCCATATCTGTCCTGGGGCAGGTGAGGACTGCCCAGGGATTCAGGACTGCAGGGCTCTAAGACAGGGGCAAGACATACATACTTCTCATGTAGACAAGCCCTCAGTCTAAACACTGCATTTGCGTTTTTTAGGTGCATTCTGTGGATTTTTGGAAGAGGAAGGATTAGTATGTCCATCTTTACTTTCCCTTTATAGATATCCCTGGCAATGGCACTGCTATTTTCTTTCTTTCTTCTCAGCCAGTATTTACTTCAATGTTCCTCCCATAAACTTTGAGAACCTTATTAGAGGACTTGAACACACCTTTCCCCTCTGGAAAGCCAATCACAATTCAATAGGAAATTACATCACAGATTCTGTTAACATCTATCAGTTAACCCTTTCAGCAGTTAACATCTCAACTTATTGGATTGCAAACTACATATCCCAACAATTTGCAACACAACTGGTGCTTTTTACAAAATCAAAACAAGGAGTTAAAAAGAAAGAAAAAACTGGTGGTTAGTCACAAATTTAGGGAGGTTGCAAAAAACCTGCTTTATTTGCCCTCCAGCAAACCAAACCAATTTAGAACGGTTTGCTTCATTAATTTGATTTCGTACATAAGATCTCTCATCCCACTTATTGCCATAATCTTGCTCCTCTTTCTCCTGCTGCAAGTGACTTCAAAAAGAGGCTGGACCCTTTTCTTCCAAAGAAAAAACATAATGCTGTCCTTGTTTATTAAAACAAACACAAACAGACAGAGTTCCTAGAACATTTACACAGTATTGCATAACATTACTTGGCTGTATCTATTTGCACACCTCTGTTTGTTCAAGGTGGTATTTGGCTTCAAATTCACTGTGGAGATGAATGTGACACAAGCTTAGCAATACATATCATCAACAGGTGACCTCCAGTTTGTTTTCAATCACAGTCACAACATTAAGCATGTTTCTCTTCTTAGAAATTCACCTGCTTAAAGAAGATACAGAATCTTCTTCATTGGGTAATTCAAACAAAATCCCCATAATTCTGTACCATGCAAAGGGAGGATCTCTGTTCATTTTTAAGAACTTTGTGGGGGGTTTTAAATAACTGTAAAAATAGTTCTTCTTGTTAATTCATTTATATGTATTATAATTGTTTTAAAAGATTACAGAAGGGAGGGATTTGTTTGCTCACCCCTAATCTTTTCCTAAATATTAACATGAATTTACACTGACATGCCTCTCCTGCTATTTATAAATATCAGTGAAACATATCTTTAAAGCACAAAACAAAACACTTATGTACCTATTCCTATTTTCATGGCCCTCCCTAACAGTAAGCATGATGAGCCCCTAAGTTCAGGCAACAGACTGAATGAAACAGGAAATAGGTTTCTGTGCAGTTGACAAGAGTGGTGTAATCAGGAGTCAGGTTATTTCTTAAACAGATGAGAATAAGATAAAGAAATAGAAAATGGAAATGATTCAGTTACCTTTCAGTCTCCATAACCTGCTTTTAATAACATATTATTGGAACCAACTACCTGACTGCTCTATTTGTGGCCAAGGAGGAAGCGTGCATGAAAGTATGTCTAGCTGCTTTGGATCCAACTGTGTTGCTGCAGGCACTGTCGAATGCGTACAGCATGCCATCTGCACCACTCCTGTCAGGTTAAAGCACAACTACAAAGCACTGCTTTTCATCACCAGATTTTCTAAGGCCTTTTGCCATGACAAAAATTTTGTCAGTTCTTGTTCAGTCCACAGTACTATCTCACCTCAGGAATGGTGCTTCCAATGTATCATCAGGCAAAGTTTTGGAGAAGGTGTTGCTTATTTTCCCAAGTACTCATATACACAGTAGTGTGATATTGATGAACCCCCTACATACATTATAGATACAAAAGCCCCAATTTCCCCTGATCAGGGAGGGGGAGGAAAGGATGAACTACAGTAACACCACATCATTCAGGGCCATGCAAAACAACACGTGAAGCCAGATAGAACAGGAAGAATGGTCTCCATCCTACCAACCCATTGGCTTTTTGTGCAGTAAGGCCTTTGAGAATGCATTTGTTTCCCCGGTGAAACAGGCCTCGTAAAATGTGCTGGACTTTTATTTGATGTTGTTGTTGTTGTTTAGTTTATGTTTTTAACAGGCTTAAACTCTATCATAGCTTAATTGTTTTTCAACTTTCATATGCTGTGAATTTTTAATTATGTTTAACTGTTGTAAGCCCCTTTGAGTCTTAAATTGGGGAAAGGGCAGGATACAACATCAACAACAACAAGAGGAAAGCTTAGAATAAATGCTGGTGCCCCTGGTGTACCCACTATATCATTTAAACCAGCCAGCCACTCCTGGGTGCCATTTACACGATGAAAATGTCCCGGGAAGAATTTGTGTCGATCCCTGGTAGTTTACATGTACATCGGGTCGGGTACATGATTTTCGGAAGGGGGGCCACCTTTTATCCCTCAACCTGAGGGACTTCCAGTCCCGTGGGTTGTGCCGATTTTTTAAAAAGTCATAGGAGGATTTGGAAAATTGGAAATGTAAACAGCCTGGGACAAAATATCTCGGTACTAGGGGATGACCGGAAATGGTGACTGGGGGCGGGCTTAGAGATCAACAACCAGAAAAGGAGGGGTCAGTCACCCGTTCAACAGATTCAGCCACACCAGCTGAAAATAAAGGCATCCCTTCCAGCTGCACGTAGGTTGATGTGTGTGTGCGCGTGCGTGTACTCAATCACCTTTTTAAATGGATTTCTATACTGCAAACCCTTCAGCTTTAACCTCTTCCTTAACTGCATGTTACAAAGAGATTGTGGTGGGCAGAGGGTCGCCCATTCATCTCCTGCCTTGATCACCTCCCTGGGTCTGAACGGGCACAGTAAAATATTCCAGCCTCTGAGTGAAAGAACACACTTTTATTTCCCCCCCTCTGTGTCTGTGTCTTTCAAAATGCCGGTCTGTCGCTGGCTTGAAATCTTCACTCTGCAGCTAAAACTCTGCTGTAAGGGTTAACATTTTAAAGAGGCAGGGGAAACCCAAGCCTCCCCTCCTCACCTCACTCGGCTTGATTTCAAAAGGAAAGCACTTCCTGCGTCTGAGCGAAAGATCACATTCTGGGTCTTTCAAAATGCAGCTCCGTCTGGTTTAAGCATCAAGAAATCCCAAGCCTCTCCTCCCCTCCCCCCCAACTTGGCTTGATTTCAAAAGGAAAGGACATGGTTTAATTGTTCCTCCGTCTAAGCAAAAGATCATATTCTTGGTCTTTCAAAATGCCTTCTGCCTCTGCTTAAAGGGTTAACATTTTTAAGAAACAGGACAAACACAAGTGTCTGCCCCCTCTCTTCCCCCCCCCCAGCCAGCCAATAGCATCGCTCGTGGCACAGAACTCTAAAGGAAGTCCGTCACCGAGGTTGTGAAAACACGACTAATCGCATCCTTGATTGACAGCCAAAAAAAAAAAAAATTCCGGTAAGCTAAACATGTGTAAACAGCAAAAGCACGGGATATAAGAGTGTGGGACCAATAATAACTTTTGTCGTGTAAATATCAATCACAGGATCTTCCAGGATTTCCTAAAGAGTGACAAAAATCGTATAAACAGCGAGGGACGGATACGGGATCAGGAAGTCACGGTAAGCCCTGCGACAATTTTTATCGTGTAACTGGCACCCTAGAGAAAAGAATAAACCCTCAACATCTGGTTCTTTTTTCTCTTGGGCTGAAATTGTACAGCTATTCCTCCAACTCAAAGTGGTTGTGGGTGGGGGGAACTAGGTGCTATACTGGTCTAATCACTTTCATACAACACCTGCTGGCCTTTTCAATTGGCTTACAAGGAGGTGGGAAGAGTCAAGAAAGGAACGTGGAGGGAGGTATAGGCAGCATAAGCTGTCCTCTTCAGCCAGTTTGTTCTTTTGACCATTCTAATCCAGAGCTCGGAAAAGTCAGGTGCCAGCTGGGACATTCTGGGAGCTGCAGTGCAAAAAGGAACCTTTCACCACAACTCACAGCAGAGAATGTTGCTGGGCTGCAACTCCTCAAATTCTGAACCATGCCCTATGCTGACTGGGAATTTTGGGAGCTGTTGTCCAACAACATCTGAGGACTTAAGGTTGGAGAACCACTGATTTAGACCATGAAAGAGTAAATAAAATTATTGAAGTAAAAGGAAGAATGCTTAATCAAACTCAGTAAGTGAAGGAACTAGAATTAAAGTGGGTTATCCCCAATTTAGAGAAGGGTTTTTCACTCATTGTCAACATGAGATATCATCAAAATAGCTTCTCTTTAGGGAGCTGGATAAAGAAAACACAACATTGTTAATCAACTCATGTCAGAATCACTGTGGGAAGAATAATGTGAAAATGATAAGGTGACAATTTTTTAAAGCAAACACTGGGACTTAAGAAGATAATCTGTCAGATAACCAAAGAAATGTTTCTCCAATGTCTGTTACAGAAAATATGCAAGCTTTGTTACTTGTAACTGAGCCTAACAAAGATATACTGGCTCCTGGGAAACAAGCAATTTTCCACACAGTTCTCAGCTACTAAGGTAACGCTAATGGGGAGGTGGAAGGGAAATTTTCTGGGAAGAATGGGAAGGCAAAGGGCATACTTAATCCCGCCCCATCCACATTTCTGCCAGTTCTACAGTTATACCCCTTCTGTGTTTGTTTCCCTCTCAGCTGGGCTTTCAGTTTTCGATCCTAACTGAGAGTGGTGAAATGATTAAAAATGGCCTTGGGGTTTTATGGCTAGCCCTACTATTATACAGAGTAAGGACACCACCTTAGGTAATGGATGCTGGGGGACAACATCCACTTTCCCTGGTCAGTCTATTACAGCCCTTCCACCCATCCTGACACTGCAGTCCTCCTGGGGCAGCACCTTAGCAGCTGTGGTGTTTATTTGCTGCTGGTGTGTCACACCTAATCACATTTTCCCAGTGACACACAGACATCAGCACTAGAAATGCCCCAAAGTAGCATACAGATATGCAATCAGCCCAGGTTATACCCTTGTGCAAATTTCACGCATAGGCACAGACATTGCTATACTAATGTAATGCATTATGGTGCCCTTGCAACTTCAGTGCAGCATTTAAGTGGGTAGCAAGTGGGCACAGGGCAAAGCGACAAGCATGTTGCTGCAAGTTATGGGAATGCGGGTTGCTACTAGGCCAGCATGTCAGCTTGCACTAAGTCACCATGTCTGTGGTTTATTCAGTGATCCATCCATTTAGCAGCTCATAAGGCTGAAGTGTAAACAAATATGAAATTGTGAGCAAGCTTGCTTTCTAACTTGCTCAAAAAAAACACAAACCATAACATTCTGTTGTTGTTCTTGTTGTTGTGTGCCTGCAAGTCATTTCCAATTTATGGCAACCCTAAGGAAAACCTATCACAGGGCTTTCTGAGGCTGAGAGTGTGTGACTTGCCCAAGGTCACCCATTTCCATGGCTAAGCAGGGATTCACACTGTGGTCCCCAGAGTCGTAATCCAATATTCAAACCACTATGCCATGCTGACTGCCTAACAAAACATCCCTTTACAGTTTGCTATTTTGAACCCGTCAAAAGCATTTTGTTTATTTAAAACATGTAAAAATGCATTCATTAAAAAGAATCAGAATACTTCTATCAATTATTTACCAGTTGGCTAGATTTTTAAACTTTTATTAAAAACATTACAGTATACACAAACACTGGAAGTGAAGAGAACAATAATGGCAGGGCAAAAAATGTAAGAGTTCCCATGAGTGTCCACCAACACAGCAGCTTACAAAAAGTATAAAGTGTATTCAGTTTTTAAACGCTCATTAATTTGTTTAAATTTGATAGTCCATGCCTGGAAAGAAGGACATTTATTCCAGCTGTCTGAAATGGAACTGAATTTGCATACTGGACTGGTCTGGACTTCTGTCAATTTCCCTCTAATCATCATCCTTCCATTATTCCACTCACTCACTGATCATCCATTTTAATGTACTTACAGAAAAATTCATCTCTTGCTAGTTGGTAAAACCGGTGACAAACTTGGGAAACCCGAGAAATATCTTTTTGAGTCAGTAAAGAGAAGATAGAAAACCACAATTCATCAGGAAGAAGGAGCCATGGCAAGAGGTCGTAGTCACCTTCTCTTCTCTGAAAATAATTTTTAAAAAGATTGATCTTTGTTATGCCAAAGAATGGCAACAACAACCACAAAGACCCAATGTACTCAAGTCCAAAACACAGGAAATAATAAATACCCGAGCAAGGCAGATAGTAAACCAAGCTCACTAAATTGAAATTTTAAAAAATGTCTTTTTAGCAACTGCAAGGAACTTGTTCCTAATGAGATAGAAACAACTCAGCCACCTTCCTTTAAAGATCAACTACTTCATGAACCTAACACCTGACATCTTATATCTGCAAAATGATCTATCAGTGCAAAATCTGTTCCTGAATCTTCTCCAAACTCCATGAAATTCAATGTGAAGTCAAAGGCTTTCACAGCCGGCATCCATAGATTTTCCTAGGGATTTTTCCAGGCTGTGAGGCCGTGTTCTGGAATAGTTGCTTTCTGATGTTTCACCTGCATCTGTTGCTGGCATCTTCAGAGAATGGTTGGGTAGGAGTGTGTCTGGGGTTTATATGCTGTGAACCCCTGTTGGGGAGTATATGCAAATTTGTGTCATTGAATGGTTAGTTTCTGGGTATAGAAATGCAAGGAGGATTAGTGTCTGTTTGGCTAATGGTTGGTTGATGGGCCATTATCAGCTGGAAATCCCCTTGTCCCTGGGGTGGAATTCCTTTGTAAGTGTTGAGTTTTGATTCTATTGTTTTTCAAAACTGGGAGCCAGATTTGGTTTACTTTTAGGGTTTTTTCTTTCCTGTTGAAGTTGTCCAGGTGTTTGTGGATTTCAATAGCTTCTCTGTGCATTCTGACATGATAGTTGTTGGCCTGGTCCAGAATTTCTGTGCTTTTAAATGACATTTTGTGTCCAGGTTGGTTTATAACATGTTCTGCTACTGCTGATTTTTCTGGCTGGCCCAGTCTGCAGTGTCTCTCATGTTCCTTGATTCGTGTTTGCACACTCCGTTTAGTGGTCCTTATGTAAACTTGTCCACAGCTGCATGGTATGCGGTGAACTCCTGCAGCTATGAGAAGGTCTCTTTTGTCCTTCGCTGAGCATAGCATTTCTTGCATTTTCTTGGTTGGTCTGTAGATTGTTTGGAGGTTGTGTTTCCTCATTAGTTTCCCCTATTCTATCTGTGACTCCTTTGATGCATGGTAAAAATACCTTTCCTTTGGTGACTGTTTTTCTTCTTCATTCCTATGGTTTTTTCTGGGTTTGGCTGCTCTTGTGATGTCTGATCTGGAGTAACCATTAGCCTGTAGGGCCCAGTTTAGGTGCCTCAGTTCATCCTCCAGGTAATGGGTTGTTCGCCAAAGTCCCCATAATGGACACCATGGCACTCCTCCAACAAATATTTCCTGAGGACATCACAGCCTTGCTCAAACACTGCCTCACCACAAGCTATTTCCAGTGTGATAACCAGTTCTATGAACAAATACAGTTCTCCCTCCACATTTGCAGCCTCCACACTCGCGGTTCCAGATATTCACGGTTTGCCACGAGGGGAGGCCAGGGAAAGACACAATGGGGCCTCTGAGGCCTCATCGCCAGTTTCGGGAGGGGGGGCAGGTGAAAGTGAAAACGGGGCCTCCGGAGGCCCTGTCGTCACTTCAGGAGGGTGGGGGAAGGCAAGAGGAAGCGATGACGGGGCCTCCGGAGCCCCTGTGGTTGCTTCAGGAGGGCGGGGGAGGTGAGGGGAAGCAACGATGGGGCCACCGTTGGCCCCGTGGTCGCTTCGGGAGGGCGGGGGGAGGTGAGGGGAAGAGACGATGGGACCTCCGGAGACACTGCAGACTGGGCCAGCCAGAAAAATCAGCAGTAGCAGAACATGTTATAAACCAACCTGGACACAAAATGTCATTTAAAAGCACAGAAATTCTGGACCAGGCCAACAACTATCATGTCAGAATGCACAGAGAAGCTATTGAAATCCACAAACACCTGGACAACTTCAACAAGAAAGAAGAAACCCTAAAAGTAAACCAAATCTGGCTCCCAGTTTTGAAAAACAATAGAATCAAAACTCAACACTTACAAAGGAATTCCACCCAGGGACAAGGGGATTTCCAGCCAATAATGGCGCATCAACCAACCATTAGCCAAACAGACACTAATCCTCCTTGCATTTCTATACCCAGAAACTAACCATTCAATGACACAAATTTAAATATACTCCCCAACAAGGGTTCACAGCATATAAACCCCAGGCACACTCCTACCCAACCGTTCTCTGAAGATGCCAGCCACAGATGCAGGCGAAATTTCAGAAATCAACTATTCCAGAACAAGGGCTCACAACCTGGAAAATCACCAAGGAGAATCCATGAAATTCTGTGTGATATAGTAGGGAAGGAAACAACTTCTCCTGAATTTTCCTGGTCCGGTGTATACACATGTGTATATGGTTAGGCAATCGATTTGACAAGGCCTTTCCCCCATTTACATTGATATTCAGTGCAGATCAGAAAAGAGAGAGGATGTCATCACTGTATTAGGTATGGAATGCACAAGTTGAAACGTAACTTCCTAAGACTGAAGCCAGAACAACATGCTGTGCAGGGTGAATAGCTAGCACCAAAATACAGCAGAACTGCATTCAACTGCCCACTGCTTCCCCCACAAGTAGCATGGGCTCTCACACATAACACCCTACACATACTGTGATAATGGGCTCTCCCATTATTTGGGCAACACAGCTAGGGGACAGAGCGTCTCCTCCAGGTAAACAAAAAGTTAAGGATGTACAGGTTTAAGTTACATTAATTGGGGGTCAGTATCATGGAGGAGCAACAGAGATCAGGAGAGACAATTGCCCGATGAGAACGACCAATTAGAGAGAAGTGTGAAAGCTTCAAGGTGCTTCCAAGTGAGAGGTTATAAAAACTTGGAATGCTAGGGAGCACAGAGAGAGACAAAGTGACTGAGACCTTTGGGAGGATGGAGAGGTGTAGGGATGCTGCCTGCCTCCCCTCCCCTCCCCTAAGAAAGCTTGGTTGTAGGCTGAACCAAAAGCGTCCAGAAACCCAGCTTCCCACAACCATACGAGACCCAGAACAATATTTATATTGTGAGTAGAATAGGAATGCTCAGCTAGTAGCGTTATGGCTTAAGTTTCTTTTAACCTCAGCTAGATTTGACACAGGGCTTTTCCAGAAGGGCAATATAGCCCATCTTGCCCCCATCTCAGAGCCCTGTAGTCCAGACAATGCAGGGCATTTGCCCCGTTCTGACCCCAGGCAGTCCTCACCACCTCCAGGTCAAATACGGGGCTGAGATGGGAGGAAGGCCAAGTAGGGCCTAAGGGAATATAAACAATATAATATAAACATCCCATGCAATCTGATCTCACCACGACAATTAGTGGGCAATAGCAATTCTTTCTCCTTGGCTCAGAAAAGCCTTTCAAAATCTCCCCCTAAACATATCTATATTCCACTGATTACACTAGCAAACCTCACTTTTCCAAGAACAGATAGCCTAGCCTGCCTTTCTCCCCAATTGCTTCTGCTATCATTGTTCTAATAGCTGAGTAGATAGAATAGGCTTACCAAATTTTTTTCATCACAGCCTTGAGCAGCATAATCATGATTCCCTCTGGATTCCATCCCTGAAATGGAGGAAATTAAAGATTTTACACAGAATTATCAAAGTCACACTGATTTGGGAGGACCAAGCAAACCTCTCAGAATTCTTCTCCTCTAAAGGTTTTATTTATTTAATTTATTTATACCTTTCCACCAAAAAAAGCCCTCACTCAAGGTGGCTAGCAATATAAACATACGTATGATCTGCTGGTGCAAATGTGGTGCTCAATTGTGGTTGAGATGAACAAGGAAAGGAAGCTGGAATGAAAAGAAGGAGCACACATTTCCATCACTGTATCCTAGCTTGCAGACATAAGGGCTTGTTGGCACTTGCCAAATACCCCAGCTTGCCCCTGTTCCAGAGCCCTGCAGTCCAAATAACACAGGGCATTTACTCCAATCTACCCTCAGGCAGTCTAAATGTATCAAAGCAGATACGGTGCTGGAATGGAAGCAAGCTAGGATAGGGCCTTTTACTGCTTTAAAAAAAATACTGCCAGATTGGGCCCCACATGTCCTCATTGCTGCTGCCAGTTCCCCAGCTCTCCTGAAAGCCAGGCAAGGGTCCCTCAGCATGTAACCAGGATTGGTCACATGCAGGGGGTCTGCAGTTACATGCTGTGGGACAGATACAAGTTTACTACCTTACACTAGGCCTTACACTGCTTTCATAACAACTGGCTTATTTCCACCCACCGCCATTTCTGTGTAGCTGTTTGTTTGTTTTGTTTTAAGGCAAGAATGAATAGGTGCCAGTTGAATGTCTTTTTAATTGCTCTTACCATTTCCAATCAAGGTGGTTACACATAAATCATACTAAACTGAAGATCTGATTATTGCCTCTTATACAATACTGTGATCATACCATTCTCTTTAGCACAATTCCTACTTTTCCTGTGTATGGCGGCAGAGCTGGATCATACTGACTGGCACCACCTCAAATTCTATGTGCTAAACTAAAGGCAAAAAATGGACTGTACACAGGAAAAACTCTGCATGAAGGATTGAAGAAACCCAGTTTCAAATCACCACTCTACTACAAATTTACTGGGTAACAATGAAACAGTCACTACTACTCAGCCTGATCTCCCTCACAGGATTGTTGGGAGGATAACAATGGGGAATGGGGAAGAGGAAAGAACCATGGTCTAAATCTGCTAGCAGAGCAAAAATCCCCACTGGCACAGTTGTATTAGATTACAACTTTGCTCGGCTGTGCAAAGCAGTTGCATAACTTCCTGCTACAAACACTTGTGAAATAAAATCTGTATTGGATACCACCACTGCACTAACTCTGAAAATGCACAACTATTAGCTCAATGGATGTTATACAAGCACAGTGATATAACTGAATGCAGGCCCATACCAGCTTGAGCTCCTTGGACATACACACATACAAATGCATAGGAATGTTAAAGGTATATGCCAGAATATCACTTTGTAACTTCACATAACTTTACATATACTTAGCTAAGAGAGTGTTAGTGAATTGGCAATATGTGTATCAGGGCAATGACAAGGACTTGAAAAAGGTGTGGTTGCAAGAAATTGGAGGACTATACTGTATTTAATATCAGCAGTTAGATTGACAATTGCACAGGTATGGAAATCACATAAGGCTCCCACAATAGAAGACTGGTTAAGAAAATCTCAAGACTTACTTGAAATGGACACATGGACCTCAAAAGTTCACAATCTGCCTAAGAAGAAAACACTTGAGAAATGGAGTCCAGTACTAAAGTATTGGGAAACAAGAGGAGTGTGTTATGACGAAGAGAATTTATTATTAATGGGATAAAGAGGGGAAGGATAAAGGAAATAAGGATTTGATTGCATTAGAAAAGAGAATACTGTAGACATCTTTAATATAATTTGGAACCATAGGAAGTTGTAAGATGATTAGAATAAGCAAGATGTTGATTTCAAAAGCATCACCTTATAGGAAGTCAAAAAGTGCTGGTTATTTGGTTACTGTATTTAATGTGTAAAATGCAAAGAAAGTAATCAAGGTTATTAATATGTGGCTATGTAATATTAGAAAAAAGAGTTATAACTAAAATTTAACGTATAAGCGATATGTTGAAGAAAGATCTATCAGGAGAATGGAAACTGAATAAAATATTAATGAGGAAAAAAAATTGAAAAAGAGTGCCCAATGCACACTGTTACCCAATGCGCATTGGTCCTGTTGTGCATTGATCCCATTATCAATAGTCACTTTTCTGCCTCTGCTATGGATTATAGTAACACCAGTCCTCCACTGGATACAGACATCATGAAGCTGTCCAATTCTAATTCCCACATACATAAATCCACTTACAAAGACAGAACTCTCATACAGGACTCCAGCCAGCAATGTTTCAATAGGCACACAGAGCCTTTTCTCTCAGTCCAGCAAATGAATGGAGAGCAGAGACCAACCCTCTCCATGTGTCCGCTCAACTTATAGGAAAGAAGATAGGCACACTATTTTTGACAAAGAAGCACACCCCAAATTTTACAAACCTGAAGATGGACATCTCTGGGACTTACAGCTGCTCTTCCTTATCATCTCCTTGCCTAGTGCAGGTGATTGAACATACTGTGATCTACTGCAAGAAAAACAAAACCAAACAAAATCAAATTAAAAAAAAACCTACACCAGATTACAAGAGAGTTTGACTAAGGCATTGGAGACATAGGTCTTGCCTATATGAGGGGAAAAAAATATGAACACCCATTTGGAAAGGCAAGTGTTTGCAACAATGCAAACTGCCTACATGGCCAACCCCCCCCCCCCAACTCCTCACTCGCAATTTTAAATCTGCCACTGCCAACTTTAAAAAAAAAAAGTTTCCCAGGGTACGCACAAGCAACACTTCATATTTACAAAGACAGAAAGCATTTAAAAAAGAATATAAAATCACTGCTTCATTGACTTACGGGACCCTCGCTTAGCCGAAAATCCAACATAGCAGCCACAGCTGCTTTCCCTCTTTGCTAGCCCTGCCCTCATTCTCATCCAGCCAATCAGATTGCACTGCCTGTTCATATCTGTGTGAATCTGAGTGTTCAAATGATGGCACATTCACATGTCATACAGAGCTTTTTTAAACATCCGTACAAAGCCCCGGATGCAGCACACACGGACTTTGCAGTGGATTTTGCTGGGGGGGGCCCCTTCCGAATGACATGTATTTGTGCAAATGGCTGTTTGAACAGATCACCTTACATTCACATGCCGTTTGGGGTTTTCTGACCGTATAGACAGGACCTAAGTCCCAGTCCTTTATTATCCTTGGAATCCCTGGGTAAAGATCTCTAACTGGTGAACTATGGTTATGAGATTGAAAATGCAATATGTGGTTTAATACTTTCTCCTTGTCCCTTTCCTCAGGTACCCAACCTCAGTCTACTTATCATCTGGTCTTCCTTACTAAACCACATTTTCCCATGACAACTGAATAGGGCAATTTGCTATTTCAGCTGCAGCTTAAACGAAGGCTGCATTCGCACAACATAAATAATCCAGTTTTCAGTGCTTTAATTGCCATGTCTCAATGCTATGGAACCCTGGGATTTGTACTTTGCTGTGGAACCAGAGGTCTCTGACAGAGAAAGCTAAATATCTCACAAAACTACAAATCCCAGAATACCATAGCAGTGAGCCATGGCAGTTAAAGTAGTGTCAAACTGGATTATTTCGGCAGTGCGGATGCAACCCATGATATGAAACCAAGTTCATGGATGTCACAGGGCACTATAGCAACAAGCCAGTACAGAAGTAAAATTAAGGTGCAGAAGGGGAAGGATATTATTATTATTACCCTGCCCCTCTGTTAAAAACAATCGGGGCAGCCTACAACAGTTAAAATACAGTTAAAATCCCTAAGCCCCACCAACCCCTCTCCCTCATAAAAAGATATTAAACTAGTACCAAATTAAAATCCACCTAAACTTAAAATCACATAAAATAAACAAATACAAAAATCATCAGCCAGCAAGTCAGGGTAAAAGAGGCTAGGAGACGCAGCTCCTGAGGCCGGGATCTAATCAGGAAAGGCCTGCCGAAAGAGATCCGTCTTTAGTGCTTTTTAAAAGCTACTTAAGCTCGTCATCTGACGGATCTCGTTCGGCAGACCATTCCATAATTTGGGGGAGATTACCGAAAAGGCCCTCTGGGAGGTTGCAGACATCCTAGATTTTTGTAGTTGAAGCAAATTCCTCCCAGAGGACCAGAGTGCGCAGGGAGGACTGTATGGGAGGAGGCGGTTCCGAAGATAAGTTGGACCCAAGCCATTTAGGGCTTTAAAGGTAATAACCAACACCTTATACTGGGCCCGGAAACTGATAGGCAGCCAGTGGAGAGATTTTAATACTGGAGTTATATGGTCTTCCGAGATGTTCCTGAGACCACTCTGGCTGCCATATTTTGTACCAACTGAAGTTTCCAGACCAAGCATGAGGGTAGCCCCATGTAGAGCACATTGCAGAAATCTAGATGCGAGGTTACCAGCACATGCACCACAGTCTCAAGGGCCCTTACTTCCAGGAAAGGGCATAGCTGGTGTATCAGCCGAAGCTGATAACAGGCGCTCCTGAATGTCACATTCACTTGACTAGTCATCTGAAGCGATGAATCAAGGAACACCCCCAGACTGTGAACACAGTCCTTAACAGAGAGTGTGATCTCATCCAGGACTGGAAGTTGAAACCCAACTCCTGGTTTTGGGGCCACTACCGTGAGCACGTCCGTTTTGTCCGGATTTAATCTCAATCTGTTTTTCCTTATCCAGCCCATTACTGCTTTAAGACAGTCATTAAGAGGAGAGATGCCGTCAGAATCTGAGGCTGATGATCGAGACAAGGAGAAATAGATCTGGGTGTCATCAGCATAATCATCTCACCCAGCGGCTTCATACAGATGTTAAACAGCATTGGGGACAGGATGGCACCTTGCAGAATGCCACAAGTAAGCTCCTTTTTACTGGAGCAGCTGTCCCCAAGCAGCACCCTCTGGGACCTGCCAGAGAGGAAGGACCGGGACCACTGGAGCGCAGTGCCTCTGATTCCTAACCCATGCAGGCGATCCAAGAGGATGCTATGATCTATCGTATCAAAAGCCGCTGAGAGGTCTAGAAGCACCAACAGGGTCACACTATCCCTGTCGATGCTTAGACGCAGGTCGTTGGTCAAGGCAACCATGGTGGTCTCAACTCCAAATCCTGTCCTAAAGCCAGTTTGAAATGGGTCTAGATAATCGGTTTCATCCAAGACCACTTGGAGTTGAAGAGCAACCGCCCTCTCGATCATTTTGCTCAAGCATGGTAACATAGAAACCGGTCTATAGTTGTTCATGTCCAGGGGGTCTAGAGAAGGTTTTTTCAGGAGCAGCCTAACTGCTGCTTCCTTTAGACAGAAGGAACACACCCTTCCTGATGTTGATGTCCTTAAGGAACACCATCAAGGCACCGCCCCCAGATGGCCAGCCATGAAGGGCAAGGATCAAGAGGGCAGGTTGCCTTCCTCACTCTACCAAGTAGCTTGTCCACATCCTAAGTACTCATGGATTGAAATTGATCCAGTAAACTTACATGAACAGAGTTACTGGACACCTTGTCAGTTGTTTCTGTCAAAATACTGGCATCTAAGTCGGCTCTTATCTGAGAGATTTTATCTGCAAAGAAGTTGTTAAACGCATCACAGCAGGCCGTTGTTGGGTTAAGCAACGGGTTCTGTGCAGGTATAACCTGCGTCATCTCTCTTATCACCCTAAACAGCTCTGCTGGAAGGGACTCTGCAGACGCAATACATGCAGAGGAGAAGGATCTCTGCGCTGCACGTATTGTCTCTCGATAGGACCAAAGAAAGTTCCTATGATGAGTCCTGTTGGATAAGAGCAGAGTTTTCTGCCAGTTGCGTTCTAGTCGTTGTCCAACCCACTTCATTTTCCTAATCTCTGGTGTATACCATGGCTTACAGATTGGAGCAGGCTGGAAAGGACCCTTGGGAGCGATCGATAGCCTTGGTAAGGTCGGTGTTCCAGGTATTGACCAAAGCTTTGACAGGGTCACCGGCATTACCAACCATTAAACCCTCCAAGGCTTTCTGGAATCCTACTGGTTCCATTAGCCCTCGGGGGCAGACCATTCTAATGGGTCCACCACCCCCGGTGGGGCGGGAAGAGACTCTTAGTTCAGTCTTGACCAGGAAATGATCCGTCCATGACAATGCGGTGGTTATTATAACCTCCACCCACGGATATTCCTGTTCTGTACTGAAGACCGCACTGAGGGTATGACAATGTGTGGCCCCAATAACCAATTGGGATAGGCCCATGTTTGTCATGGTTTCTATGAACTCCCGAGCCGCACCAGTCAGATTTGCCAAACTGGTCTTGAGTGGAATGTTGAAGTCGCCCAAAACTAAAAGTCTGGGCGACTCCAATAGCAACTCTGAGACTTGCTGTGTCAGCTTGGTTAGGGAGTCTGCTAGGCAATGGGGTGGTCAGCATACTAGCAGAATCCCCAAGCTGTCCCTGGTCCTCAGGCTAAGGTACATAACCTCGAAGTGGACTGTGTTCTGGACAGGTATCCTGGTCAAAGTCAGATTGTTCTTATAAACCAGAGCTACTTCGCCCCCCCCCGCCACTGCCCACTTCCCCATACCTGCTCACTGACAGAATACCCGGCTGGGAGGGCCCGCATCCACATGACAGCACTATCCTCTCCCAGCCAGGTTTCTGTGAAGCAAGCAAGTGAGCACACTTTTGTTCTCAGGTCAGTTAACTCATTTAACTTAATTAACCCATGATTATGACACTGACATAAAGATCACTGTTCTTTATGAACCACCTTTTGACAATAAGATTGGAAACCTCCCAATAGTGAGAACAAGACAAGTATAATAATGACCATTTTCAGAATAATTCTGTGGGAAAATGCATTAACTGGAAAGACAGCAAACTGAAACCACTCTTGCTTATTTCTGAGGGTTTTTTTGTTTGTTTGTTTGTTTTGGTCATAAGAAAGGAGAAAAAAGATATTAAACATGACATTTTCTTGTAACAATGAATGAAGTTTCTGTTTACTGGATTGTAAACAGAACCCAATAAACCTTTTTTTCAATGTCACAAAAACAAAAAAGACACCTCTGGTGCAGCTTTTGTAACACCATTTTAATATAATGAATCAGTTAAAAGGGAGATAAAAGATTTCAAAACAATTGCTTGACTGCTTTAATTTCACACAAAAAGTCTCTCACCAAAGAGAAACACTTTACTTTAGCTTATGAAAGTGCAGAACATAATGAATACATTAATCACTCTGTTGAGCACACCTGTAGTGGGATCAGCTAAACAAACCTCAGAGCCTCGCTCCATGATTTGTTTATGGTTTCTTACTGCTCTGGTTTGTTTCTTTTCCAACAAACCACAGTCAGAAACCATAGTTTGATTTAGGTCTGTTTATGGATTTCATCTGTGGCTAATTGGGAGAAAAACAAACCAGAGAGGCAAGGATGCCTGGGCAAACATGATAAATAAACTAGAGTGAAGTTCCAGTGTTTGTTTAGCAGCTTCTGTTGCAAGAGGGAGTGACTGGGCAGCAAACACTGAAGCACTGCTTACCCATGGTCAACCAGAGTTCCCATGGATACCTGGCTTCCAATGGCATGCAAACATGTCCAAAGCCTATCTTAAGGGCAACCTTGTTGTTACTCACAATATGACATGACTGAGTGGGGGAAATGTACATTGATGCAAACCATTACACCAACTGCTTTTAGGAGCTCTGGAATCAACCTTACTGGAACTGATTCCCAATTTGCCTTTTTAATAAAAGGGAAAACATATGCAGGGAGAAAAACATCATAGGGTAGCATTCTCTTTAAGATCCAAGTTACTTTTAAATCTTCATGGGCCAGATCCTTCTTGAGCCTAATCCAAAGGCTGCATTAGGTCTGTGCTCCATAGGTTCCCAACCTCTGTTTGATGGGCTGGCCTACATGAAAATATTACAAAGCTGACACTGTAAAATATTTATCCTGTTATGATATGACATTAACATACATTTCATTTATATTCAGGAAATAGCTTCAGCCTTCCTCCTCCATTTGTAAGCCTACAAAATGTATGGAATAAAACACAAGGTGCCATTGAGTGATAAATGCTAAAACATAAAAAGCAAACCTTGGCTTCAGCTTTCCATGTGTGTAAGATGACCATGCAATGCTGGCTCTTGCCCAATGCCGTTTAGGACCAAGCACATTTGTGGCAGTTTTCCTGGCTTCAAATAATAAATAAATAAATAAAATTTTATTTCTATACCGCCTCTCTTATAACGAGGCGGTTTCCAACATAACAAAAATCACAACATAATACAAATTACATTAAAATTGCATTAAAATACAAGAGTACAACAATAACAAAAAAGCCAATGCCCAATGCTGGTGAGGGGCGAGATATGCAGGCTAAAGGGTGAGGTTAAGGGTATGCCTGCCGGAATGCCCAGGTTTTGAGATCTTTTTTAAATTGGTTCAATGTTGGGGTGGAGCGGAGCTCAAACGGGAGAGAGTTCCAGAGACGGGGGGCCTGGGTGGAAAATGCCCTGTGCAATGTAGTAGCAAGTCTCGTCTCTGGAACATCTAGCAAAAAGCTCCCAGATGATCTGAGAGTGCGTGGCGGATTGTACAGGGAGAGACGGTCCTTCAGGTGTCCTGGGCCCAAGCCATTTAGGGCTTTATAGGTAATAACCAACACCTTATACTGTGCTCGGAAACGGATAGGCAGCCAGTGGAGGTCTTTTAAGACCGGTGTTATATGGCTGGTCCTGGACGTCCCAGTGACCAGTCTGGCTGCCATATTCTGCACCAATTGCAGTTTCCGAGTTTGGTATAAGGGTTGCCCCATGTAGAGCGCATTGCAGAAGTCTAACCAAGAAGTTACCAGGGCATGTACCACGGTTTCAAGGTCCTTCCGGCTCAGGTAGGGACGCAGCTGGCGAATCAGCCGAAGCTGATAACAGGCGCTCCTGACTGTCGCATCCATCTGTTGTGTAAGCTGGAGCGACGAGTCAAGGAGCACCCCCAAACTGCGAGCCGAGTCTTTCACGGGAAGGGTAATCCCATTCAAGACCGGAGGAGTCACCACCTTCCCTGGGCCGGGCGAACCTATCACCAGTACTTCCGTTTTCCCTGGATTCAGGCTGAGTCTGTTTTTCCTCATCCAGTCCATTACCGACTCCAGGCAAGCCACAAGGGGGAGATGCCATCCTTGGTCACTGAAACAGCCGCAGGCATAGAGAAAATAATTTGGGTGTCATCAGCGTACTGATAACCCCGCGCCCCATGTCTGCGGATGATCTCTCCCAGCGGTTTCATGTAGATGTTAAAAAGCATGGGGGAAAGAATGGCTCCCTGGGGGACCCCGGAAGTCAGGGTCCTTCTATCGGAGCGTTCCTCCCCCAGCTGCACCATCTGGGATCTTCCTGAGAGGTAGGAACCACTGGAGCGCAGTGCCCCCGATACCCAACTCTCCCAGGCGTTCCAGAAGGATACCATGATCAATGGTATCGAAAGCCGCTGAGATGTCCAGAAGCACCAACAGGGACACATCGCCCCTGTCAATGCCCAGACGGAGATCATCAACCAAGGAGACCATGGCCATCTCCACCCCGTAGCCCGCCCGGAAGCCGGTTTGAAATGGATCTAGAAAATCCGTTTCGTCCAAGATCGACTGAAGCTGAATCACGACCGCCCTCTCAATCACCTTCCCTAAAAATGGCAGCAGAGATACAGGCCGATAATTATTATACTCCAGGGGGTTGAGGGAGGGCTTTTTTAAGAGCGGTTTTACAATGGCCAATTTCAGGCTCGATGGAAACTGCCCATCCCTCAGTGAGGTGTTAATAATGCGGTGCAACAAGATTGTTACAACCGTTCCTCCCTGGGCTGCTAGCCATGAGGGACAGGGGTCGAGAGAGCAGGTCGTTTTCCTAACGCTTCGGAGGATCTTGTCCACATCCTCGGGACTCACAGACTCAAAATGATCCAGAACAACTGGAATAGCGGGGTCCCTGGAAGCTTCTATTCTAGCTTCTGCTACAATCCCAGTATCCAGATCAGCACTTATGCGAGAAGTTTTATCCATAAAAAAGTCATTAAAAAGGTCACAGCAGGCTTTAGTTGGAGCTAACAAAGGGTTCACTACCCTGAACAGCTCTGCTGGACGCGACTCTGCGGACGCGATACGTGCAGTATAGAATGAATTCTTTGCTGCATCTATCGCCTCTCCATAGTCCTCAAAAAGGCGGTCTAGGAGAGTCTTGTCGGATAAGTGATGGTGTTTTTGCCAGGCGCGTTCTAGACGTCTCAAAACCCACTTCCGCGCCCGGAGATCTTCATTATACCAGGGCTGCTTTTTGGAAGCAGGCTTGAGAGGCCGCTTGGGAGCGATGCTGTGTATAGCCCTTGAAAGACTGTCATCCCAGATGTCGGTCAGGGCATCAACAGAATCGCCGTCCACTCCAACCATATTCCCCTCTAGGGCTTCTTGGAACCTTTTGGGTTCCATCAGCCTTCGAGGGTGGACCTTTCGAATAGGTCCGCCACCCTCGGGGGGGATCTGGATAGAAGCCTTGATTCTTACTTCTATCAGGAAATGATCCGTCCATGACACAGCGGAGGTATTAGTTACCTCCGCCCACGGATTCTCCATGTCAGAACAGAAAACTAAATCGAGCGTATTAGCCCCACAATGTGTAGGCCCTGAGACCAACTGAGACAGGCCCATGGCTGCCATGGTCTCCATGAACTCTCGAGCCTTCTTTATCTATAAAAAGATATCTCACTGAATGTAGATGTAGCCACAATTCATTCCATATCTATAAGGGCTCTGGGTTATGTAATAAGAACAATATATAACATACTGAACACATACAAACATAAGAACATAGACACACAGGAGAAAAAAAATCTTCTCATTAATTCCCTGCATGTGAGATCTACTGTTGCATCTCCAATGGTTAAAAAAACAAAACAAACTTAAAAGCAGTTGTGGAGGCAATGGCAGCAGTGGTGCTAGGCAGAAATATTTAAACCAAGGATGGAGAACGTGTGGAACTCCAAATGCTCTTGGACTGTAAGCCCATCATTCCTCATCATTGTATGTGCTGCCTAGGGCTCACGGGACTTGCAGTCCAACAACATACAGAAGGCTCCCTCTGTGGCTGGTGTAAGCCTTTTCCCTCAGCTGACTTCACAGACAACTCCAGAAACCTGTTGCCCAGGGAGGAAGGAGTGATACAGGTACCCCCAGCACTACTTCTCAGATTCAAATTAAAGTGTTTAGATATTTTGTTTTGCTTTTTTAAGTGTTGAGTGATCCCATCATAAACCACCCACATCACATCTATGTTGATCCAGAGTAGGACAAGAATAAATCTATTCTTGCACCACTGTATGTTTTGCAAAATATGGGCTTGTCTACACTGGCCACAATACTTCATATTCCAGCTGGAGTATTCCAGCCCCAGGCCCTTGGCATTTCCTTCCTCCCCCCACACCCAACCCCATTACATGCCTTTCTGTTGTGGCAATGGAGGGGTGTCCTCACACCCATGGCTTATGTGTGAACTGGCGCTTACCCTCCCTGTGCTGGCCGTGTCTTCCAAGGCTAGGAACAAGGTGTCCAGCCATGGTCACATGGCTGGGTGCCTTGCGGTGACCTCTGCGGACACAATGCACACAACCTGCCAGGAAATGGGTGTGCCGGGCACCGTGTGAACGGCATGTAAGAACACACACACCCTGCTGTAGTGACAGAACTCACCGTTTTTTACCATGTGTCCACTATGCTTTAAGGGGTACTTGCCCCAGATTCTCACTGGAGCTTCCTGGATGTCATGTGGACAGTTTGGACTAGAAACGGGGCAAAAACACTGCATTGTCGACAGCTGGGTGTGGGAACCGGGGGTGGGGGATGTAATTGCATTTGGTCCATCTAGACAAGGCCCATGACACTACCATGATGCAGGGGGTAGGAAAGCCTCAGAGGTCTTCAATTCTGTTTTGAACAACTGGTTGTAAATCCACTTCTGGTTTTGTAAAATCCCTTGCAGAAGGAGTAAAAAAAAAAGTGTAGTAGGTCTCTTCACCTTGTTTTAAGACAAAATTGCTGCTCCTGGAGGCTTAGGAAGTTTGTCACTCTTCTTTTTTCTTTTTTTTCCAACAGAGGGGCTTCAGGAAGGGTTCAGGGAGACAAACAGTTCCCTAGAAGTCTTAATGTAGACTAAGATGCATGATTCCTACCCCTAATGTCATGGATTAAGGAGCTACTTCAGTGTAACCCAGACTCAAAGGAAAACAAGTCTAGAGTGGAAAGGCAGCCTCTCAATCTTTACCACCCAATATTGGTACCCCCATACAGATATTACTAGATGGCATGAGACTGTAATGCGAGTAATTATTTAAATGTTGCTTAGTAAATTAAGAACAAATACAAGAAAATGATAGAAAATGTTTTAAACTCTCATTCATAATTCTGGGCAACTCCAAATTTAATCTGACCAGTTCCAACATTTATTGGTAAATTATGCAAATGAGGGCAAAATTAAGCCCCTAGCTGTAGGCATTCTGCTGTTCTGGCAAATGACAGAACTCTCTGCCATTTCCCACCAATCTCCTTAACTTTTAATAACAGTGATAACACCCTCATCCTTACCAAATGCTGACATATATTGGAAACCACTTAATACAGTATAGATGTGTAAAGTGCTATTGATTAACAATTTGTAAGCCACTCTGAGAGCCTTTGTGGCTGAAGAGTAGTAGGGTATAAATACCTAAATAAATAAATAAAACATCTGGGCAACACCTTAACAGTGTGAGTCCACATAGGAAATCCACCCAGAAGGATTTCAAAGACATAGCTGTGTTAGTCTGGATTATCAATTTACAAAGGGATCTTGTAGCACCTTTGAGACTAACTGAGAGAAAGAAGTTGTAGCATAAGCTTTCATAGACTTGGCCTAATTCCTCAGATCCTCAAATTCCCTACAAGATCCCCTTGCTTACTCAGAAGGAAGTCTCACTACTTTCAGAGGTTAACTCCTTGGCAAGTGTATACACAGGTGTTATTTAGCTCAAGGCTTTGTGATGGTGTGGGCTGAACATTTCTAGGCAGCAATTAATAATGAATAGCATTCTGTATTGCAACTATGGATTCATTACCTGGAGTTATGGATCCATAACTGATCCATATTCATTAACACTACATAGTCACAGTTGCAGCTCTATTGTGGCCCTCCCAAACCTATTTTATCAGGCAGCAGCCACACCGAGAGATGCATGTCTGTTCAGGTGGTGTTTCCACCTCAATCCTGCCAGTGAGTGAAGCTGTGACAATCAGAAGCAAGACCCCTGTGTAAATCCTTGTTGCAGCCTCACTTGGGGGGCATCTACACTAAAGAAATAATCCAGGTTGAAACTGGATTATTTGCATGGCTCCTTCATATGGAATCCTGGGATTTGTAGTTTGGTAAGGCACCAGCACTCTTTGGCAGAGACTAAAGACCTCGGAAAACTACAAATCCCAGGATTCAATAGGAAGGTGCCATAGCAAATAATCCATTTTCAAACTGGATTATTTGTGTCGTGTGGATTGCTGACAGGAGGGGCCTTTCTCAGAATGGTGGCAGTCTGGTAAAGTAGGTTGGGGGATTGGGCCAGGAGATGTTACTTGGTTGTATGTAACTAAAGAGATGATACGGAATATGGGTCCTTAGTGGTATTTTTTTTAACTTCTTATTTTTGTCATTTTTTAAAAAAGAATTTTATTATACCTTGCCTTTTCCCTTAAAACTGGAACTCAAGCCTATGCTAGTCCCATTCTTTCTGAATACTACTACATGGTGTGTAGGGTGGAGGGTAGAGAGAGAATAGAAAGAGCACAGCCTATATAAAAGAGAAAAAAGCTGTTCCGCAAACCACTGTTGATTTCAGCTCATATTCCATGGTTCTGACAATGTAAAAGCTATTCATATGAATCATAATCTTGCTTGAAAACATCAGCTTACAGTTACCTTTCAAAATCGGTGGGTTCCCTGATTGTCTATTAGTACTCAGTGCAAGATTAGACCAATGTTTGGGACTGATACTTGCAAATAAAGCCTTAGACTCTTGTTGTTCAGGATGACTTTGTTGATTTAAAGCCACAGCCCTTTTATCCTTATGGCAACTTGTTTCAGAAGTTCCAAAATCATTGTTGATACATCCCTCGGTTTGTTGTTCATACAAACGATTACTCTTACAGGAGCAAAGGGGAGAAATGTTTGCTTCTTTAGAATGCTGCTGACAGGAGAATGAATGGTTGCCGTCTTCATATTGAAGTCTTTTGGACTCACTGAGATAATTCAAACAGAAGTAATATTTAGCCAAAACACTATCATCAGAATGGGAATTGTCATTCCAAAATAGCTTCTGATGGATATCAGCTCTTGCCCTTGCACTAAAAAACTCCCCAGCACCACTTTTAGAACCTACTATTGATCTGACAGTATCCTCAGAGATATTTTCTTTTATATCACCTCGCAGACTTCTTGGGACTGTACTGAACATATGTGCCATGCTTTCCTCACTAAACTGGGGTGTCAAGTCTAACAAAATGCAGTCGCTGTTACTGTGCAAGTCAGTATTTTTATAACTGAGATTCAAACATTCTGAACCCATTTTACAACTACTATTTTCAGAAGGGCTTGGTGACAAATTCCCACAGAAACTGTTCACTTGAAAAGTGGGCTCTTTCCTCTGGGATTTTAATTCTGTTTTCCTTCGGTCTCTGTTACCATTGCCTCTGCTATATGTACTCTTGCCTTCATCTTCTCCAGTACACTTACTCTCTTCAAAACTTTTATCCATCTCTGGTTTATGTCCTTCAGATTCATTTCTCTGATCTCTGACTTCCTGTAGAGGCTGCAAATCTAACATCCCATCCCTTGACAGATCTTTTACCTCAGTCTTGCGATTGAAAAAGATGCTTCTCTTTGCAGCCTCTTCACTGAGGCCTTCCACATTATTGATGGTCTCAGTGGAGCCTTCAGGTTTGTCAACCCACCTGAAATCCTTGCATTTATATTCTTTGATTTCCAAGGTTTCTGGATTCCACTTTTCTTCACTCCTGTCAGTTGTTTCTGTGTAGCAAAATCTGCCTCCCAGCACTCGTGAGCTGAAAAGATTCCTGTCTCCTGGTCTGAAAATGCTAGCAGTGTCACAAGGGCTTCTGCTTTTCTTGCTCTCTGAACTTGATAGTTTTAAACCATTTCTCTTCACATTTGGCCATTCCTTACAATCCTCATCTGAACTATCATTAAGAGGAGCCCAAAAATAAGTTTTATTTTTCTGTGAGCCTAATGTAGGTACACATGGATCATCTCCCTTCCATGTAATATGAGAATTTTGAAAATTGTTTTTTGTACTGCTGCACATGTAGCCATCTACCTCATATTCTCCCCAAATATTGCTGAAAAATATATCCTTTCCTTCTCTCTCATGCTTGGCTGTCTGACCAGGACTTAAAATCTTGTTTGGAAGAGATGATGTATTACTATTGAACAAAGTACATGGATTCCATATTTCAGAATGCTCTGGGCTATGTTCAGAGGCTACACAGTGGCTTAAAAAATCTGAGTGCAATGGCTTTAAATAAAAATTGTCAGTACTTTCATCTACAGCATCCTTGCCTCTGCTCTTTTGAACATTCATATTTTCAGTGTCACAATTCAAGTTAATTTTTCCAGTTTCCTCTATGCTGTCACCAGCAGGACATTTATCAAGGAACAATTCAGCCCAACTGCCAACATCTTTGAGCTTCTGTGTTTCAGGAATGCCAATATCCTTACATAAATTATTACCTATATAAATAACATCCAAGCATTTTCTACATTCTAGTTCATTTGTGATACTTGCTTCTTCTTCCGTTTTCAGATGTTCCATCCCAGAGAGTCTCTCAATTCGTTTTTTCCCTCCATTTCCTAAACTGCTGAGCTCCTCAAAAGCCATTTTAGCATTAGTTACAGAATGTAATGAGCTGCTTCTGGACTTGGTTGAATTTGAGCTGTTGGTGCTGCAGCTGGACACACTCCTTTCATAGAAAGCTGCATGCTTACAATGTAAGAACTTCTGGTTCTCAGTATGTGGTATATCGATTTCACCAGCAGTCTCAGCAAACACTGATTCTAATATCTTCAGAGATGGATACTCCTTCTGTAAAAAAAAAAAAAAATGTAGACAGATGAAAACTACTTCAGTGCTGGATAACATTATTTACTAGCAATATACTGAGATTTTCCATCCTTATATTCAGCTATAATAAATGGGACAGCTAAGATGAGTAATAGTTCTTTGTGTCACAGAGAAAATATTCTGACATAAATTTCACAGTCCAGACCACCATCTAAAAAGTGCCTTCCTTATCTCTCTTTTTTTTTCTGTAGAAGCGGAAGTCTGCTCCTTAAATACAGAGGAAGGTTGTAGCCAGTTCAAGGCCTCTGCCAAAACAGTGAGACCTGCAACGTAACATCCATCTGGGTCTAGAAGGACTATGGCTGCCACTTTATGTAACTGCTGGTGCCACACTGCAAAAATAATTCAGTCTGACTATCATTTAACTATCATGGCTCTATCCAGAGCTCTCTGACATAGAAGGATAACTATCTCACAAGACTACAAATCCCAGAATTCCATACCACTGAGCCATGGCAGTTAAAGTGGTGTCAAACAGCATTATTTCTGCAGTGTGGCAGCAACCTATATATTTAGCTAACATTAACCTGGGGTAGACCTGAGCTGATCCCTAATGGCCATATATATGCCTTCAAGTCACCTGTCGACTTATGGAGGCTCCATGAATTTCATAGGGTTTTCTTAGGCAAGGAATATGTTTTGCCAGTTCCTTCCTCTGAAATATAGCCTACAGCAAACCCCACCCCTCATTAAGCAACTCTTCCACAACAATGACTTAATAGCTCAAAGCTGTCAAATATAGTTTTTGCCTACCAGCAGAAGAAGAGCAGAGAGGAGGCCAGCCTAGCCTCTCACAGGAGGGAGTTCCATACCATTGGAACAGTCATCGACAGCATCCACTCCTCCATCCTCACCAGATATTCCTGTGATGGTGGTGGGACTTAGAGAAAGACTTCTTCTGAAGACTTCAAAACTTGATCAGGCTCATATGGGAAGATATGACTCAGTTTTTTACTTGACAAGGCCTAAATACCCTAAAGGCACTAGCTCCCATCTGATCTTAGATGCTAAGCAGGATCAGCTTTGGTTAGTACTTGGATGGGAGACCACCAAGGAATACCGGGTGCTGCAGGCTATATTTCAGAGAAAGGGACTGGCAAAACCACCTCTGAGTATTCCTTGCCTAAGACAACCCTATGAAATTTATAGGTTCACCATTAAGTCGACAGGTGACTTGAAGGCATGTACATTCACACATGGCAATTAGAGATCAGCTCAGGTCTGTCCCAGATTAATGTTAGCTAAATAGTTACATAATGTGGCAGCTATAGTCCTTCTAGACCCAGATGGATATTACAAGTACTTTGGGGCAAGCCACAAGCTCCCAGCCTAGCTTACCTACCAATCTAAATTTCTTGAAGACAGAGTAGGGGTGGGATATAATGATTTAAAAAACAACAACACCCAAGATGCTTAGTTCAAATAAGGCGATTACATGCCAATAAAAATATGTACAGTACAGTATCCATTTTCAACATAACAGCACAGTGTCAAGTTGCCACCTAGAGGAGTAAACTGATTATATTTCAATTGTAATAGCATGCAAGAGACAGAATATTAATTCAATTCATTTTCATTACTGCTCATATGACAAGGCCAGCCCATATGAGGAATAAATGTGAAGTCTAGGACGAGACAATAGTGTAGAAGGAAAGGCAGCAAGGGGTGGCTTGGAGAAGGCAGGAAATAAATACAAGATGCATGCAGGAACCCTTTCCATTTCCCAGAAGAGCCAAGTGGCTTTTTGAAAATAGCCAAATAAATTTTTATTGTAATGAATTCATGTGAATGCAAAAACAAAGATCACAGTGTTAATTGAACTGTAAAGCACAGATTAAAAACAGTACCAAAATTCCCTGGTAATGTGGCCACTGTATCCAGTTTAACCTCATTTCATGTCTACATGTCACTGTGTTATGTTACATGTAATCACAAAATGCCTATATATTAACTAACTTTTTAAAAAGTTCTGTGCATGTATTCAGTTACTAAGCACAGGACAGAACTTGCAATGTGCTGCTTTTAGAAACCAACCTCATTGATTGTTTTTAAGGGTTTCTGGCCTTCACAACCAAAAGGGTGTGTTTAACACATAGAATCATAGAGCTGGAAGAGACCACATGAGCCATCCTGTCCAACGCCCTGCCATGCAAAGGAACACACAAAGCACGCCTGACAGATGACCATCCAGCCTCTGTTTTAAAACCTCCAAAGAAGGAGACTCCACCACATCCAAGGCAGTGCATTCCACCCAGATCCTACCTCATGCTTGCATAGTGTTAAATATACACTTGAGCAATTTACACAGTGATTGCGCTACACCACTCTTCTGTTGACTATCAGCTTTGTACAACTGACCATTTATCTGTCAGTGCCATGCTTGCTGTCCCATTATGCAACAGGGAATGAACAGAGGCTGTTTCTGCAATTCCAGTAAAACAAAACCAAAAAAACAAAAAACAAAAAAGGGGAGGGGGACATTGCAGGCACTGATGAACAGTTGCACAAAGAATGTGCAACTGCGTGGACGGAGTTCTGCTGGTTATTCTCTACTAAAGTAGACCTACAGAATCAACCACTGATGACCAGTCACTTCCTTGTCAGTGAATCCTTATTTTAGCTAGCTTTAAAGGTGGTGAACCTATTTTAGGAATAGACTTCAGAACCTTGGATAACATCTTTAAAGCCTGGATTAAAACCTGGAATGGATTCACTGCCTGCTATGGGAGCCACCAGCTGCCACCACAATTAATTGTTGAGTTGTGTCATGTACTTGCATTCCCAGATGCAATGACCAGCAGTTTCAGAGCTAAACAAAAAACGTTATTGGCACAGTAATACGGAAAGCATATCATACAAAGTTGTTGCTCAGAATGGAGACCCAAAGGACAGATAATACAATAAAAGCATTTGGCACTCTATGAAATCTGGTGGCCTACAAAACTATTGGCTATCCACCATCCCCTGCCCTCCTTTCCCATAAAAGCTTTCAGCCCACTTTCCCGAAGCTCTGAGATGCAGTTGCAGCTTTATCTCACAGTGACCATTACACTCCTTCTCCCCACAGTTGCTACAAAGCACTCATTAGCGCGTATACAGAAATGAAAACACAATTAATAGCAAGGTTACCAGATCACACAAAATGACAGGAATAGGCACCGTCAGGTCCAATCCTGACAAGTGGTGAGTGAACATATAGATAAATCCATTTGAGTCAAAGGTTCTGCTTTCAACAGGACTAAGAATAGGATTTGGGCCAATTTGAAATGTTTACACTTGTGGAGCTCTGCTTATGCCACCATGAACTGAATTGGTACAATGGCTAAAAAAAGTGCAGCCACATGTGTAAGAGAACTTTATTTATTTATTTATTTATACACCACCCTTTAGCCACAAAGGCTATCAGAGCGGCTTACAAATTGTTTCAAGCAATAGCAATTTACACATCTACATTGCAATGTATGTTAGCTAATGCCCCCACAAGCCGGGTACAGTACTCATTTTACCGAAAAGGATGGAAGGCTGAGTGAACCTTGGAGCCCTCTGGAATAGAATTTGCAATCTGGTGACTTGCAGTACTGGCATTTAACCATTGCACCACCAGGGCTCCTTTACATAATCATAGGACACTAGCAGAATTCTGGCTGCTCACTCAGATATTTTTGTAAGCCTAAAAGCACTGATGCAGACATAGGACATTATCAGACAAGCCTCCAAAAACATTCTTTTGCCTGAATAATTAAAGCCATTTTTATGCCAGGAAAAAAAAAAGCCTCCCACCAGACTTACCTTTGTCTCCTGGCAAAGGTTTCCTTGGCAATGAAGTGGAAGTGAACGCAACCCCGCTCACTTCCTCGTTTGAAATATAGTGGATTCTCATGAGACTTCATCATGTAGGAAATTTAAAAATAAAACAAAAAATAGCACATAAAAAGTGTCAGTAACCACATATACACACTCAAAAACTTACAAGTACACTGAGGAGGGTCATAAAAATGTTTCACCTACGTGGATGTTACAATCTCACCTGGAAGTGTTCTGGCCAGTCCAGCCATTGGTGGAGTAAGTATGTGGTGTGGGGGGGGGGAGTGCTACGTTTCATACACCAGCAATGCCGGCAAAAAACAGCATAGCCAATCTATTGATGGCTTGCCTTGTCAATAAAATAAAATATATTGGCTTATTGGCAAGACATAAACGCGAAAGAGTGACATCATCTGATATGCACACCCTTTTGCATTTAGGTGGCATTGTTATGATACCATTTTCTTTGTGTCTTATAAAGTCCATAGAGTTTCCATATACATGAGCCCCTCAACAAGACATTTAAGGATCCCTCTATTCACATAGAGGCCAGCACAGTGCAGTGGTTTGAGCATTGGACTAGGGAAAACCACCTTAAGGTCGCTACAAGTCAGAAATGATTTGAAGCCACACAACAACAAGAACAACAACAATTCACTTAACCATGAGCTAAAAGTTTTTAATGAAGTGTATGCACATAGAAGGTTGCAGACACAGCTCTGGCCCAGAATGGATTTCTCTTTTTGGTTTGTTCTTCGTGAGGCAGCAAAATTAAAGCCTTGTGTTCTAGCACATCTTCAAGGAAATGAGCGAAGACATTAGACGAAAAGGTTGGTGATGTAGGGGCAGCACTCTCCACTTCTTGAGAGATTTATAGGAGGAAGAGAGAGGTGGCAGATCTCTAGGTTGGTATCTGGAAACCTCAAGAGGAAACTTCAGGCCACTCCTGTACCAACCATGTGTCCAGTCATAGGCCAGTACAGTCACACCTCAATTAACAGAGCTTCTGACAGTGAAACTCTTTTTTACAAAGTATTTTCACACCCACCCACCCTCAGTCTAGCTGGAAGATTTTTAGCAGCATTAACATAAGGAAAATGTTGAAGTAGGGATGTACAGACAGACTTTGGTTTTATCGGGCTGCAGCAGTATGCGGTGCCTGCATTAATGAGAAGCCTGAGCTGATCCAAGAATAGTAAGTTGTGCCTGCCTAAAACAGGCAAGCAGCTGCCCCCAGAATCCCTTACTGAGCCTGTGTGAGCAGCAAAACAGAGGAAAAGGGAGAGGAGATAAGCCTACCTCACCGTCTACTCAAAATGTGAAAAAAAAAACATGGGTTTATAAGTTAAAATGGAAATCATTAAAAAGTACAGGATGGTGAAAGAAAGTAGTCCCTGGGAGATTCAAAATGTTTTTGGTTATTCAGCGAAAACCTTTGTGTTTCATTACGCATGTGTTTTTAGTTCTGAATAAAAAGGTCTTCTGAAACACCTTGAGTTGCTCTGTTTATTGTGTCGGAGCCTCTCCTTGTTGTTCTTTTCATCTTATGTATTTCTCTAGTACAGTACTACATTTTCTGCTCCATAAGTAATGCCCAGGAATGTATCTACAGTACTCCGTTAACTGAAGAAAAAAATGGCTGTAATGGGAAACCCACCTGGTCCATTGGCAGGTTCCAGACGCCCAAGGGGGAGGCCCCAAGCCCAGGAACCCAAGGCGCGGACAGCGAGGAAGGGAACGAGCCTACTTTCCCAAGAATGAGGCACACACTCGCCGGCGGGAAGCGTTGCTTGGACGGGCAGCCAAACCGGTTCGGCTCCCTGTGGGAACAAGAAGCCACCTCTCCCCCCTCGCGGGCCCCGGCCCGTTTACATGGAGACTAAGGGGGCCGGATTTAGGCGCGCCTCACGGAGTCTCCCCCGGGAGGGTGGCTGAGGGAAGCGCCGCCTCGCTTTGGGACTGTGCGTCCCGCCGTCCTCATAGAAACCGCCTGGCCTGGAGACAGCCCAGGGAAGCGCGGAAAGAGGCGCAGAGAAGCCCCGCTGGCTAGGAGGCGCCGTGGCCGAGGCGGGGAGGCGGCCGGGAGAGCGTGAGGGGCTTTGGGAATTTTTGGGGGGGATTAGGAATTTTTTATTGGAATAAGACCATTCTACTGAAAAATACACAGAACCGCAAAAGGCCGTAACAATAACGCAATAATAATAATAATAATAATTGTTTTTCTCTTGTCTTACTAATACAAAAATAAAACTATCTATCCTAACACTAATACGTTTCCTCTTAATCTAAACACACTATAATCACTCTTTTTTCTTTTCCAATGAACATTATATTTATATATTACAATTATACCTATTTGGAAAAGAAAAAAAATCAATAAAGATTAATAAAAATAATAATACAAAATAATATAAAAATACGAGGCCATGATATTGAGAACAAAGCTGCGCTGGGCACGTTTCTAGGATGGAGGACTATCGCCTCCCAAAAATAGTACTCTACGGAGAACTCGCCACAGGTCAGCGTAAGAGGGGCACTCCAAAAACGTGATAGAAGGACTCCCTGAAACAACATCTCAGGCTCAGCTAAATTGATCACCAACAATGGTCCGCCCTGGCCTCACATCGGGAGGCATGGAGATACACCATCCACAATGCCGCAGCCTTATTTGAGAACTCACGCTGAACAAGTCTTGAAGAGAAACGACAACGCAGAAAGAATCACAACCCAGAAACATCACCCAAGGAGACCTTCTGCTGTGCTTTCTGCAACCGGATTTGTTTATTTCGGATTGGCCTTTTTAGTCATCAGTGTGCTTGCAGAAAGCGCAGGACAAGTCCTTCCTGAATCTTCGTTTACGAAGAAAAGCCAGAGAGAATAATAAAATATTTATTTAAAATATTTTTTTATGTTATTGCTGGGGTTGTCTCACTAAACCACGGCCAAAACTTTTTCCAACGATGATTTGGCAATTTCTCTTTTTCACTCAGAGCTAAATTTTCAATTACGAGGGGCGCCAGCCTCCAATCCCTTTCCTCAGGGCCTGTAATTATGCCCTTGGCCACCAACTCAGTCTCCCTGTCCCCACCTCATGCCACCAGGCGCCTTTTTCCCCTGCCCTCAACCCGAAGGGCTTTCCACACTTCACAGGGGCAACCAGGAATGTAGCAGAGAAGGAGGCGAGAAAGAAGACTTTCCCCCTCCCAATTGTCTGTCCCCGCCCATTAAATTTTCCCTCAGTTCTCAAATTTCTAGCACCCCCCCCCCCCGAGAGTGAGATATTGAGGGGAGGGAGGAAATGGCTCGCGCCTAGAACTCTGCTGGCTTGTCTATAGGGGCAAAAAAAAGAAAGAAAGCCCCGCAGTAATGGCATTTCACAGCAGCTGCGACTTGTCTTAACAGTGGTCCTGTGGAAAGGGTCAAAATAATCCTCATGGAATTTGCTAGGAATACGATCTGTCTTAATGGGAACCCACATCATATTCGGAAGGAGAGAAGTAAAAAAAAACTCCAAAAGCTGTGGCCAGAGAGCCTTCGCAGTTTTCCCAGGAGTTGTTAAAAAGCTCCACGGGGACTGCACATTCCCGCTGGTTGGGACAAGCAATTCAATTTGAATCAGTTCCCATATGGGAGGAAGCACAAACCTGTTTGGCCAGATGAGTGCAGGGACAGGGCTTGCTAAGTGCCCACTGCTGCCAAGTTGGATTTTCGCCTTAGCAAGCAAGCACTAAAACAATAGAACGGCAATTTGTATTCTCTCTCTCTCTCTTTTGGTAAATGTGACGTATCACTTGTGCATACCATGGAAAATGGGCAGAGAGAGTAGGTGCCTCCCTTCTAGAAATTGTCAAGGTCCAATAAGAGATAAGAGATACCGTTTCAGCAGCAGCTGTGTTGGCCCTAAAAGAAAAGAAAAAACAAGATCTGAAATCAACCATGTGAAAGCAGCTTTACTGGGAAAACTAAAAGGCATAAAACTGCTAGCTTTCAGCACTTCACTGGCTTCTTCATCTGGTAGAGGTGGTAAAATAGCACACAAGTGTTGCAGTCCTGGCATCTACACTCTACCTTGGATGTTTTAGGAAGTGTGTACAGAGGAAATGTGACACACTCATCCTGCCATGGCTGTAAACTGAATGGTAACAAAGCCAACAAAACAGGGACAATAAAGTTTGGCTTCCACTTGAAGCTGAAAAGTGACTGCTCCCTCCCTGTATGTATTTGCACTGTAAGAACACTGTGGCCCTAAGTCAAAAGAGAGAAAGGGTGCTTCTGTACTATACAGTTAAGAGTTTGATAGGTCCTAACTGCCAGGGCTTTGTTCTAGGCATGCTGGGATTTGTAGTTTGGTGAGATATTTGGAATTCTCTGATAGAGACCTCTAGTGCTGTAGTTTGGAGGGGTAGGGTGATTGAGAGCTCTTTGGCAGAGAATTCACCTTGCCAAACTAGAAACCTCAGGCTTCTGTGGTGGAATGGAGCCATGCAGATAAAGCAGTACTGGACTTCTATAACTTTGTAGTGTGAAATACTCCATGATTCTTTTCATTATTTCAGTTTTCAAAACAGGATATACAACCTCTTTGGTAGTGAGGGCCACATCTGGAATGGGGAACAGACATGTACATATCTGCACAGGGATGTGAGTACATACATGCATACCCATGTATAGACACATGCATATACACACAATTTAATGCTTACTAATCTGGATTTTTCTCAACACCAATCATAGAAAGATCAGATTTGTGCACATTTATTGAGAAGTAGGCCTTAGTGCCATTAAGCACAATTCTATTCTATGCACATCTACTCAGAAGTAAGCCCACCCCAGGTTGTGTACCCTCTGGTTAAAAAAAAAAAAAACCAAAACGCTTCATTTCTCCTTCAGCCTCAGTGCAGTAAGTTCCCAAATTCAGCTCCTGGCATCTCTGGTTAAAAAGATCAGGAAAAACCTGGAGGGAGAGCCAGCAGTAGAAAGGGATGTCCACTTGGGGAAATGAGTGGGACATGGTATGATAGCGCTACCCCAGCCATGCCCATATCACCCCTTCACTACTCCTTCCTAATGAAAAAAAAAAAACTACACCAATAAAAGGGAGATGTGAACAAAGTGATAACAGTATATTGTGGGAAGAACTGAAACTTCACAGAACAAGTGGGAATAGTATGAACCCTACTAAATGTTGATGTATTCAACAATTGATTCAGTGGGAATACTCTAGCTGGGACTAGCAGTCAGATTTAGGTCTGCAGTTGACCAGTTCATACAATATACTTATTTGCACCCAAGTCTACCATCACCAGGTGAGGAGGACTGAGAACATGGTAGAAATGTGTCAAGAAGCTGTCAGTATTTTGGTATCAGCATTAAGTAAGGATATAAGGCAGTAGTTAGCACAGTGAGTATGAGTCCTACCAGGTTTAGGTATCAGGGTAATAATAGGCATCATTTAATGATGAAGAAAGGGAGACAGATTCTAAGATATGTTTGTAAAATTGGAGCAACTTTGGTACTAACAGACTGGAAAAAACATACCATTCAGTTGGAAACCCATCAGAGTCAGGAGCCTTCTCTCTTCTCATATTTGCTATAGCATTGATAATGTCCTCTAAGTGTAAATGTTCCAAAATAAATTGTTACTGTGATATGGTAAGATGGGGAAGGTCAATATGTTAAAAGAAAGTCTCCATATCCTGTTGGTGAATTTCATTATTGAAACTATAAAGATCTGCATATGACTTCAAAAATGTAGATTTATATCTTTGGGGGATGTATATAAATTATTGCTTTCATCTTTGATAGCTGAAATAACATCGTGTTGCTGTTGATGCCCTCTCCATTGACGCCCCCTTGTTGTGGGAGAGAGGCTTGCGTACCCTAATGATGTTTTGAGCTATGCTGGCGGTGGCATAATAGCCACTGGTAGGGTCTCCCATGCCAGACAGGTCAAAACCGAAGGGTCTGACAAAGAACGTCAAAGGGCAGGATGGGCTCTCTAGCCTTATGGCAACCATCCTTGGAGAAGGAAAACTCCAATCCCAAACCCGGGCAGATGGTGCTCATCCAACCCTGTAAGGTCAACCATCTAAGAGAAGGAAACTCTAATCAAACCTACGACCCGAGGACCTCGCTGCTATGTCCATGCTTGCAAGGCCACAGCAGATGAACCTTTGGTTTAAAGGGTGAGGCCAGTTCTGTGCATGCTGTGCTCCACCAGAAAAATCCATTGCACAGGCTCAAAGGACAAATCCAGATAACAAGCTGTTGATGCTTAAGGTGATATCCCTGAATCTTGTTGGGATGTTCCCAATTTTCCTAGTATGCATGCCATGGGCATGTAAAATATTGCATTGTAGGTTGCAAATCGACCCATAGCTCATACCAAGTTGACTTTAGGGGGGAATCCAGATTTGAAAACTGTGGGCCAATACTGGAATTATTACCTTTAATCAGATACATGGTGTTGATGATGAGTTTTCACATTTTTCAATTTTGCAGGAAGAGTTTAAACTACTTCTATCAGCTAAATGGCAATATTTACAACTAAAACATCTGTTACAATCCAGATCTGGCCCTGCAGCTTTAAGTGCACCCAAGGTTCCCTCAGTATTAGAGAGATTAATTGAGGCCAACCAAGTATCCAAACCAACACGCGCGCACACACACACACACACACACACACACTTCTGTTATCTATAAATATGACATGTAACGTTTACAGTAAGAATGGACTAGAGCAGTGGATCTTAACCTTACCAGGGACCCCCTTTAAATGTCTTTTGTTGCCGTGGTCCCCATAATAATAATAATACCTCATGATGATGATGTTGATGATGATACACCATCCATTAACCCTTCCCTCAGAGGCACTGGAGGATGAAGGAAGACTTTTCTCCTGCTTCTTCCTGCAAATTTGTGGCTGGAGCAGATTGAATGGCAATGAGCAGGCCAAGCCAGCCAACCAACCTTTGCCTTGGCTCCTGTTATGTAGCCACTCTACTGCAGGCAGGAGATGGGCTGAACAAATTTCAAGCCTTCGTGGACCCCCTATGAGGACATTGTGGTCCCCTGGGGGTCCCTTAACCTGGACCACAGATTAAGAACTGGACTAGAGAATAGGAATATCTAATTCTGGCTATCAACGGCCATTAGTTTTAACATCTATAACTAGTATGGCTATAGATCTCTGACATCTTATACAGCAGAAATTGGTCTTCTGGTTATATCGGTCACCACAATGTCTATTCAAGAAAGGGCTTTCTAAATTAGCAAATGGCTGGAGATGTCATACTGCTAATGCTTCCTTAATGCATATGTTCTGGAGTTATCCCAGAACATTTTGGGAGGACGTCATCAGACAAATGTTCTTTTGAATTATTTACCCATTTCTTCAAAATTAAGAAATGGTCAACAGAAGTGGATTTTTTGCACCCTTTTGACTGCTAGAAGATTAATACTTTGTTATTAGAAATATACTTTTTCTCCACAGCCTATGATCCAAAGATCTAATAATGCTTGCAACATTTGAAAGAATGAGGTATAGATGAAATTTACAAATGGACATACATTTGGACATTTGGTCAACTTTTATAGAAACTTACAACTAATATGGTTTTCCCCACTCCTTCTGCGTTTTTATTTTTCTGCTTTTGTCGAACATTATTGTGTGTAACAGATATTGTATGTAACAGATATTTTTTAAAAAATAGATATGTCAAGTAAATTGACTCTAAAGTAGAATATGACAAAACTGTATCCATAAAATAAGGTCAGAAAATGTGTGAAGTTAGTATGGCTTGTTCTTGTTACCATGAGGCAGATGAGGCGGCCCACCTACATTCTGTCTCTTGCCTTTCCTTCTGCTGCTTTTGTCTGTTCTGCCTAGAGAAGAAAAGGTGATTGCACAGCACCAGGCAATGGCAACTGTAGCCTTTTGTGTGATGGTGGACTATAACTCCACCAGTTCCTCATCATTACTATAGCTAGGCTGATGGAAATTGTAGGTCAAAAACATCTGGAAGGCCATAGATGTCCATTACTGTAAACACTTCTTTTCCATATGTTCCAGAAGGAGTGCTGGTGCTAGTTTTCCTTGTACAAGGTCTGTCTGTTAAATAACGAAATTGTGTTTCTACCTTTCAGACAAATCAGGGAGAACTGATTGTGAACACTTGAGTGGTGACCTTGAACATGTCTGAACCTGCATGACAAACATCAACACTCTCGGCCATTCAGTTAATTGTCAGTCGTTGTTTAAAGCAACTGTGTTGTCTGTTGTGTGCCGGGAAAAAAAAGTTTAAAAGTCAAGCAACAACATTCTTCAGCAACAAGGCAGACCCAAACCTTTTTCAAAAAAGCATCGCTTATGATGAAACCTGGGTCTTCCAGTATGATCCTGAAACAAAACGACAGTCAATGCACTAGAAAACACCATCATCACCAAGAAAGGAAGAAGTACATCAAAGCAAGTCACATTCAAAACCATGCTCATTAGGGTTGTTTTTTTTACATCAAGGGCATAATTTTGGCAGAATGGGTTCCAGAAGGCAGAATAGTGAACCAGCATTATTATAGGGAAGTTTTGACAAAGCTGAGAGAAAGAGTCAGGGAAAAAAGCCAGAACTGTAAAAAAATGATTTTGTTCTTCATCAAGACAATGTGCCTGCTCACGCAGCACTTTCTGTGAAGTAGTGTTTGGCTGATAAATGCATTATTACACTTGTATATCCCCCATATTCACCAGATTTGGTACCATGCAACAGTTCTCCCTCCGTATCCACAGATTTGGTATCCACAGATTTAAGTATTCACAGCTTGAAAATATTATTTAAAAAATAATAATCCAAAAAGCAAACCTTGATTTTGCCATCTTATATAAGGGACACCATTTTGCTATGCCATTGCATATAAGGGGCCTTGAGTATTCACAGATTTTGGTATCCACAGGGATCCAGGAACCAAACCCCAGCGAATATGAAGGGACGACTGTACATATAAAGATGAGTTATTGCATCAGTCTTGTTATTTAATAGACAGACCTCATATATGCAGCATGCAAGGTGATATACTGTATATCTTCACTATGGAGCAAACGGGAAGCAGCTAATATGTTTCTGAGGTTAAACATTATTTATAAACAGCTAGAAACAAGCAAAACTTACACAACCCTGAACGTGAGAAAAAAGACTTGGGAAACCCATCCTGGGATATGACTGCCTGCCTACCTGGAACATGCACAGATCTATTCTAATTCAGTAGATGCACATTCAGAGGCAGCACAAGCCCTTTGAAACAATACTACACAAGTTTGGGCTGTGTGGTCACTTGTAGAATAAGCAAAGAACTATGAAAAACTACATAATTTCTACTTTTGGAAGTATATTTATGTTGGGGGAAATTGCATTCATTTGAAGGAAATATCACTGAGTCCCACTGAGCTTGCTGTCAAGTCAGTGTGTGCAGGACTAGAGTTATGGCCTGAATGTAATTGCTAGTCTCAAACAGAATACAGAGATTGAATCAATTGCTAAATGATAAGTCAACACTTACCTACATCCCATTCATTCAATGGGATTACTCTAGCTGGGAGTGGCAGTTGAATTTAAGCAGTGCAATTTTAAATACTTCATGTGAAATTCATAGGCAGCTCCATCATTCTGATTTTTATTAAATGTTCAAACACATTGCCAAAGTCTTCAGGTTTTTTAAAGGAAGACTTTCCGCATTCTTTAATATATTAATCTAAAGTGAGTGATAGCGTAGCATTCTGGACATATAAAGTGTTGTGTTTATAAAAAAAATAGATAATACATACAGAATGTGTTCACAGTAAATATTATAATCCTTGGACAGACATTATTCTAAGAGGCAGCAGGTGGTGCTGTCTCATCATTCTCTGTATTTACATGCATTTTATCTACCGGTAATATGTTCAGGGAACAAAATTTCTAAAATGAAAACAACAGAACTAATTCCGATATTACAAAGACATTTATCCACAGCCACTTTCTCATGATGTTTCTCTACACACTTGCAAACGTGATAGGGAAGTGTAACACCATAACTGTCTCATTTCATTGGAAGGAATCTTAATGTTCATCTGGTCCAACACCCTGCTAATGCAGCAAAGGGCAGATAATTTTCCAAGGCAGCCCTCCAGAGCACTTTTAACCTTTAAGGACACAGCCAGAAGCTAGGCACTGCATAGACAACACTTAGGAGCCACCAGCTTCTCCTCTGGGCAGCAGATGAAATGTCTTTTTCTGCCTTTCCCTATCCTGGGGCTGAATTTTGCGTTGGCTCCAGAGGGATGGAAAGAAAATTGGTATCGCTGGTTGGAAAAAGTGAAAGAGAGGGTGGCCCTCTGGCAGAGATGGAAGCTGACCATTTACCAGAGAGCCGCTTTTGTAAATACCTACCTGCTTCCCGTGGCAGCCAACTTGGCGGCTGTTTTCCCACCTCCAGATTCAGTGATTAAAGAAGCTGATCGGGTTCTCTTCAAGTTCCTTTGGGGAATGGCCACGTTCCCCCTGGCAAGGGCAGTGGCTTATGGGCAGGTAGAACAAGGGGGCCTGGACTTCCCAGCCCTGGGACCTAAGTTCATCGCCATCTTTTCTGCTCAAAACTTTGGGAAAGTTTCTCTGTTACAAAAGGGTCAGATTCAACCTCAGGCTTGGCTAGTTTTGTTTTGTGAGTGCTGGATAGGGACTAGATGGGGAAAGACTTGGTGGGAGGAAGGCTCATTAAGTTTTAGGTTTTCTTTGCCTGAAAAATTGAAAGCACCAGATTATTTGAAAGACTTTGTTTTTTACATAAAGAAATATAAAATTCATGCTGAGGAGTTGAAGGGGGAAGACAGACCAGGTCAGAGCATCAAGAGGACTTTGTACAGGAAAATAGTGGAGGAGATTTATGTTAACCCGTTTTTGCAAAAGCGTCAGGCCAAACTAGATTTATCAGAATACCTAAATCACCAGACTAACCCAATTGAGTATTTCATGGACAAAAGGGTCCCCAAAAAGTTGTGGGACTTGAGGTGGAGGCTCTACCATCAGGTTCTTAATCTGAGGGGAAAGAGACCATGGACCGCAGAGGATGAGCAGACCTGTCCGCGTCTGAAATGTAAAAAGGCTGAGATTTTGAGTGGCGTGGCACAAAAGGAGACGATCAGACATTTTGTCCAGGACTGCCCGAGTGCCCGGGAAACATGGGAGGAGGTGGCCCGGGTCCTGGATTGGCCCGATTTGGCACAGCAGGCTTGGGAGACAGTGCTTTCAGGGACTGAGCCTCCAGAGGGTGTCAGGGGACCCAGAAAGTCAGTGGGCCAAAAGAGGAAGAGGAAGGAGTCTGGTTCTGTGGCTGAGAGTTTTTGGAAAGTGCCCTGGTCCACGGTGCGCCTGGTAAACCTTTATGTGATGTTAGGGTTAGTTTTCCAGAGAAAAAAGGAGGTGAAAAGTCAAAATCTGCAGGATGTAAAAGGCACTGCCTATTATGTGAAGAATGTAATTGAAAATTTAGCTCTGAGTGAAAAAGAGAAATTGCCAAGCTATCGTTGGAAAAAGTTTTGGCCGTGGTTTAGTGAGACGACCCCAGCAATAACATAAAATGATATTTTAAATAAATATTTTATTAATTTTGTATTATTTTGTATTATTATTTTTAATTAATATTTTATTGGTTTTTTTTCATTTCTAAGTAGGTATAATTATAATGTGTAAATATAATGTGATTATAGTGTGTTTAGATTAAAGGGAAAAATACATTAGTGTTAGGATAGATTTACTTTTGTATTAGTAAGAAAAGAGGAAAATAATTAGTATTGTTTTTGTATTATTGTTGTGGCCTTTTGCGGTCGGGTGTATTTTTTAGTAGAATGGTCTTACTCCAATAAAAAAATTCCCTAAAAAAATTCCCTACCCCCACTCATGCTGCCACCTGTGCCAAAGTAGTGTTGCCAGCCAAAAGGACCTTGGCCTCTGTCTTTTGAGGTATTAGTTACTCCTCCCAATTTGGTGCACTCTGCAAATTAGACTGAGTATCCTCTTTATTCCTTCATCCAAGTAATCCATAACTATGTTAAACAATGCTGGACCCATGAACAAACCCTTTGGGACCCCACTTTTCACTGGCTTATCAGGATCCTGTTGCCAAGTGTTTCCCAGATACAGGGAAACTACCTTGTAAAATTACAAGGGTAGGGGAGAAAGCTGAGACTCAGAGTTCAGTGGAAGACTTTGGAGGGTCCAGAAGCCATTTCCTACCACTCTGGATGCATTTCACCTGCTCCAGCGCCTCCTGTGAAAATGGGAGTGACTGGAAAGTCACTGATTTTTTGAAATAAAATGTTCTGATTCCCTCCAGCACTAGGTTTGGGTTTTTTTTAAAAAAAAAAAATTAAACCAAAAGATGACTACACCTTGTTTTATAGAAGAATTACCACCCTGGGGGTACAATTTTTGCACTTGGGGAGGGCCTGAGATTCTTAGAAGAGATTCTTCTTTCAGTCCCATTAAGGTCACAGGCACAATTAGTGGGGACATGTGATAGAGTCTTCTTGGTGGCTGCCTCTAGGCTCTGGAATTCCCTCCCAAGGGAAGCTAGAATGGGCCCCTCCTTGCTGTCCTTCCATCAGCAACAAAGCTTTTCCTAAACTCCAGTAGGCTTTTGAGAACTGAAGGTTTGTAAATGAAAGGGTTTTTTTTTAACATATACTGTTTTTTAAACTGCTGTTTAAACTGCTATACTGTTTTTTAAACTGCTGTTTAAAATTTTGTTTTAGTTTTAAAGGTTTAATTCTCTTTTAATGTTGATCTTTTTCTAGTGCTGATACTAATCACTCTCTCTGAGGTCAGAACAGGCAGCAAGCCTTGAGGTGGAAGGGCTGGCCAATCATTCTGATCTTCGAGCAGGTGATTATGCATTGGAAAGTCAGAGTCCTGTCGCTCTTTGGTCGATGCCAGTGGCAGCATGACAGAGGTGGCTGGCTAGGAGCAGCAGTGGACCCTCAGCTTCACTGGGGTAAAAACCCAAATGCAGATTCAGGCTTTGGCAGGAAAAATGTGGCACTTAAATCTGAGCCATTGTAGTCTGAATTTCATGTGCCACACCTCCAGGCCAAAGTAGTCCAGATTTCATCCAGATTTTTACCCCCAGTGTAGACAACTGCAGCATCCCGGCATCCCGGCCCTCAGCAGCTGCTGCGGCTGAGGGTCAGGCAGGGCAGACCCTGCACACACCACACTGCCTGCCCTGGGAAGCTGCCACCACCATTGGGGACACAGAGGTATGGGCAGCTGAAGGGACACTGCCAAAGGGCTTGCCCCTCCTGAGCCCCAGCCAACAGGCAGCTGCTCCCCCATCCCCAGGCCAAAGGGCCAGGCCGAGGGAGGGAGGGATTATCAGCAAGCGGGGCAGCCAAGGAAGCCTTACCAAGGTAAAAAAAAAAGGGGGGGTTGCCGTGTGAACTGCAAAATTGCTACTTTTTTGGATAAACCAATTTCAAACTAAATCATGGGAACAACTGGGTACTGGAGCGGAAGGGCCATAATGCGATATTTCCCTGATATAATTCTCCTGTGTAGCTGAGCCCTCAGTCATGGATGAGCCATTATGTAACTATGAGTACTGTTTAAAACATGGCCCAAGTTTAATTTCCATATATGTAGATTTTACTCATTCTAAATATTTTTCAGTATATATTCCTATAGTGGCATCACAATATTTTTCATGATCACATACCATTACAACTGTTAGAATACCTGATCCTATTAACTGTATGCTAGCACATCAAGTTTTAAGCGACATCACCACTCAGTTATTAAATGATATGCCTATGACTTCAGCAACAGTAACCCATGCTGCTCTCCTTTATACCAAATTAATAAGGAATATTCACAAAATGGCTTTTTCCAGTATATTTTTATTAGGGAGTCCTGTCATTTTATTAACATATAAAACAACCATGATGTTGACATAGAAATGTGAAATTCACTTTACAAAGATAAGGCTCAAGTTTACAGGTACATTTTCCCCTAAATTTGAGTGTGTGTATTTGCATTTCAATGAAATAAACCCCATTTAATTCTTCCCAGAGTTGTGTTTATAAATATTAGACAAATCACAAAATAGATTTCAAGTACAGTACATAACACCTTACACTATATTCCAAGCACAGACAGAAATATACAATACTATCTATGGACTCTTCATATGCCAGCTCTGATATTTCCAGTACTGGAGACAAGACCTTGTTTCAGTCTATGCAGCACATGCTGTCAATTATATATGCATCTTTCCCCAATCTCTTTTCATTTCTCTCTTTTTTTTTCAGAAGAGGTGCCCGTTACAAGTACACACCATTGGGCACAATTCAGTTAAGTGCTGCGTGAAGGGATGCATGTGACCCTTCAGGTATTGTTAGTATACAAATCCCATCAACTATCACTATCAGCATATGCTGACTACAACCGATAAAAGTTGAAGTCCAAAAATACATGGAGAGCCACACTTTTCTCACCACTGCCTTAAAGCTTTGCTAAGGTTCAAAGATGCATAGATCCAAACATTCATCTACATGCACTTGCCTTTAACACTACATGTATCTTATTGCACAGACCATTCTCTGAGGTACTCTGTTCCTCACATAACTGAGTATTTCCCTGATCAAATTAGAGAATACTTAACAAATGCTTCCAGTGATTCTGGAGCACAAGTATGGACATTTTAGAAATCAGGACATTACTGTTTGTAATTAAGGGGTGTAATGAATCGTATATACTAATAGGATGGCAGAGTACAGTTTGGATTTATTTTTAGTACACTGTCTGCAAAGTCTATATTACATGCTCCCATAGCTGTAGTTCCTACAATGCAGGTGACCTGACTTTATTTTAGAAACTAGAGAAACATGTCTCTTTATGGATTCTTATTTCAATTAAAAGGATTCAGTTAGAAGTCGAAACAGGATCAAATATGCACCACATATGTGACTTGAAAATCTTCCAAGAAGTGATGAATAGGATCTCTTTCACACTGTGCAGTCATAGCATGTTGATACCAATTTAACGGCTATGGCTCCATCCTATGTAATCCTGGGATTTGTAGCTCTATCAGCTATTCAGAATTCTGTGCTAGAGAGCTCTAGTGCCTCATCAAATTGTAAACCCTGGGATTCTATAGGATGCAGCCATGACAGCTAAAGTGGTATCAAAGTGTCAAAACTGTGTAATGTGAAAAACAGAGCCTGGAAATAAAATCTTGACAGTAAAACCAAAGATGATTTCAATCTCTGGATCACAAAGGAACAGTTGATGGAGTTCCTGTTAAAAAAGTTTGTTGAGAAAAGATACACAAATGCTTTTGTCTTTATCTTCTAAGAAATGGAGGATAAGCAAGGGCAGATCATCAAAACTACCCAAACTAACTGTATAAAACAAGGAAACAAAATAGATGCTTGCACCCTGATTCAGCACATGCTACGTGAATGGGACATGTAGTGCTCCCAGAAAGCTCCAAATCAGGGGCTCACATTCTCCTCTGCAGAGCACACCAAATCTTCATTGTGCAAACTACAGGAATTATCTAATGTACAGTTAAGCACATATGAGTTGCATGGGGATCTGCAGGCCTTAAACATTCTTGACTGTAAGATAGATTGTGCTGTACATTTGCTTTCATATGTTAAAAGTTTATTTTGGTCATGGAAAAAACACTTCAGTTAATTAGGCAATTCAGAACAATTTTAAGAAACTGTGTCAATAGGTTGTTCCAACTGTAGATAATATTTTTAAAAATTAAGTATTAATACACCAGTAAATTCCAAAGAAAGAAAGAAAGAAAGAAAGAAAGAAAGGCAATTCTAATAGAAATAATGGAGTAAATATTTTTCCACACAGGCAACAAATTGAGATTTACCTGAATCACAACTTAAGTAGTATTCCTATACCCATTTACATGGAGTAAGCCCAACATGTCTTAATGGGGCATACTTCTTAGTAGGCAAGTATAGGGTTGCATTGTAAGAGTCCCATGACTGAAACATTTAAGTAAAGGGGAGAACCTATATCAGGCAATCCATGCTACAGAATACAAAAAGCAATAGGTACTTTTTTCCTTTTCTGTTTCAAAATTGGGACCTACTAATCTTCTCTACACACATAAGGTTTTATGCATTTATAGCCTCTCTGACGTATTTGGAGCTACATAGGCACAAAATCTCCACCACATCTATACAACAAAGATAACCACACACCACTGTCATAGGGACACATTTAAGAAAAAAAAGAATGTGCATCCATTGTCACTTATGTTTGGTTAGAGAGTTATCATGCACAAGAAATAATAACACATGAAATGGTGACTCTGGGATTTATCATGACAAAATGGTAACAAATAGAATCGGGGACTAAGAAATATATCTTTGAATGCTTAGAATTTGAGGGATAGAATGCTTTTAATGGAGTCTTTATATTTAGAGACCAGTGTATTTTTTTTTAACTTCTAATGTACTTAAGTAGATCTATCTAGACTTTTTCATATATCCACATTTCTATGTTATGTACAATAATCTACAGTTAATCTAAAATTCCCCAAACCTCTTACAAAACTGTACTTGCACTGCCTTATTTTTGTATCACTAATGGAAGTGCCAGACTGCAGGGAAAGCAGTATTGCCATCATTTGAAAAATACCTCTCTTCACCTGCTAAGGCAGAACCACACATTAGGTTGACCACCTGTTTGACAGCTAACACAAATGCAGGAGCAAGGAGAATGCAAGGCAGGATCAACTGACAGGAGAGAGTGCTTACCTATTCTCCTGCAAAGCTCTGATTCTCTCCTGCAAATACCCCTTCAAGCTGTTTGCCCATAGGACTGGGGTTAATAGAAAAATGGGGGAAGGGTAGGAAAATGGGTGGGAAAGCAGACTTCAAGAGAGAATTGGTGGACAGAAATAGGTTCAAGCCTTTCCTCCTGCCAGATAATGTTCACCTACAAATGACCATCACATTACCATTACAAAAGAACCCCATGGCTGCTTTGTAATGTGTAGCTTGACTCTCAGAAACCTGAGAGTCTACATACAGTATAATTTCAACTCCATCTAGCAGACTCTGTCAATTTTCCATCTCATCTACTCACCATCTTGTGCAGATCTCTAAGAACATCATTCTTCAATTTTTTTTAAAAAAATCACTAAAACATTTTAAAAATTTGTGTCATGCCCTTGTGCATTTTATTTTACTAATCTGTACATTTAAATATCTTCAGAAGTTATTGTTGCTAAAAATTTACCAAAATCTTGTAAACACATAAAAATATTTTTAAAAATGAAAAACCAAACCAAGAAAGAAAATCCCAGCAATCAGTGTTGCTTGTATAGGCATTGGTTAGTAGAGATTGTTTTACTAAGGAGTATATTCAAAAGCATCACCTTTCCTTTGTTGGTAGTGCTTAAATTTAGTATCTCATGGCTTGTTATTATACTGATAATAAATTTCAGTTCTATTCAGTCTTTAATAAAAACAGACAAGGAACGGGGGGGAACAAATTGCTTTTTGGTTATTGAAAGACCACCATGTAGCTAAATCAATTGTTCAATTACAGAAAGGAAACTTAAGAATTTGGAAATCTACTATGGATCCAAAACTAAGAACTATGTGCTGATGGCCTTCAAGATATTCATGGGCACCTAGTACTGACTTAAATTCACTAGTTTTTGAATATAGCCCTTAGTTGTATCGCATATTTGTACTGTTTAAGAGCTGCGAAGCAAGTGGCTGACAAAGTCTATTTTGCAGGCCACCCACTGTCTAAAAGGGCAGTAATATTCAATATGAAATTGCCGAAATTCAGGTGTCTGGCGAATTTCATGGAGGAAGGAGATGTCAAGGTCTGATTCCAGGAGCAGAAGAAGAAGAGGGAAAACAATCAGCAGTATTCCAAGCCCAACAAAAAGAAGTCTGGAAAAGCTCTTCACCACAGCATTGATCTTCATGCTGCCCATCAAAAAGTCATAGCTCCATCTAAGTGCTTTCCGAGCTTCTTTCAGCTCTTCCTCCTCAGCAACCAAAAATGCATTTTCATCTGCCTCCAGTTCTTCAAATGAATCAGTGTCATCTTTCTCATTCTCTGCCCTTGGAGAGGACTGAAAGAGCAGGTCAATCTCCTCATCGTTAACAGGAGTGGGGAGCAAGCTGGTACTGGGATTATACACCAGTTCTGAGATTGTTAAAGGTTCTTCCTTGATTTTCTCTTCCTCCTCAATAGAAAGATCTGAACTGTCATCTGCTTCCTTAGTGGGAGAATTGGATATCATTGGAATTGAAACATCATCTTCTTTCGGCAGCTGGATACCTATAAAAATAGTTTTTGCACAGACATTTTAGGTTCTCAAGCATATACTTCAATAAGAGCAATAACAGGGAAAGGAAGATTTCCCCCTCCCTCCAAAAAACTACTCATAATCTGATATTTTTGAAGATAAGTGAAATGAGCTTTACACTTTTCAAAACTGCATGTGTGTCTATATACATACATATACATATACATATACATATACATATATATATATATATATACACACACACCATATATAGATAGATAGGTATACCATTTTTAATGCAAGACCTACATGTTAGAAGCTTTTAAAAAGCAAAATGGAAATCCACATTTTGTAAACTTCACAATAACGTTCAGATGCAACATTGTCTAATAGTATACCCCATTATCTTAAAATCATGGAGTGCTGTGTGTTGTCAGACAGGATCGTAGATTTGAAAGGGGCTTCATAGGACATCAAGGCCAGGATGCACTCAACATGTATTTGTGAAGGAGTGTGCGATAGCAAGCAGAATCATATTAACATGCATTAATTGGTTATAAATAAACAGCCCCCCCGCCCCGGATCCATACCTGATGAGAAATATTAGTTACCATATGAATACACTGTTGCATGCAAAACAGCATTGTGCTTATGCTTGTCATTTAGCATTAGATAAAGTGATCAAAGCAAGTTCTATGAGTAAAACACATTTGGCAAAAGAATTCTTTTTTATGCAGATGTTTCCTTGTGGTGAGATTATATAACTCTGTTTAGAGACCTTTCTTTGGGGTGTGCCATAAAGATGATTTTTATACAGCTGGACTTAAATGTGGCAAGGTTAAAAAACATCCAGCTTACTGAAATATGAATAATGGATAAGATTAGACCAATAGGCTTAAATCCAGTTGATAGTCCCAACTACAGTAGATCCACTTACTAAAATGTTGAATGGTAAGTCAATACTTAAATGGTGTCATTAATTTAACAGTTTAACTCTAGTTGGGACTGGATTTAGGCTGCTGGATCCAGTCAACTGGGATAGGCAAAGTTCAGCCCTCCAGATATTACTGGAATACAACATCCTTAAGCCCCAGGCAACAGAGCCAGTGGTGAAGAATTCTGGAAGTTGCCATCCAAAAACATTAGGGGGTGCACTTTGCCCACCCCTATTGTAATTTTTGGTTTAAAATCTATACTACTGAATTTTAAAACCTGTTTGTTTTAAAACTTGTTTGTTTGTAATTGTATGAACGTAATTTTATGTTACCCTGGTTTGATCTGTAGTTTTTGCTTGTAATCTATTTGTAGTTTTATGTACATATTATCATTATTTGATTCAAATAGATGTGTGTATGTGTGATACAAATCTCTCATTTTTCACTACAACTTTTGTATTTTCTTCTTTCAAATAAAATCTTAGATGACTGGCTCTGTGCAAGCCAAGAAGGAGTTCCTGTTCCCCTCTTAATTCCTGTAGCCCCCAATTGGAAGGGATCCCCCTTTGAACTACAACAAGAAGGAATCAGAAATTTCAAAGTCACCATTTCAGAAATCTAAACACATTGAAGTTCCAAGTCTGGGACCAAACTGTAATTCATTATTGTTCTATTTAAACAAATTAGGAAACAGCATAAACATGAAAGTCAAACAGGTACTGTGGGAAGTTCACACATATTGCCTACCATATATTCTGGTGTATAAGACGACTGGGCGTATAAGACCCCCCCAATTTCCAGCCAAAAATCTAGGCTTAGGCATATATTCGCCATATAAGACCACCCCCTGACTTTGGCTGGCTGGCTGGCTGGCTGGCAGGGGGAGCCTTGCCAGCTGATTCTCTTTGTTTCCCAACTCATGAGGATCTCCTTGTGAATTGGGAAAGTGAACAGGATCAGCTGGCAGGGCTCTCCCAGCCAGCCAGCTGCAACATTCGCCCCTCACTTCAACCTTCCAGTCAAACTTGACTCGAAGGTGGAGGAAAGGGGCGAAAATGCCCAGTTTGCCTCAGCACCCCCCCTTCCCTCCGTCTTGGCTCTTCCGAAGGGGACCAAGGCGGGGGAAACGGGGGCTGCCGCGGCAAACCCCTAGATTTGCTCCCTCTCCCCACCTTCAAGGAAGGTGGGGAGAAGGGGCAAAGATGCCCCATTTGGCTCTGCAGCCCCGATCCCTCCTTCTGGGCTCCCTTCAAGGAAGGTGAGGAGAAAGGGTGAAGATGCCCTGTTTGGCTCCACAACCCCATCCCTCCTTCTGGGCTCCCTTCCGAAGGGAGCTCAGAAGGAGGACGCAGGGCTGTGGAGCCAAACGCCAGGATTCACCCCCTTTTCCCACCTTCAAGGAAGAGGGAGCAAATCTAGGGGTTTAACTCCGCAGCCCCGATGCCTTCTTCTGGGCTCCCTTGCAAAGGGAGCCCAGAAGGATGCATCGGGGCTGCGGAGTTAAAAGGGGCATCTTCCCTCGCTCTCCCCGCCTCCTGGAAGGTGGGGAGAGGGAGCGAATCTAGGGGTTTAACTACTCAGCCCAGATGTCTCCTTCTGGGCTCCCTTTGCAAGGGAGCACAGAAGAAGGCATCGGGGCTGCAGGGTTAAAATGGGGCCCGTTTAGCTGCACAGCCCCGATCCCAGGAGGACGATGCGGAGGCTGTGCAGCCAAACCTGGGATTCTGCCCCCTCTCCCCACCTTCAAGGAAGGTGGGGAGAAGGGGCGAACGTGCCCCGTTTGGCTGCACAGCCCCATCCCTCCTTCTGGGCTCCCTCCACCACGATTCTCCAACCCACAAGGAGGCTGCCCAGCCTCCTCCTGGGTTGGGGAATGCGGGATGGCCAGCTGGCTGGCAGGGGAGGGTGGAGGGAGGGGGCTTCGCAGCCACCAACCCCCTCCCCGAAGCTGCGATCATGAGTGGGATTGCGGCTTTGGGGAGGGGGGTGGCTGGAAGGAAGATGGAAAGGTGGCTGGAGGGAGGGAGCTTCGCAGCCACCCACCCCCTCGCCGAAGCCGCGATCCTGAATGGGATTGCAGCTTTGGGGAGGGGTGGTGGCTGGAAGTAGGGTGGAAGGATGACTGGAGGGAGGGGGCTTCACAGCCACCCACCCCCTCCCCGAAGCCGCGATCTCGAGCGGGATCGCAGCTTTGGGGAGGGGGGTGGCTGGAGGGAGGATGCTGGAGGGAGGGGGTTTGGGGGAGGGGGTGGCTGGAGAGAGGGGGATTTGGGGAGGGTGGAAGGGTGGCTGGAGGGAGGGGGCTTCATAGCTACCCACCCCCTCCTCGAAGCCACGATCTGAAGTGGGATCGTGGCTTTGGGGAGGGGGGGTGGCTGGAGGGAGGGCGCTGGAGGGAGGGGGGTTCGGGGAGGGTGGAAGGGTGGCTGGAAGGGGGGGCTTCCCAGCCACCCACCCCCTCCCTGAAGCCACGATCGAGAGCCCGATCGCGGCTTCGGGGAGGGTGGAAGGGTGGTGGGGAGGCTTTCCAGCAACATTTGCCCCCCTCCTCTGTCCTTGGTTGCTCCCCAAAGGGGGAGAAGGCAGAGGAGGGGGGCGAATGAACCTTAAGCACTTTGCTTCACCCCCCCCCCTGCCCGATCTCCTGCCTCTTCGCTCCATTTGCGAAGGGAGCGAAGAGGCAGGAGTTCAAACGGCGGGGGTGAAGCAAAGTGTATCCGGCATATAAGACGAGTCCTGATTTTAGAGCCTATTTTTCAGGGCTCAAACCTCGTCTTATACGCCGGAATATACGGTACATTAATTCAAAAATGAAAGACTCTCTGTCTCAGCCTTTCCCCAAAAGCAGTATTTAGATTAAAATGGAAATCAACACATTTTAAAAATGGCATCTAAAGAATAGCAACTGCATGACCCCTTGTCTATGTTGTATTTATTTGGCAGAATTCCTAGAGCCTTTCAGCAGTTTCCATTCCTGACCTATTAACTTGAGATTAAGGTCTCATAAACAGGATGAAGATATCAGGTATCTTATTTTCACAGTGCATTTCTTGTTGCTATGTGCCTTCAAGTCGATTTGATTTTATGACAACCTATCATATGGTTTTCTTCACAAGATTTATTCCGAGGTGATTCCTTTCCTCTTAGGTTGAGAGAGTATGACTTACCCAAGGTCATCCAGTGAGGTTTCATGGTCGAGTGGGGATTTGAACCAACCCTGCTCAGCCATGGAAACCCAATGGGTGACCTTGGGCAAGTCACACTCTCTCAGCTCAGAGGAAGGGCCTTTCTACGTGGGCCAAAAACTCCAAATGGAATTCTGCCCACACGTCTCTGCATTCACCCCAAAGCTCTGTGCATTATTATTCACCACAAGGACATGGGGTACCTTGTCTTCACTGTCCCTGCAGAGTTTCATATGCCACCACCAACACCTCAACCATAATTTAAAGCTCAGGAGGCAGTTCCCAGCCAAAGGGAGAGGTCTTCTCCCTTCCCCTGGCTCAACCCTCCAAGTGCAGGAAGAGGCACTTGAAGGAAGCGACAGGCAAGCAGAGAGCAGACTGAGGCAGTGCTGCCGAGCCAGGGGAAGGGAGAACACCTCTCCTTTCAGCTGGGAACTGCCTTCTGAGCCTTAAATGATTGCAGTGATGGTGGTGGATGAAAATGCAGAGAAAACCCTGAATCATCAAAATCCCATATCTAGGTAAAATACCCCAGAATGATCTGAATCTGGATCATGCAACATGTAGCCTGATTGCCCCAGATTTGGGGGAAAGGCTGCACATCGTGTAGCCTGATCACTGCAAATTTGGGTGAATTTGCAGGGAGATTCAGGGGTTTAATAGTGTAGACAAGCCCGTTTTACTAGAATTGTGTGGGGGTCCATGGGGACCCTCAGATGTCCTAATATTAAATTGGGGAATTTAGCACTCAACTTGGCATATGAGAGGTGAGACCTTTGAACCAATGTATACTGGTAATATGGGAGGAGCCAAAGCACAATTAGGTTATCTTTACTGGAATTTAATATTAACAGCAGTCACACAAGCACTCAGGCTTCAGACACTCATGCAAGACTATCGAAAGCAGTAGGAAAGATTTGGACAGAGGAATGGAGTAAGGGGATGATGGGCTATACTATCCTGATCCTGCAGAGCAGAAATTGCAAAGTAAGCCAACAGTGAAGAGGTTTGGACAATAGACTGGTGACATGAAGTGATGTGAAGTCAGAAAGCAGGGGATTCTTGCACACCTTGGTGGTGCTTTGGGTGATGCTTATGTGAAATAATTCCCCTAAAGGGATGGGAGGTTTGAGTGAAATACAATGGTTCTCAGAGGTTCCCAGGCCAGAACAAAGGGTACTCCAGAAGAGTTAATGATGGTTAATGGTCAATGCTTTTGGAATTGAATAGGAAACAGTCAAGGTCTTTTGTTTTGGAGGGGAGTAGAAAAGGAAGGATCATTTTACAAGCATTAAGGTCTCTTGCTATCATTGAGTAGATTAGTGATTGACTCATCTCCAGGAGTTGAGTCCTATTCAAAGTCTAAGATGGGTTTGGAAAATGTCCCTACCCATGAAGTGTAACTATTTCTATTGCAAGTTGTTCTTACTTATGTGTTGTTGTTTTTTAATATTTGTGTAAACTGGCTGCTTGCTTGAAACACAATAAACTGACTGACTGATCAAAGTATTTGTTTTGGGGAATATCTAACAGCCCTTCCCTTGGTCTTGCATGAATCCCACCTTAGCATTTGGGGGTCCCTGGTTTACCTGTAACTATGTGGATGGCCACAAATATAGTCAATTATTTGATATTCCAAGATGGGGGCTATTAGGGTAGGTAACACGCAAAGGCAAAGGAAAACCCCTTCTGAACAAATTCTGCCAAGAAAACCCTGTGATAGGTTTGCCTTATGAATGACACAAGTCAGAAATGACTTGAAGGCACCCAACAATACCCTAAAGGCACCACACCCTTCTGATCTTGGAAGTTAAGCAGGACCAACCCTGTTTGATACTTGGGTGGGAGACTGCCAATGAATACCAGGTTCTGTAGGCTATATTTCAGAGGAAGGAACTGGCAAAACCACCTCTGAATATTCCTTACCTAAGAAAACCCTATGAAATTCATGAGGTCGCCATAAGTTGACAAGTGTAGATTTCCCTCGGGGTTTTTTCTGGGCTGTGAGGCCATATTCTGGAATAGTTTCTTTCTGACGTTTTGCCTGCATCTGTGGCTGGCATCCTCAGAGAATCCTCAGAAAAAAACCAAGGGAAATCTATGGATGCCGGCCGTGAAAGCCTTCGACTTCACAGTTGACAAGTGACTTGAAGGCACAAACACACACACTCCCAGAGTCCTAATCCAACACTCCAGTCACTACACCACACTGGCTCCTATACAGTAAAGTATGAGGTCTTATTTAGTGAAACAAATTTTATGAAATGGTGAAACATGAGACTGTAACACCATGGAATTCTTAAGGCAAAATCATGCTGTGAAGCTTAAAGTACCTTAATGACCAGTTGGGATCTGTCCCATTTTAAATTAATGCATCTTGTCACCATTCAAAAGTTAGGCTTTGTGTGTCTCTAACACTCCTCCTCACCCCAAGTTAGTGCAGGATAAGGCATTCTCCCACTTGCTTTCCCTGCCCTGGAAGTAGATTAAATTCCAATTATGATATGATTGGTGAACATCCTCATGGAATCTCACTTGTTCCATTACCTTCCCTTTTCTGCTTGAGCAGAGTTCTACTGGGCAATTGCCAGAGTTTTTAAATTGCTTATTACAGGCCAGCCATTTTGTAACAATATGGCACCTAATCTTATAGAACTAATTGTTCCTGATGCTGTTACTGGATCATTCACATTGTTAATTCCTCAGCACAGATGTTCTTCTCAATACTTCCTATAACTTTTTGAAAGTTATTTCATGGATTCACATTCAGTAAAACCCAGCATCTTGGGCAGCATTTTGGGCTAGCAACTGCTTTAATGGATTTTAGTCTAAAAACAACTTTTCCAAATGCAACCATTATTTTTGCAAGCATCATCCTTGCACTGTTTTATTGTTCTACATCTCCATCTTTTTCACCACTATCAGGAACCTGAAGGGAGTTGTTGAGCATGTTGAGGAAAGGATATATTACATGATATTTTCTTTCTGTAAATCCTTACAGTCAAATAAAAAATCAGGCAGATAATCTGGGCAGATTTTGCGACCTCATTAGACAAGCCCTGCTTAGATCTCATTCATATATACCACCAGCAATACTGGAGAGATTGTGAGATCATTTGTTCATGTGAACATTGTAACCACATGAGTCGTGCCTAGGCAGTGCCAGGTAATGATTGCATAGGAAGGACCCATGTGCTTGTGTTACACTTGCCCTCACCCCCATGTTTCCATTGTTCACATACTGCTGTGACATCAATCTCACCAGAGGGTAAGCAGCGTTTACTTTACTTAGTGAGCAAGGTGCATACTTGACAACCAAGATTCTAAGAGAAAAAAATGGTCACGAAGGGGCTTCTGAGGGAGAGGAGAAGAATACAGGTCTACCTGACACTGCCAGACACATTTGAAACAGTTTTAAAGAACTTTGTGACACCTCTAGCTGCTAACATAATCTTTAGATTATGCCCACTCCATTCATTTCTACACTCCATTTATTTCTATGGTTTGAGACCTGGTAGCTATAGAACAGCCTTCCCAGTTTGCTTATTCCCAAGCACTTCATTTGTCCTCTAAGATTCCACTGGCTGAAATAAAACAGGCCTTAGGGCCTTTCTGGTCTTGGCACTTTGGAATACCTTAACTAGATAGGTCTGCCGAGACCAAGTACTGAATACTTTGAGATACCAAGTTAATATCTGGGTTTTTTCTAAGAGAGGTCTTTTGTATGGGCTAAGAGTACTCTGTTCATTCTCTTCTGTCTTCCCCTTCTGCTATTTTCCCCTTCTGATTAACTGTTTCCAATTGCACAATTGTTAATTTTGCAATGTTGATGATTTTGTTTTCATTATCGGCAATATGGTTTTATATTTGTACTACAGGTATGGTTTGCCAGACAAGCTGCTGCTTTGATTTCTTTTTTAAAGAAGAGATAGGATGATTTCTTTTACTGTATAAAATGTTAGTATTTTCCCATAATGCCTAGAAGTAGCATCAAAGTTTTACAATATAATTTTGGCCGAGAAAAGGTTCATTGTGATTGTATGAAAGAGAGCTTTCTCTGAGAGATTGTAGCTCTCTGTACTTGCAAGGCTGAACATTAAATGGTGAGAATACACTGACTGCAATGCATAGATTGTTGCAAAGTTTTATTCAGACAAATTAGTTCCTTGGATTTATACCTTCTATGTATTACACTGTCATGAAATTCTTTCAATGTTAACTCCAGATAAATGTTTAAAATCATATATTTCTCTTCATCAATTTAGGTAGTCAGCTGGCATAAAAAATTACACTTGATGCTCATCCATTAGAAACAAGCTCTTCATTGAATTTTATGTTTTATGCTTTTCCTACACCATCTCAACTTCTCCCCCCTCCCACTTCTTTTGTGTCAGCTGAGCAGGTTGAAAGTGACATTAATTCAGTTTATTATTGCTATAATTTATTGCACTCATAGTGTGCACTCACAGGTTGGCGGATCGGGGGGGGGGGGAGAGACACACAACACAACAAGACTTTTCTGTTGACAAAAGGCTTAAATTAAGGAAAAGTGAACTTCAACTTACCAGCACTTGTAGCTGTGACCCTAGAGCCATGTCTCAGCAGGCGGATGCACACATCTTTGCTACAATGGTTAACCATTCGCAAATGAATACTCCGCCTGGTTTGGATTTTTACTAGGCATTTCACCATATTGACTAATTGGTATAGTTTCTATGGCAGCCTTTTCAACTAGTCACCCATACTGGCTGTGACCTTTGCTAAGTTTCCACTGTGTTCAGCTTGGGAGCGCCCTGCTGAATGAATCAAATAACAGGCTTCTAACACAGCCAATAGAAATAGCCCACAAGAGAACAGAATGGTAGGCTATTTTTAAACATTTCCAACCATCTCATAATGCACAATGCAATTAACTGCAAATACCAACCATTTCCCCAGCAGTTGCTAATACACAGCTGCACTGCACATACCAGTCTAAGCTCTTAAACATGTTTACTAGACTACAATGCAGAGTAATGAAACAACAGACAGCAAAAGTTCACAAGTGCCCATACCTAAGTAAAAGTAAATTGATATGAACTCTCATGTTAAGGGGATGCATTCTGTTCTTTAATTTTGAATCTATACATCTAATTTTTCATTTTGTATGAGTTACCCTTTACTGTGCCATCTACTCCAGTGATGCCTATGGGATTGTCTACACGGACCAAATACCCTGGCTTGCCCTTGTTCCAGAGCGGTGCAGTACAAATGACCCCCCTGCCACATATGGAGCTGGAACGGGAGCAAGCCAAGATAGGGCTCTTTACAGTGACATAAGAAAACACTCAGTTTAATCTGGTACCATCAGATCAGGCACCACCTGTCTGTGGGAGCCCATCCCAGAAGATCATTTGTCGCTGCCACCAGCTCCCTGACTCTCCTGGAAGTCAGGCAGGGGTCCCTCAGCACATGCAGGGGGCCTGCAGTCATATATTGTGGGCCCCCTTCCTTATGGAATGGCCTGCCGAACGAGATCCGTCAGATGACGAGCTTAAGTAGCTTTAAAAAAGCACTAAAGACGGATCTCTTTCAGCAGGCCTTTCCCAGCCTCAGGAGCTGAGTCTCCTGGCCTTTTTAAATCTTGTATATATTTGTTTTTAATGTGATTTTAGTTAGATGGTTTTAATTTTATATTGTTTAATGTTTTTTTATGGGGGAGGGTGGGTGTGGGTGGTGCTTTTAGTCATCATTACAATGTTTTAATTGTTGGAAGCTGCCCCGATTGTTTTTAGCAGAAGGGTGGGGTATAAATAAATATCATCATCATCATCATCATCATTATTATAGCTTCCATGTGAGCAGAGAAATTTGCAGTGGAAGCTGCAGCAATGGGCCAGCATCCTGTTTGGGCTCTGGCCTGTTTTCCCCAGGTAATGGGGAGGAAATGGGCCAGCTCCAAAGTCAGGATATGCTGGCGGGAAGCCAGCATGTCCTGGTTTGTGTAGATGAGCCCTATGGCAGGGTTGTCAGGATACACAGAATCATAGATTCATAGAATTGGAAGAGACCACAAGGGCCATCCAGTCCAACCCCTGCCATGTAGGAAAAAACAATCAATGCATTCCCAACAGATGACCATCCAACCTCTGCTTAAAAACCTCCAAAGAAAGAGACTCTACCACACTCTCAGGCAATGCATTCCACTGCCAAACAGCTCTTACTGTCCAGACGTTCTTCCTAATGTTTAGGTGGAATCTCTTTTCCTGTAGTTTGAGTCAATTGCTCCGTGTCCTAGTCTCTGGAGCAGCAGAAAACAAGCCTGCTCCATCCTCAGTATGACATCCCTTCAAATATTTAAACATGGCCACCATGTCCCCTCTTAACCTTCTCTTCCCCAGGCTAAACATACCCAGCTCCCTAAGCCACTCCCTCATACAGCATGGCTTCCAGACCTCCCACCATTTTGGTCGCCCTTCTCTGGACACATTCCAGCTTGTCAATATCGTTCTGGAATTGTGGTGCCCAGAACTGGACACAATACTCAGGGTGAGGTCTGACTAAAGCAGAATACAGTGGCACTATTACTTCCCTTGATCTAGACCAGTGGTTCTCAACCTGTGGGTCCTCAGATGTTGTTGGACTACAGTTCCCAGGAGCCCTCTGAGGTCTCACCTTGACAGACAGGTGGTCCTCCCAGTCATTAGTGAGGCTGTAGGATTGAACTCACAGACTCACTAATGACTGGGAGGACCACCTGGCTGTCAAGGTGAGACCTCAGAGGGCTCCTGGGAACTGTAGTCCAACAACATCTGAGGACCCACAGGTTGAGAACCACTGATCTAGACACTATACTCCTATTCATACAGCCTAGAATCACAATGGCTTTTTTAGCTGCTGCATCACACTACTGATTCATGTTCAGTTTGTGGTCCACTAAGACTCCTAGATCCCTTTTACGTGTATTGCCATCAAGCCAGAGGTCACCCATCCTATATCTGTGCTTTTCATTTTTACTGCCCAAATGTAGTATCCTACATTTTTCCCTGCTGAAATTCATTTTATTAATTTTGGCCATTTTGAATTCTGATCCTATCCTGCAGGGAGCCATCCCTCCTAATTTGGTGTCATCTGCAAACTTGATAAGCATACCCTCTATTCCCTCATTCAAGTCATTGAGAAAGACACTGAATAGCACTGGGCCCAAGAAAGAACCCCGTGGCACCCCACTGGTCACTTCTCTCCAAGATGAAGAGGAGTCATTGGTGACTACCCTTTAGATTTTTGCCAGCAATTCTGAGATTTCTTCTGCCAATTCTTTTAGTACCCTTGGATGAATTCATCTGGCCCTGGAGACTTGTATTCATTTATACTGGCCAGGAATTCCTGAACAACCTCTTTACCTATTCTATGCTGCATTTCCCCCTACTGCATCATTTGTTCCACTGATTTCATTTCCCATGGAAAGGGAAAGCCTACCTCTGTGTTTTTCAGTGCACTCTCAATCAACAGCTGCTTTGCAGGGTAGGACAAGATGAATAACTATCCCTTTCTTGCTGTAGGCTGTTTTGACATATTTTTAGACATAAAATCAGTATGTAATCCTGTTGATGTAAAACATGCCCCTTGGAGTCATTTCTAGGATATAAAAAGCAAGCCCCTGACTGCCAACAAATGTTGCTGATGTGCTATTTTTATATCTATAAAATCATAAGGGTCCCACCAAGTCATTAATGTATTTCCTAGTTCACAGACAGCCCTCCCAAGGTGAGTAAATGACTCTGGGGTGTCTAGGGGGGCTGCAGTCAAGGTCAACGAATACACTTGTGCAAAAATAAATCATATCATGTTACATGGAAAAAACTACGCATGAAGGACAGAAGAAGAATTTGTGCTGAAATATATAGCCTGAAATCATATAGCTGAGTCAGCCATACACATAAATACCCATTAAATCTAACTGCCTGCAAGTGGAGAACAGGTTCTATCTGCTCCCAAATGTATTAGACAGCACATTTCCTCCTAATGCTAGGAATCACTACTGCAATGAGGTGTCAGAAAGACATTTCTGGTTGGGTATTCCCGTCCTCTATTTCTGGTCCAGCCTGGTTGCTTTTCTTCAGGGACACCCAACAGACAAAAAAAAGCAATCCTTGCCAAACTCAAAGGGTTAAAATAAACCCCTAAGCTTCTTTTAGAGACAACAGTGGCAGTATCTGTAACTTCAATCTGTTTCTCTGAAAGATGTGCTAACTATTTAGCAGCTAAAGCAATTCTGATTTAAGACAAATGCTAATGACATTAAGATTAAAGATTTTCCCACATTTGGGGGAAATTCCTAGAATTGTATGCACTGACACACAATAACGAGAAGCTTGGTGAAAATCTGTTACCACTTGCCAAATTTAACATTTAATTTAACCTGGCATCTAGCATTCAGAGATACATTGTTTTAGAACATAGGTATTCCATTTAGCTATTGACAGACCTATTCTACTTTCTTGATGGTTAAAAGTGATTTTCTTCCAGTGGAAGTGCTAGATTGGATGGAGGGTTCTAAGTACATTTTGAAATCTCCAAAATACAAGCTCTATTTTTGAGAATGTCCTCTGGGTCTTCCCTTCCTGAAAGTGACAAAAGTTATCTCTATTGCATGAAGACACCATCAGTTTATACCATTATCACATCACTCTTGCAGGGTTGAGCTTAGGCATTGCATATCTGAAAATAAAGTTGCTCCAAAAAGCAGAAACTTGGATGTTTAGGACAAAAAATGTTGTTTGTACGTAGCCCACCTCACTAGCCAACATTCTCTTTCTGAGAGCTACCTGAAGCTCTCCAACTGTCCTGATTTGGCAGGGACAGTGCAGATTAATCTTCTATTGTCCTACATTTTCAGCTGTTTCTAAAAGCTGTAGCTTCTCCTAATTTGTGTGTTCTTCCCTGTTAATAACGTTTGCCATCTTGACCACACTCTGATGCTGCCTGGCCACATGTGTCCCAGTTTTCATCTGCAAAATGTTGGAGGATATGCTACCTCAACTGGTCTTGTATGTCTCCCAACAAGTTGTGCTGGAGGACTGCAACATCTAAGCTGAGGCTTTCTCTCCTGGCCTAGAATCTCACAGCCTATATAGCAACCATGTGCTTCTCCACACTGGTATCTGTACCCCTGCCTTCAACAGGGTCTTGTCCGTGTGTGTGTGTGTTGAGAGGGATGGTGGCGATGTAGTTAGTGCAGAAGAGATTTCTATTCTCCCATAGGCAAATCACTACTTGGTAAGATTGAGACCTACTGGGTCTTCAAGCTAATGCAAGGGTGGGGGGACTGATTATCATGCTTCCTCCCTATTGTCCTTCTACTGTCATGCAAATATGTTCTGTTTTCTTTTTTTAAAGAAATGTATTTTAAAAATGATCAAAAATTAGAAAATTAACAAACGATAAACATAAACCCACATCATTGCAAAAAAAATAAATAATTCACAACTATTGAAGATCTTAATCATAAAATCGTCAAAGACATTTTGATACAGACAGGCCTTTGAGAGTTAAGCTGAATTGTTTATTTAATCAGGTGCTGATATTTCCTTTTTATTGCTTTGTTTTAAAACTTTTTAAAGGTTTTTATTATAGATTTTATTTAGATTATATTTTGTGGATTATAAATGTAGATTATAAACGTAGTTTAGAAATGTAGATTAGATTAGATTTTAATTTTATTACCGTTAGTCATCTCGAGTGCCATGTCTTTGGCAGGAGGAAGGATAAAAATTTAAAAAATAAGTGATTAAATATTGCATGTGTTGAGAACTATGAGTTTATGTACATCCCTGCCAGCAGGAAAACAACCTTGGACAAAGAGTGAGATCACAGAGTTCCAAGGCAATTCAAGTAGCTTCATGCAGGTTATATTAATAGTTCATGACTCACGGATGTCTCTTGGATGGAGGTTTCAAAAGGGCCAATCTGACTCTAATGCATGAATCTAATGACTAAGGGGAAACATGCTCGCAGTTAATACATAGTAATCTGCAGACATAAATATAAATGCAATTAAAGTAGACAACATTGAACAGAGAGGATACTAAGTTCTTTGGGTAATAAAAAAGGATCCATCTGCCTGAAACACTGTATAAATCTTATGTCTCAGAGCCAATGCACAAACTTAAAGGAGATTGTCAATCGTGTCCCAAAGTGTTTTCTGATATCCTTCAGAAAATGTCCAATACTTGTGCTGTTACAACTGAGGACACAGATAACCTGTGGTTTGAGAGGTGGGGGTGCCTGATCCTGCCCTTTTGGGGTAAGGCATCCTCACCCTTGCATGGATAGCATAGTATCCATCCATGTCACCAGAGAACATTTAACTCTAAATCATGATGATATTCCAGTGAGGACAATAGTTTACAGCCACACAGTCTCTTCCTGTTTTCTTCTCCTAGCATTCTTGTGTTTTTCCTCCATGACAGATACACAAGTGCATCCTCTGCCCCAGATGGACACACATACCCATATATGCTGTGATTAGGTTAAAAAGAAAAAAAAGTAGCCCCCCACATGCCCAGGCCAACCCCCACTGCCACTCACCGAGAGACCTGGGGGCACGAACACGGGAGGGAGAATCACGTGGTGCAGAGAAGGAGCCAGATTCCCAAGCTGCCAGGCTTCCAGGAAGGAACACAGGGATGGGGTCATGCTGGACCAGGTGGGAACTGAGGGCAGGCTCTTCCCCTGCCAGAGTATAAAAGCAGCAGCAGCAGCAGTGAGAGCAAGGACCCAGCAGCAGGAGCTTCTTAGCCGGTCAGCTAAAGAAGCTGGAAAGTTGGTGAAACCCAATTCCAGTCTAAGGAACCAGCAAGAGAAAACAGCCAAAGAGGCTTTCAAAACAGATATAATTCCAGCCCCATGCTCTGGAGGAACAGACTGGAAAAGATAGCTAAGATCTGATTCAGCTGTGCATTTTATGCAGGGGGGAAAAGGGAGGAGAACCAGGCAGAAAGAAGGCACTGAGTGGGGAAAATTACATCACATGCACCCATATATAAGGGAGGAAGGGTTGTTGTTCAGCTTCTACCATGAACAACAAGGCTTTAAGGGCCTTTGTGAGCAGAAAGGTTATTGATTTGTGAGCTATAACAAAGAATGGGAAAACTGCATAGTTTGGAGCAAGATGATACCCCCAGCACCATCTCAGAATGAAAGATTTGTTGAGTGGTTATATCTCCTATTTAAAGCCCTTGAGAAGGGCACTGAACAGCACATATGTCCCTTTGAGTATTGATGGGGGAAATTTTTGCTTGGTCCACATTACACCTCCCGGACTACTAGGCAAATTGGGATACACTTATCCTTTGGATTCTGCACGTCTCTGAATTTTACAATGTCGTTCTTGGTTCAAAAACTGTACAGAAATCCATATCAGTAAACATTAAACAAAATAATACAGTTATCAGGGAAAGATAAATACAAAAAAATGTATATAATAGAAAAAGATGTGTACAAAATGCATACAAAATGTGTATTTTATGGAACACTGCATACAAAACTGCAAAATTATGGAGTGTGTTTTAAATTCACAGAAAGGCAAGGGAACCAGACACAACAGATCTGTCATTCACTGTAAGGAATTTGACATAGATTAGAAATAGAATTATTTGTACATCCCCACTCTTGAAATAATCTGATGATATCCCTAGTCAGCATGTGTTCACATGCACACTGCCCTCTCCAACCTCCCCCATCATTTGGTTGTCTCTTTTACAAAGCAGCAATCATAGTTCTAATTCTTCCTTCCCAACAAGCCAAAGGAATCTTTACCCTTGTCCAACTGATTAGAGCCTGTGTAGGGGGGTAGGGGTGGGGAGATGGAAACCCTTATGGTGCTTGACAACCTTATGACGTCTCCCATCACTTCCTTTATCTATTTGGCTTCTACAATACAATCCAATAGAGTACAAAATGTTCAGATTATCTATTTGGGTAAATGAAATTACACCGCACTTTCTCCATGAGACTTTCAATGATAAAAAAGCCAAGACAGGAGTCAGGTGTTGGGCTCAGGTCCCAATTCAACCACAAGACTCAGTGGGAGGCCTTGTCCAAATAACTGCCTCTATACTTCAGCCCCATCTATAAAATTGGAGTTCTGCTTTATAACACTATGATAAGGATGAATGTTACTGGATTCTTCTTCTTCCCCATTAACCATATACCATTGTTTAGTTTAAATAAAATGTGTTGAATAATATTACTATAGTTGGATTTTCTTATTTCCATGCACAGAATACTAACAACAAAATTACCCTGCTGTTTCCCTATTTACTCAAAATAAACTCAACCTTTCAACAATGCTTTACTCCTCAATGTTAAGTAAAAGCTAATGAATGAATGGCTTTGCCATTTGTTATTGTGTGTTTCTTTGTTGGGGGGGAGACACTCTGTGTGCGTGTGTGTGCGCGCGCATGCGTGCATGTGCGCAGGCATGTATGTGTGTGTGTAAAATTACAACTGGAAGACACAACAGAAACAGACTTGCCTTCATCAGAGAGAACTTCTTCCTGGTCATTTGATGATGGATGGAGTGGCTGCAGAGGCTCCATATTAATTATGAGCTGCTTGTTCAAGGAGTGAGAGCTCCGACTCTGAGTAATGTTGGTTCTGAGAAGAAAATGTGGAAATGAGGACATATTAAGTTTAAAAAATCTACATTGTCATATCTATATAAATAACTAACTAAATATTTCAAAGCAGTTTTTAAAAAAAGATATGGAAGAGCCAATAGGGTCTGCCTAAATACTTTGGAGGCACCTGTCTTGGAAGCTAAGAGCTAGGCTTGGTTAGTACTTGGAAGGGAAACTACCAGAAAATAACAGATGCTGTAGTGTATCCTATAGTCAGAGGAAGGCAATAGCAACCTCCTCTGAATTAACCTTGCAAAGATGGTTGAGTATCATATGGTCCTCTAGAATATCCTTATGTAATATTTGATGGGCAGGAATGAATTGAGGGCAGAGTTAAAGTACAAGGAAAGAAAAATATAAAGGGCAAAACTCCCACAGAAATAAAACTTGCTTTATGGTTGTATTTCAGGAGACCAGAAGAATCTTTTGTACTGAAAAAGTAATAAAAAAAGAAGAGTTCTCCTCAGCCAAATTCAGTTAATCTGTTAATAATAAACTGGACACTGCATTTAAGCCATAGAAACGGTTAAATGAAACCATAGTACAAAAGAATACAACATAGTCAAAATACTAATTGCTTAGTGCGCTTAATGTGTTTATTGGGGCAAAACCTGTACCTTATATTCATATCTTATGCAATAGTGATCAAACATGGTTTGTTTAGATTCTTTTCACCATCTTATGGTCCATGCAGAGATCATGGTAATTGGCAAGCCTTTAACTGCTTGATTATTATTAGATTTAGATTGTATGCCTCTGGCAGAACCTGCTGTTGTGGGTTGTTGTACTTGTAAAGCACCATGTATATTGATGGTGCTATATAAATAAATAATGATAATAATATTTTCATGGTTTGGGAGTATTTGGATTTTCTTAAGTTAATGAACTGGACTTCAGATTTAGAGGTTATAGCTCATAGAAGTAATGACACAGAGAAACGACAAACAAGCCCTATAAGTGGATAAACCTTTTTGACATACTTTGCACACAAAAGGCCACAGTTATTGAGCAGCTCTCTACAAGATGGTTCAGTGATCAAATAAACATTTGCCTGAATCCTGATGGCTACTTCCAATTAAAGCAGACCCACTGAGTCAAGTATTGAATGGTGAATCAACCGGTAGGTAAATTCCATTGATTCATTGGGTCTACTCTGGTTGGAACTAATCAACAGGATTCAAGCTATACAACAACCTCTTAATCTCATGTCAATATTGATCCAGTTCTTTGGTTTAAAATAAGGGAGGACAACTTCTGGAGATCAGTGGGCTGCACTGCATGTCTGCAAGCCCATCCCACTGCAGTGGCAATATACCCAGGCAGGTTCTCCTTTAGAACAGGGGTGCCCAGAGGGACACATCATCTGATTTTCAGCAATTCTGGAGCACCAGAGGGCTGCAAACTATACTTTGGGTAACTGGAAGCAACTGGGGAGTCTGGGTGAGATTGCCTGTTTTGGGGTAGAAGTCATTAAACAGCTCCACAAAGGGATTATTTTTCAAATGTAGATGATTTTTTTCAAGTTCTCCCCCCCCACAAAAAAAATGTTGACTGTAAAATAAACATGTATGTGCACATGCTTGCCAGGACTTTGAGGAAGCAGCCGAGGTTCCAAGGGCCGTATGAAGCCAACGGGACATATGACTGCTACTCTTGCAGTAAACAAGGTGCATGTTCCTGAGGTTTGTTTGCAAGTGAACTCATTCCACTTGAAAACAAGGTGTACTCAGAATGTGTACCTTAAGCAAAAATAAAAGAAACAAATGAACATGGTGAGGGGTTTTCACTGCTGCTGCCACCATAGTGGCAGTGGTGGGATCTTGTGGCACAAAAATGATCTGGTCTGCAGGCCATCCTCCTCATCCATCCTTCATGTAATAGAGATGAAGGGCCTATTTGTGCTACATAATCAGAAGCACTGTGGGAAGGAGTATTTAGCACTCTCAGACAGAGAACTCTTAGCACCTTACCAAACTACAAACTCCAGGATTCCATAGGATGCAGGCATGGCAGTTAAAGTGGCATCATAGTGGTATAATTGTGTAGTGTAAAAGGGCCCAATGATTACACCAATTTGTTTGGCAGCCAAGAACAAGGAGTTCTCTGAACATTCTTTACATCAGCTTATTCAGGTCTGATTTTGATGAGAAAGTACCTGTGCACTTCAGGGGGCTCCCTCTGGATTTTAGAACTTGCTTCAACAACCTCTTTGGCAACTTTTCCACTATTAACAAACACAAAATTTAACATGCAATGAAGATTTTATTGGCAGTACAGTATTGGAATACTTCAAGCAATGATTATCTATATTTAAAGCTATCAGATTACATATATGAGTTTTAGATTTTAAATACACACAGAGAGAGACAGTATATAAATTCTTGTGTAATATTTGGAGGTAAAATCTCAGCAGAGCTGGGAATGTATTGACAGAATACACTCTGTCCCTGGTCATGGACCCTGGAATGGATTCTCCCCACAAGACCACGCAAGGAGTAGAGCGTCCCCCAGCCCTGAAAACAAACTGGCAAAATTGAACCACCAAGATTCCTATGTAGTTAAGCCTCCTCAGAAATTATTATTCATGAGTATAGAAATTGTTCTAGCCCTAGGAAATATTAAGACAGCAATTGTAGTTGAGCCCACTCAGGAACAATAAAGGTTGCCTCCAATCTGTCCTATGCACTTACTTGGGAGTAAGCTATACTGAACACATGGAGGGTACTTCTAAGAACACATTGTGCTTGTAAGAGCTTTCATATTTAAGGATATTTCAATGATAATGGATGAGAAAAATAATTTGTTCTACCTCTGCAAGTAGGCAAAATTAATAACCTGCTTGCCAATGTTGCCCCACTGCCACCTTAAAACTAGTTCCAGGGTCCCTGTCCTTCTTTAGCAGCACTATGTTGTCCACTCAACTGCCTTCAAATACAGTTGGAAGGCAGTTGAGAGGAAAGTGCCTTCTTCTCTGCCTTCCAGTAGAGAGGAAAGTGCCTTCATATTGTCATAGGCATTGTACTTGAATAAATGTGGTTACAGTGGTACAGTCTTATTAAGGTTTATTTGGAGGTGTGTCCCACTAAGCATAATGGGGCTTACTCCCAAGTATGAACGCACAGGATTGCACTCCTCACTTCTATATTAACTTATTTGCTAATTATAGATATTTTGATACAGACCTTCAGTAACATTCCCAGGATATTTTACCGGAATAATAAAATAAATAAGTATACAAGCAAAAAATATTGTCTTAAGACTAGAGATGTTAGGTTAAGGAAGTACAGAGAAAGGAAGTTTCTGTCCTCTCTTCTCTAAAGAAGCTGTCATGCTCCTTCCTGCCTGTAAAATGCAGACCACATACCCCAGGGACCCCAGCAGCCGTACATCTTCTGCAATCTTGATTCCCAACATTTTATTTTTGTTTTGCTGAAAAAGATCTTTTGCACCATGTAAGGGCTGTTTTTTTTTTCAAATTTACCAGGTTTTTGGCTTCCATTGCCCTCTCCAGAGTTGTTTCACACACAAGGACATTTTTAAAAGCTGGGTGTGACTTCTAGTTTTTGGAGGGGGAGTCCTTCTTGGGGCATCAATCACAACATAAGCATTAACAACTGATGAAACTATCCCACAAGGGGCCTTTTCCATTTGGAGGGGAGATGCAGTCCTCCAAGTTTGGTAGGGGTGAGCCTGCATCCCCAATTCAGAAAGTTGCTGATTCCTGACACAGCTATGGTGGGGAGTGATTTTGGAGAAACTTCAGGGTAGTGGAGCCAGATCTCAAGTCCTGGCCCTGGCTCTCCAGTTCACATGGGTCATCTCCAGGTGGCAGGCAACAGTGCAAATTCTCTAGTTTTCATGGACTCAGACCCAGGCAAGAGGAAAGGACTATGTGCAAATCTCCAGGTCAGCTAGTGGAGCAGCAGCTTGCCACAATTTGGCTTAATTAATTCCTTGCTGCAGCTTGCAAAGACTCTGCAGGGAGTAGTTCCTTACCTCATCTCTCCCAAGTAGGTGAGAAGGAATAATCCACTCATTTCATGTTGATCTGGGAACAAACCCTTTTGCTAAGATTTCTGTCTTAACTTGTAAACAGGAAAATATGATGTGGGTCGGTGGGTGTGCTTGAATGACAAGCTGTGAACAACTGTATTTGGCACTTTGTGGACAGACATCCAACCCACTATTTTTTATTTTATTTTTTATTATTATTTTTGTTACAGGGAGCAATATGGCTCAGTGGAAGGAGACTTTTGCTTTTAGGGATGTAGATAAATCATGTATTCTTGCCAATAGATGTCTTTTGGGGGATAATGGGACTAACACTACTAATAATTGGAGTGTTTTTGACATCTTAAAAAGCAACATATTAGGACTGACTTACATGCCACCACCTTGGCAGAGTATTGCAAAAATAACCGGATTCCCAGGGGACTCCGCATACAAGAAGCCCCAGGTATTTTCAATAATGACGTTGAGTTCAAAAATAGATGGGCCGCTATTTTGAATAAATGTTCAATGGATCTGATGTTGCTTATGATTGAAAGATTAAACACAGAAGTTGCTAATATTAATGGACAAATAGAACAAATTCAACCAACACTTTCTACTGAATTTTCAACACAAGAATTGGATAAAAAGGTAGAAAACTTGGAAAAGGAACTAAAAAGTTTTTATAGTGACTTAAAGGCTTATAAATTGAAAAAGAATTCCATCAAGATGAGGTGGATTACCAACAGGAACGAGTATATCCCTGGTTAAAAAGCTCTGGTACAAAAAGAGTTAGATTTGCGGGAAAACCAACTTATTCAGATGAATCTGGGGATGAGAGAGGGTACTCTAGTGATACCTCCCGGGAATCTATTAGAGAGGAAAGTTTTTTAGATTCCAGCCTAAAATTCATAAGGGAGGAACCACCAACCCCAGGCAGGCCCATTGTGTCAGGAACAGCATCCATTCTTGAACCCCTCACACAATACTTAGATTTTTTTCTGTCACCTTTTGTTAAAGAAACTCCCTCATATATTCAGGATTCACAGCATTTCATAACTCTAATAGAAGGTAAATCTGTTCCAGAATCTACATGTCTCATTACTATGGATATGGAGTCATTATACACATCCATTCCACATTCCGAGGCTAGGATAGTTGCAGAACAATTTCTTCAATGTCGTCACAATAAAAATCCTCCTACACATTTTTTGCTCGATCATTTGGATATAGTTTTGGAAAAGAATTTCTTTTTATTTCGTTTTATTTACAGATGAAAGGCATCACCATGGGAAGCCCTGTTGCTCCCACAATAGCAAATCTTTTTATGGCTTCCCTTGAAGGTTCTCATATTAATAACCCTATCATTAACCCTTTTCATGAATTTTGTTTATTTTATAGGAGATACATAGATGACATTTTTATTATTTTTTACAAAAAAATTGATTGCTCAGCAGTTCTGCAACTGGATGAATTCCATAAATCCTCACATTAAATATAAAAGTTATATCAGCACACAAGAAGTTCCCTTTTTGGACACTATGGTATATATTAAACATCAAAGGTTGGGAGTCTGATGTTACTGGAAACCCACAGACCAAAATTCCCTCCTACATTATGACAGTTATCATCCTTTCAGACTCAAACGTAACTTACCATTTGCTCAGTTTCTTCAGCTGCACAGAAATTCTACTTGTGAACAAGACTACCAGAGTGTAGCAGACACTTATCACCACAAATTATTGGCTAGAGGCTATCCCAATTATATTATTAAACAAGCTAGAAAACTAGCCTCAGCTAATGATAGATTATCCTTATTTGAACAAAAAGTTCAGGTGCAGATGGATAGATTAGTGGGAGTGTTCACTTTCAGTCCGGTTTTCTATCAGATCTGTGACATCATAGTTAAACCACTAATCCACTCAGTTCACAATAATTAACTAACAGATAATATCCCTACAAAAAAAAAATATTCTTACCTGTATCGAAACCTACTGCCTTTAAAAAATATTTTGCTGCTGGACACAGTTTTGATTTGGCTTGATTTTGCATACCTTCAGAGGAAAGCAAAACAGAGGCATTTAGATTTTTCAAAGAAGTTTTTAAAAGGCATATTAATACAAAACAATTAGCACTACTATCACACGTAACTTTGTTTTGCTTTTGCTATATTGTCTTGAGTTCATCATGGATGAGTAATTGCAAATAGACTGTGCAGGTATGTTTCCTCTGAAGGAGACTTCAAGGGTTTTTAATGATACATTTCATTACAAATTTGCTCATCCATCAGCTAGTATTCAGGGAAGGGCTACACAGAAATCAGCCCACAAGTACAATATGAATTATTTTCCAAAATTCAGTTCAGGCTTCTGCAAACCATATCTACTGCTGTACTCAAGGTGCCTCAGTTTCAGGGTCACTTTGGACACTTTGTATTCCCTTGGGCAGGGATTTGGAATCTGTGGGAGCTCCTAATATGTCTCACATATTTATAAAGAATATAAATAAAGTTATGAAATAAAATTATACAAAGAATTAAAATGACAACTAGAGCAAAGAGATCCATAGAAAGCAAGGACCATTAATTGAAACACCTGCTGAACAGGCAAGTTAATGTTGCTTGAATGTTGGAGGAGATGAGGTTGATGAGACAGGATATGACAAAACAGAGTGACAAAATGAGCCAGGAGCTAAAACAGGAATTGAAATGAGATCACACAAGGCATCAAACGACAGGTGGAAAAGGCCAAGGAATCATTGGACAACTGGCAGAGTAGGTCAAGCAGATTAATGATAAAGTTCAGAATTTGGAATGTAAAACTGAAAATATGAATAAAGAGAAAGAAAAATATTTGGACAATTTGGCATTATTAGAAATGAGAGATAAAGAACATCATTTGAGATTTAGATCGATTATAGAGGATACTAATCTCGCAAATTTTCTGTACAGACAAATTGAAGCGATGGACTGTGAACTTGAGAGAACTTATAGGGTCAACTCAAGAATTGCAATGGAGAGACAATTACCAAGAGATATGACTGTTCATTTTGTTGAGAAATCAATGAGAGATCTTGTTCTGAAGAAGCATTTTGAGAACAAATTGAAGATGGAAGAGAGGTGATAGTCCTGTAGGAGATTCCAGTGAGAATATTGTGTAAGAGGAAAAAACAGATAAATTGAAACAAGAAAATTCCATTCAAATGAAATAATTTGGAAAGAATGAGATTTACTTTTAAACACCAAAGATTTTGAGTTGATTCTATACAAAAAGTGAGGGACTTTCTGAAAAAATATTAAAGGGAATTGGAAGAATTTCAGGAAGAGGACAGGATGAATGAGGCAAAGAGCAAGAGCAGGAACAACCGATTGACATGCAAGGGGTTAAGACCCTGGTGGTGGGGTACATGCCTTGAATCAGGATAAGGCAACATTTTATGTGGAGTTTATGGATAAATTGTTAGATCTTGCTTCAGCCTCTCTCAACTTTTTTTATCTTGGAGGAACCCTTGAAATAATTTTCAGGTCTTGGGGAACCCCTGCGTAAGCATTATTCTATATACTGCCATTTCCTCCCCCAACAATCACAATCTCTTAAGGAACCCCTAGCAACCTCTTGGGGAACCCTAGGGTTCCAGGGAGCCCTGGTTGAGAAACACTGTGCTATATGATAATTGGTGTCTTATGGGAGATTGGAATGGGGTAGTATCTCCCCAGAAAGATAGAACTTCTGAGAAATGTATTAAAATCTCCCAAGGCAAGTTACAAAAAAAAAATTAATGGCAATTTGGAAATGGTCAATACATGACGATATAAATATGAAGAATATTTGAAGAAATATACTTACTGCTCCGAAAGATATAGATCATTTTCAAGGGTTTCAAAAACTTTGGCTACTAGGGTTAAAAAAAACTGAAGTAATGACAAGGACTTTTTAAGATCATAATCCAGTGGCCATAGTTATTAAGCAAACACAGGGGAGTTTCAGATAGAGATTGAATGAGACTACTTTACAAAATGAAACAGTGGTGGAGAATTATAAAAATGAAAGAATTTTCTGAGAACAATTTAGATAAAGATACTAATATTAGAAAGGTATAGGATGTGAATAAAGCCTTTATGAGAAGATGTTTAATTATCAGGGGCCCTGGTGGTGCAGTAGGCTAATGCAGCCAAAACCTCATGCTAGATCTTGAGTCATAAGTTTGATCCCAGGGCCCCAGGTTGACTCAGCCTTCTGTAAGCCACTAAAATGAGGACTAGTGTAATAAAGAGCAGGGGCAGTATACTGTGGAAAAAATGTTAATTCGGTTTCCAAAAAAAGCAGCTGCCGTTTATTTGTGTATATGCAATTTGCAATTTGTAACATCATTGCATGCCAACAGTGCCATCTACTGGCATTTGCATGTACAATTGTCTTTGTATTGTATTGAACCTGTATTGTATTAAATGTACTTGAATTGTATTACTGTGATTCACTGTGTTACTATGTGATGTTGTACCCAGTGCCAATTCTGATGAGAGGCAGGTAATAAATATTATTAATGTAGTAATGAACTTTAAAAATAGAGGGGAAAAGATTCAATTGATTTTGGATTAGATAAAAAGAAAGGAAAATGAGTTTAAAAGTTTCCTTCCTCAAAGGCTCATACTGATAACAAAGTCAAGACCTTGCAGAAACAGTTATCAGTTGGGGGTGGGTCGGGGGAGTTGAATTATGTAAAGCCAAAGGATTTTGAATTTGCAAATAAACTGGGGAGATTATTGGCATATAAATTACAAAAAAAAAAAAGGAAGTGATACTGACACTGCAAAAGGGTAAGTCTGTGAGAACAGATAGTATGAATATACAGAAAGCATTTCATAGGTTTTATTCCTCTTAATATAAACGACAAGAGATCTCTATGGAGAAATGGGAGAAATATATAGGTAAGCAGAATGTACTAAAAATTACAGATCAATAGAGATGAAGTCTAAATGCTCCAACAATGGTAAGAGAGATCTGTGAAGCTATGAATAAGACTATTACAGGAAAGACTCCAGGGCCAAATAGTTTGCCTGCCTCTTACTATAAATGTTTTGAAGATGAACTTCTATTGCCATGGCAGCAGATTCTTAGAAAAGTATCTGCTTTGATTAGAGAAAAATCATATAGTAACATTTTTACAAGATTTGAAACCCTGATAGACTTTTTGCCAAAAAATGAAAATGAGTTGATGATTGTAGGTTTTGATAATTAGTTCAAAAGCACCAAACTAATTAATGTGAAATTATATATTTTGAGTAAGCCTTCAGAAAGCAAACCTGCAGAAAATTCAAAGTACATATTGGCTTTATAACTTCACAATTTAACATGGAAAGCCCCTCAAAATTATTTTATGCTCTCTCCTCATATACACATTCTTTATTATATTGTTGAATTATAATAAATCTGCTTACTTGTAAAATGCCTGATTCTCCACTCCACACTTCCAAAGATGCTTGCAGGCTGCTGGTGTAGAGGTATGGAATGACAACATAGCCTTTTTCTATATGTACAATGAAAAATTAAAGAGAAGTAGAAAAATGTTGACTTGACACTTGATGGTTTAAGGGCATGAATCACACTTACGCTGTGACAAGACCCTTGTTCCTGTTAGTTCATGGAAAAGCCTATGCCCTAAAGAATTTTGAAGACTGAGTCTCTTCAAAGACCCCAAATCTAGGGTTTCATATATCCCATGCTCTATTGATCCTCTGCAAGCTTCCCTACACATTATCCGGCCACCCATCTGATGGCCTTCTGTTTTGGGTTGGGGTTTTTTTCTAGGAGATTTTCACACGGGGGCTAAAAGCCCTGATTCTGTCCTGCCACCTCCTCTCCAGTTCCTGCAACGGAATGGAGGTAAATATTTGCACACTTACCTCCATTCCGGAACAGGAACGGTCCTCCTCCCTCCTTGCCCGGCCAGCCATAAATGCAGCAGTCGTAATGCTGCTTTTACAACTGGCTGGGGGAACTCCTGCTCATTCTCGCGAGAGAACGAACGGAAGGGAAATTCAAATTAAAAAACCCCCAGCTGTCAAAAGAAAGAATAAAAATTTAAAAAAAAATTAAAATACAAGTAACCCGGGAAGGGGGGTGGGAAGGGTGGCACTTACCTGGCTGTCCAGATAGTGGCAGGAAGTGCCTACCACGGAGCTCCTCACCTATCCCTGTCATTCCAGAACAGGGACAGGATCCGATTCGCACACCCATGATTCCGTAACAGAAACGAAACGGGGTGCTTATTAATGACTTCTCCCTGCGAATATTATATCACAGGGAGAAAACAGAACAGACACAATGTAGGAACGGAACAGGGTGGACGTTGTCCAAAAGGGAAAACTTTTCCTGACCCTGTTCCATTCCTGTCACGGGGTATATAGCCTGTGTGAAAATCTCCCTAGAGAGGCTCTTCTCCCTCTTACTTCTTGTCTGAGAAGGAATATTCTGGCCTCCTGACCCTTTGCTGTGTAATTTTGCCACATGAGATGACTTAAGAGCATTAAAAGTCCCAGCAACAGATACCATGAATCAAACAAAGAATAGTTTTATCTATGTTTCATTTCTGGAGATCTATTCTTATAAAGAATTCTGCTCCTAATTCTTCGCATTCAAAATAGGTCAGTATGGTGTAGTAATTTGAACACTGAACTACAAGTCTGGAGACCAGGGTTCAAATCCCTGCTTGGCCATATAAACCCACTGGGTGGCCTTGGGCAAATCACTCTCTCAGCTTCAGAGGAAGGCAAAGCCGCCCCCCCACCACCACTGAACAAATCTTTTCAAGAAAACCCTGTGATAGGTTCATCATAGGGTTGCCATAAGTCAGAAACGACTTGAAGGCAAACAATAACATAACATTGAATTACAAGGAATGTTAAATTAAAGTCTCTTAGAATATAGAAAATATAAAATATCCAACCTCTTTCTGAATTGCAATCACATAGAATGTCTTCCCTTCAAACTTTAATTTACAGACATCAGACCTATAAAAACAAAGCCCTTTAAATGAGGAAAATAGATTACAGTTTTAAAATCTGGCAGTTTCATGCAACTTTAGCCAATTCATAAACACTGAAAACAAGTTGAATGAATTCCTCACTATAAAAAAGTAAGGACATATTAAGACTACTACATAACATGAACAGAACAATTTACTATACTTTAACTGTTGTAGTTTTACATATCTTTAAAATTTGGATTGTAAGCCTGTGGGCAAGGTCATGTCTTTTTAATTTTTGTAGAGTTCCAAGTGGAGCGATTGACACAGTATAAATAAGAGCTGGTAAAAAAAATGAAACACATTTTAGAGGAATTCATCTGAGGCAAAGTGAAACGAAGGAGATTATCAGACAACCTTAATATCCCACCAGAGGGACAACAGGAGATCACAAAAAAACTTTCTAGGGTGTCGTCCTTATGTCGTTATGCTCCCGTGCCCCTTCCGTTCCCCCCGTGCTCCTTTTTATTCACAGCCCAAGTCATGAATTGACCCATCTTTCCGTTACAGAAACGGAGCAACCAGTGAGCAAAAAGGTGCCCCATTATGCTGATGTGATGCCAGCATCACTGGGAGGTCCCTGCGGTTGAGATTGGGATGTCAAGGTAAGTGACACACTTTTTCCTACCCTCCCCAGGTTGTTGGGGCTTGGTTTGAGTTTTTGACTTTCTTTTGCTTTCTATTTTTGAATTTCCCATGCAATTGTCCTCTCGCGAGAATGGCTGGGATTTCCTTTCCAGGAAGTGAATGGGGCTCCGCGAGAGCTTCATTCACTCCTGGACTGCGGGAGGGGAACACTTTACAGGAAAATGTAGGTCTGAAAAAAAAATTTAAATGTTACAGGGACAGGAGTGAGGCGGAAGAGGAGATTGCAAGATGGGGACGCTATATTTGTCCCCATCTGATAATCTCCAAATTAATGAGGTGTTCTTTACACCTCAGGATATTTTTAATTCTTGGTATGCAGATATTTGGAAAGAGAAGGAATACATTGTCTGGGAGAAGATTGTGTAAAAAGCCCCCAATATTGCTATCATGGTTTGTGTATATAGCTCTTGGTTGAAACTTTGATCTTTATACCTTAAAACTGTAAGACCCTGTTTGGCTAGTTTTTCTATTTTCAGCCCAGATTTGAACAAGTCTACTTAGTAGTAAGTCATGGGAAGTTCAGCTTGCTTACTAGTAAGAATAATTAGGCTTAGAGACTTCCACCTGAATCCACTGAGTTCAGTAGGCGTAATCAATGTAACGATATACAATGCTGCTCTAGTTTATGGTGCTGGTGAGGATCTACACTTGTAAAACCAAATTCCAATCGGAGCTCCCCTTAATAAATGAGGTATTCTTAACTGAAAATTAATGATGCAATCTTTCAATTCCTCCAGCTTCAGTCCTATTCAGCTCAGGAAGGCATCTGTACACTTACCCTCAGAAGAATACCCTCCCTCTCTCTCAATCTCTCCCTCCCTCTCTCTCTCTCTCTCTCTCTCTCTCTCTCTCTATATATATATATATATATATATAATTAGTTATTTCTACCCTGCTCTTCAGCCACAAGGCTAGCAGAGCAGCTTACAAATTGTTTTAAGCAATATCAATTTACACATCTACACTGCATTAAGCAGTTTCCAATGTGTGTTAGCTAATTGCCCCCAGAAGCCGGGTACTCATTTTACCAACCTACGAAAGGCTGAGTGAACCTTGGAGCCCTCTGGAATAAAACTTGCAATGTGGCGACTTGCAGTACTGGCATTTAACCACTGCGCCACCAGGGCTCCCTATATCCCTGTATTACTGGAAACAAGGAAAAAGTACAATGTTGCAAGTTGGTCAAAGTGTTGCTCATCCAGAATTGTGTGCAGCATATATCTTCTGTGTATTTTAATCCAGTGAGCTATATTTGTGCACTTTCATAAGGAAAGGAAGATGAAGCAGCTTCAGTGATTAATTTGAAACTGGATTTGCAAATGCAGGAAATTGGATTCATCCTCAGTAGCACAATGTTACCCACACATTCCAAAGAGTCTTGGACATGTATCCTATCTCTTTCCTTCCCCAAAGGGAAAAAGGCATGTGTGGCCTATGGCATACTACATTTTTAAAGATACTGTACAGATTTTCCCTGATGCTGCAGCAGAAAAATCCCAGTCTTTCTTGGGGCATATCAGGAGGTCAGGGAGTAATCGTGCTCAAGTAAATGTAGTACCACCTATGTAATTTTCTCACCAGAGTAAGTATATAAAAAAGGTATGGAACAGCCTAATACTCTTATCACACCTCTTACTCAAGATAACAATGTATATAATACAACCCTCATTAGTTTGGGGTGGGGGCAGGATCTGTACCAAATTTTCCCTTGATAAGTAATGCCTTAACAAGCCCAGAGTCTTCCACTACACACACATACATGGTACTTAGAGAAGGACTTGCTCGAGCTTATCCACATGATAAGCTATCCTGCCCTGGTTTTGGCACAGACACTACAGGGCACAATACATCAAGGAAAGCTCCAGGTAGGCAACTTATTCCAAAAAAAGCTGATGAAGAACTCAGATTTTGAGAGCCTTTACCTCCAGTCCACCCTGCATAGGCTCCACTTCCTTATTTAAAGGATGACAGGCTTAAAGTGGAAGTTGTCTTCTTCAACGTGAGTGATCTGAACCCACTGTGAGACTAGTTTGAAGTGGTCCAGGTGGGTGAGGGTATAGGCTTCATAGGCATGGAATCAGAGGTCCTGGCTGGGGACTCTACTAGGTTTAGGCTGAGGCTCAAGTCTGACTGAAGTGTTGGGGCTTGGGTTGTCATCTGGAATCTCTGGACTATTTTGCTTCCCTAGCCTATGGTTCTGAAGTTGAAATGAATGTCCCCAAAATTTATTTTAAATGTATCCCACCATCTACTAGGAATCACAGTAAGACAAATAATCTTTCTTCCTTGTATTATTAGCATATGCATGTCTATTCAGAAGTATGCCCTACCGACTTCAATGGACCTTACTTCTAGGTAAGAAAATATACAGCATGGCAGCCACAATTGCAAATACAGAAAAATGAACCCAACTTTCCATAGCATTCTGGAAGGGGAGAAACTAAAATGTATATGCTAAAGTTAAAAATAATGTTCAGAGTAACAGCTTACCATTTTAGCAAATGTATTCTTTTATTTCCCTGGAAAACTACAAAACCTGTGGCTGTGAATCCTAAAAATGTTGTGGTCCCTGTTGAATCCTGGAGGGGGAAAAGGGGAAAGCTTAAATTAGAAACATGTCTGAGTACAAACATACAAAAAGTTCACTGAGTGAAAAAAATGTACTCTTACTAAAGACAATTATGAATTTGCTTTTAAACTGATACAGTCAGACCCTGGTATCCACTGATTCATTATCCACGGGACACAAAACAGCACACCTAGCATAGAGTCTTCCTAGACAACATGTCTTCTCTAGCCATTTTCTAGGTCCTCCAAGGCAACTCTATGGTATTTTAAACCTGAAGTCCCATTATTTTCAATGGCATTCGCTATTATCCATGGTTTTCGGTATTCACGCCCTCCCCCAGAACCAATCCCCTGCGAATACAGCAGTCCTATTGTATTTTTAAAAAATGTGTACATTCTGCTGTATGGACGTTTAACTAAAGAGATTTTATTATTGTTTTTATTGTTACTATTGCTGTTATCACTGCAAATGTACTTCTGAAGTGATGAACAGGAAAGCACTAGTGGGGAAACAGCATACCTTAAGAGGAATACTATAGTACTTCACAGTAGTGATGGTTTTGCCCATGATTTTTCCTCTTAACTCAAATGAGATGTAGCCCATCATATTATTGCTTATCAGTTTCAACTTGTCTATCTACATCATTCTTAGGAATCTGGAACCAGCTTTCCTGATATTTTTTGTGTTGGGTTCCAGCTTAGATCAGTTTTGACTCATTAGAGTGAGTTGTGCTTCAGATCCAACTCCCAGCTATGTTGAAATTGTTTTTCTGAGAGCTTTATCACACGAGGGGAGGGAAGCAGCTTTACAGCCTGAGAATAGAAAGTCCCAACTTGCCTTATCACATGACGACTGTGCGGTTCAGCTATTTTTCCATTCTGGTCCCATGGAAGACATTGGAAAATGTGAGTCTTTTCACTAACTGGAAAAAACCCATTAGCAAAAAGACTCACGTTTACCACCAACTCCCATGGGACCAGAATGGGAGAACAGCTGAAAAACACCAATGTCATGCAATAAGACAAGGCGAGACGTGTTACTCTCAGGCTTTACTTCTGCTTCCCTTCCCTCATGCAATAAGCCACCAAGATGCCGTCCAACACAGCTAGGGGCTGCATCTGCAAAACACCTAGCTGAACTGGGTCTAATACAGTCTCAAAAGGCTGACTGAGCGATTCTTCCATCTGAATGAGCACCAAGAATTATTATTAAGCCTATTTAAATGTGGCACATGCCCCAGCCAAAGCATTTACCCACATAAAATACCCCTGTAACCCCAATGTCACTTTTCTCCCAAGTTTTTAATCTTTGCTGAAACTGTACTGGTTCCTGTATCAGAGCCCTGATAGAAAGGCTTTTTAAATGGGGCATTTGCAGGGGGAAACTTGACTGGTATGGAATGGGCTAAAGCACCCACAGGTTTTCCCTTTAATTTGCTCAGTGAGACCTCATGTTACCATTACAGGGGAAATGTCTGCTTTGGTCATGCAACTTTAAACATCATCAATAAGCAGGTATGTAAACAGTATTAACAAAATATATTCTGTCTGGCACCACATAATTATTGCAGGGCTAACAAACCACTTAAACTAATACTCTAGCACTTAAACTAGCCTAGTACCATTGAATCAGACACACTTAAGGTTAAGTACACCAAGGAGCCAGTATGGCATAGTGGTTTGAGTGCTGGGCTATGACTCTGGAGACCAGGGTTCAAATCCCCACTTGGCCATGAAAACCCACTGGATGACCTTGGGCAAGTCACACACCCTCAGCTTCAGAAACCCCTGTGATAGGTTCACCCTAGGGTTGCCAAAAGTTGGAAACAACTTGAAGGCATGCAGCAACAACACACCAATTTCTATAGGTGGTCTCTGTTTATGGCCATGTTTATTGTCAAGAGACAATTATGCATCTTACAGTACCTACATAAAACTGCTTTCTTATGTATACCAGAACAGTATTATAGATACTGTAGACACTGTAGAAAAATTAATAGATCATGGGTAATTTTGTATTATTTTGTGTTACTCATATGCTAATCAAATGTACGGTATATCCAACCACTTTCCTCTACAAAATATTTAGTCTGTAGATATATTAAAACAAAACAAAATCTATTGTGACGGAAAAAGAGTATGCCTAAAATACTACATTTCATGACATCAGGGGATAGAGAATGTGTATCCCTACAGATGTTGCTGGACTCCGATCTACATAATCCATCACTATTAGCCAGGACTTACAGTCCAACAGTCCTTTCTAATATGTAGAGAGAGGGCCTTGTGTTCCTCACATAATGCACTACATGCACACCTCTTTAGTTGCTAATAGACTGATCGAGCCCTCTATGGAAGTTCCTTTCCCTTCAGACTTGGGCTGCTCTGCACACAATAATTTCCTTCATTCACACCCTTCCTCACTGGCAGTCCTGCTGAACACAGGGAGCTGCACGTGTCTAATGATATACAGAGGGAAGGAATATGGCTTTGAATATGGGGGCAGAGAGCATTTGTTTTATTTTAATAAATTCTTTACCTTGCAAGGATGTGGATCAACACCATAGGTTTCTAAAGAATGTGCTTTCAATAATAAATTAAACTCTGCAACAGCTGGACTCAGACCCCTGAAAATCACACAAAGGAAAAAGTATGAGAAACCCATACAAACAGCTTTGATCAATAATACTCATCTTGGGCAAGCGGGGAAACAGGAGATCTTTCATATGATTCTGTTACTCGGCCATAGCGCCTAATCCTTTTGGATTAAGCCTAGATGCTTTTGACATACTTTTGGGACTCCAGTGAGCTGTGCAGTTAATCAGGGGCTATCAAGTATCTTTCAAATATATACTGTGTTTTGTAGTGCATGAAGGAGTTGGAACTTAATAAGAAATAAGATGCAGCCTTGGTTTCCAATGATATAACTCCTCAATTCATTTAAAAGAATTGCTCAGATTAAAGATGCATTCCTTCCTGCTCTGGAAATAAACAAGGAAATAAAGAAAGGCATTTTAGTCATCATGGCCTCTTCACCACTAGTTTGGAATCTGGCAGCATTCTTGTGATACGCGACACTTTCGGATGCACTACAACCATTAGCCACATCATGAAGTTCTGCTCATTTGGAGCAAAGGCTTACATATATCTGTATACTTTGCCCCAGGGACCAGTTTCCTGATCACAGAATTAGGAAAATGCTATTGTATTTCTTTTTTGCCACTTAGGGTTTGGCTTTAGCTATTGTTCTAACTATCAAGTTTGGGGGGCTAACCTTTGATTTGGTAACCAATGCATGAAGGAGGGAGTCACCATACCCTCCAACTGTCCCTGTTTGGCAGGGCAGCCCTGATTAATCCACTGTCATCCAACTTTTTCAACTGCTTTTAAAATGTACCAGTTTCTCTCTTCTCCTATTTCATCCTCAGCTTACTTCAATTACTGCAAACTGAGATCAAAGTGGTAGAAATTACCATACTCATGCTGGAGCTGCCTAGAGAGATGTCATCTCTAAGCGCTTTCTAGTTCCTCCAGAACTACTCTATGGTAACTTCCACCAAAGGTTACCATATATTTGCCCTGGAGAGGCCTCGGGTGACAGCCTCTCTAAGGCACTTCCTAGGTCCTCCAGTGCAATTTTTTACCCATGCTTTCAAGTATTTGCAGTAAGTCTAGGAATGTATCCCCTGCAGATACGGTGGGTGACCTGTACTGTTAACAAAGGAGATTGCAGATAAGCATAGTAGGCAGGATGTCTTTGGCCCATGTGGGTAGAAACATTATTTTACTGTAGTTAGCACAGTGTAAAGTGCTTATTGTATGGTGGTAATTAATATAAATTCATCTCCTGTATATCAGTGTGATGCAAGATGATGCCCTGAGTTCTTTAGATAAAGGGTGGGATATAAACAGAGTTGCCAGTTCAGGATGATCCCAGACCCTTAGGCTTCCAGCCCCTGGTGACATCATTAAATGTTATGCATGATGTGCCAACCACAGTTGGTTACAGCTTATCATTCAAACACACACAAGAGCATATTTCCTGTGTGAAAATTAAGAGAGAAATCTAAGCTAAAGCGGTTGTTCCCAGATGAAGGAGAAATAAGGAGATTATTCCTTCTCACTGCATACCTGGAAGGTTCCATTTTCCATGCCGCCTTACCACATGACGTCATTCTTCCAGTGTTTGCCCATTCCAGTCCTGTGGGAGACGGAGGTAAAACCATGTTTTTTTTACTAATGAGTTTTTCCAGTTAGCAAAAAGGTATGGTTTTACCTCTGTCTCCCACAGGACTGGAACGGAAGGACAATGTTGTCATGCAGTAAGACAGAATAGAAAGCAGAACCTTCCAGCAGCGTTGCCGCTTTACTTTGGTGTCCGGTAAGCCTCTTACTCAGGGAGAGAAATAAGGAACATTTAAGACTACTTGCATCTAGCCATAAGATCAATGCAGGGCAGAGGGTGAACCTTAGTGCAACAACGACTGGGAGGGAAGAACGAGGCTAAGTAAAAAGATTGGCCCCTCTGGAGACTTTGCAAGTTGCAACAAGGAATGAATGAAACCTTGCAAATTGTAGCAAGCTAGTGCTTTTCTATGTGTGCTGGAGACCTGCACATAGCCCTTTCCTCTTGGAAAGAGCTGAGCCTACTAAAACCCAAGAAATTGTACCCATGCCTCCCACCTGGAGATGACCCTTAAAAACTGGACACTCAGGACCAGGCACTGGGATCTGGCAACACTAATGTATTTTAATAAACTAGCTATACCCAGTGTAACATATGCCATTATCTACATATATAAAACGCTTCAGTATGTTTCTGTTCCCACTCTGCTGATTGGCCACTTATGAAACATGTCAAGAGTATGATAATTTCATGCATTAATATATAATCTTTCAAATAAACTATAATGGCTAGTTTCATGCCAAGAGTCCCTCCGCCACTGCCATACAAACACACATACACACAGACATATAGACACACACATACACCACACATGCCAGGAAGCAAGAGTCCCTCCACCACCACAGAACTACACATACACACACCACACTAAACACACACCCCTCATGTGCCAGGACAGAGTACCCCTCTGCCACCAGCATGCAACCACACATACACACACTCACACCATGCTACATACAGATATCCCACACTACATCCCCCATGCTACACACACCCTCATGCCTCACATGTACACCCCCATGCTACACACACATCAGGACATGAGAGCCCCTCCACCACCATGTTTGAAAGGACTTGAAGCTTTCTATGTGTTCTACCCCCAGTGTGCTGATTGGCTGCCCAACAGAAAACTTTGATTGGTTGGGAAGTTTCCTACTGTCAGCGTCCAGGGCGTGGGCGGCAGGTTCTAGGAGCAGAAATGCTGGGGCCAGGGCAGGAACACAGGACATAGAGTCCAAAGTCCAGGCAGGATCAAAGATAAGCAAAAGTCCAAAAATAGTCCAAGGTCAAAGCATATACCAGATATCCAGGGTCCAAGGCCCAGCTACAGACAGCACAGAAGGCCCCCAGCCACAGACAGCACAGAAGACCATGTTGTGATGGCCAAGACTGAAAGCCGAATGCCACTCTTAAATAGCAGTTCCCCAGGCTGCTTCAGGTGTGGACCTCGTTCTTCCAAGACTCCCACAGCCAGGACTTGAGTCTGTAAAGAGGCTGTGCAGCCAGGGGCCTAGTCCTGCAAGGAGAGGCAGATCCTGACATCTAAGCAGCCAATCAGCACACTGAAAATGGTAACATACCCAAGAGAATTATATATATAGAGAGATTTTAATGAAATGCCAATGGCCATATTCAGTCACCACTGTTCAGTCTATGGTGCAACAGGCTAAACAGAGTTTAGAAGTAACTTGTTACAAATAAATTAATTGTAATTGGTTGGCCTTTGCAATAACTAATCCATAACTAGTTTGTAGTTTCCCCCAAACTAGCCAACTGTAACATAATGCATTAAAGGATAACCTCCTCCTTTGCAGTATAACTAGAACTGTGTTTTAGTTATTTTTATAGCAGGGCATATGTGGCCTCATTAATCATTATTTAGGCCAGTAGCTTAATAGCATTTTGTGTTTAAAATTACTTAAGAATAACCGTTTTAGTTACCATGAGTAATGAAGAATGATCACTTTTTCAAAACTGAACATAACTGTCATTAATTAATTGGAATGCTAACTCTGCACAGCCTAAGGTTAATGCCCAGTCAGTAAGCAAGAAAAGCAAAGCAAAATGTGAAGTAGGTGAAAAATCTACTGTAAAAGGGTACCACAACAGGACTGCAATTGCAAACAGCTGTGAGAAATATTTTTCAGTCACTTCAAAGCTATTTGTGTAATGTGAAAAAGGGCAAAAAAATGTTTACTTTTCAGCACATGTTATTGCAAAATCAGACATTGCCTTAACCTCAGTTGAAACAATTTCAAACTTACACAATAAAAGGCTTTCCCCAGGCCATAGGAGGATGTAAGGAATTCAGTCCAAAAGCTTGGTTTAATATCATACTTGCTTATAGCTCTATTGAGGGGTCAGCAGCTGAGCAATAGTCTTAAGTGTCTCACATCAGTGTGAGAGGGGAAATTCTGTACAGTCTTTGCTGACGTCCAACACTTGGAATCTGGGAGACAGCTGCTGGTCTCACACATGCATTAAAAACAACTGTAGAAGTTGCAAGGATCAAAGTGGAAGAACTGGAATCAAAAGTGGAATCAAAACTGAGTAATTGGAATGTGGAGGAATGGCAGCAGCTAATATGGTCTGCTCAAATAGCGTGTCTTCCAAATTGGTACCCTTCACACTGAATGCATCTTGGCAAGAATATGAACCTTATAAAGTTATTTTGTTCAAGGGAATAAGTAGCATGTCAGGAAGTTAAAATTATGGCACCTGTAAAAGGCTCAATTACATTCTGCACAGTCAAGCTGTCTCCCAGGCATGACTGAAAAGACTGATCACTCATAATCTGAGTTAATTATTCAAAGTGGGAAGCTGTTTGGAAGAAAACACATCAGACTCATATAACCAAGATCTATTACTGAGTCTTGTCTTTCAAAACTTACTTTCCTGCCATTATCTGGTTGTTGACTTCCTATTTTCCATTAATCATGGATGTGTCATGTTTCTTAGGAAGGCTGAATATCTGTTTAGATCTTCATTAATGACACAAAATGTTCCAATTTAACTAGGGTACTATCCCTTTATTATCCACCAAGGAGAACTACAACCACTGATGAAAAGTTTACAAGACCTAATTAATCACCATCTTCTAAAGCTGTCATGTGGCTTCTGTCACCACCTTCTTAGGAGATTCCACTTGCACAATCAGTCTTGGAGGACAGTTTATAAGAAAGTCACATTTCCATAAAACCTCGACAATGTTTTCATTACCCCATGAAAGGAACAAGAGACAGGGACACTGTATTAAATATTTGTGCTAATTAATAAAAACAAGTCTTCTGAATTAGGCAAAATGACACATCAAACAACCTGAACTGTTACTATGTGCTACCAGCTATAACCCAGAAATTTGCCTCATTGTTCCCAATAGTTACAGAAAAAAACACCACCACAATACATTTTTTTTAAAAAAATCAATTCAGTTAATAACACTTAGAAATGATTGAAGAGGAAGATGTTAGTTTGCAAATATACAATTGACAGGAATAAAGAATACAGTGACTTGACAGCATTCTGCACAATGCAATGATATATCTAAAGTTTATTCTCGGTCAGTGGAAAGCCTAAAATCCAAGACAAAAGAGACCAAAAAAGAAAGAAGAAAAAAAGCCAGTGCTGTGTTTGCCATTAACAGAGAAAAATCTATATAAAATATATACTGTGGCAATTTTTCCTTGGAAAAACTCAAAACCCAGCATAGAAAGCAAGCGAGGGAGATTCCCTTTAGGATCCTTAATAAACCCATTTCTGAAGTGAGAATGAAAAATGGTGAGGGGGATCACCTCCTCTCTTTCATCCAGCTGGAGGTTCTACTGGATCAGAGTTTTTCCAATGAATGGAAGAACCCTCTCCATTCATAAAATAGCAGATCTGGATCCAATCCACTAACTCATCACAACTAATAAAGCATACAAATCTCTTTCCCTCTCCCTCTTTCTTTCTCTCTGAGTTTAAATATTTCATTAGCAACACACAGTAGGTTGACAGACAGATCTGTGCATTCTATTACGTCCAGAGAATCTATGGGTGTGAGCCAGACCTATGGGGACTTGTCTAGATGAGAAGCTAAAATGTGGATTGCTAAGCATTAACATAAATACACAGCAGCATTCATTTGTCTTCATGGTCCTTTGGCAAAATTGCTGGTATGCGAATCTATCCTTGTTTGAAGCACACATGCAGCTATGCCTGCGAATCAAGATGGTGGCCAAGAGTGAATTACTTGCATTATTATTCTCCACAAATTGCTGCCACTTCAAGTTTCTGCCAGTGCGACCTTCTGCTTAAAAGAGCTGTTTGGTCACCTCAGGGTAGTAAAAAAACGTGCACGATCAATACCACACAACTCCAAAATGGTGCTTCCGGTCACTTCATGGCCGGCAAGCCCACACACCCCCATGCACATCCGACCAATCAGCTTTTCCCTTCCACCCTCACCGAGAATGCACTGTGATACAAATCGGATGTCCAAACGAGCAGCAATGTGCATTTCTGCACATCTTTAAAAAAAAAAACCTCGAGTAAAGCAGCAAAAGCTCTCTCCTCGTGGTATTTGGAGTTTTTGGGGGCCCTCTTTCTGAATAAAGCAAATCACCAAGGGATCTCTTTGAGACAAAAGGTATTCTTGAATTCTATGAGGAGTATTTTCAGCATCAAGACAACCCCCAGTCTTTCCACAAATCTTGCAAGAGGATAATTCCTATCCATATGAATAGCAGAATTATACTCCAGAAAATAATACATGCCATTATCAGTGTTGTCATAAACAAAACTGAAAATGTTTTTTAAAAAATAGTTTTTAACTATGTTTTAATTGCCCAAAAGAGGGTTTTTTTTCAAATATATTAAGAAGTTAACCAATTTACATTAAAACTTATTGAAAATGCCTAGGAAATAATTACTATGGAGTGATTTTTTTAAATTGCATTGGTGATAAGAGGGTAATATTTATTGTAGATTGATTAATGTGGAATCAAAGAGTAAGATCTTTAAGTGCTATCAGAAGCACTTCATGTTTATTAATTTTAAAAAATCAGGATTAATGAAATAGTAATGGAATAATTTGTTGAGCTAGTAAGACCCCATGTTGCATTAGTAATAGCCCATTCTTAACAGATAAAATACATGCTGGAGGCAAGATTTTATCTACCAATAATAATGAGAATGTGATAATATCACAAATGTAGAATGTTTAATTTCAAAAATTATATCAAGTTTTAAAATGTAAAGTAGCTAGATTTGTCCTTAAGGTTTAAAACTGAGCTCTCTACAAAGCTAAAATTACGTATCCTGCAAAATAAAAAATAGAGAAGTTCTGTGCTGCTTCTAACATACTAAAAGCCCAGGGAGATTTTAAAAACATCTCTTAATTTGTGAGTGATTTTGAAAACATTGTTCATGTAAATCATGGTGCTCTGTTTTCCTATTTGTTGTTGTTTCCTTGATTTTTCTCTCCAGAATTTTCTGAAATAAAGGTGTTGTCTATACGGGGGATAGGTGTGTGTGTGTGTGTGGACTGATGCACACTAACACCAATTTGAACTATTTTTTTTTACATATTTTACACAATTTAAATCCCTGAAGCCTATATATTGGAAGATGAAAAGCTTGTACATGACTTATTACACTAGAAAGCAGGAAGTCTGTGTGTCAGACAGGAATATATTAAGAATGCAGCTGACACTCTATTTCTGGGCATTCAGCCACCTAATTCAAAACAAAGATAAGAAAACAGTCTAAGAGAAATAGCAAACCAGTGACTGGAGTATAACAAAACAACCAAAAAGGCATACTGCATGGTATGAAAGGGTTACTCATATCTGAATGCTATCATTTGATGGATGATGCAGTCCGATGCAGCCAGCCAGAAAGAGTGGATAGTGACACTCTCAAGTGATTGGTCCCTTAGACCCCATCTACATGATGAAAAAAAATCCATTGGGGGGGTAAAAAAATTCAAAAAGGCAGCCATTCGAATACGTATGATCTGCCTACAAGATATTTTAACCCCCCCCCCAAACTCTGTATGACCCCTCTTGCCCAGCTGGCTGGAGAGAGTGATCCAAGGGGCAGTTTTAAATCTCCCACCACCATTTTTTACTTATTTAAAAAGCTCCCTGTGATGTGGACAGTCCTTTTTCCATATTTACAACATGAAATAAAAAAGAAGAAACGTAAAAATGTCAGTTTCATGGACTTACTGGACTCTCACTTAGCTGGGAATCTAACATGGTGGCCGCTCCCAATTCCCCTCTTTGCTAGCCCCACTCCCTTTGCTCGGCCACCCAATCAGATTATGCTGCCTATTCCTATGTGTGTGAATGGGGGGGGGTTGTACAAATGATCAAATATTCAAATGATTTTACATATTATTTTTTTTGCCAAGATCTGCTATTTCTCCTGAACTCCGAATTCACGGATTTTATGGGGGATTTGCTAGCCCCCCTTCCGAAAGACACGAATGTATCCAAACGGCCATATGTACACATTATCGATCTTTCAAACACTGTATGGATTTTTTTCATTGTGTAGACAGGGCCTTAAGTAACCTCATGTAAACAGCCACTGAAGTCTCCCTTCCTGTTGGAAGGGAAGATTATTGTGACATTAAGGGGCACTGGTGAGATCTGTATCTGATTGGACAGAGAGAGGCTGGGAATAATATAAAAATGGAAGTCTTTGGGCAGCAAGATAACAAGTTTGCTCTTAGCAAAGCTGGTCTACCCTCTTGGGTTCTGCTTCATGAGGGCATAGCTGACAACCTGAGCTCCTAAGAGTGGTAAGCAGTGTTCCTTTCTTGGTGTTTTGATTAACTAATACCCAAACAAAATCCACTGTAGAAACAGATTTAGGGCTTTTTAGATGGGCTATTTACCCTGTCTTGCCTGTGTCTTGGAGCCCTGCAGTCCAAATGATGAAAGGCTTTTGCCCCTGGGCAGTCAAGCCTGTTAAACTGTTATATTTTAACACCCAGGAAAACCCACCTCATTAAAAAAATGAATCAGGCCCTGCAGAAACGCAGGAGTCCATACCGGCACCTGGCCCATATCTACATCTGCCTCCACTGTCATCTGTGTTGCACTCTCTGAAGCCAGGAAGGTGGCCTGCATCATGTTATCAAGGCTGGTCACATGCAGGGGGGCTTGATTGTGTGCTGGGGTCCTCCTTCCTGGCTTCAGAGGGAGGGACATGGATGGCAGCAGAGGCAGCTGCAGATATGAGCCAGCGTGTCCATGCAGACTTTCTCCCATTTCATCCAGGTGATGGGGTGGCGGGCACGGGCCTGATCCGGGCCCAGAATACACCAGCAGGAAGCTGGCACATTTTGACCAGTGTAAACAAGCCCTGTGACATACACTCTATAGCTCCATGCCATAGTTCTAAAAAATGGAATATTTTGGTATTTATTGCCATACATGTACGAAATAGTCCTAGACTGTATAAGGTCTAGGTAAGCACATTGTACCTCTAAGGACAGTATGGTTTCCTTTGTTAAACTTGTTCAAGGAAAATAAATATTACTCATACAGCTGCAACTCATTCTCCTGTGATAATTTCCTGATAATCCAGTGTTTAACAGGATACAGATATTGATCTGACTACTGGATAAGACTGGTCTTTGCAAACTTGGAAGCCCAGATTAACAAAATGGCAAATTCTGGGAACTCTGACAAGATAAAGATCAACAGATATAAGGAAAAGAACATTCAATCTTTTACAAAATATAGGGGTGGAGGAATCATACCTGTGTGAATGGCGTAGGAAAAAAGATTATCCCACCTTCTAATGTGGCATGGCAAGCAAGTGCTATTTTTAATAATACTGAGACACATTAAATGCACACACACACATTTAAAATATAATCAATTTTGGACCACATTTCTGTTGTTTCTTCTTTTCTTTTCTTTTTTAGCTTCTTCTTTCCACTTTTTTGCCCACACTGAGAAAATGACCTAAAGAGATCATAAACAGTCTGTTTTCTTTTCTGTACCCGAAACAGAAGCTATCATGTGAAGTTGAAGTCTTTCATGTCCGGCATCCATAGATTTTCCTAGGTTTTTTTCTGGAATAGTTGCTTTCTGATGTTTCACCTGTATCTGAGACTGGCATCTTCAGAGAATGGTTGGGTAGGGTGTGTGTGGAGTTTATATGCTGTGAACCCCTGTTGGGGAGAATACGTAAATTTGTGTAATTGAATGGTTAGTTTCTGGGTATAGAAATGCAAGGCTCGTTAGTGTCTGTTTGGGTAATGGTTGGTTGATGGGACATTATCTGCTGGGAATCCCCATGTCCCTGGGTGGAATTGCTTTGTAAGTGTTGAGTTTTGATTCTATTGTATTTCAAAACTGGGAGCCAGATTTTGCTTACTTTTAAGGTTTCTTCTTTCCTGATGAAGTTGTCCAGGTGCTTGTGGATTTCAATAGCTTCTCTGTGCATTCTGACATGATAGTTGTTGGCCTGGTCTAGAATTTCTGTGTTTTCAAATAGCATTTTGTGTCCAGGTTGGTTTGTAACATGTTCTGCTATTGCTGATTTTTCTGGCTGGCCCAGTCTGCAGTGTCTCTCATGTTCTTTGATTCGTATTTGCACACTGCATTTAGTGGTCCCTATGTAAACTTGTCCACAGCTGCATGGTATGTGGTAAACTCCTGCAGCTGTGAGAGGGTTTCTTTTGTCCTTTGCTGAGCGTAGCATTTCTTGGAGAACTCCAATCATCCAATCCAATCATCACCCAGGACAAAAAAGAAGCACAATAAAAACATTGGTAGACCATGCAAAAGGATCGGCGAACCCCACTACCTGGACGACGAACTGAGGCACCTAAACTGAGCCCCACAGGCTAATGGTTACTCCAGATCAGACATCACAAGAGCAGCCAGACCCAGAAAAAACCACCGGAATGAAGAAGAAAAACAGCCACCCAAAGGGAAGGTATTTTTACCATACATCAAAGGAGTCACAGACAGAATAGGGAAACTGATGAGGAAACACAACCTCCAAACAATCTATAGACCAACCAAAAAAATCCAAATCCATTTGGACCCATGGGATTCCCTGCAGATTCTGGACTACCCCTTATGTTAATTTTTCATTAATTTGCATTGTGTGATCTAAAATAGTCTCTCTCAAGCTATCGGAGGTCCAGGACCAATATTCTCCCCACCCCCAGTGCCCCAAGGACCGATACCATATTTGTGTCATATTATTACCAGGTGTTTCTTTCTTTCCTGGAAACTCACTGTTGACCAGAACCTGACCGCTCATGGACTGACATCAGCCTATGGACCACCACTATCAATAGCACTGACCTAAGATACAAGCTGTGGGATTCTGGGGAGGGAAGGGGGGAAGTTTTATTGTGGTTATCACAATGTTGTAAGGCTAGAGTGTCCAGAAGTTAAGCTTGCCACCCTTTTTAAAAAATAAACAGCCCCAAAATGCAAAAAAGATGCATTTTGTCAAAAAAAAATTGCACAGGCAAAACATGTATGTTTTGAATTAAGGAACAGGGTGCCCTTGAGCCCACTGTGAGCCTTGAAATTTGGTCTCAATAACCCAGCTGAACTGAGCTTACAATCCTTTTGCAAAGAAGTCAGCTGTGTGATATCTGCAGATATGCTCTTTCTGGGACCCTAATTTAAATGGGAAAAGGTTGCTTAGTGGAAATTGGGAAACCTTTCCAATCTACCACACATAATCAAAGGAATTACAATCACATCCTAATCTACTATTTGTCACACCTGCTGTGAAATATACACATTTTAAAAAAAAACTTTAAAATATCTGTCACATTTAACTGTTGTGCAAAATACAAAGGCTGGAAACGTATGTATATGGAAGCAGGAAGCCTGCGTTTACTGAAAGCAATGAGCAAGGGTACACTTAAATCTTTTTTGAATTATGGCCATAGTGAGGAGTCACACAGAATCATATTATCATACAGTATAAAAGACTCTACAGGTCAGTTTTAGATAGCAAGATACCTTGTATGCCTGTTAGCTTTTTGAAAAATGTCATACAGAATTTCAGCTTCTGACACTTTGACAAAAAGCATACATATGTTGTATATATTTAAGATACACGCCTAAGGGAAAATAGAAGGTCCTGCAAAACAAGAAACAAAGCAATAATAGTTCAAGATTTATTTATTTTTAAACAGCAGTTTAAATTACCTGAATTCATTTTTGTGTATTTCAGCTATTTTTCTTTCCAGTTTGGGAGATTGTTTGGGGAAAATCTTAAAGTCACTGACATAATTGTCCACGTGCTCATCAGGATCATAGTCACCAAGCTCAGCTGTGCAGATGAAAATACAAACAAGAGGAAGAACACTTAATAAATTGTTACTAAAAGATGCAGCTAATTTAATCAATTCCTAGTTACAAAAGTATTTATTGGTTTATTATTCTTGTTTGTACTCTGGCTTGAACATTTATTGAATGAAGTAATTCAATTTTTTTCTAAATCTTTAATGTTGTGGCACCTATCTGTAAAGTTGACACAGTTTGGGGCTATATACCTGAAGGATTGCCCACTTTCTCTGGAATACAGCTGCACTTTAAGGTCATCTGTAGAAGCCCCTCTCTGGGCATGCTTCCTCTTTGGCTGTGGCATACTGCCTTCGGAATGCTCTCTCAGGCAGGGTCACTTGACACTAAAGCTCACTCAGGCAGGGTCACTTGACACTAAAGCTCATGGCTTTCAGTATCAAGCAAAAATCATATTATTCATGGGCCTTTTAAACTCTTACTTTCCATGCACAGATGTGAAAAGAAAACAATTGTATTTGTTTGTAAATATGTAAACAGTTCAAGATGGGCTTTATAGGCATGGTCATCAAGTGATTTTTAACAGGGGCTCTATTTTATTTTATTTTATTCTGAACACTGATATCACCCCCATATCACAATGTGTTTTCCAATTTAAAACAGATTATGACTACATTTAAAACAGATTATGACTACATCCAATCTAGGCTTAGTAAAATGAGATATACACAACCTTTTGGGCGCTCACATAGGTCTTGTCTATATGAGGGGAAAAATATAAACATGTTCGGAAAGGCAGGCATTCGCAATGATGCAAACTGCCTACACGGCCAAAAGACTCCCCCAAAACTCCGCATGACCCCCTAGCCAGCTGGCCGCCATGAGTGATTTACTCGTGATTTAAAACTGTCACCACCATTTTTTTAAAAAAAAAGTTTCCCTGGGTGTGCATAAGCAACACTTCATATTTACAAATAAAGAAATTCTTAAAAGAGTATAAAATCGCCATTTGATTGACTTATTGGACCCTTGCTTAGCCGAAAATCCAACATGGCCACCACAGCTACCTCTTTGCTAGCCCCACCCCATCCTCATCCAGCCAATCAGATTGCATTGCCTGTTCGTATTTGTGCAAATGTGAGTGTTCAAACCATTGCACGTTCACATGTCGTACAGAGCTTTTAAAAAAATATGTACGAAGCCCCGCACATGGACTTTGTGGTGGATTTTGCTGCCCCCCCTCCAAATGACACGTATTTGTGTGAATGGCCATTTGAACAGGTCACCGTACGTTCGCATGCCGTTCATGGTTTGTTTGTTTTTTACCATATAGACAACACCATAGTCTCTTCATTGTTGCCATGACTGTTTCACAAGACAGTAAACAAACCAGGAAGTCTTCCACCAAGTACAGTTTCACATTTTCTCTGAACTCGAAAACTATGATTAACGACTTTGGAACAAGCCATGATTTTAAGGTGGCTAATATACTAGCTTGTTGCAAAGCAGTATTAACCATCATTTCCCAGTGTAGATGAAACAAGAAACTAAGTGTAATGGAACAATTCCTGGTTTGTTCCCTGGTTTGTGAAGGGAAGAAAAAAGAGGTTGGATGCACAACCAAAATGGTTTTTTGTATCTTGGCTTATGAAGCTGAGATATGCTTGTCTGTGTCGTGGGAATGTGCAGAATGCAGTCACTCCCTGTTCATCCGAACAGGAACACATGCAGCAAAGAAACGTGTGCCTGTGAGCAAACAAGTACTCCTTTGGTGCAAAAATAAGTCCATGCCAAATCCTTTTAAGGCTTTTTATTAATAACAATTGGATAAAAGAAAAAACAGTAACAGAAAACATTTAGTCATGTTTTCTATGTCCTCCAAAGTTTCTCAGGAGTTAAAATAAAAAGGTTCTCTCAAAGCAAGAGAGATACACACAGACTTGAAGCTCTAAACTAGCTCCAAAAACCCCTCCCAGTTATATAGTCTTTAAAACACCCAGTCTTTGGGAGAAACAAAAGAAAGAAACAGTTTCAAGTTTCGATTCCTTATTTGCAACCCCCAAAGAACAGAATAACAAAACCAAACAGATTTATGAGCTTCTGATAACCAAACTGGCGCCTGATGAGGTCTGGTGGAAAAATTACTCAGGAAGGGGGAGATAGACTCCTGATCACAAAATCTATTTTCCCTGACAGTCTGAACATTTCCAGGCAATAGCAAATAAAATAGCAGACAAATAAACAGCAGAAACACAATGACATAATTATCATGAGAGCAAAAGAGTATCCAAGTTCAAAAGCAGCAAATAAAATCCACTCATTTTTACTGAACAGTTGTTGAAGGGTGAGCACTGTGTCACTCCCATATAAAGTGAAGCAGAAATCTGGTTCACACAAGAAACCCATATACAATACAGTCGTCCCTTCACATTCGCGGGGGTTACGTTCCATGGACCCCCGCGAATGTGAAAAATCCACGAATAAAGACTGCCCTCCCCCTCCCCCACCATAGCGACCATAGGGCCTCCGGAGGCCCCATAGTTGCTTTCCCCAGCCTCCCCACTCCCTTCCTAGGCCTTCCCGGGGCCTCCGGAGACCCTCCCGAGGCCCCGTGGATGCCTTCCCAACCCTCCCCCCTCCCGCCCAAGCCCTCAACGGGGCCTCCCCGGGCCTTCGTGGAGCCTAGCAAGGCCCTGCGGAGGCCTCTCCCGGCCCTCCCCCCTCCCTCCCCGGGCCTTCGTGGGGCCTCCGGAGCGTCTCTGGAGGCCCCATAGAGGCCTCCCCCGCCCTCCCCGCTCCCTCCCAGGCCTTCATGGGGCCTCCCCAGCCCTCCACAATGAGGACTTCAAATACCACACACCACAAGAAAACTCTTACAATTTATGGGGCCTCCCCCCTCCCTCCCGGGCCTTCGTGGGGCCTCCGGAGCGTCTCCGGAGGCCCCATGGAGGCCTCCCCAGCCCTCCCCTCTCCCTCCCCGGGTCTTCATGGGGCCTCCGGAGCGTCTCTGGAGGCCCCATGGAGGCCTCCCCGGCCCTCCACCCCCTTCCCGGGCCTTCATGGGGCCTCCGGAGCGTCTCTGGAGGCCCCAGCCCAAACGCAGGCCTTCATGGGCCCTCCGGAGCGTCTCCGGAGGCCCCGCAGAGGCCTCTCCCAGCCCTCCCCTCTCCCTCCCTGGGTCTTCATGGGGCCTCCGGAGCGTCTCTGGAGGCCCCATGGAGGCCTCCCCGGCCCTCCCCTCTCCCTCCCAGGCCTTCATTTTATTGTATTTTAAATTTTGTAAGCCGCCCCGATTGTTTTAACAGAGGGGCGGGGTATAAATAAATTTTATTATTTATTATTATTATTCATGGGGCCTCTGGAGCGTCTCCGGAGGCCCCATGGAGGCCTCCCCGGCCCTCCCCGTTCCCTCCCAGGCCTTCATGGGGCCTCCGGAGCGTCTCCGGAGGCCCCATGGAGGCCTCCCCAGCCCTCTCCCAGGCCTTCATGGGGCCTCCAGAGCGTCTCCGGAGGCCCCATGTTCGCCTCCCCAGCCCTTCCCACCCCCTCCCCGGGCCTTCATGGGGCCTCCGGAGCGTCTCCGGGGGCCCCATGAAGGCCTCCCCTGCCCTCCCCCCTCCTTCCCAAGGCCTTCGCGGGGCCTCCGGAGGGTCTCCGAAGGCGCCGTGGAGGTCTCCTCGGCCCTCCCGGCTCCCTCCCAGGGCTTTCACAGGGCCTCTGGAGGCCCCGTGTCGCGGTTTTGGGGGGGCCCAGGGGGGCCCTCCCAAAACCACGAATAATCAAAACCGCGAATGTCAGATTTGCGAATGTGGAGGGGCGACTGTAAATACTGGCCCTTCCCTCAACCACCACTCATTCACTAGAACTTGTAAAAAAGGGCTTAATTTCAGGTATGATCCTGTTACCACTATATGAGTTTACCATACATAGATACCATACAGTTGCCCTCTACTTTCACAGGGGTTAGGGGCACAGGTCTCCTGCGAAAGTGGTAAATCCACAAATATCTCTAGGCTCCCAAACCATATTTAGCACGCACGCACACACGCAAGAAGTACTTTCAAGGCAGTGGGGTTCCGTCACAAGGCAGAAGTCGGCAGTTGGCACAGCTTGCCGCCACTCTGCTGCTGCCCTACACAATTTTTAATATGGACTTACAAGCCTCGTCACACATTTGAAATTTCTCTTTGTCTCTCGGTTTCACAAGGCTTGAAGAGAGACTGCGAACCCCAGGTGAGATGTAGAAATCCCTATTAAAAATGGTGTAAGGCAGCAGCGGAGGCAGAAGCAAATAATCCACGAATAATCAAATCTGTGAAAGGTAAACCTGCCAATGTGGAGGTCCAACTGTTTTGCCTAGATAGGGCTTGAAGCAGAGGAAAGCCACTTTCAACTGTTTAAGCCAGTGGTTCTTAACCTGGGGTCCAAGGACCCCCAAGAGTCTGCAATGTCCTCACAGGGGGTCTACAAAGACTTGAAGGCTGCTTGGCCCACCTTCTCCCTGCAGTGGAGCGGCCATGTGACAGGAGCCAAGTTAAAGGTCGGCTGGCTGGCTTGGCCTGCATATTGCCATTCAATCCACTCCAGCCATAAACTTGCAAGAAGAAGAAAAGTCTTCCCTCCCCCTCCAGTGCCTCTAAGGGAAAGATTTTAATGGATGGTGTAACTGTATTATTATTATCAGGTATTACTGTTATTGTTGTTGCTGCTGCTGTTACTGTTAATTAAAGGTTATTAACCTTTTCTTTACCAGGGACTCCCTTTAAATATCTTTTGTTGCCATGGTTCCCTAAGACTTAACTCAAGATTTAAGTCTTAGGGAACCATGGCAACAAAAGATATTTAAAGGGGGTCCCTGGTAAAGAAAAGGTTAATAGCCACTGGTTTAAGCTACATGCCTAATTATGATTGGGCTGAGTCCAAGCTAAGTTAATCATTGTTAGTTCTACTAAAATCAATGGGACGTGTTAGTTAAGTCCCACTGATTTCACTGAGACAGAAGTTTGGTTGACTTAACTTATATCAAACCAAATTGATTTTACAAAATATTCATAAGGCTTTTGATACTATAATGGATACTCCTGGCCAAGGTCCTAAAACAAGGTGCCAAGTTGCTGTTCATATCACTTACCTTGGACAATGCATGCACCCAGGTAGGCTGCATCTGAAAATGCGCACAGCAAACGGCCATGGAAGATATCTCTTTTGATTTGTAGATATAAAAGGTACCTGCATTTAGTAGGGAAAACAATTACTTGAATTTCTTTATTTTTATTTATATTTATATATCTTCTCAAATTACTAGGTCATGCTCCAAGAAAGAAAGAACACAACAGTAAATACATTCCTTATTACAGTTTTACTACTACTGCTACTACTACTAATAATAATAATACTTACTAAAGTCTTACAGTAATACTTATTAAAGATGCAATATTTAATTTATATTACTTTTCTCACAATAATGCCATGAATGTGTTTTCAATCTATGTAGCCAGCACTTATATGTTAGCAATTTAAATAGCATTTAAATGGAAGTCTGCTGTGCACTTATGTCAAAATGCTAAGAAATACACAAAGAGAGATAACAAATTTTCACCAATGCCTGGACACCACTTTGTTAAGGTCACAACCACACACTGACAATGGATATCTCACAGAGAGAGAAATGGGGAAAATGACAGAGAGAGAGAGTTTTAAACCACAGGCAGCTATAGGCATCTAAAATCTTGACTAGTGGAGAAAATTACAACTCTGACTTTCTGCTTCTTTCTGACTTTCCGATTCTGGTCAGAGTCCTGCTCAAACTCACTCCTATGATTACTGTACCTTTTCCTCTGCAGATGGGAAATGTGCATGGGGAGGGAATGATTTGGGGAGTGAAGGGGAGATGAGTAAGCAGCCCTCTCCTATCTGGTCTTCTGCTCAAGACTTAATTCTCCTGTAGCTTCACTGTTTTAAAAAAATTATCAAGGGAAATATATAGGCAAGCGTGTGTCACACATAGTAGAATTTTACAGCCTTAGTCTAGGATCCAAAGAACAAGATAGTTTGATTTACAAAAGAGAGTTCTGGACGTTTGATTCTCAAATAGCAGTCCTCTGTGTTACATAGCAAACATCTTTTGAAACTAAATGCAGCAGAGGTAGCTTGACATGTGACAGGAAAAAGTAAAAAATCCCATTTGGCCCATGACAACCAGATGACATGCCTGAAGTAACATCCCAGTCCTTACATGGAAATTAGTAATTGTTTAGAGTTAGTGTTTTGGTTAGTGGGAGAGAGTCCTAAATCCAATACTGAAGCTTATTATAGGATTTATGATTGTTGGGCTTCATTTCTAACTGTCCTTTTTGGGACATCTTCCTGCAGTAATCTTTGGCTAGTCATAGTTCATTAAACTCTTGAAAAATTCACAACTTGTGTATTGGTGGTTCTCAAGAGAGAAAATTTGTTCCATTATAATGAATTGATTCAAAAATCCTTAATCCATAAAGACAATGTGCTAAAAGAGTCTGCAATATAATCACTTTGTGGCACTCCACTAGCCTAAAAATCCTGTAGCTTTTGATAACACTTTCTAGCTGTGTAAATCAGTTTGCACTACCCTGGGAATGAAAGCAAGCTCAAGAGCAGATCTGAGAAACTGTGTGCATTCTGGTTTGAGCTGCTATAGATATCATGGAGACGCATTTCACGTTTTTATCTCAAAACTTGTCACACTATTCTATTTTTTTTTAAAGATACTTTAGATGTCCTGCCACTATAAATTGATGTTTTCAAGGGTTGAATTAAAGGATCAGGTGTGAGATAATACAGTAATGCTTTTAGGAAAGAATCAACAGGAATGGCATTATATAATAGGATTTTATCACACTACACTGTTAGAGTGCTATTATTCCACTTCAACTGCTATGGCTGCTTCCTGTGGAATTCTGGGGACTGTAGTTTAGTGAGGCCTAAGAGCTCTCTGGCTGAGAATGCTAAATGCCTCTCCCTAAACTGCAAATCCCAGGATTACACAGAAGGCAGACAGAGCAGTTAAAATGGAATAATAGAGCTGTAACAGTATAAAGTGGTATAAGTCTTTAATTTTACCTGTTTCTGATTAAGAGCACACAAAGGGTTCCAGAACCATACTCCTTTTGAATAACAAAGTTCTGGACACAGTTTGAATTAGAAGTATAAATTAAAAAGTGTGGGCAATACTGGATTAAAGTACAAGGGTGCTCTATGCTGAACCATGTTCTGGGTCTCCATATCTATACCACAGATCATATCACATGGATATTCAAAAGCAGGCATACAGACTAACCGTGACACACACTTCCACACATGTGTAATATCCCAGAGTTCAAACTGCATTTTCATACAGCACCTCATAAGCACAATACAGTATGACCCCATATCCATGGGACTGGTACCCGCAGCTTCACTTACCCATGTCTGAAAAAATATGTTCACTCTAGGCATTTTCTCAGTCCTCCAGAATGACATATACATTTAACATACACATAATCACTGGACAAGTTTCTGGAGTTTTAGGGACCAGTGTCATCTACTACTCCTTTCCACCTAATCGAAGGAACATGTCATGGTTTTAAATGGCTACCTATTAACAGTAATGGACTGGATATGGGTAAATAAACTGAAACTTAATCCAGAGAACACAGAGGCACTCCTGGTCAGTTGAAAGGCAGAACAGGGTATGGAGATTCAACTTGTGCAGGATGGGGTTATACTCCCCCTAAAGAGGCAGGTTCCCAGCTTGAGTATAATCCTCAAAGTTCAGGTTTTGGCAGTGGCCAAGAGTGTATTTGCACTATTAGGCTTGTGTGCCAGCTGAGCCCATTCCCAGAGATATTGGCTCTGGCCATGGTGATACATAACTTAGTTACATCCTGTTTGGATTACCGTATTCTACTCAAGTAGGACTTCCATTGAAAAGCATTTGGAAACTTCAGCTGGTTCAAAGAGCTGCCACCAGATTGCTCACTGGCGCTGGCTACAGTGAGCATGCAATTCCCTTATTACAACTGCACTGATTGCTAGGTTGTTTCCAGGCACGCAAAAAAAAAAAAAAAGTGCTGATGACAACCTATAAAGCCCTATACGCTTCATGTCCAGGTTATCTGAAGGATTGTATTCTCCCATGTGAGTCTGGACGTTATCAGACAAGACAAATAAGGTGCCATAAGGATGCCTAATGATCATGAAATGGTGCGTGTACCACACGACATCAACCTTTCGCCATCATGTCCTATCCCAAAAACATGCTTTTTGGACTGATCAAGCCATCAATTGATCTCCGTGGTGCTTTTGTGCTGGTATTGCCAGCGTTTGAAACTTTGCACCACTGTACTCATGTGAATACAGCGTGAATGGCCGGTCCGGCGAGAACACTTCCAGGTGAGATCACGACATCCACGTAGGTAACACACTTTTTATGACCCTCCGCAATTTACTTGGGACTTTTTAGTGTGCTTAGGTGCTTTTTGTAACTTTTAATGTCTTATTTTTGTTTTTATTTTTGATTTTCTCACATTACGTATTCTCACGAGAATACACAGGATTTTGGAGCTCAGTTCACTCCTCATTCATTGCTGGGAAGCATTCTGCTGGGATTAGAGGTAAGTGTGGCATGGGGAGTTCTTTTGCCAGCATAAAAACAGCAAAGTTAAGTCAGCAAAAGAACGGGGTTTGCGGGGAGGAGTGTCTGATAAAGTCCTCTGTCTGGGGGATTATCCAAACAGTGAAAAAACTCACAGAATGCGAGGAGAATCCTACCTGTCTTAATGGCATTCCAACTGATTTCATCATATTGTGAAGGAGAGGGCCAAAACCAGCAAACACTTCACCAGAAAAGCCTTCGTGGCTTTCCCCATCTTTTTTAAAAAAAAACAACAATGCAAGCATGCACATTCCTGCTCAAATGAGAGGAAGCACAAACCTGAATGGCTGGACAAGCGCAGGGGGCAGGGCGGGGTTACAGGGCAAGCACTCGCTACCACCATGTTGGATTTTCACCTTAGTGAGTGATCACTAAGGCGATAAAACAGGGGATATGTGTTAATTTTCTCTTTTTTTCGGAAAGGTGAAATATCACTTGTGTGCACCATAGAAATAGTTTTGTTTTTTTTTTAATTTCGGCAGTGGCAGATTTTAAAAAGCGAGTAATCCACTCACGAATAATCCGCTCATGGCTGCCATCTTGGGTACAGGCATGTGAAGCTTATGGGGGCTGTAAAACCATTAAGACTGGTTGCAGCTGCTGTGACTTGCTAATACTGTGAGGTAAGTCGTTTTTTTCCCTCCGTGTAGACAAGCCCTGTGTTTTGAAATCTTCTGGGGAGGCCCATCTCCCTGTCCCACCACCATCACAGGTACTTCTGGTGGGAACACAGGAAAAGACCTTCTCAGTAGGTGCTCCCCTGCTTTGGAACTCTCTTCCTAGACTGGTTAGACTGCCAGCCTCCTTGCTATCTTTCATAAGCAGATGAAGACCTTTGAGGGCTGGTTGCTCTGGGAGGGAATGGATATTTTGTAATGTGCTGTATTCCCTCCCCACTTTTTTTAATGGTCATGCTTTTAACTACTTTTAATTCTATTTATAGTTTAAATATATTTTTTAACTTTTTCATGATGTGAATTTTTTTTTTTAGTTGTATCCGCTTTACTTTTTGTAAGCCTCCACAAGTCCCAGACCAGGAAAAGGCAGCTCTTGTAGCCAGTATTGTACTACTATACTGCTATCTTACTTCAACACTCCAGTCTTGCCCCCATCCTGCTTTCTAGCTTTGCATGAAAATAAACGTATAATTTAGAGAGCAGTCCTGCAGAGGCTATAGGAAGAATGGAGGTCTTAAAGAAAAAAGATTCAGGCTCAGAGCAAAAGATCTAATCTCAGGGGGAAAGATCCAATTACCGAGTCCCCTTCGTGAAACTGTCACCCCATCTTCTGTGGAGGTGTCTTCAGTAGCTTCCTTTACTATGTAGAAACTCCATCCTCACAGAAGGAGGAGAGGTATTGGTGGGGTGTGATGCACAAAGAGCCAAAGAACATAGATCTGCAGAATCCACATCCTTCTCAGTCCCCAACCACACCCTCAACATGAGGAATGCTTAGACCAGAGTAAGAGCCAGTTAAGATGAATTCCCTCCCATTGCTCACAATGGGACAGACATTTTTAATGGGGGAGAAATCATCCTGCCAAGAGGGAAACCACTCTTACCTTTCACCAGGAAGGGCTTTGGATAGATCAGGGGCTCCCAACATCAGAGCACTCCATGCATAATGATAAATGGCTCACTGCTTCTTTGCTTCTATTCTAGAGTTAACTGTTCCAAAATGAGCTTTGCCAATATACATTTTCTCTGCTTGTTACCACTTTAAGGATAAGTGCAAATGCAAAGTCAGTTCGCAAAAGCATTCTTGAATAACAAGTTCCATGTAAGCCTGTTATTCTTGTTTGTTTCCTCAAACATAGGAGACCAGTGCTGTGAAATGCCTTCCATGTTTTAAAGTTTCATTACCAGTGCTGCACACAGTTTTACAAAAAGGGGTTAAACACGCTTGCTCCTCCTAAGTTGTTTTTTTTAAAAACTGTACTTTACAATCACTGTCTCCCCAGATGTTTAACAATACTACTTGGTTCTCTGCAAAAGAGCTTTACAATCCATAGAGGAAAATATTTAATTGACACAGTCAGCAAACAAGAGCAAATTGCTATGCACAGTGTGCTGTCAAAATAAGCAAACATGCTTTTGATGGAGTCTCTCCCTGGGTATGTCAAGGTAATTTTTTCCCAGGCAGAAATGATCTGAAATAGCAGTGCCCTTGACAAAAATAATTTTTAATGCTTCCTCTCAGGAGAGAGTGCTGAATTATTCTTTAACAATAAACAACAACAATGTATCACATTTTCATTTACAAATCATTTGAACAACTAAAAATAAATCAACATCACAAATTTGTAACAAGCAAGGTTTAAGAATATTCAACAATATGACATCTCACCAGAAACCCTAAAGCCTAAATCCTTTTATGAGCCCCAACTTAAAGCGGACCTATTAAATCAAGGGACACAATGGCTGCTGCCACACTGCAGAAATAATGCAGTCTGACATCACTTTAACTGCCATGACTAAATACTATGGAATTCTGGGATTTGTCATGTTATGAGATATTTAATCTTCTCTGTCAGAGAGCTCTGGTGTCACAACAAACTACAAATCCCAGGATTCCATAGAATGGAGCCATGGTTATTAACGTGGTATCAAACTGCATTATTTCTGCAGTGTGGCAGCAAGCTCACAACTAGATTTAGTTCCAAGTTCTTAGCTGGGAGACCATATTAGTTGAGAAATGCTAAATAAGAGTTTGTAAATAGGTTTTTCTTATTTGAGCCCATAATTTCAACTGTAAGGTAAATGAAACACAACTAGTTAAAACAATGTCAAGGGGGTCAGTTCATGGCCTGAATTTTGCAGTGGTTTCCACAGCAACAGAATATTACAGGATGAATCTTTTACTGATAGCAGCTGCTACTCAACAAGCATTTTTAGATGTAGATGACTAGAAGGGTCACAAGCAATCTCCCTAGTGACATGCTTCCATTCCTACTTTGTGAAGAAAGGAACCCTAGCACATTAAAGAGAAGTGTGTTTAGCTAATCTGAGGCAAAATTAATATAGAAAGAACTACATTGCTATTTAAATTGGATTTAACTAAATAGTTATACGCACATTTCAGTTCAAAGGCCTAAATCCTGTTACTAGTAGAACTAGAGCAGACCCTTTGATACAAAATGCCTTATATAACTGTTGCTCTTCAACTCCAAGTGGTCTTGGATGAAACTGATTATCTAGACCCATTTCAAACTGGCTTCAGGACGGGATTTGGAGTTGAGACTGCCATGGTTGCCTTGACCGATGACCTGCGTCTAAGCATCGACGGGGTAATGTGTCCCTGTTGGTGCTTCTTGACCTGTCAGCAGCTTTTAATACGATAGATCGTAGCATCCTCCTGGATCACCTGCATGGGTTAGGAATCGGAGGCACTGCACTCCAGTGGTTCCGGTCCTTCCTCTCGGGCAGGTCCCAGAGGGTGCGGCTCGGGGACAGCTGCTCCAGCAGAAAGGAGCTTACTTGTGGTGTTCCGCAGGGCGCCATCCTGTCCCCGATGCTGTTTAGCATCTATATGAAGCCGCTGGGTGAGATTATTCAGAGTTATGGGGATGGGTGTTATCAGTACACTGATGACACCCAGATCTATTTCTCCTTGTCTCGATCATCAGCCTCGAATTCCGATGGTGTCTCTTCTCTTAATGACTGTCTTAAAGCAGTAATGGGCTGGATGAGGAAAAACAGATTGAGATTAAATCCGGACAAAATGGAGGTGCTCACGGTAGCAGCCCCGAAACCAGGAGTTGGGTTGCAACCTCCAGTCCTGGATGGGGTCACGCTCTCTGTTAAGGACTGTGTTCACAGTCTGGGGGCGCTCCTTGATTCATCCCTTCAGATGATGAGTCAGGTGAATGCAACGGTCAGGAGCGCCTGTTATCAGCTTTGGCTGATACACCAGCAGCACCCTTTTCTGGAAGTAAGGGACCTCGAGACTGTGGTGCACGCTCTGGTAACCTCTCGTCTAGATTTCTGCAATGCACTCTACATGGAGCTACCCTCGTGCTTGGTCCGGAAACGTCAGTTGGTACAAAATATGGTGGCCAGAGTGGTCTCGGGAACATCTCGGAGAGACCATATTAAGTATTAAAATCTCTCCACTGGCTGCCTATCAGTTTCCAGGCCAGTATAACTGTTGGTTATTACCTTTAAAGCTCTAAATGGCTTGGGTCCAACTTATCTTCGGAACTGCCTCCTCCCATACAATCCTCCCCACGCACTCCGGTCCTCTGGGAGGAATTTGCTTCAGCCACAAAAATCTAGGATGTCTGCAACCTCTCAGAGGGCCTTTTCGGTAATCGCCCCCCCCCCCCAATGTATGGAATGGCCTGCTGAATGAGATCCGTCAGATGACGAGCTTAAGTAGCTTCAAAAAAGCACTAAAGACGGATCTCTGTCGGCAGGCCTTTCCTGATTAGATCCCAGCCTTAGGAGCTGCGTCTCCTGGCCTTTTTTAGTCTTGTTTATATTTGTTTTTAATGTGATTTTAGCTAGGTGGTTTTAATTTTATATTGTTTAATGTCTTTTTATGGGGGAGGTTGGGGGTGGGTGATGCTTTTAGTTGGCATTGTAGAGTTTTAATTGTTGGAAGATGCCCCAATTGTTCTTAGCAAAGGGGTGGGGTATACATTATTATTATTATTATTATTATTATTATTATTATTATTTGACCGACCATTTGGTAATTAATTCCATTGGTTTACTCTACTTGGGAGTAATAATAGGATTTAGGCCAAAGAACAGTTCATAGGATGATAGACAAAGTAAGAACAGGTTGCTTACCTGTAACTGGTTCTTTGAGTGATTATCTGAGACATCACACAAATGGGTGTTCAACCTGTGCAGAGAATCTCCTCAAAAAATTCCGGTCTCCACCCCCTTCCTCCTACCGCACCTGCATAGACCCACCCAGCTACCGTCCACTCAGTTCTGAATCCACTGCAGAATCAGGCACCTGAAAGAGGGGTGGTAGGGTGGGTTCATGCAAGGGCACAGATGACCACTTGAAGAACAACAGTTACAGGTAAGCAACCCAGTCTTTTTCTTTATGGTCTCTGTGCATCACACAAATGGGTGACTGTGAAGCTTACCAGAGGATGATGGGTCAGGTCATTGGAGAACAGAGGAAAGCACAGCATGCCCAAAACTCATGTCCATTCTGGATCTGAAGTCCAGTCTATAATGTTGGGTGGACAGCTGTGACCATGTGGCAACTTTGCAGAGGTCTGATAGAGAGATGCCCTGAAGAAGAGCTGTCAGAGAGGCCACTGCTCTGATAGAGTGCATCCATAGGCCCACTGGAACAGGCTACAAAGCTAGTTGGTAGGCTAGCTGGATTGTCTGGACAACCCACTTGGAAAGTCACTGGGAAGACACTTGGAGACCTTTCCTAGGACCACCATAACATCTGAAAAGACTTCTTTTCAGGTAGACTTCTGGATCACAATATTCTCCAGATGGTATGAGCCAAACAGTGTGAATTGTGCAGTAATTCCTTGTCTATAACTTTGTAAGTGTGTCTGCTCTGGTGACAGGTAGGTAGGCTTGACCTGTCCTGGAGTCCAGCCTTGCTCCAATGAAGCTGATGATCATGCTTGGCTCTAGGACTGATTTCTTGGGATTTATGTTGATGCCCAAGTCATGTAGCAAGGATGTCAGATGAATGTCCTTGAACAACCTGGTCTGAGAGGATGGCACTAGTAACCAATTGTCCAGGTACAGGAATATCTGGACCCCTTGAGTCCTGAGGTAGGAGATAGCCACTGCCATGCATTTTGTGAAGACTCTGGGTGCCATGAACAGACTTTGCATTGATACAGATCTTGACAGATGGTGAATCAAAGGAACTTTCAATGCTGATGCCCTATCTAAATGTGAAAGAATGGATCACAAAGGTCTATTGACACAAACCAATCCCCCTGTGGAGGAAGGGTAGGATGGAGTGAAGTGTCACCATCTTGAATTTCCTTGATGTCATATACTTGTTTACATCATGAAGGATGAAGATTGAGTGAAGTCCTCCATCCCTTTTTGGTACTGTGAAGTACCAAAAAGATTCTGGAGAAGGAACCATCTTGTTTGCAATGATCTGGAATCTTCTCCACGGCATCCTTCTGCAGTAGGGTGGTGATCTTGTCTCAGAAAGCTCAGGATTGGGGGTGGGGTGACACAATACACCAATAGATGAAATACTTGAAAACTCTGGCATAGTCAAGATGCACAATAGTGAGAATCCAAGAATCTGTGGTGATGCCAGGTGTCATAATGGTGGTATAGTTTTGAACCCCAAGATGGAATGAGTTTTTGTGGGAGGGAGCTTGGTTGCAGTGTCATTGATGAAAAGTCAAAGGTACAACTTTGAGGAAGCAGGCAGCTTCTTTGATGAGAAATGTTGGAATTTGTGTGGTTTATGAAGTATTGGGAGGATGTTTGAGAGGTTCTAGAATTAGTTTTAGACCTCAGGAAGGATGAAGAGTGTCTCTTCCAGCTGCAGTGGGATGATCTCTGTTTATGTTGCTGAGATCTGAAGCTCTTCCTCTTGGCTGTCAGGTGGGCCTTCACAATATGGTCCATGGCATCATCTGTTTTGGAATTCAAGAGGCCTTCCCCATCGAAGGGAATATCTTTGATGTGGCATCTGGTAGTGTTCATGAGGCAATCAGATCTCAACTAGACATAGCAATGGAGCACCACTGAACCCAACATCACTTTGCCCATGCAGTGTACTGCATGATGGGCCAACTGGATTTGTTGGATGGCAAAGAATATGCCTCCTGCTGGAAATGGAGGGCCACATTTCAATGATCCTTGGGAAGCTGAAGGATGAATGAGGACATCGTCTTCCACAAGAACCTCTGATAAGCAGATATGCAAGCCTGCATGTTGCCTACATGAATGGATAGAGCCAAAGATGAGAGACATGCCCTCCAAAGATATCCTATCTTTCCCCCTCCTTATCTGCTGGGGTTGAATGTGGTCTTGATCCACCTCTGGATTGAGAAGCCTAAAGAACTATAGAGTTGAGAACTGGATTGTTGAACAGCTATGAGGAACTCTCCTGCTGGGTTCAATAGAGCTGTTCCAATCTTCACAAAGTTGAAGGGAGGGTGGTTTCACTCAGAACTTCTTTATCAAATCCTGTAAGGCAGGAGGGAGGGTCATTGCTGGGGTGGGGGCCTCTGCATCCACTAGCTAGAAAATCAGATCGACGACCGAAAGTGGAAGAACTGTAACTTGGATGCCCAGGGCCTTAGACATTCTAACCACTATATCTGAGAATAGCTTGACATCCTCAGGTGGTAAGCTGGGGTGGTGTCTTCCACATTACCTGAAGGAAACAACCCTGAAGGAGATGGGGAGCCAGGCAAAGCTGAATCAGACTGGTAGTCTTCATTGCAGGAATCTCCAGACACAGGGTGATGAGGCTGGTGAGGCTGCAGTAGAATAGCAGGAGCAGTGGAGGTGACTGATGTCTGTAAGGCAGGTTTAGGGGCTGCTGCAGTCACCATCTGGGACAATGAGAGGGAAGGGAGAGGACCAACTGTGGTTGTAGCGATGTGCAGTATGATGTATGGAATCAGAGCTGTTTAAACAGCTGAGGTGTAGGTGGAGACAGTCATTAGTGCTGGTGCCATAGGTTGGGCGGATGAAGCAACTGTCACTAGAATCAGTGCCACAGATGGAACAGATGGAGGAGGATGAAGATACAATGGCGATAGTCCTACATGGAGGGAACATACATGTGAGACCAAGATGCATCCTGATGGAACTGGTGTAGGTGAGTGGGATATCAAGAGGAATGGCACCAAGGTAAAAGCGGAGATTGTGAACAGATTCGGTATTGACAATGAGATTAGTATTAGTGACAATGGAGGTTGTGATAATGATATCTATCCTGGTACTATCCAAGAATGGTAGGAGACTGGGCATTCTCTCCGTAAGTGTTCGTGTTGGTACCAATCCAGATATATCAACATGAATGGGGAGTTGTCTTAGTACCATCGGTCTCTATCCCAGCAAGCACGTCAAGTGGAGGTATAGAAAGGAAGATTCACTTCTATAGAAACATTCTATGGCAAACAGAGTATAGAAACACTCTATGGCAAACAGAGACCGCTTGCATACTGGAGGAGGCAGTGGATGGGACAGAGAGGTGTGGCATCAGGGGTAAACCATGGTGGAGGGTTCTTGATGCCCAGGAGAGGCCATGGGTGGCTGGTCTCGATGTATGCAATCAGCCTCCAGGACCCACAAATATCAGTACCAAGGAGGACACCAAGGACTTGGTCACGGTTGTTGGTATTGGAGCCGAAGATGGGGCCAGAGGTAGTGTGAGCAGAAGCTGAAGAGATTGGTGAAACGGAAGCTGATGCAGGTGCGTGCTTCTTCTTTTTCAGTCCTGGATCAGACTTATCAGTCAATACTGATGGATCAGTTGGCTGCATGTGCCTCTTTCACGAGGGCTTTGAGTGAGCCAACACACCCTTCATCTCAAGCACCAAAGACAAATCCCCACCCACTTGGTGGGTCCAAGCAGGCATGGTAGGAGGGAGGGGCAGGGTCTTCTGCCAAACTCTGGAGAGGAGAGTCTCTGCACAGGCACAAAACCCATTTGTGTGAGGCACAGAGACCACGAAGAACCTACTGAATCTCTGGTCCAGGATTTAAAGTTCATAGATAGTTAAAATGCATTACTTTCCCACCTGCCTCTCTAAACTTTTATGTGATCTTTTTAAAACTTTAAAATACTAACAGCAAAATCAGGACATAATTTTTCATAGCATTTCTGTGTAGAACTCAAAAACATAGGGTTAATCTCCTTTAAAAATAAAAAGTTTATTAGACACCAACACTATCTTTTTGCCTCTCAAAGAGGAACTCTTCATCTAAGTTTCTGGCAAGAAATCTGTCAAGAAAAATATTCTGAAGATGCAGATGAAATATCATTCCACTTGGATTTAAAATAGGAAAATTATTACTGACATAAGAAAGGAGGGGTCTCTGCTTTTCTTCAAATGTTACTGTAAGTGTAGAATAAGTGGGAAGTTTTTAAAAAGCCTAAATTTAAATCCAGCTCCCAATTAACTTATTTCAAAATAAACATGGAGGAAAGTTTTATGTAACATAGAAATTAAAGACTGGTAGCATCAGAGACTACCAAAAAGGGCCTTATTAGTGGTGGCACCATATTTATTTTGTTTTGATGAGAGCTTTCTTGGGAGAGGTTGCCCTGAAAGACAGCATACAGATTAAGAAATAATTACACATTACACCACATAGTACGCACTTTAACTCTGGGTGGTACCTGTTGATTTACACATTTTTATGACAACTATCTTTTAGCTATTTTATTGTGGTTACTTTTATTCTTAGATGATGTTAGTGCCTTGAAGGCTGCCCAACAGCATGGAAGAATATCAAAGTTTTAATGAAACAAAATAATAAGTAAATTAAAATAAATTAAAAACATGGAATTGGAATGCTCATTACTGCCAGGCTTACAGTAGAACTTAGGTGCCTTGGTTTGCATGAGCAAAGGAGTTATCCATTATTTTCTCCCAGCCAACTCCAAAGATTCAATTTGAATCTCCATTTGACTCCACAGTGCAGTTTAATCACATTTATCTAGAGGCAAGCCCTTTAAGTCTGAATCCTATGCATGATGCCTATTGCTCAGAGCGGGCATATCTGAGTGGACATGCTTCATGTTAGGCAACCTAAAACTTCCTTTGTGCCAGAAAAGAAGGAAAACAACTCAGGCACCTAGCTCAACATTGCCCTTTTTAACAGTGGCTCATCAAGTGATGCTTAATACCTCTACTCTCTCCTTAAGCTCCCAGAAACTTATATCAAAATGCCTAGAAAATGTGTGTTAAACTGAAGTAAGCAAAACTGCGAATGATTAGTATAGTGACACAGCCATGATCTGAAGCCATCAACTAAATGCAGAGATAGGGGGAAAAAATATACCTGGTGAGCTCTTCTTTAATCTTCAGGGGTTCGTGTGGGTAGAATTTCACTCTAAAGCACATGGTATATGGTGGATGAGCTGAAACATTACAAAGAAAAATCATGAGCATAGCTATAATAAGCATGGATTCTTTGGCACTGCAGGAAACTTTTACAACAGCCTCCCCACCCCAGAATAGATTGTGAGATGTAGTGCACCAAATTAAGAACAAAAAACAAAAAAACCAAGCAAAAAGCAGCTATAATGTATGATAAGAAAGTGTAAAGCATAAGTGGAATACAGCCAGTCTAAACCAGAGATTTGTATCATGTTAGCCTAAAACTCTATGCTTGCATTCCTGGGAGTAAGCCCCACGGAGTATGGTAGCACTCATTTCTAATCGGTAAAGAGACATATTATCTATGTAGCCTGGCATGGTTTCAGTGGTTAATACAAAGTAGACAAGGTGCAACACTTGTAAATACATTATCAATTGGGCTCCACATCCTCCACCAGGAAATAAATATTTGTGTAGGCAGGGCAAGCACATCCCAGTGAGATCAGTGAGTAATCTGTCTCTGCTCTGGAAGAGAAGCCACAGGATACATGGGCTTCTAAGTTATTTCCTCTGCAGCTACAGACCCAATTATGTATCAAGCACAATGGAATATAGGAACCAGACTGTCCTCATAAGGACAAACTTTCTTGTTTTGCATGTATGGGTTACATGAATTCAGGATAAGCTTGCTGTCCAAAACTGTGCTGTCGGCAGTTTTGCCCATATCCCTAATGAAAAGACTGAGACTGTGGAAAGAGTGATGTCCCAAGGAGTGGTTGTTGCATGAATTCAAGCCACAAGAGGGCAACCAAATCTCATGAGATATATGAATTTCGTGAGACATGGAGGTCCCATAAAAAGCTCTGCTGGGTGGAGATTATGTCTTTCTGGATATATGGTAGAAAGAGATTTTCTAAAGTAAATTGTGAGAGTTGTGGGCATTTCTATGGGACATGAAGAATATGAATACGATGGATTAGTGAAATGCAACCATTACATGTAGTTAATTTTAAGTGTTAGGGCAGATCTTTACAAAATTCTCTGCTTCATATTTTGAGAACATGGCTTACTGTTATGAAGGATAAAAAGGAGGGAGGGAAAGGGAAAATGTGGCAGAACCTATAGGACTATCTGGTGTTTTAACCCACTTCTTTGGATGCAATACGAAGTCATGAAGGAGAATACCAGGTAAATAGTAAAAAGAGTATCTGAGAAGAATAGAGGAGGACTGGGGGGGAAATAATACAAAGAAAAGAAGCAGGGAGGAAAATCAAGCAGTAAACACAGAAATAGAACATGGAAATAAGTGGTCGAAGTAAGAGCAGTCTATTACACTGCAGTATGAATTTTGATGTGTCCAACTTAATTCATTAAATATAGGAATATGGCCACATGTTTCCTTTGGCTAAGGATACCTCAGTTTTTGAATATTCATGCTAACTGATTTTAAACCAAACACTAAGTCAATTAAAGTGCATGGAAACATGCCTATGAATTGCAATGGTTTTAAAGCCAGATCTTAACTGTCAATGAAAAATCGCTGTCTGTGTAGGGTGATTATAGTTTAGTTGTAAAGCACAAGTCCCTGTACCTGGCAAAGTGTGAGGAGAAAAGTGGATGGATTAATGATATCACCACCTCAAGACTAGAAATCTGCTATTGGTGTTTTATCCCCTTCAGACTATATTGTCTGGAATGTGTCAACATGTCAGCATATCCTTCAACACTGAACAAATGAAAGTAGACACCCTTGTCCATTTTAATCACCTCTGTCATCACAGTAAACATTTCCTAAGGGCACAGACACAGAGAGACTTCCTTTTATGTTATGGAAGGCTCTTCACCAGACACTGTGCATTAATTTAAGTATAAATATCTACTTATATTGCAAAACAATGATCAATGGTTCATTTAGGCAGCAATCCTATGATCTCAAGCCAAGCATTGCAGGAGGCATAGGATATAGTAGAATTCTCTCTCATCTCCCTAGTGATGAATCTGCTGGTCCACAGGGGAAATCTACTCACTGCAGCATCTGGAAGATGCACCTCAATTGTTCTCCCAAAATCAAGGCTCCAAACAAGTGCATCAAGAGACATAAGTGTGAGATGTAACTATGATAGTCTTTGAGCCAACCCACACAAAACCCACATTTTCTCATCTGCAGCAACCTAGAACCAGCTATTTGCATATCCATCAACATTTCACAGATGAAAATCAAGACACATGTGGCCAAGCGACATCAGACTGTAATCAAGATGGCAAAAGTTATTAATGAGGAAGAACACACAAGCTAGGAGAGGCTGCAGCAGTTTGCTTTTGCCTGAGCCTGCTGGGAAGAGCAAGTCTCTGCCCTGCTCAAGTCTCTGCCCTGCCTCTCCTCTCCCTTCTGCTATGTTAATTGAGCACAAACTGCTTTTGCACCCTGACCTCTGTTTGCACCAAACTGAAGTAAGCTGAGAAAGTAAGGAAGAAAGTGTGGGAGGAAAGAGAAACTGCAACATTTTAAAAGCAGCTGAAAGAATGGGCTGACAGAGGACTGATCAGGACTGTCCCTGCCAAATTGGGACAGGTGGAGGACAGACAGTTGCTTACGTGTAACTGGTTCTTCGAGTGGTCATCTGTGAGCTCACACACATGGATTATCTGCACCTGCGCAGTAGATCTTTGGAACCTTCTAGAGCTATTTATTATGCAAGGCTTTTTGGCGGTAACCCCGCCCATCTTGCAGCTCTACCCAGCCAGGTTCCCACTTCTAGCTTCAGTTCTATGTCCGCCGCAACTGCAGCACACATAGACTGAGCATGACAGGACACTCATGGGGAGGATGGGCGGGTTTGTGTGAGTTCACATATGACTACTTGAAGACCTAGTTACAGGTAAGCAACCTGTCCTTCCTCCTTGTGGTCTCTGTGACTCACACACATGGAAGATTGACAAGCTGCTTGTCAGGGTATGGGATATGCAATCCCTGGAAATTCATGCTGTAAACAGACAGTCAGACCCTGAAGGGCAGACAGAGGCCTGTGAAGGGCAAGCAGGATGTAAACAAGCCAACAGCTGGCAACTGTTTTGAGAATGGCCTTATCAGTGTGAGAGTGGAGCCATTTCCTGCCTGTGATGTAGTTGTACTCAGATTGAATCTTCAGCAGTTCTGTCCGTGAGTGTGCATGTCTGCTGACTACTATTTGCCATAAATAGTTGTTGTTTATTTTCTGTAAATATTATTGTTTATTTTCTGTAAATATTATTTTATGCATCAATAAAGCATAGTTAGCACTACATAAGTGTCTCTATGCCTATTACTAGCCTGGGATAAGCTGGAAGTACCTGGATTATATTCTGCTACTCTGCTGTAGTTTTTGGGCTGCCCAGATCTCTGAGCATGTACAGAGTTCCAGTGAGGCTATATACCATGTCACCATGGAAGGTGGAACTATACTGTCAGTCAATCTGGATCTGGCCTCAGTGAGAGAGCAGGGAAGAAAGCACTGCTCTGCCAGAGGAGCCCTCATCATGGGCTTGCGAATCCGGTCTGTAGTTGGTCACAAAGGTTAAGGGCTGTGACCAAACTGCAGCCTTGCAGACAGCTGACAGTGGAATGCCAGAAAGAAAGGCAGTTGCTGACACCATGGCTCTGGTGGAGTGACCTCGCATCCTGAATGGAGGGGTCTTCTTGGCCATCTGGTAGGACAGGTGTATGGTGGACACCACCCAGCTGGAGAATCGTTGTGGAGAAATAGGAAGGCCCCATTTACTTTCTGAATAACAAACAAAAAGTTTGGGTGACTTACAAAAAGGTGATGTCCAGTGGATATATAAGGCAAGCACCCTTCTGGCAGCGAGAGAATGGATGGCCCGTTATTCATCCGAGAATGGGTTCTGTATAAAAGATGGTACAACAATGTCTTGGTTGAGATGGAATGCAGAGACAACTTTGGGGAGAAATGTAATATCTGGTCTCAACACTGCCTGGTTGGAGTGGAAGTGGAGATATGGTAAATCCAAACAAAGAGCACAGAGCTTGCTAGCTCTTCTGGCAGATGTGATTGCCAGGAGAAATGTGGTCTTCCAAGAAAGGAGCCAGAGGTCCGCTGTGGCCATCAGTTTGAAGGGGGGAAGAGTGAGTTGAGTGAGGACAAGGTCCAGCTTCCAGTGAGGGGTTGGTCCCTGAACCAGTGGGTGAATATTCTGGATTCCTTTAAGGAATCGTTTGACTGTCGGGTTGGTAAAAGGGGAAGGTAGTCCCATGGATTGGAGATGAAAGGTGATTGCTGAGAGATATCCCTTCAATGAAGAGAGGGGTAACCCCTGATTAGAGAGGGAGAGGAGAACGTCTAGGATGTGGGCTGTACATGTACTCTCTGGTGTGACATGCCAGTTGGTGAGGAATCAACAGAACTTCTCCCATCTGTATGTATAGGCCAGTCTGGTGGATGGCTTATGCACCACCTTGAGAACTTGATTCACAGCCTAGGATAAGTCATTGATGGTCGAATCCTCCACGCCGTCAGGCAAAGAGTTTCAACTTCTGGATATTGGATTTGGCTGTCGTGGATTGAAATGAGATCAGAACGGGCGGGCAGGTAGAGTTAAGTCCAGTGAGATAGAAGCAGGATTGGGGAGAACCATGGTTGTCTGGGCCACACGGGGTTATCAAGATGCAATGAACCCGATTTGCAGTGATCTTTGCAACTACCCTCGTGATGAGGGGGAACTAAGGGAAGGCGTAGAGGAGAGGGCTGTGCCAGCTGTTCAGGAAGGCATCTCCCCAGGAATCCCATGTGGTCGATGTGGAGCAGTATATGGGGCACTGTTTGTTCATGCTGGACATGAAGAGGTCCACCTGGGGCTGACCTCAGAGGTGGGAGATCTGTTTGAATGCCTCGGGACAGAGTTTCCACTTGTGGGGGTATGTTGGGATTCTGATGAGGGTGTCCGCCAGGATATTCTCTTCTCCTGGAAGGTGTATTGCCAAGAGAAATATGTTGTGGTTGACGCACCAATTCCAAATACATAGGGTAAGATGGAGGAGGGTTGAGGACCTTGTTCCTTCCTGTTTGTTGAGGAAGAACATGACTGTTGTATTGTCTGTTATCACCTGCACTACTTTGAACAGCTGGGAGTTCTAGGGCATTGATATGGAGCAGTGCCGCCCTTGTAGACCCTTGGATGGAAAGGTCTAGTCCATGCACACCCCAACCTTGTAGGGACGCATCCATGGTGATGGAAAGGTGAGGCTGTGGTGAGCAGAAGGGCATGCCCTTTAGCAGGTTGTCCAGCTGTAGCCACCATTTCAGGGATCTCTGTACTGGTCTCGGGATGCTGAGGAGGCAGTGTGTGGGGTCGAACCTTGGGTCGAATTGGTGAATGAATCAGTTTTGAATGATTCACATTTGAAGTCTCATAAATGGTGTTACAGCTGTGGTTACGGACATATAGCCCAGTAATGTCTGAATGGTCTTGGCCATGCAGCATCTGGTGATGTGGCAGTGGTCAGCCAAAGCCACAAGCATAGAGAACCGATCCTGCAGGAGGAAGGCTGTGGTCACCCTTGAGTCTATTATGGCCTAGACAAATTTGACTGAAGCCATTGGGGTGAGGGCAGATTTGTCCGAGTTGACCACAAGTCCCAAATTTGTGAGAAGGGACAGAGTGGTTGAAACATCTCGAGTCAGTTGAGTCTTTCAATGGGAGACGACTAGCCAGTTGTCTATGTACGGGAAAATTCTTATCCTGGATTGATGGAGTCATGCCACCACGACCGCCATACATTTGGGGGCTGTGGATAAGCCAAATGGGAAGACGTGGAACTGGAACATATTGTGTTCTACTGAGAACGCCAGAAGCCACCTGTATGCAGGGGGATGCCTATGTATAAGTATACATCTCAGAGGTCAATGGTCACAAACTAGTCTCCCTCTTTCAGCAGCGAAAAGATAGAGGGGATGGTCACCATGCGGAAGTGCCTCAGAGAAATGAAGGAGTTGAGTGCTCCGAGGTCCAGGATGGGGTAGAGGTCCCCGTCCTTCTTTTCCACAGTGAAATACCAGGAGAAGAATGTGTCGGCCGCCAGGGGCAGAAAAAAGGGTTCTATGGCTCTTTTCTGAAGGAGAGAGCCAACCTTCTGTATTAGAGGTGCAGATGGAGGGGTGCACCAGAGAACACCAACAGGGGGCAGTGAGTTGAATTTGATCCTGTATCAGGATGAAACGATACACAGCACCCATATGTCGGTGGTGATATGTGACCAGGTGTCAAAGTGGCAATTGAGTCTGCTGTCAAAAAAGAGAGATTGGTCGCTAGGGATGGCTGGAATGTCAAAATCAGCATTTGGGCCGGTCTAGGCCTTTCTTTTTTAACTGAGGGCGGTACTTAGTTTGTTGCATTCTTCTGGATGGGTTAGAACCCTGGTCTCTTGGGTGGTGAAATGGACTGTAGGACCATCTTTGTTGGAAGGAGGGTTTTCGCCACTGCGGTCTTTGTCTGGAAAACTGTGTTTGGGGTGGTAGTCCAAATCTCCTTGCTGTAAGGAGCATTTTATGCATGATCTCAAGAGTGTTATCCCTCTCCTTATTAAAAAGGCCATCCTCACTGAGGATCGTCTATGGTGCCTCAGGCTTGAGAGGAGAGGCCAGCAAAGTGCAACCAGACATGCCTATGGAGAGAGATAGCCCCAGCTATGGTTTTGGGAGCACAATCTGCTATGTGGCAGGAGGAGTTTATTGGCTGCACCACACTTGCAAGGTGTTGGATAGCACTCGCAAGGTGTTTATCCTTATCCAGGGGCTTGTCAAGTAGGGGAGTCATTCATTCCCAGAGGTGCTGTTGGTAAGCTCTGGAGCAAGTCTTGTAGTTAGAAATGCAGAGGGCAAGCATTGCTAAAGAATAAAACTGTTTCCCCATAATGTCAAGTTTCCTACCCTCTTTATCCAGCGGAGAGGAATGTTGGCGTTGGGATGATTTGGATTGGGCTGCATCCACTATGATGGAATTGGGGCAAGGGTGACGCAGGAGCCAATCTGCCTCAGAGGTAACTTTGTAGAGTGAGTATATCTTTTTAGCAGTAGAGAGAATTGTAGAAGGGGTTGCCCAAGAACATCAAGAGATCTTGGGGACTGATGGAAGAATGGGTATTGCTGCTGGTGTAGGAACCTTGGCATTGAGTCTGTTACAGACCAGGTCAACAGACTCTTCCTCTTTCTGTGTAACTTGGAGGCTGAGGCAGTGAGCTATTCACAGGGTCTGTTCTGTGAAACTCTTGATGTCATCTGTAGGGGAAGATGAGTCTCGCTTTCCCAGGTGTGGTGCTGGGGAATTAGAGGGCTGCACAGTGGATGTATCCAAATCTGTGCCCAATTCATGATTGGATGAGGGAGCCATGGAGGTTGAAGGTGTCTTAGGATATGGTCAAGTGAGAGAGTTGGTCCTTGGTGGTACCGGAGGTGGAGTATCTGGTGGTAGAGGTGGTAATGGTTTGAATGGTGGTAGAGGTTGTTGAGGAGGCAATTGTCTCGGTGGTTGTTGGGCAGATAGAAGTATACGATGATGGAAATAAGGGAGGCCATAGACATAGTGTAGGTATGAGTCCCAGATGGGGTGTTAGAAATCTGCATAGGGCCTATGTGGTGAGTTGTGGTGTGAAGGTGATCTAGATCGTGTCCTCTATCTGTGATGTATGGGACTTTGATATGGGGAGCGGTGAGCCCTGGCATATCTGTCCCTAGGGTTCCATTCCTACGAGCGGTCTCTGGAGGGGGGCTCCCCATGAGTAACAGTTCCTGGGATGGTTCCTGTCTCAGGAATGTTGCCCTGGGCTTCCATGCCGGTTGGAAGCTGAAGAGCTCTGGTCTCATGAGTCTCGGCCCCTCAGAATTCGGTCTGTAGAGTGGGTGTGGTCCCTCGAATCATGGCATCTGGGCCATGGGGATCGAGCATCCCTGCTACCAGAGGGGCTCCTGTGTGGGACAGGAGAGTGTCATGGAGAATCCCCAGGTTAAGAACAGCCTCTGTCTATGTGGAGATCCAGTAGAGATCGAAGTGAGATGGTGTTCATGGCCTCTTGAGAAACGTCTTCATCCCATATGGGAGAATGTTCAAAGTGGAGCTGGTCATGAATCGGAGCTTGTGTTGGCTGATCGTGATCAGGTTTTTGCTGGCTCAAAGGGATATCCCTTTCAAGGTCCACAACCTCTCCTTCAGATAAGGAGTCCATGGGAATAATGATGATTTGTGAACCCAATGGAAAGGAGGGGGTTGGGCGGATTGTGGGGACTCAATCGTAAGTTCCAAAGGGGGGGCGGAAAAGTGGAGGCTGAAGTTTCCCTATGTTGTTTGGGTTTCTTCTTTTTCTTGTGGCATTTCTTGGGAACTTTTGAAGCCTTAGGGCTTGAAGGAGCCTCTGGTTCAACGGCTCCACAAGAATCCACTCTCAAAACTTTGTTGCTTGAACCTGCTGAATTTGACAGGTTGTTGAGCAGGGAACGTTTCATAATGATCCAGATTGAAGAGCCTAAAATATGTGGTGGAGATTTCAGGGGCACCAAGATGGTAGCTGCTGGGGGGACAGAGGGCTTTAAGGCTTGTTCGTATAGAAGTGCCTTTAGCCTGGAATCTCAGTTCTTTCACACTTGTGGGGTGAAAGCTTTACATATAGAGCAAGTTCCCACATTATGGCCTTCCCCTAAACATGTCACATGTTGCGGGCTGGCATTTTGGCACCGCAGGTCAGGCATCTTTTAAAAGATGCAGCCAAGGGGGCAAGCATGGCGGCCGCCATACAGAAGTCTGTCGAAAAAAGGGGTCCGTTACCATTGTAGAAGAAAAAATCCAAGTCTAGTTCATTAGAGAAATCCATGAAAACAGTCCGTAGTGGTAAATGGAAAGTGAAACTAGCTCTGAGAGAGAGGTTTCTTAGGTGCTGTTAGTGTGGCGGATGAAAAGGAACTGAAGGTAGAGGCGGGAACCCTGCTGGGTAGAGCTGCAAGATGGGCGAGGTTACTGCCAAAAAGCCTTGCATAATAGCTCTAGAAGGTCCCAAATATCTACTGCACAGGAGCAGATAACCCGTGTGTGAATCACAGAGATCACAAAGAAGAAATGCATTTCATGGTCAGTGGAGAGCAGAGGCAGCAGCAAACCAACCTTCAGCTATTTTCCTGGCTGGAGGTACAGTTCCAAGCATCCACAGGGGCCTCCAAGGATTCTTCAGAGGACCCTGCAGATGTTGTTGTTGCTCTGTGTATAGGAATACCTCATTTGCTGCTCTCTCCACCCCCCAGTTTCCTCTGACCAGGAAAGTGATGGGTTCAAGGGGCTGCAGCTGAAAAAAAAAAAGTTAATTTGCAAGGGGAGTGATTTTGGCCATTGCACAGTCACCAGAGAATTCCAGCCTCCACAGTGACTAAAATAGTGAATTGTGATGAATTATGCCACCATAATTCACCATCAGGATGCCATTTAAGGTATTCTAAGAGCATTTCTTGTACAGACCAGGGAAACTTTGAATCCATCTTCCACTACATGTGAATACGGATGTGTACATGCACAAATCTAGGGGGCTGGACTGGATGGCCCTCGTGGCCTCTTCCAACTCTACAATTCTATTCAGTTCTATGTTGTGTACAGTGCTTGTTGATTATAACTGTATATGTGTATCGACATTCAAACTGTATACACAAGAACACACACTGAAAGTGCATTGAATCTAACAAAGTAACACTCCTTTTCTCTCAGCATTTTCTACACCTGAGGGAGATCATGTAAAGTGCTTTGGAAAAGCTTCCTCCCTAAGGAAGAAATTTGAAATTTTACAAAGAGTTTAATGTATGGTTATTTGATAAATTTCTATTTGTCTTATGCTTATACCTGCTCATTCACATTTTTCCCAATTGTGTCAATTAGTACCTCCCCATTATTTTGCCAGGGAGTTAGTAAAATCAGAACATGTATACAGGAAGACAGCAAACTATACCAAGTGATTTGCTAGTTTCTAATATGTTAAACAAACCCTTGCAATATTAATACTAACAAGGAGACCTTCTGCTGTGCTTTCTGCAATCGGACTTGTTTATCTTGGATTGGCCTTTTTAGTCATCAGCGTGCTTGCAGAAAACGCGGGATGAGTCCTTCCTGAATCTTCGTTTGCGAAGAAAAGCCAGAGAGAGGTGTTCCCTTGCTGTAAATATAACCCTTTTTTGAGTTAATGAAGGAAGTTAGGAGAATACATACTTGTATACACACACACACACACACACACACTTTCATATATGTGTTAGTGCACGTGTGTACATGTGGAGCAACAATAGTTCTACTACCAGTTATCTGAGCTAGCATGCAACAAAAAACACTGGTGAAGCAATAGTATCCCAACTACAGTATACACCATTGTTATACTGGATTCCATTCTGTATGTCCCGATGCATTATCAAAATACTGTATACCTTATTTTAATCATAATTGTTGAGCAATTACTATTTTCACAGTAATCAGCAGGAAGCAAATCACTTCTCCTTCTCACACAACAGGAACAAGAACCGGTGTATAAATGGCTCATTTAACTAATCCACTGTTTTTTCACATAATCAAAAGGATTTTCATGTGTAATACTTCTTACTCCCTGTCCTGTGTAACTAAGTCAGATTTTACTCCACTGAACACCTCATGGTAGCCGCTGTCAATTTGTAATTGACAGAATACATATTTTCTGACTCAGCACCTCCCTACCAACCTGCATTTTTGCTACTGCCATTCCATATACTATTTAGCAAAGGTGGAACATTATATCCTTCTCTACACATCCATCTTTTCATCTTGAATTTTTGTCCCTTCATTCTATTAGATCATTTTGCATCTTTTCCATCCCATTTAATTTTCTCATTGATGCCATTCATTTGCAGAGTTAATGTTCTTTTTTTGCAAGTGTTGGGTGCTGGGATTCAGAACACAAAACATGCTCCCCTGTTGATTGCTACCAATCCACAAACAGCATGCAAAATCTAGTAACACCAGCATGTAGAATAAGTAAGAAATATGATGTAGAAGTGGATAACAGCAGAACTGGGGGAAGTTACTTTTGGAGGCTTCAGTTCTCACAGTATAGTCATACTGGCTGGGGGGCTTTGAGGAACTGTAGTCCAAAAAAGTAGCTTTCCCCATCTCTGGATAATAGCTACAAATGTTCCATGTGAGAACATCTCCTGAGAAGAAACTGTGTCACACTTGGCAAAGCAACCGTGCCTGAAGCTTTTACTGATGAAGAACAGCCCATAGGTAATTTGGCGGAGGCTCTTACAACTGCACAGATGGATGTCTGCAAGACTGCAAAGCAAGTACATCCTGAAGCTACAGAAAGATGTCATATACACCTTTCCAAATAAGGCATAATACCATGGACGTTATTTCCTATCTACCAAATGAAATATCCCTAGGTAGCAAAGAAGGCAGTGGAAAAAGCGTCATCCTCCAGATGTTGGTGGACTACAACTTAGCTAGTTGTGGGATAGTGGAAGTTGCAGACTAACAATGGGGTCGTTTACACGGGCAAATATTCCTCTAAATATACCGCTAAGATAGCTCATAGTTCCCACGGATCGCAGCACAGCATCGCCTCATTCAGAAGGGGGGAAGGTAGAACACCCAAATATAGCGTGGCAAGGGATGTTGCTACTTTTGCCGGTATATTTGCAATGTAGCGCATTATTGGCAGTGTAAACAACCATTCTGCTATGAGCTACAGCAGAGCTGCATTGTGATTGGTTGATGATGCAGGGGTGGGCTTAAAAGAGGGGCAGGGAGGGAAGGAAAGACAGTAATGATTAGAGGAAACTTTGAAAAATCCTCTCTGCTATTTTGCAAGCCAGTTTGCAAACAAAAAGGATTCCCAACAATTTTCATTCAGGGAGCATTCCTTCTCATCCTCTCTACTGTTTTGCAAGTATGTAATAGCTCATTTCATCAGCTGTGATCCTATGCATGGGGGAGGGAGAGAAAACATTTCACGAAGGGCTGCATCAGATCTAAGCTGTTATTTTCCCTCTCTCTCTCTCTCTCTCTGGCTTTCCTCTGTTTGGGAGAAAATGCTGTTAAGCAAGGAGGAAAACCTTCCGTTTGATTTGTGGGAAGGGAGTGGGGGGGAGGGGGACTGCCTCTAAGCTGTTAAGCACGGAGTTCGGGCCAGGGCAGACATTCCTATGACATTCCTTTCCTTCTCCAATGCTTGGCCATGCCCCCAGCACTTTTGGCTGTGTGAACCTCAAAGCAGAAAAAATCAAAGAGCCACAAAATATAGCTGTGTAAACATATACTGTGTAAACTACCCACCACTGATGCGGGAAAAGCGCAAAAGCGCAACTTAACACAATAAAACCTGCCGTGTAAACCAGCCCAATGTGTTCCTAAAGTTTTCAGTTTCTCTTTGCGGACCCAGACCGTACGACCCCTCCGCCCCCATGAATGAACACTCAACACTTGGTTACATATAAACGATTATATTTTGGTTACATCTTCAGAAAACATAGGTTAGATACAGGTTAGTAAATACATGTTTGGCAATAAAATGGCTGCAATTTTGCTAGATGGTTGGTGGCAATGTATGGGTCGTGATCCCTTCTTGAGCCCACCCATGTGGGCCAAGACCACCCGTCGGTCCATACCGACTCCCTGGAGGAGAGGGCTGCTGGCCGAGCCATCCGCTCGACTCCCTCTCCTCCCCTGAAAACAAACAGTTACTCACTAGAGGCGGGGTCTCCCTTGAACCTGAACTAGTGCTTGAACTTGCATTTGATAGAGACCCCTGACCTCACACCCAATCACGACCCATGACATCCGCCGCCCCGCAAATTGCGACAAGTATTGAAGTCCCCTGAGGGAGGGTAGGTGGGTCTTCGGCTCCTCAGAGCCAAAAGAGGAAGGAGTGCCGACGGAGCTGCTATTTAACAGCTCCATCGCCCCTCCTCTGATGTCATCTGGCCGCGCCAGAGCTGGCCGGATGACCTGCCTCCCAGGGAGGGCCCCAGCCAACCAGAGACGAGCAGGCCCACTCCAATTGGCTGGCCGCCCTCTCTCCGTCCCCGTCCGGCCGCAAAGCGGCCTGGGAAGGAGAAGGTGGCATGGCAGCCACCATGGAGGGCCATGCGGTCCTCCGCTCCTCCCCCCCGCCCCTTGGCGGTGCGAGGGGGTGTGCAAAGAGGCATCCGGGAGCGCTGGTCAGGCCACAAAAAGGCCCGCCGGTGACCAGCAGAGCCCCCTTGTATGCTTTGTCTTTTATAAAAATTCAATTTATGCTTGCTGGCTTCTTTTCTTTTCTTCTCTTTTCACCTGGAGACAATGACGAGACAGTCATTTCAAGTATTACCTACAATGGACTCTGCAGGGAATAACAAAGCAAAAGAGACCATCTGTAACACAGCTCCAGCAAAATGGCCATGTCCCATGCACAGAGAGACCAGTACAAAACAGAAGTCTTCATTTCCTCTTTACAGCAGGTGAAGACCTGTTGTCTTTTGCTTCTCTGCACCTTCATTTTTTTCTTCATCTCATACTATGCAGACCTGCCAACTACCGTACTAATATGATGCGCCACTTAAATATTCTCTACCTTCTCCAAAATAATTTTTGTTCCACTGAGCAAAATACAGTGGTGTTTCTCAAACAATACTATCAGAAATTTAGATATGTTGAGTACTGAACGGTTATACACTGAACACAAACTTTGTTAAACACTCAGCTTGTCTGCTGCTTTATTACACAAAGTAAGTTTTGCAGGAGAAGCTCTGAGACATTTAACATTAGGGCTGAACAATAAAGGATATAGAATAGATAGTAAAGTTATGTAAAAGGAGCAGCTGGGAGTATTTAGGGAACTGTTATTTTCTTCATAGAGTTTTGTTCAAATATCTTGAAGTTTTAGGTCAGGGCCATTTCACACATTACAGAAACACAGGGGTTCTGCATTTCAGCTGTGGATTGGTTGCCCTTTTTCTGTAACTGAAAGCCTGAAAATAGAAGAAATACATTGTGTTGATAGCTTTGAAAAATTATACTCCTAAATCAGGGCATGTCTGCTTTGAGACAGAGTAATATCAGACATCACTGCCTAAAAGCCACCTGACCTAATGTGGAACTATGGGTGCCCATTCTTTTTCAGTAGCTGTTAGTATATGTGACATCAGTTTATAAATGTTCATTAAGGAAAAAAGTGAAGGACCATTTTTTTTTCTTTTAAAAAGTACTAGTACAGTCAGACTGTTGTATCCACAGGATTTTGTTTCCTGGACTTACTATGGATATCAGAAACCACGAATAATAGAGAAACTGATTAAAATACAGGACTTCTGGTAAAAACATACCATAAAGCTGTGTTAGAGGACCTAGAAGATGCCTGGAGAGGATGCCTCTCTAGGCATTTTCCAGCACAACTCTAAGATATGTGTCCCTATTTTGTGTCCCACAGATAATTGAAACCACAGATATTGGTTCCACAGATATGGGAATCCAACTGTATAATATAATGAAAATTATATAAAGCTGTAGAACATATAACTAACCTATGGAATTCATTCCAACAGAGCAAGTTTGCTGGCCACTAGCATGTTTAAAAATCATGTAAGACAGTTCTAGGAGTAACTATTAAGCAAGCTCTTCAAACTTTGTGGTTGCCAAGTGCTAAGAACAAGGGTGGAAAACATCTCTCACTCTAAAGGTCAAAATCAGCTTCAGAGTTGCATTCTAGTGATGGGCACAGCCAAAAGAAAATGAGTGAGAACAAAACTAATAGTATATTTTAACTTGAAACTTTTACTGCCAGACTTATAATAGCCATCTTAACCTTTTAGAATGAAATCAAGGTGTCTCCCCTCCCAGATAAGTATAGAATGTGAAAGGCCCTATAGAAAAGTTCATAATGTCGTGTGGAAGAGGGTGTGGTCCTCTCCTGAATTCCTGAGAGCTATACCCCACTTCTTTGCTACAGATTAGCAAAACTGGATACCACATTCTTACCTTCCTTGTGACACCATGGCTGCATTTACACGGGCAAATATTCCCCTAAATATACCACAAAGATTGCTCATTGTTCCCACAGATCACACCACAGTATTGCCTCATTCAGAAGGGGGGAAGGAAAAAACCCCAAATATTGCGTGACAGGGGATGTCGCTGCTTTTGCCGACTTATTTGGAAAGTAGCGAGACTTAGCGCATTATTGCTAGTGTAAACAACCATTTCGCTAAGGGCTGTGTGAATTACCAGCAATCTTCCTGATACATTTGCAGCAGAGCTGCACTGTGATTGGTTGTTATGATGAAGGGGGGGTTGAAAGAGGTGGAGTGAGGGAGGGAGATGCAGTAACGATCAGCTGTTAACCACACAGTTGTTTTCCTTTTTGGAAAGAGAAATAAAACCATGGTCTCTGCTATTTTGCCAGCCTGTTAGAAGAAAAACCGGAGGAGGAGGAGGAGAGGAGAATTCCAATCGCCCTTTCAGTCACAGAGCTATTCCCCCCCATCAAGCCCCTCCTCCTCAGCTGTGTGCATGTTTGCTGTCTGTGCTTGGGAGGCCACACACCCCGCACCTTTGCCGTCTAAACCAGAAAGCGAAATAATAAACAAAGCAACTGAATCCCCCATAAATCGTCTAAACTGACCAGCACTGGTGCGAAAAAGTGCTAAAGCGCAATTTGCCGCAATAAAGTCTGCCATGTAACTGAAACCCAGGTCTTTCCAAAAACCAAAGTTCAGGTTTTTGTACAAGTGTAGATCAATTTGTACAAGTGTAGGTCAATATCAAATGTTGAAATGAATATTTATACATCAGTGGCACAATCGGAAGGGATGCTCCCTCCTCGCCCCTTACATGTATTCAGAATGCCTGTGAAGGACTATCCTAAACCTACTTTGCCGCTTCCAAGTGTTAATAGAGGAGTCCTGCACTTGAGCAGGTAAGAGATACCTCATGCCAATGAAGTTCAGTCCTCAATGTTACATCTTGTTTACCACACTGTGCAAAATATACCCCAAATTCCCGAACAAAATTTGGACCAATATTGGTATCCTACTTTTTATTACTTTGTAGCATGTTGACAGTAGGCCAATCCTATTTTTCATGTTATTCGGACTGAAATGAATTAAATCTCTAATTCATACACATCTGGAATGTGACCCAAGTTATTAAACACGTGAATCTTCACCTTATTCTTCTGTAAAATGAGAACATATAACTCAGCCATTGAGAGAATGGTCACAACATAAACACAGGAAAAAACACACGAGCACTCTCTTTCTGTATTCCTTTCTCTCCTACTTAGCATTCTAGCATGGAAATATGATAAACTATTTCCGTATTGCACTGTTGCACAAGAACATGAAAGGAAAAGCAAACATTTTAGTGACCCAGGGGCGGGCAGACACCATTGGTCTTGTTAATTACACACACACACACCATGCAACAGCCCTATTGTCTAACAGTTACTCAAAGAACTGAAAGTAAAAACTGTAATGCAGGTGGGGGGATGATAAGGTGTCATATTTATAAAAGCATTCACATGCAAACAGAAGCTTGAATAATCAAGTTTATTGTAGCTATGAGTCCTCCCATTCAGAATAGCCTTTTATCTGTCAGACAAGGCCCAGCTGGTATACCAAAGGGCCCAAGGCTTTGTCAGGCTTTCCTGTCATCTAAGGCACAGCTCCTTTTGCTAAACTGGATGCATCGTCATAATCATTTAAAAGGATTTTACACACCATGCTTTGCACTCAGTGCAGCATCTTTAAAGGAATGCTAATAACTCGCTGGCTTACGCACAAGAGTATTCAAGAGACAAAGGAACAGCAAAGATAAAAGCTCCCTCTAAGATGTCATACTCCAACTGTAAACTACAGAGAATCCAGTATGCAACGATACCTCACAGAAGAGAGCCAATTTCTCTATATGTCCAACAGATATGCCACCGAATAGGAAAAGAAGTTGATTCAGGACAAAATCAGAATCAATTTCACCTAGCCTCTTCACATTTAAAAGATAACCTATATTTTAAAATAGTGTTGTTAAAAGCAAACTAAGATTCCCAACACAAGTTTCTCAAGTAAACAAATGGACTCCCCTGCATGATCACCCTCCCATATTAATGCATTTCCCCATCTCTGCTCCTCAGATGAAGAGCAGAACATTGATGAGACAGCTTTAAAGGGATGCCTTGCCTAAGGTTCACTTGACCAGTAATCACTCCTTTTAAAAGAGCTTTGTTCAGAATCAATGTGACAATGAAGGATGTAGAGGAAACATCTGGAAACAATGAACACAATCAATTAACAATACAAGTGTATATAGCATGAGAAACAAAAAGAAAAACGCTCAGTGTTTTCAGAACTCTTTAGCCTCAGATGAAGATAGACAACAATAAATGAGGAAGCAAGCGTGGGTGGATGGGCAGGTGGATGTTTATGAATTATTTACTGCCATGAGATCGAGCCACCTGCCAAAACATATATAAAACTTCTGCTTCCAATTTCTCTTGGAAAGGCTGCTTGCTTGGGGTCAAATTAGATCTGTCTGTAACGTCTTTCCCCAAAATGCAAGTACAAGAGGCCACAGTCTAGATTGGGATGGGGGGGAGGGGGCAGGAGGAGAGCTTGTCAAGTCCTTGCTCTTTTTTCCCCTCTGAGAATTACCTCTACAGGACTGTACCCATCTGTCTTTCAAACTGGGCTGAACAGCAACTTTAGTGGTTTTTCAGCACTGCAGTCAGACTGTCTTCTCTCCATCCCTCAGCTGCTTCTTGTAAAAGAAAGAGCCACCAGGAATTCCCATCTTGTTGCATCTATTTTGACCCTTAGAAATACTATCCTGTCACAATGCAGAAAAAAGATCAAGAATGGTGCTGGTGGACACATTTCATATCAATGCTAATAAAGATTAAATGAACTGTCAAGTAAGAGGGGCAAATGATTTTTTTTCACCAAATCATTTCCCATTTTTTACATAAATCGTAATATATCTAATTTACTGAAATTTTCAGCAACAATCACTCATGCTGAGAATTTTAGATCACTCACTATGAGCATAATTCATTCCCGAACCTGATTTTTATGCATGCAGCACTCATATACTAGCTGTCACTGTTTACTGAATGGTTTTTAATTCATTCATGCAATGGAAGTCCTAGACATTTGAAAACAGTTTAGAAAAACTGCTTTTTGGATATCTCCAAGAATCTCCCAGCCAGCATGATTGGATTTCTGTGAGTTCTAAATATAAAAAAGTAACCTTTCCAAGCTCTGGGGTAAAGTGGATGCACTCATTGGCTTTGTAACTGTTCTTATGGTCCCAAAGCCAGTGTGGCATAGTGGGTTGAGTGTTGGACTAGCACCCTGGGAGATTAGAATTCACATCCCTTCTTGGCCACAAAAAAACTATTGGGTGACTTTGGAAAAGTCATACTCTCTCAGCCTTAGAGGAAGGCAATGGCAAACTTCTTCTGAGTAAATCTTGCCAATTAAACCCTCTAATAGGATTGTCATAAGACAGCACATGAAAACACACAATACATGCTCCACCATCCATATTTGTGTGCAATTGCAAGGATGCTTGCACTACAACTAAGCACCACTTCACTATCTATGGTTATGTCTGCACAGCTAATGAAGCAAGAGGGGTCCAGGGAGAACAGTGCTCCAGGGAGCCTCACAAACTTGTATCTCTCCACATTCAAGTACTGTGTATCCAAAGAAGAATCACACCCTAGTATGCAGCCCAAAGCTAACCATTACAATTCACCAATAGAATATGAAATTTTTAGAAACTGTGGAAACTCTTGTTTACCACTTTGTGTCATATTTGCCACTTCAGTCAGAGAGACCAGGTATAGGAATTAGGCTCCAAGAGAACCAATTTTAAAAGTTTCCTCCAATGAACCAAGATGTCTCACCAACCAGCAGCATGGAGGGATGTTCTTCTGTAACACCTCATGGTATTCTATCCCAGTTCAAGTCCTGATGGTTCTATCATTCTATTAGCTACCATGGCATTTAGTTATGCATTTATTTATTTTATATAGTACACTTCTGTTAGAGATCTTAGAACACTGTGCAAGGATTTCTTCACAAAACCCTATCAAGAAACTGATCAAGTAAGCACCTAGTGATAGATTTGTGCACAAACTAGGTAATGTGCAGTGGGCCCTTGGTATCCACTGGGGTTTGGTTCGAGGACACCCCCCCCCTGTGAATACCAAAATCCGTGGGTGCTCAAGTCCCATTATATACAATGGCATAGTAAAATGGCATCCTTTATATAAAATGGCAAACAGCAAGGTTTGCTTTGGGGGATTTTTAAAAAAATATTTTCAGACTCTGGATGGTTGAAGCCTTGGATACAGAGGGCTGACTGTACAGGCTGGAGCGTCAGATTATGATGTTCTAAATACACCCCCCCAAAAAAAACATAAATTATCACATATCAAGTTTTATATGATATTTTTCTTTTTTGTTGTTGTTGCACTGTGTTGGATTTGTGTGCATGTGTGTAATTCTATGGAGCACTTTTAAACTTCACATAGCATGCCTTAATCCACCCCCATATGCACCCACTTCATTTCCCTAAATCTATGGCATTAGGTGTTATGGCCCCAGAGGTACAGACAAAGAACAAGATACCTACATAAATTAACTGAATGTTGATTATTAGCATGGTGTTATCATTTGATGTTAGTATAATATCATTTGAAATGACAAACTGAAAGGTCAGATCCTTCCTGATATTCTTAAAAACCGAACAAAATTAAACAATATCCTTGAACTGTATATTGGATGAAATTCTTACATTTTCTAATTACTGCTATTTACATGTATATGTTTATTTTAAAAACATACATCAGGATAGCTGAAGGTAGCTAAGAAAAGGTAAATAAATTGCAACACAATAAAATGTTTTAAAACACACTTATTAAAATGAAGAAGCAAAGCAGCAAAAGATGGGACAATAAAATCACAGAAGCAACAGCAAAACCAATCAAATAAATTCAGAGGAGGAGGAGGAGGAGATGGAAGAAGCGGTGGTAGTAGTAGTAATAGTAGTAGTGATAGTTTAGTTGTTTCCATACTGTGGAGTAAGGAGGGTGGAAAAGAGGATAAAGGATAAGATGTCACATAAACCAACTTTCTAATGTGATGGATATGTCCTGAACATTTTGCTTTAAAATTATGGTGTTACTTGTTCTGAAGAAAACATTCAAGATTCCTTGTGACAACTAAAAACAACTTGCCATCCTACATAACACTGCCCCGGAACAAGCACTCCTGAGTTCAGTGGCGTTTACTCCTAGCTAAGTGGGGACTGGATTGCAGCCCCCAATGTATGCATTTGCGCACACATGTCTAAGGTCTTGTCTATATGAGGAGGGGAAATATGAACATGTCTGAAAAAGCAGGCATTCACAACAATGCAACCTGTCTTCACAGTCAAAAGAGCCCCCCTAAACTCCACATGACCTCTAGCCAAGATGGCGGCCATGAGTGATTTAATTGTGATTTTAAATCTGCTGCTGCAATTAAAAAAAAACAGTTTCCCATGGTGCACACAAGTGATAGTTTGCATTTCCAAAAAAAAGAGTACAAGATCATTGTTTGATTGACTAACCGGACCCTCATTTAGCTAAAAATGTAACATGGCGGCCGCAGGCACTTTCCCTATTTGCTAGCCCAACCCCCATGCTCATCTAACCAATCAAATTATGTTGCCTGTTTGTATCTGTGTGAATGCAAGTGTTCAAACGATCACATATTGGCATGTCGTACAGAGCTTTTAAAAAAATCCATACGAAGCCCTGGACACAGACTTTTGCGGTGGATTTGGCTGCTCCCCTTCAGAATGACATGTATTTGTGCAAATGTCTGTATGATTGGATTGCCTTCTGTTCATATGCCATTCGTATTATTTTGACCGTACAGACAAGCCCTAAATTTCTGTCACACAATGCTGGCAGCTGAAGCACTTGTGCTTCTGCTTTAAAAGAATACAGTACCACCATATTGTATCCAATACTAACTCTTGTGTATGTGTATGTATATCTTTTCTTAAACTGAACATGCTGACAATAGCCTTCATAAATTAAGCTGAGGGTCTTGTCCCATCTTCAGGAACCACTAACTTATCCTTCTTCTCGGGTGTCAGATCAAATCATTAACAAATCATGGTTTGTTATGCTGACTGATCAAGCAAGCAACCCATATGTATGGAATCTATACAAAATCAAGATAAGTTCAAATATAATTAGACACTATTTATCCTTTTCAAACAGCAAGTTCTCTGAATAAGCTTTTTGGGAACTTGGCATGAATTAAATATACAAGTTTGTTTGTTTGCTTGCTTGCTTGTTTGTTTGTTTGAGTATTTATACCCTTCTCTTCAGCCACAAAGGCTCTGAGAGTGGCTTACAAATTATTAATTTGACAGTTTACTGCCTTCAGGCTTACAGTTTAAATAAGCCATGACATACAAGGAAAAGAGAATGGCCATGAGGAGAGGGAATTAAGTCCAGCAGATACTGTCGGTTCTTGTCTCCCTCCAAGGTCAGGGCAGTGGCAACTGGGATGAAGAGAGGGCATTTCATCTATTTCTGGGCCTGGTCATGATGGAGGCCTGCCTGCTCCTTCTCCTCTCCTCCAAGGCCAGGACAGACTATGCAGTATGTAGGACAAACAATATGATTCCTCACAGTCCCCAAACAGTCTGTACACACATACACACACTATAGGAGAAGAAAAGGGCAAACTCAAAAGTATAAAATTTCTGTCTAAAGTAGAGGTGGGAATAATGCAGCCATCCAGATATTGTAAGACTTCAACTCCCAGCATTCCTCACCACTGGCTATGCTGCCAAGGGCTGTTCAGAGCTGAGTCCAACAAAATCTTGAGGGTTGTATGATCCCCATCCCTGCTTTAGATGAAAATTGCTTCGGGCCTCCCCCTCAGTAATGCATCCGAAGAAGTGGGTTTATATCCATGAAAGTTTATGAAAAAATAAAAACCAATTAGTCTTAAAGGTGCTGCCACACTTCTTTTTCCCCCACCCCCTTTCTCCTCCTTTTCTATGCCACAAGAGACTAAGATTCCTACTTCTTTGAAAACTACCCTCTACCAGGAAACTGGAAGAAGCAGCCAATGTAATCATCCCAGGTTTCTAAACTAGAGTAGGAAACATGTGGCTTTCCTTATATTGTTGGACTGAAACTCCCATCTGCCCTGGACAATACAGTTGTCCCTTCACTTTCGCAGGGGTTAGGGGCACATGGCCCCCGCAAAAGTGAAAAAAAACTTGAATAAAAATAGGCCTCCGCCACCCCCACCGTCGCTCACCCCGTCACTGCCACCATGCCCCCACCGCCATGCACCCTGTCACCACCACCATGCCGTCGCCGTCGCAACCCCAACCATGTTCCCACCAGCACACCTTTGGGGCCTCCACCGCTGCGTCTGCCATGCCACTGCCACCACCACCATACCTCTGGAGCCTCAGCTGCTGCATCTGCCATGCTGCCACGACCATACCCCCAGGGCCTCTGCTGCAGCTGCCACCACACCCCCACCACCAAGCACCTGGTGGTTTTGCAGTTCAGCTGCAAACGCACGGCTTTCCTAGGGCTTCATTCCATTTGAAAGGGAAGCCAAGACCAAGGAAAGCTGTGAATGCCCAAACAAAATTATGCCCCCCCCAAACGGAACGAAGCTCGAGGAAAGCCGCACTTTCGGTGGCTTTGCAGCGAATGCGCAGCTTTCCTCGGCCTTGGCTCCCCACCCCCCGGGACAAAGATTGAGGAAAGCTGTGCGTTCCCTGTGAGGAGAGCTAAAGGACGAGCAAAAGGTAGATGGTTTTTAATGAATACACAAAACCACCAAAGTCAAAGTCACGAATGCTAAGGGCCAACTGTATAACCAAGGGTCATACTGGAGTTGGTTCAACAAAAATCTGGAGGGCCACATATTCCTTACCCCACTCTATAACCAGCTATGAAAGAACAGGTGTTGGTATTAATCCTCATATAATTTATATCTAATTTCTTCAGTCTGCAAGTACCACATATCAGAGTCTGGACACTGACTACTAGGGTGGAGTGAAAATTTTGTCAGTTTTCATTTTGTCATGGAAAACTGGGCTTTCAGCAATCCTGAATCTTTTATTTTAAAAGTAAGCAGTCTATAAAGAACCATCACTGTTTTGTAGGAAAGGGCTGGAAACATGCTACTATAGATGAAGTTGGTTTTCAACACTTACATTTCAGTTGCTTGGAGATAGCCTTGTTGGGCTCAAGCCAATGCTGAAAAAGAAGGACAGAGACCAGTGGTTAAAAGAACATCACTTCTTTACAATTACAAGGTCATAATAAACTGGCAACCCATTTTTTTCATACCAGTTGTGACATCAGCTGTGTTTCATGTCAAAAGCTTCAAAGAGATGCTCAGATTTTTGTAAGGAGAGTGGGAAAGGAACATCTGAATGTGAAGGACATAGATGATGAGATTGCAGAATGCACAATGGGTATATTAAATTAATTTGGAGCCTTAACATTGGAGAAAGAAATGAGCAGAGTTTGGTTTCTGAAAAACATATGCAGCTTCTTAATATGATAACAATCCCACCCTCTATGTGTCTATTCCGAAGTATGTTTCACAGATAAAATCTCCTGGATAAGACTCCTGACTTAGACACCATCATAATAGCAAAAGTTGACAATGGGATGTCTAGCGACTCCATGAGTAGGATTACACTGGATCAGTTTTAGTTGGTGAGTACTGCTGATTTGGAGAAGCTGCTAGAGTGAGTAAGGAAGACAACTTATCCTCTTGATCCCTTGTCCTTCTTGGCTGGTCATCCAGGGAGGAGATACAATTATATCTCAATTACAATATTATTAACATATTTCTCAGGGAGGGAAGTGTTCCATCTTGTTTAAAAGAAGCAGTGGTGCAACCACTTCTTTAAAAGTCCTCCTTGGACCCACCTGGACTTTAACAACTATAAACCAGTATCAAATCTTCCTTTTCTGGGCAAGGTGATGAAGAGAGCAGTTGCCTCCCAACTCCAGATGGTCTTGGATGATAAACACTTCCTAGATACACACATTTTCAAACTGCCTTCAGAGCAGGATACGGAGTTGAGAACACTATCGTCAGCTAAGTGGATGATTTCGCCTGAGCACTGACATGAGAAATTTGTCCCTGCTAGTGCTTCTGGACTTCTCAGTGGGTTCGATACCATCAACCATGGTATCATTCTGGAATGTCTGAGGGGTTTGGGAATCAGGCACTGTACTTCAGTGGTTATGGTACTATTTCTTGCACAGGTTCCAGTTGGTGGTGTTTGGGGATAGCTGCTCCTCAAAAAAAAAAAAAAAGAGAGCTGTGTTATATGGCATATCACAATGTGCCATTCTATTTCCAATACAGTTTAACATCTACATGAAACCACTGGGAGACATCATCTGGAGACATGGGGCAAGGTGCTATCAGTATGTTGATGACATCCAAATATACTTCTCTATGCTGTCAATAATAGCATCAGTGAAGGATAGTGTGTCTCCTCTGAATGAATGCCTGGAAGAAGTAATGGGCTGGGTGAGGAAAAACAAACTGAAACTGAATTCAGACAGGATGGAGGTGCTTACTGTCAAGGGGCCTAACCTGGGTTTGGAGGTGCACCAACCAGTCCTGGATGTAGTTACACTCCCCCTGAAAAACTGTGTTCTCAGCTTGGAGATGTTCCTGGATCCACCACTCCAAATGACAACCCAGATAGAAGCTATGGTCAGGAGTGCTTTGACTGTTATGCCAACTGCACACTTTCCTAGGAACTCAATATAGTAGTACATGCATTGGTAACCTCATGGCTGGACTTCTGCCATGCACTATACATTGGGCTACCTTTGTTTCAAGTTTGGAAACTGAAATTAGTTCAAAGCATAGCAGCCAGATTGGTTACTGGTATATCTAGGAGTGATCATATTATATTTAACTCCACTGGCTGCCAATTCGTTTCCAGGCAAAGTACAAAGTGTTGGTTATTACCATGAGTTTGGGCCCTGTTACCTACAAGATTGCCTTCTGCTGTATAATCTGCCCCCTACACCCTGGTCCTCTGGGAGACATCTACTTCAGTCAGCCAAAACTAGGGAAACTGTTACCCAAAGAATTTTTATTTTATTTTATTTTTTTTTTGGCCACCCACAGACTGTGGAATAACCTGCTGGAAGAATTTTGTCAGCTCGAGACTCTGTATTTAAATCGGCAATAAAGACCTCTTCTGGCAAGCCTACCAGTTTATTTTTAAATTATGTTTAAATTATTTAAATTAAATTATGGTTTTAAAAGTATTTATTGATAGATTTTAATATGTATTCATTATATATGCTCTTTAAACTGATGTTATATGTTACGTTATTTGTGGTTGTTCCCTGGCTCAATCCACAATGAGAGGCAGGTAGGAAAGAATTATTATTATTAGTAGTAGTAGCAGTAGTAGTAGTATGCCTCATGGAGTTCAATTGAACTGTGTGAGTGTGTATAGGACTGGAGCCTAAGATGACCAAAGTTCCTTAAAGAAATATACTAGAAATAAATCATCTAGATCAGAGCTTGGAAATGTTATTTTCTGACTACAACTCCCAGAATTCCTCAACCACATATTATTTATTTAAATTATTGCCTTCTCTTCTCCCCACCCCCAACACAATGAATTCAGAAGTGAGGGTTCTTCACCTCTGCCCTTCTCTCCACATACACTCTCCTCTCAACAATTCTCTGAGGTAGGGTTAGGCTGAGAGGGAGTAACTAGATACCTCAAGATGTATCCCTACAAATTGCATTTAATAATAAATTTGATAGCAGAAAGAGCTGAGGAGGAAAGGGGCATGCTGACTACTGCTTTTGTATATGGTCAGTAAAATCTGCACTCCGATTTTTTTCCTTGTAAGCAAAATATCTTCATAATTAAAAGTACTATCTATGCCGAATAAGCACCTGTCAGAGACAGTGCTGTCCAAGCTTTCTTAAGTGCTTTTTTTCCAGACGTGAATAATATTCTTTTTAACTCACTCCATGCTAGACTATATGCTACACAAAAGTAAAAGAAAACAGGAATGGAAATATGACAGGATAACAAGAAATCTGGTTTCCTCCATTAATTTTGATGCTCTTTCTATAGATCCCACTGTAAAAGCTTCAATTAAGAATAATTTATAACAGCATTTTATTTCAAAAAAGGAACAAAATTAAAAAAAAGGAACAAAATTATTCACTCATATGTAAAAAGGTAAATGTAGCTTTTTTCATAAATACTTAAAACATATTTCTTTATTGGCTTTTTGTAGTTATTTATTTATTTATTTATTTAGAGCTATTTTCTACCAGCTGTGAATTTCCCAGCTTTAGGGTGATTGTAAATTATTCAATAATAAAAAGGAGTTACTTTTAAATGAATAGATAAATAGTCCTTTCTGAAGGTCATAATGTGAGCAACTGGAAACTTCCCAAAGTAACACCTGAAGAGGCCTACTGTGCAAGGTTGATATTTTAACAATTGTCATAAAGGCCACAAACACAACTATTCAGCACATTGTATGTCATGAGCAAGTCCCAAATGAATATGAACACAAAGCAATGTTGTGTGATATACAATTATCTACATATATGATGTTTGATGATTGATGATGATGATGACTACACGTGTTATATTTTCCCACCCTTACTCCAAGGACCTCAGAAGGGCAGCATATAAGGTTTGTTCCTCACCCATTTTATCCTAATAATTGTAGGAATATTTGGTATCTATATTAAGCAGTGTGCACCAGGGTTGGTGCACAGATGAGGTAATTACTTAAGATGCTCTTGAAGGTTTAAGTCCAACCCCTTGCCATGCAGGAATACCCAAACAAAGCACCCCTGACAGATGGGCATCCAGCCTCTGCTTAAAAACCTCCAAAGAAGGAGATTCCGCTACTCTCCAAGGCAGTGTATTCCACTTCCGAACAGCTCTTACTGTCAGGAAATTCTTCCTAATGTTTAGGTGGAATCTCTTTTCCTGTAGTCTGAACCCATTGCTCCGTGTCCTAGGAGATTTTCAGACTACACTTTTATAGTGTTACTATTCCACTTTAACTGCTCTTGCTTCCTGCTGTGGAATTCTGGGGTTTGTAGTTTAGTGAGGCTTAAGAGCTCTCTGGCTGAGAGTTGCAAATCCCCCTCCCTAAACTGCAAGTCCCACGATTCCACAGGAGGCAGCCATAGCAAATATAGTGGAATAGTAACATTATAACAGTGTTGTCTGAAAATCTAACTAGTCTCTGGAGCAGCAGAAAACAAGCTTGACCCATCCTCAGGATGACATTCCTTCAAATATATAAACACGGCTATCATGTCATCTCTCAACCTTCTCTTCTCCAGGCTAAACATACCCAGCTACCTAAGCTGCTCCTCATAGGGCATGGCTTCCAGACCTCCCACCATCCTGGTCACCCTCCTCTGGAAACATTCCAGCTTGTCAATATAATTCCTGAATTGTGGTGCCCAAATTGGGACACAGTATTCCAGGTGAGGTCTGACCAAAGCAGAATAGATTGGCACTATTACTTCCCTTCATCTAGACACTATACTCCTATTAATGCAGCCTAGAATCGCATTGGCTTTTTTAGCTGTTGTATCACACTGCTGACTCATGTTCAGTATGTGGTCCACTAAGACTCCTAGAACCCTTTCGCATGTACTGCCATTAAGCCATGTGTCACCCATCTTATATCTGTGCATTTCATTTTTACTGCTCAAGTGTAGTATCCTACATTTCTCCCTGTTGAAATTCATTTTGTTAGTTCTGGCCCAGCTTTCTCATCTATTCAGGTCATTTTGGATTCTGATCCTGTCCTCTGGGGTATTAGCTACCCCTCCTAATTTGGTGTCACCTGCAAACTTGATAAGCATACCCACTATTCCCTCATCCAAGTCATTGATAAAGATGTTGAATAGCACTGAGCCCAGGACAGAACCCTGTGGCACCCCACTGGTCACTTCTCTCCAGGAAGTGAAGAGGAGCCATTGGTTTGGTCAGTCAACCAATTGCAAATCCACCTAACAGCATTGTCTAGTCCACAGGTAACTAACTTGTTTGCAAGAATAACATGGGGGACCTTGTCAAAAGCCTTACTGAAATCAAGATACACTACATCCACAGCATTTCCTTCATCTATCAAGTTTGTAATATAAAAAAAAGAGAGAGAAAAGATTAGTCTGGCATGACTTGTTTTTGAGAAATCCATGTTGACTTTGAGTGATCACAGCATTCCTTTCTAACAGACTGTTAAATGATCTGCTCTAGAATCTTTCCTAGTATTGATGTCAGGCTGACTGGGTGGTAATTATTTGGGTCTTCTCCCCCACCCTTTTAAAGATGGGGACAACATTTGCCCTCTTCCAGTCTGCTGGGACCTCTCCTGTTCTCCAGGAATTCTCAAAGATTATTGACAGTAGTTCTGAGATTACTTCTGCCAGTTCTTTTAATACCCTTGGATGAAGTTCATCTGGCCCTGGAGCCCTTTTTATTGTTTTTAACCTCTCTAGGAAGCCTGAGCTCCAGCTGTGCTTCAGCTTTTCTGACTTTCCCCCTACATGAGCTGGCTATTTGTTTGAATTCTTTGGCGATTTCTCCCTTTTTCCATTTCTTGTACATGTCCTTTTAAAGTTTTAGCTCAGTTGAGAGTTCTTTAGACATCCATCCTGGTTTCTTCAGATACCTCCCCTTTTTCCTCCACATTGGAACTGTTTGAAGTTGCACATTCAATATTTCACTTTTAAGAAACTCCCATCCCTCATGAACACCCTTCTCTTTTAGTATTCCTGACCATGGGATCACCCCAAGTAATTCCCTTAGTTTTCTGAAATCAGCTTTCTTAAAGCCTATAATGCATGTCTGACTACGCTTGGCTTCCTCTTTCCTCTGTATAACAAACTCCAGGAGAACGTGGTCACTCCCCCCTAAGGATCCCCACCACTTCCACTCCATTAACCAGATCATCCCCATTGGTTAGGATCAGATCTAAAATAGCTGATCTCCTTGTTGCCTCTTCCACCTTCTGGGCAATTAAATTGTCTGCAAGGCAACTGAGGAATTTGTTGGACTTTAAAATCTTGGCAGAGTTGGACTTCCAAGAAATATCATGATAGCTGAAACCCCCTGTTACTACTACATCTCTCCTTTCTGAATGTGTGGTCATCTGTTCCAGGAAGGCATCATCCAAATCCACAGTTTGGCCTTACAGATAATACATCTATCTCAGACAGAGGTAAGCTAGCTTTCAGTGTTTCATTTGCACAGCTGGAAATCTCTCTCTCATTTGATATTTGACCCAAAAATGTTTTTTAAACTAGTTCCAATAAATTTATCTCTCAATATCTATTTGCACTTAATCAGAGGCTGGCATGCCTACCCTCCAACAACATTTAACAGATGAAAACTGGGACGTGTGCACTAAAGATGGCAAAAGTTACTAGTGAGAAAGAACACACAAGCTGGGAGAACACTTTGCAGCACTTTGCTTTTGCCTGAGCCCACAAGGATGAGCAAGACTATGCCCTCTCTTCTCCCCCCCCCCCTGCTGAGTTAACTGAATGCAAACTACTTTGTAGTTTGAACTCAATTTACACCAATTGGAGTAAGCCGTAAAGGGGGGGGGGAGTATGAGGAGGAGAGAGAAATTGGGAAATTTTAAAAGCAGCTGAAAAAGTGGGATGTCAGAGAATTAACCAGGACTGTCCTTTCCAAACTGGGACAGTTGGAGGTATGGGAATGCTGTTAGTGCACAATGCTGGCGGGGGTGGGGGGGTTGCAAGAAGAAAAAGGCTGCAGGCACTGTGGCCATGAAGGAAGGCACTGGAGAAATAGGCTGCTCAGAGCTGCTGGATTTTGTCTACCTTTCCTCACCACCGCTGTGCAACCCTGGAAAAAGTGCAGCCAGTAGCATAGTGAATCAGTAAGGTTCCAGCCAGTGTCTGCTTTTATTTCAAAACTGATACAAATTAAGAAAAAAATAAACAAACCCTGAATTAATAGAGAGGCAAATCAAATTATTACAATTAGATTCCATTCCAGCATCCAATTAAAAATAGGAAATGAGTCCCTGGCAAGAATCAAAGGGAGCTATTTAAAAGCAACCACAATTTCTCAATTGAGATATTTCTCTCTCATTGGTTTGCAAGTGTAATTTTTACATTATGGCTCAAATATTTAGGACTTTTTCAAACAGGGGGGAAAAACCCCAAGGAGGTCGGGAGAAGAACGGGGCTGTTGCACTTATAGAGCCCCATTTCAGACAGCCCTGTCCTCCTCCTGATCTTCCCCCATGCTGCGGGCGCCCCTTTTTATTGATGGAGGTTTTCAATAAAAAGCAGCGCCTGCAGCATGGGGGAAGGTCGGGAGGAGGTCGGGAGGAGGACGGAGGAGGATGGGGCTATCTGAAATGGGGCTCTGTAAGCACGACACCCCTGTTCTTCTCCCAACCTCCTTGGGATTTCCCCCCCCCCATTTGAAAAAGTCCTTAAGCACAGTGTTTTATGTTGGACTGGAAGAAAGTGCTATTCACTTTCTTATTCACTGCAATACGGTGAACCATTTTCAATATCTCTGAAGCCATCAGGCTGAGGGCATTTAGAGAATATTTTATTACCAAGGCAATGTGACCTCTGTATCTTCTTTTAATAGGATGGAATTGCACCTGCAGCAGAGTATCCCATGGCTTGCTCTGTTCTGAACTGTAATGCTTCTCACTTTCTAAGCATTAATCCCTGATCAGCATTTTAGTGTCCCTGAGTAACCATTTACCAGGACAGGTGCATTCATGTTTATTCACGATGCTGAGTAGGCCAATTTTGTTATGCATGCCACCATAGCAGAGAACCTCAAAAGTGGAAAGGTTATTTCAGCTTTTAAAACACTTTTTTAAAAATGTGAATTATTTAAAAAGATTGACAAATATGCAGTGAGATACTTGTTTACATGAACTATTCTAAGATCTAACGTAATTTTACTTTAAGATTGTTCCTTTCAAAGATAGAAGTGATTGGTTTGAACGGACTCTCTCAGGTCATGGTGTGATGCTCTCACAGAGTTCTAATGGATTTGGGGAAGTAAAAAAAAAATAGCCCCATCCCCTAATCAAAGACTAACCCTGACTTTGTAATAAGAGAGGAAAATACAGGGAAATTTTCCTGCCTACTTACAGAAAATTTACACCCCATCAGCATGTATGAGAAGATGGGAGTGATATCCCTGATGTGTTGTACTAGGAACCTAATCTTGAGCTTCACCTACTAGTCAGCAAGATCAGGCATAATCTTTCAGAACTTTTCAGTCTTTTTGAAAATTAACTATCCTGTACAATTTTGTCTTATCTGCAAACTTGGCTGTCTAACTCATTATCCATGGCTCTGGAGACTTTCTAAATCTCTCAAGTAATATTACCTCCTCCCCACAAAAAAAAGTCTGATCCTCTGTTTCTCTAAACAAGAAACATCATTTGTTCAGTCTTGTCTTCTCCTTTGTAAATGAGTCATAAGAGAACCCATCCCCATGCTCCATAACTGGTATGTTCCCTTTGTACAGTATTTTGACAGCAGTGGGTTGCAGTGGTTGTAGTGCTAGGACTTGGGAGAGGCATGTTCAAATCCCTGTTTGACTTCTTCACCAAAATGCTGCCTGTTAACCAAAGCATCAGAGATGGTTCCAGCTGTGATATTATGGATAATTCCTCCATGTGGCTACAGGACTTAAAAGAAAAGTCCGCACTAGCAACAATTACAACTTTTCTTCCAAAATCCTACATCCACAGCAGAGGGGGCATTATTAGTAAAATGGTAGCTGGGAAGGAAAGGAGTTCATTGTTCCCTCTCCATGTTGAGGCAGATTCCAATAAAAATCATTCTACAACTATAAAAGGGCAGGGCAGGGAGAGAAAAAGAAAGAGAACAAGAGAGAGAGAGAGAGAGAGAGATGCTAGCTAGGTAGCTATAATTTAATTGCAACATGCAGATATTATGGTACAATCCAAAAAATACCTACCCAGTAGGCTCAACTGAATTCAGTAGATCCTAGTCTCAAGACTGCAGACTTTAGCACATGTTTTATGTTAAGCCATTTTATGTTTTCAACCGGTAATCCTTTTACATGGCGATGCTGCCATTTTTCCTGTCTCTTGTCATGGAATTTATTTTTTTATCAAAATTCTATACCCCTTCCTAATGTTTTTTCCTTCCCCCTCTGAGGGTGATGTTATGAAACAATCAGAACAATGCTGAGAGTTTGGGATAAGAAATACATACTTATATGCAAAGGAAGCACTTAGTGTTTGGATCCATGCATCTGAGAAAGTAGACTAACAAGATTTTCATACTACATTGTTATAGTGTTACTATTCCACCTTATTTTCTATGGTTGCCTCCTGTGGAATCCTGGGATTTGCAGTTTAGGGAGGGGCATTTACAACTCTCAGCCAGAGTGCTCTTAGGCCTCACTAAACTACAAACCCCGGAATGCCACAGAAGGAAGCCAGAGCAGTTAAAGTGGAACAGTAACACTATAACAGTGTAGTGTGAAAATCTCCTAAATCTACAAAAGTTAATGCTCAAACTTCTTTCTCTCAGTCTCAAAGGTGCTACAAGTTCCTTTTATATACTGATATTCCAGACTAACATATTATATATACTCTATATACATCACCTGACATAATAATCTTAAAAAGCAATACATTGTTTTAAGTGACCAGTGTTATGAGCTGAGATTGGCCCTAATCCAGGCCTCTCTAAGAGATCATGAATGGTATAAGGTACCAGTGCAAAGTAAGACTTTACTGGTGATTACTGGATGCAACAGGTATTTACAGCAGAAAAAAAAACTCACTTCTCCATGCTAGTGTTGCCAGAGCCCCAGGCTACAGGAGAATGGCTTAGGTGCCCTCAAGTCTCCAAACATCGCAGATACCTCTCACCATGAGGCCAGCACATATGTGCAGTCAAAGACAGAAGCCTTTCATAGTTACAGTCAAAATAAAATCAAAGCTGGTGCATAAATTTGAGTCCTCTAGTTCTAAAAGTTTATAGAATGGAGAGAACAAAGCCAAAGTAAAATTATTCTTATATGCCTCTTTTAGTGAAGCCAAAACATTCTTACAGTAAAACAAGTGCTTACTCATCTTCTTCTTTACTTGATTGCTCTGCCAGGCTGAATTATAAGGCTTTACTCTACCTAATACAAAATAACTGCTTCCATATTACTGTGCAGCTACATATTAGTGTTTGCAATCCAAGCATGTACTCTAGAACCATATCCTTTGGTAGCAAATGCCATACTAACTGCACCAATGAAACAAACCAACACTGCAATATTTATTATGGAGAGCTATTCTGCATAGCCCCTATTTACATATATGTGGCTTGCACTTAACTAAGTTTACATATAATTATACAATGTCATTCAGTAATCTATGAAACCCAAAGTGTGAATCTTTCCTGTCCCATAAACTTTGAAAGTAGCCAAATAATTTTCTCATTTTTTTTTTTGGTGGGGTTTTTCTGGGTTGTGAGGCGGTGTTCTAGAAGAGTTTATTCCTGATGTTTCGCCTGCATCTGTGGCTGGCATCTTCAGAGAATGGAGGCATGTGGGTGTGGGCGGTTTCTATACTGTGAGTCCCTGTTGTATATGACTACATGTAAATTTGTGTATTATTATGCTATTTGTGTATTTATTATGTGTATTATATATGCTATTTGTGTATTATTATGCTATTATGTGTATTTATTATTTATGACTATGGAATGATGTAGTCTTCCATTTTTGTTTTATTTGTAAAGGTACAAGCTGTACAACTATTTTTAAATTGCCAGAGTATTGCAGTGCTGAGTGGTGTGTTTTGATATTAAATTATTTAGAACTGTTTTTGCTACAACTGCAATTCACAAGGGAACTATCCATAAAAAGCCAGCTCCCTCTTGTTATTTATCACATGCAAATATACACCAAAGAGTTCCTAGCCCTTAAAAAAAAAGCCTGGAAAGCTTATTTTTGTACTAGTGCTCCCATAACCCCCCATTCCAGTGGTGGCTGGTGCCTTGTTTTGTCAGGGATGTGGTCAATCCACCCTGCTCTTTATTTCAGACTTTAAAGGAACTAACCAAGGTGCTGAACCTCATCCCCAAAAAAGATTCAACCCCCTGGATAGCCTACAATAAAATCCATAATGCATTTTCTCCATCCCTGATATTAAAGCCATCAGAAACTGCCGCCCTACTAGCTAAGGTGGGTGGGAGATTCAGGGATTTGTAGTACAAACAGTAGCTTTCCACTGTTCCAAGCCTAACCCGTTTCACTTACCTTCATTATGGCAAAAAATGCTTTGGGATATATATATGCACACAGATAACATATGTGCCAGAGTTGAAAACACAAAGAAAAACACCAAAATGCTGAGAGGGAAACTGTGAGGTAATCACTAATGCAACAGAAAGTTCCGTAGTGCAAAGCAGGAGAAAAAAGGAACTGAGGTGTTTGGGCAGGAAGGCCCCTTATATAGGGCAGGGGAGAAGGTGGGCCGGGCTACCGCCAAAACGCTTATGTAATGATTCTAGAAGGTTCCAAAGAGTGCTCTGCGCAGGTACAGATAACCCAACTGTGTGGATTCACAGAGACCACAAAGAAGAACTGAATATATTAAAGTTTTCAGAGCAATGGTTAATTCTCAGTCTTTTCCCACTACAAATCTGCAATGCTAGGTGAAATCATCTGGTGTATTTAAATGCACAAGCAAGGTCTTGTAGCACCTTAAAGCCTAACAAATTTATTGTATCATGAGGTCTGACTAGAGATCACTTCCAGCACATGCAGCTAATAAAATGGGTTGCCGTCCACAAAAGCTTATGCCATGTTAAATATGTTAAATTAGTAGAGCATTTAAAAAAAAATAGTCCTGTGACTCCTTAAAGATGAACATAGTGCTCCTACTGAAATTATTTAAATTTTTGGCTTCATCCACATTGGTAACCAATTTATTAAACAGAGGGTCCAAGGGAATAAATTATGATATGCATTATAGAAGAAAATGGTGCAGGAGGAATCTCATGCCTAGTAACCATCATACTGTAAAAAGGATTTAAATTTTAATGTCTTTTGTCTCAACTCCACATGTCCAGGAAGTGAGGTAATCTAGATGTAGGTAACACTTATTTGGGGATTTAACTCAAGAGCCTACTGCTGCTGTCAAAGTTTTAACAGATATAAACGCTCCAAAGAGTACATGCTAAATTTGAACAACTCTCCACAGACAGTTTCTCAACTCACATAAAATAAACTTTAAAAGATTATTTATCTGGGGGTTTGGCACCATGACTATAGTTTTCAAAGTGTAAGTAACAGAGTTTAAACCCACGCAGTTTGGCTTAGATTGTGAATATGTGTCTGTGCTCCAACAATAAAACTACTCCTCTGAAATCAATGATAGAGCTTACAGTGTCTGCAGATTTTAGCCCCAGGCTTCAAGCTGCAAAGAGTTCCCAGGATGGAATGTGAATTGACAATTAGCAGAACTGTGAATTGTCAGAGAAATGACAGTAGAGGATACACTGAAGAGCAGGCTGTCACTGTTATTGAAAATAAGAGCCCACTCCTAATGCACATTGGGATGCTTAACTAGAACTTGTAGCAATGACAAAAAAGTAGTATGTTGTGGTACAAAGTTCCCATTCCTATGTTGTTGGTTCTTTCATGTAGAGTGTACAAACCATGTAAATTCCATTAATATCCGTTATTGCTGGTTTGACAGGGGAGAAAAAATAATTAAGGCAGGTGGTTTTTAAAAACAACAAAACAACCCTTGCAGCACCCTACATAGCATGCAAAACCTGTTCCTACCCCAGGCACTTGTGCCAAACAGTGCTGTGTAAGAGAAGCACAATAGAACTCAAACAGCTCTGTTTGCCCCTGAAAGTAAGTATATCTCCACACTATGGACTTTTTCAGACGGTGATTTGTAACGTATGCAGCCTCGTCCCCGTTCCAAGACTGCTGCGCTGCAGGGGGACTATTTTGGATGACGCTGTCCCCGCGCCGATACTGTTGAGGAAGAGCTGGGAGGCTGCAGCGCTATATTTGGCAATTTTCTAATCACGGTCAACTTCTGTGATTAGGAAATCGCCAAATATGGTGCTGCAGCCTCCCAGCTCTTCCGCAACAGTATCGGCGAGGGGACAGTGTCATCCGAAATGGCCCCCCTGCAGCGCAGCAACCTCGCAACGGGGACAAGGCTGCTTGCGTTACAAATCGCCGTCCAAAAAAATCCTACATCTCCTAGTCGATGTAAAACTAAACTAACGGTCTGGAGATGTGGAGATGGTCCATGGATATTAGGATAATAGTAGCAGCAGTATTCTTGATCCCACTCTCTTCTTCCTTACAGCAGCCCTCCTGAGGTGAAGAAGGTTTTTTGTGTTAGCTTAACCAGTGGATGCTACTCCTTTGGTGGAGACAGTTGCAACTGCCAGCAAAAACAAACATAGCCAAGTCTGATACCAGGCTTATGCTCTGAGCCACAGTTATAGCAGTCTGCACACAATGCATGGGATTAATTTCCTGGGCTCTGACAATATTGCTATAGGGCATTTTGTCAATGTTATTCCGAACCGATACATTCTTTTGAACTGATTTTGAGGCAGGGAGGCAGAAACTTGGGGGTGGGGAGGAAAAATTGAGAAACTCTAACAGACAACAATATAAAAGGATAAATATTAACACTGTTATACAAACATTGTTGAAAAATAACTATATTGAACCAATGGTGTGTTAGTTCTTCCATCTGAGGCCCCTTGACTTTTGTGCAATTCAGCAAAGAACTAATGCAGGCATAAACATGAAGAGTCCTTTAATATGGCCAATAAATCTCAGCTTGAGCCACATGGTTCTAGAAGTAGAAACATCTGCACAGATGGCAATTAAGCAAATTCAGTTGTATGTAGAACTCAAGTAACACAACTAAGAGATGTTGGCTAAGAAGGGAAACAAGAAATTCTAAAGTAGCAAAATATTTTACTAGTCTCAGGAGGATACACACACAAATTATATAACTAAAAAATATCTAAATCAATTATTGTATTTGCTAAGCATCCTAAGAATATCACTGTACTAATTATACAAAGAGCAGTCTTTACTGTGTAATGTATGCAAGACAAATTTAATATATTATTTAAAATGTGTGTGGGGGGGTGCTTATAGGCCATGAAGCATTTTGAAAAGCATATTCTTTTGAATCATCTCCTGTACTATAATTTAACATGTGATTTTTTTTCACAGTCAGTCCATTCTCTCCCTGGTGCTTTCCAGATGTGTTGGACTACAATTTCCATCAACCTCAGCTAATTGTAGTCCAACATACCTAGAGAACGTTGAGTTATAGAAAGTTTTACACCTTAAGAATGAGAGGAGGATTTCTTTCAGAAAAAGGAAAATACAGTACTAATTCTATGAAACAGTTATAATTATGTAAGAGATGTACAGGGAGGGAAATACAAGGATTTTTTTAAAAGTTACTTATAGAAAACCACTAACAAAGTAAATAAGATTATTTGAAATGAATGGGATGTTTGTTTCACTCAATTAAACCTGAGATAGAAAAGAAGGAGAACTTGGTTGTTCTGTCAAATTTCAAATCCTAAGTTTTGACTCAACCAGATTTTTATGAGATACAATAATTATTATTCAATTAGAATTTTGCCATTAATGCTGCATTTCCAGTGTGACTTGCACATGCAAGACATGGACACTATCCTTAATTCTTAAAACATGGATACTATGGAACATGGATGCTACTCATAATCCTACCTAAAAACTATATCAAGTCATCTTTTGTTTGACAGTCATTTATTGACGTTAATAGCAAACACTTTTTATGGTTGCAAAGTGAAACCGGAATGGTTTATATTACAGTAGGGGTATATTTTCTTGACTGGAAGAGTTTATAAAGTTTGAGTCTGAAAAGAGCTTTGAAAACTTTTCAGGGTTTCCATCCATTACAAGTGGAAGACTGTCGACAGCCATTTTCCAGCAACATTGCCAACCTTACTGATGCTGTGATTTATTTGCAATCAATTTTATTTTCATTATACTTGCAAGCTCATGAGCTGTCACTTCCATTTTGTCTCAAGGTTAAGAGCCCTCAAGCAAAGAGCTGAGTTGAGTTGAGTGATCTGGATTGAAGTAAACGAGATCCAGAAAAGTAAATTAGGATGTTAGGTTACAACAACGCAGGTTGTTGTAGTTAAGTCAGGGTCAGTTAAGTAAGACAGACTAGAGTCATACAGCTGAAGTGAATCAAGGTAATGACAAAACAGGTCAAAATAAGTCACTGGTTCTTCTGAGCACTGGTCAGGACTCTGGATAGCTCCCAACAAAGGGAAAGCTGTCTTAGTGCAAGGAAGCTTTAAGAAAGTTGGCAGGGCCTCACTTTCAAGTCACTCAACACACACAAAGGAAACATTCATAATCCTTAAAAGGGACATGTTCTGTGGCCTCAGGCTCTCAATGGTCATGGAGCAAGGAGGGACCATGGGGCATCAGCCTCAGAATTTGAGGACAAGGAAAGAGCCACATCCTCAAACCAGGAGGCTACAGAGGGGTGTGTCAAAGACTATCCCTGAGAAAAATAGCATGTGCTTTATCCAAATCTGAATCTACTCTGGAAGAATTCTGGGCTGCAGATGAGGGGACACAACAGCTTCATAGATAACCAAGTTATTTTAGAGGCACACTTTTATAAACCAAGAGGATTAAATCAAAATGAAAGTGTGGAATAATCATGCAATGTTAACTCTTTCTAACCATGAATTCTTGTTATACTAATTTTGAAACATTATCTTTCAAAGGACATTCTGAATACTACTTTGGTCCCCACATTAAAAACTATACTGGGGAGACTCTAGAATTAGATTCCTAGGAGGTCAGTTTACATACTTACTCTATATATCTCCCAAGATTATGAAAATTCCAGGTGTACACCATTGCTTATTGATCTGGAAATGGATTTTCTACAGCTGCTGCTGCCCTGGTCTTACTATCAAAAATATTAAGAGCACAGCAGGGGAGCGATACAGCTAAGTCACACATTATAGCCACCACAGGGATGCAGATTCCCATGGCAACCATCATGTCTATCCCAGCTTAGAGAATGGCAGGGTCCAAACCATCCCACTCAGGAGAACTCTTCCACTTGTCACAGTAAATTAGTAACTGCTGATCTACAGCACTAGCACTGAAATGAAAAGTCAAATGGAAATGGAGAAGAAAGTCTTGGTTTTGCTTAATGGATAAACAGAGAGCAGTTTTATAGGCCTGACAATAGTTAAAAATAAACCATATGTGAAATCATATACGTACCCGCTGCTTTTCAGGATCCACATAGCGGATACCAAAGTAGTCTTTTTCCAGCAAACTGTAGTGATTGCAAACATGATCTATGAGAAACTGACCTTTGGTCTCCCTCTGAAAAGGAAAAAGAATGCAGTATATATAGTAAATCTATATATTCATTTTATATGCATTCTGTTTGTTTACTATAGTACATGATATTTAAACTGTTAACAATGCCTATTATGTATTCATTTTGTTGGTTCAAAATATTTAGTTAGAAATTATATTTGTTTTTATTTCAGGAAAACTACATTGTCACCTGTTTTTACAACTACAGGTTGAGCCTCCCTTATCCAGAATTCCAACATCTGAGGCCATGTCTATATGAGGCAAAAAACAAACAAACCTGGATTGCTCCACAGTAATGGCAATTCACAGCAGCTGTTATTTGTCTTAATTAGGTTTTTTTTGCAGATCACAAGCATGCGAAGCTATCAGCATTTGCTGTGCAACCCCTGAAATATTCCAAAATGTGTAACTTTTTTAAGCACAGACATGACAGGGCATTTAATGTGTTTTCTGATGTTTCATGCACAAAATTATTTTAAAACTGTGTGTAAAATTACCTTCAGGCAATGTGTATAAGGTATATATGAAAAATAAATGAATTCTTTGTTTAGACTTGGGTCCCATCTCCAGGATATCCCATTATGTATATACAAGTATTCCAAAATCTATAATACTGTATTCCAAAATCTCTCTGGTCCCAAACATTTTGGATAAGGAAGTCTCACTCTGTACCTACATCTACTCCACAATATTTTGGATAGATACAGAATTTAGCAAAGGCATGCTAACTTTGAGATTGCTTCCATTTTCACAGCCTACCAAAATGCGGATTGATAAGCTGCAAAATCTGTTTCTGATGAAAACAAGGTGAATTTGGAAAATCTAGGCAAAGTTATTAGCATTTGCTTCCTCAACTTAGTGTCCCATTCTTGGCCATTCCCAATTTTGCCATGGAGATAAATCCGTTCAATATGCAGTGTGGAAAGAGGAGAAATCACCCCCCAATTTACTGCAGAGCTCATTTTCAGTCTGACACAGAGAGAAAAGTGGCAGCAGGTGCCATCTCAGCTGGCACAATGAGCTTTCGCTGTCCCAACTACCTGCACATTTTTTTGCAGCCTTGGAACTTGGCATGAAATCAGGAACCACCTAATTGGTTGCAGGAGGCTGATCCTGGAGCAGACCAGAGACTTCTCACTGGTCTGCTTCATGAACATATAACCAGCATCCAGGAGTGCCACTCAGTGATTCATTGTTGGAGCATCTTCCCACCCACCCTCCCCTTCCTCCCTCAGTCACAGAGTCATAGAATCATAGAGCTGGAAGAGACCACAAAGGCCATCCAGTCCAACTCCTTGCCATGCAGGGATACCCAATCAAAGCACCTCCAACAAATGGCAATCCAGCTTCTGTTTAAAAAGCTCCAAAGAAGGAGACTCCACCACACTCTGAGGCAGTGTATTCCCCTTCCGAACATATTTAGATGGAATCTCTTTTCCTGTAGTTTGAGTCCATTGCTCCATCTCCTAGTCTCTGGAGCCACAGAAAACAAGCTTGACCCATCCTCAGGATGACATCCCTTCAAATATTTAAACATGGCTATCATGTCATCTCTCAACCTTCTCTTCTCCAGATTAAACATACCCAGCTACCTAAGCCGCTCCTCATAGGGCATGGCTTCCAGACCTCCCACCATCCTGGTCTCCCTCCTCTGGAAACATTCCAGCTTGTCAATATAATTCCTGAATTGTGGTGCCCAGAATGGGACACAGTATTCCAGGTGAGGTCTGACCAAAGCAGAATAGAGTGGCACTATTACTTCCCTTGATCTAGACACTATACTCCTATTGATGCAGCCTAGAATCGCATTGGCTTTTTTAGCTGCCGTGTCACACTGCTGACTCATGTTCAGCTTGTGGTCCACTAAGACTCCTAGATCCCTTTTCATGTACTGCCATCAAGCCAGGTGTCACCCATCCTATATCTATGCATTTCATTTTTACTACCCAAGTATGGTATGCTATATTTCTCCCTGTTGAAATTCATTTTGTTAATTTTTGCCCAGCTTTCTAATCTGTCATTTTGGATTCTGCTCCTGTCCTCTGGGGTATTAGCTACCCCTCCTAATTTAGCATCATCTGCAAACAGGCATTGATTTAAAACACTACTTTATGTTTGGATTTCTTGTCACAACTTCGGCATGGATGCAGATCCACTTGGTGGAATATATGAATGGTGTGCTCACTGGATCACTTTAAGGGACCTTGTGGGGTATAGGCAATCACAGTTCATGCCTAGCTTGGGAACAGCAGGACCTGTCTCAGACCCAGGTGGCAGAACAACAATACAGCAGCTTTTATTCAAGTGGAATCCTCTGTCATTCCATGTTCCCCTAGGAGGAGGGTTTGGATGGAATCCTTTTCCATCAGCCACTAGCTGGATTGACCAATCTTTGGATTTGGATCCATGCTGGGCCAAAAGTCTTCAGCAGGAATCAATAATGTTGCAGTCATTGCCATTCGAATAAAATGTTGCCTGTGTTTAATTGCACAAAAGAGGTCTCTTGTCTAGCCACTGGGCCCACAAAAGCATCCAAAGAATAATGGAACTCTTTCACAGAGGAATCCCATTTTGAAAAGAACAAACTGGAACTAAATTACAGGATCTCAGAACTATCTGGTTTCAAAATCTCTAGGCCTGTGAATTTGCAGAGACATTACAATGCAGAAATGGATGGCCACGATAACTGCCCAATTTTGCAAATGTATGTATTATCCCTTCAATCATTATTGGGGCCAAGTTTCAAAAAAATATAATGGATTGATTGTGGTGAGTTAGTTCAGGAGGCTGATCTGGACATATTTCTAGGTGACTTCCAATCAGCTGTCAATGTCCTCTATTTCAAATCCCTTTCTGTGCAATTACATGAAAATGGCTTTAAAATTGTTCATCATTTGCTACATGTTTCTTGCTACAGTTTTATACATAGATACATCTGTCTATACTGGTCTGTTTGGCAGGTCTCCCATATGCTAGAGAGGCTGGGGGAAAGAGAGATCTTTAGTACATATGTGCCTGGATTTTTCCAGGTATCACAAGTTTGGAATACAAATATAGGCCATTTTAAGATGAATAACAAAGCAGCCCATAAAACAGTGTGGCATATTGCTGTCTATGTTCGCATGAGGGGAGGATGAGAATTTATCCATAAGGACCTCATCTCATTATTACAGTCGGCCCTCCATATCCACAGATTCTGCATCCACAGATCCAACCATCCATGACTTCAAAATATTCCAATTTTTTCCCCAAAAAGCAAACCTTGATTTTGCCATTTTATATACTGTAAAGGATACCATTTTACTACACCATTGTATATAATGGGACGTGAGCATTTATGGATTTTGGTATTCACAGGAGGGTCCTGGAACCAAATCCAAGTGGATACCAAGGGCCCACTGTATTTCCCATGGTGCATTTAGAGGTCCCAAAGCCCTTGAAAAATCTAAATGGTCTCTGTGTAAGAGGATGGCTAGACTGCATGTGGACAATACAGTTACAGTACTAGAAAAGCTATCTTATAAACTCAAAGGAGCCAAAAGGATAAAATAGATGAGATAACTTTTTTCAATGTATTCGGTACTCATTTATTAGTTTCACACACACACACACACACACACACCCAAATGTCACCATATGACCCACCAGCCCAACATATGAAAGGCTAGCAAAGTGCTCCTTAGGTGTTGCCTTGTTCTCAATTTGTGAATACAGAAATAATCCTTAATACTTTTGTAGATCCCCAGGCAACAGCTGTCCACCTTTCACTTGTCACCCTGCACTCCTCAAACTGTTATGGCCGGTTTGTTACTTTCCTATCTCTGCTTCTTAACTTGTAAACAGGGAGAAGAAGGGAGAAGGGTGTGGGGGAGTGCCTACATGCCTGTTATTTCTTTATCACTTCTATTTAGGCATATATTAAATGTTAGAAACAGAAGTGCACTGCTCTTTGGAAGTTTAAAAAGCCATGCAAATGAAATATTTGGATAAATGACCGATACATCTAGCTTGACAGGAAATGCCTTAAATAGAAGGAAATTCCAAAAACAGACATACAGGTTGTACTTTCTCTTGTCAAGCTAATACTCTGTATAGTAGATATTGTCATTTTTATATTACGAACAATGAATCCAGTGCCTAACTGTAATGCTTCTTTCAGAGGCTACCGGAAACAAGGGATGAGCGCACAGCAGTATATACAGTCAGCCCTCCACATTTGCAGTTTTAACTTTTGCAGATTTGATTATTTGAAGATTATTTGTGCTGCCTCCACTGCTCCCCTATGCCATTTTTAATAGGGACTGCAAGCTTTGCAAGACTGGGAGAGACTGTGGATGCATGGCAAGTCTTGTAAGTCCCTATTTAAAATAGCACAGGGCAGCAGCGGAGGAAGTGGCAAGCCCCACCAGCTGCCCACTTCTGCCTTGTGAAGGAACCTCAGCACCTCAAAGGCATCTGCAGTGGGCTGAACCCACAGATTATCCTTTTTGTGTATGTTAAATATGGTCAGAGGGGCATAGAGATATTCATGTTTTTTCTACTTTTGCAGTGGCCCTGTGCCCCAGACCCCAGTGAATGTGGAAGGCCAACTATATACAATGAACTACTGCAAGAGTCAGATTAATCAGTGTCCTGAATGTCTAGCTGTCTCCACAATCAATATGTCTATCCCCCACTTCCCCTTGCCGAGATGCATGGCATGGCAACCATGAAGAGTAATCACAACAGTGGTAAGTAGCCAATGGTGTGGAGTGAGGGTAAGAAAACATTAATTATCCTGAGGTCAGAAGATGGGTAAGTTCTATCAGGTACTACAGAAGAGTGAGCTAGAAGCATGAATGTCACTGGTATCAGCAGACCCAAATTTAATGTCTAGTCTAATTCCCATTCCTTGTAGCAGTTTAGGAAATCCTGATGTAGAGACTGAAAAGGATGGAGTGTGCCACAGCCTCAGCTAGAGTAAACCAGAAATGTACTTCAACAGGAGTTGAACTTCATCATGCAGTAGGACCCCCATATCCACTGGGGATTGGTCCAGGGGGGGCGTGGATACTGAAAACCATGGATAATACTGAACACCATTGAAAATAATGGGACTTCTGGTTTAAAATACCATAGAGTTGCCTTGGAGGACCTAGAAAATGGCTAGAGAGGACAAATTTTCTAGGAAGACTCTATGGTAGGTGTGCTGTTTTGTGTCCTGTGGATAACTGAATCAGTGGATATGGGAGTACTACTGTATTTTAGCAAAGTGTGAAATAATTCAATTGACTAACTGGCTTAGACATCTAATAGAGGATCACTGTTTAACCAAACATTTCAAGGACTGCACTTGAAAATGGCATTTTCAAATACCAAGGTAAGAACAGCAATGAGTCCATAGCTTTGCAGGATTTACTCTCTAATCCATTCAATTTATTGGATTATCAGTCTTCCTGAGCCCTGCACACACAGAACTTGAGTTAATTAAGATGTGATCAAAGACTGAGCAAAGCAATCATTTAGTTCAAGCCAACAACACAGCTTCTTTCCTAAGCCAGGTACTAGAATAAACATGTATGTATGCAACAGACAAGTTTGAACAAAGGATGCTATTACTGTATCATTCATCTAGAGAATCAAGTGCAATGACTATGTGGCTGATTATGGACAGCAAAAACTACTGGAAACCATAAGTCATTAGGCTGAAATGCAACTGGATAGTTGCAAGATAAGGTTAGCTGTTTATGTTCAGTTATGCATTTGCAGGCTTATATCAATTTAGTAATTTGTCCCTTGCCTGGTTTGTTGTCTGCCACAAGCAGCATCCCAATTCCTCAATAAGGATTAAAATCAATAGGGCATAACTGTGAGTTGTTATGAAAGCTTCCCAGCTTGGGTTTTGTCATACCAAAAACAGTCCTGCTAGCCTAGAATGATTACTAGCATCTATTAAACTCAATGGGACCTATTTCCAAGCAAACCTACATAAGATTAGGATGCAATGGATATTTCAGAGATTTACTATTGTCATAAATAAAAAGTCCATTTCAGTTACAGATCACCAGGTTTCAGTATTGCCAAGAGACAGTCCTTCAAATCTGTTTTCAAGAAATTTCCCGTGAGGTACAATTTTACACTTGAGGGAAGTAGAAGCAGGTAGGTTAATTACACTGCCAAATAATCTCACTGAGTCAGAAGAATGAAGTTACCCCTAAGAAAATAATCCCACAAAACCAATTCACTTGTGCTACTTGGAGTCTAAGATCACTCAGTCACTAATGCTTCCTTTCAATAAAAGTATTTTGCAGAACAGAAAACATTAAAAAAAAAACTTTACTTTCCCTTTCTGAAATTTTATGCTGTTCTTAAAGCTTCCCCAGATGTCATACTAGGGAGCCCAAACTTCAAATACTGCTCAGTGACCTTGGGCAAATCACACACTCTCAGCCTCAGAGGAGGGCAATGGCAAACCCCATCTGAACAAATCTTGCCAAGAAAACCCCATGAAAGGTCCACCTTAGGGTCACCATAAGTTGGAAACTACTTGAAGGCACACAACAACCAACAACAAAAAGTGCAGAAAATGAAATGTCATTGTCCCAGGACTATCTACAAGAAGGTGGCTCAACAGAGGCAAAGATGGAATACTGTAGGGTGCTCTGGCCCATGTTATACTTTTGGTACTCTGCCATGATCTTTAGTCAACAGGTTGCACAGAATTTCAACAAGGATCAAAATATACTTCAGGAAAGCTGAGATTATCTGGCAAATACATAAGAGGTGTTTGCAGACAGGAAAAGAGCCAAGGCACATGTAGTTGGGTTGCACTTCATTGCATTAACCACCTGTGTAACTATGGAGAGGTGTTGATGCAGGCAACTCATCTGAAAAGACATTAGGTAAGTCTACCCTGATCCCATAGGCTGGTGGCCATATGATCACCATTCCAGTGGGCTTCCACCACTGGAGATGTAGAATGACCATCCTGTCTCACCTTCTCACACATCTTGACCAGATGTGTCAGACTAGTACCAAAGGCTACCTAGGGGTCCCAGTCCTGAATGGTGAGCCTCAGGAATCACTGACCACCACAAAAGTGGCACAAGAAAAAAAAGTGGCACAAGATACTGACCAGTTCCAGCCCCCATCTAACGTTCCCACAAATGCCTATCAAAACAAATGTCACCAAAATATCATAATTATCAATATATCATCAATGTCACACATACACACAAAAAATGTACAGTATCAGATCAGTGCAGAGCAGGTGAGTAAGACCTGCCACCGATCCACAGTACTTCCAATTTCTATGTATGGTTGTGAAAGCTGGACAGTGAAAAAAACTGATAGGAATTCATTTGAAAGATGGTGCTGGAGAAGAGTCCTATGGATACCATGGACTACTAAAAAGCGACACATAAATGGGTCCTAGAGCAAATGAAATCAAGATGATTAAATTTCAACTGTCATACTTTGGACATATCACAAGAAGCCATGACTCACTAGAAAAGACAATAATGCTTGGTAAAGTAGAAGGCAGCAGGAATAGAGGGAGACTGTATTCCAGATGGATAGAGTCAATCAAGGAAGCCATGGCCCTGAGACTGCAAGACCTGAGCAGGGATGTTGGTGATAGGGCTGTTGATGACAACTTGGAGGTCTCTCATTTATAGGGTCACCATAAATCTAAGTTAATTGAATGGCAGTTAACAACACACCAACTAGACAATTACTCTCCCTTGAAGCAACCAGCAAAGACTGCCCTGAGGACAGGGAAGAAGAGTGGGAGCTAGAAACCAAAAGGAAAAAGGAGGAGGGCCTCAAAGGCCTATATAGCCTCACAGTCCTTCCCCAAACATATACAAAATAACATGTGTCTGCATGCAACTGTCATCAACTTCTAGAATTGGCTTGCAACATTACCTACACACCCTGGTTTCTCAATGCAGATTAGCATCTTTCACTGACAGACATGCATATGTTTGCTGTAATAATGGCTACCAATTTAGACACAGTGCCCATGATGACTATGCTTCTGTGAAACCCTTTTTGAAAGCTAGGTATCATTTAAACTGCTCTAGGTATACAGCTTGATTCCAGATTATTTGAAAGAACATATCTCCCTATATGAGCCCAGCTGAATCTTAAGTTCCTTGGGGAAGATCTTTTGCTTACTCCCATCATTGTCACAGAAGCATCTGGTGAAGACACATTAATGGTCTTTCTTGGTGGCTGCTCCCAGGCTGAGGAATTTCTTTCCATAGGAGGCCAAATTGCCCCCCCCCCCCGCTCTCCTTCTGCCAGCAGATGAAGACCTTTTTATTTAAATAGGCAATTGGCAATTAATTGGTTGTTCAGAATGGTCTTTTAACTGGGTGTGTGCAGTGTACTTTTATTCTTGTTATTTTTCAAATGTTTTTATACATTTTAAATTGTAGTGTTTTAAAAAGACAGCTTAATTAATTGTTTTCAAAACTTTTTACCATCAGGTTTTCAGCTGTATTTTTCTTAATCTATGTTGTAAATTAATCCTTGCAAGAATTAATCCTGAACAGATTAGTTTGTGCTATTGCAGGAGAACTTCTTCCTGAAAGCCAATGTGGCTTCTAAGCCAATACGAGTACTACAGATATGGTATTTGTCCATAGACAACTGCAAGAGAAATGTAGAGAGCAGAACAAGGGTCTCTATGTAACATTTGTTGACCTCACCAAAGCCTTCAACACTGTGAGTAGGAAAGGTCTGTGGCAGATCCTGGAAAGACTAGGATGTCCCCCCAAATTCCTTAAAATGATTATCTTGCTACACGAGGGCCAGCACGGTCAAGTCAGATATGGCGATGCTCTTTCAGAGCCCTTTCTAATAACTAATGGAGTGAAGCAACGTTGTGTTCTTGTGCCAACTTTATTTACAATCTTCTTCAGCATAATGCTCCAAAGGGCTACGACAGAGCTCGAAGAAGACGACGGCACCTATATACGTTACCGTACTGATGGTAGCTTGTTTAACTTAAGCCGTCTGAGGGCTTGCACTAAGACTCTAAACTATCTAGTCCGTGAGCTGCTCTTCACTGATGATGCTGCCCTTGTTGCCCACACAGAAGCAGCTCTGCAGCGCCTAACATCCTGCTTCGCAACAGCTGCAGAGCTGTTTGGGTCTGAAGTCAACCTGAAGAAAACAGAAGTTCTTTACCAGCGTGCACCACAGGACGAACACCACCATCCCCATATTGCCGTTGGCAGCTCTGTGCTTAAGTCCGTTCAGCAGTTCACCTACCTTGGAAGCATCATATCCTCAGATGCCAAGATTGACAAAGAGATCGATCACAGATTAGCAAAGGCACATGGCGCATTTGGAAGACTTTACAAAAGAGTCTGGAGTAATAAACACCTGAGGCGGAACACAAAAATCAATGTGCATAGAGCCATTGTACTGTCTATTCTCCTTTATGAATCTGAAACGTGGGTCTCCTATCGCCACCACTTATGACTCCTCGAACACTTTCATTTGCGCTGTTTACGCACCATCCTAAATATACACTGGACTGACTATGTGACGAATGTTGCTGTCCTTGAGCAAGCAGGGATCACCAGCATTGAGGCCATGATATTGAGAACACAGTTGCACTGGGCAGGGCAAGTTTCTAGGATGGAGGACCATCCCCTCCCAAAAATACTACTCTACGGTGAACTCGCCACAAGTCAGCATAAGAGGGGCACTCCAAAAAAGCGATACAAGGACTCCCTGAAACAACATCTCAGGCTCGGCCAAATTGATCACCAACAATGGTCTTCCCTGGCCTCACATCGGGAGGCATGGAGACGCACTATCCACAATGCGGCAGCCTTATTTGAGAACTTACACCGAACAAGTCTTGAAGAGAAACGACAACTCAGAAAGAATCACAACCCGGAAACATCACCCAAGGAAACCTTCTGCTGTGCTTTCGGCAACCGGACTTGTCTATCTCAGATTGGCCTTTTTAGTCATCAGCGTGTTTGCAGAAAACGCGGGATGAGTCCTTCCTGAATCTTCGTTCGTGAAGGAAAGCCAGAGAGAGAGGTTGTAAATTACCTCGGGTCTCATGCTGGAAGAAAGGTGGGACATAACTTAAATAAATATGTAAAATGTTGCAATAACATACAAAACAATTAAAAAAACATTTGCTGTTGGCTACAGGGTACAAATACCAAAGGAATTCCCTTCTTAGACAGAAACCACTGCTCTAACACCAGTTTTGGACAGCTCCAGTAGAGTAATCTGCAGGGCAGGAGTAATATACCAGGGGCCGCTCTTGAACCAGTGCTGAATCTCAGCACCAGGATAAGGAACATTGCCACTTTCTGTTACCACTATGGCCCTCATTCCCATTTTAGTACAGTGAACCAGAACAGTTTGTCAGAGGTGTTTGTATAGGTAAGACAAAATGAAATCACATGTAAATAAAGCTAACTAGCAAGGTGATCCAAGACTGTGAAGACCAATGTTTAACTCTGGAATATATTATCTTCCATACCTCATACCCCTACCCAGATAATAAATGTCATGAGCTTAAAAGGAAAGAAGAGTGCATTTGCTCTAATGCATCATTCCTCAGGAGACATATCTGAATGTGCACAAAGATGCTACAATACACAAAACAATTTCTTTATTCAACAAAATGTCTCATCCCATAGATTTACATCTACAACGGAACAAAAGAGAAACATTTTGTTTCTGGAGTTGAGACAGAGCTATACAATTTTTAACATAGCCCATTAACTTGGAAACATGCTTTGAAATCATCCTGATATGGATCCAGCGCAAGCCTCCAGCAGATAGATGGGCTCCTATCATCAGTGGAAGGCTTTTGATCTTCTTCCACCCAGCTCAAGAGAAAGAAAGCAATCTACATTGGTCCCCCCCCCTCTGTATTCCCCTATGCCACTTGAAAATCTGTACCTAAGGGTTTGGGAATCATTCAAGATAGTGAGGTAGATGTGAGCAGAAGGAGAAAAGATAATTGAAAATGGCCCTTCCCATTTCTATGAGAACAAAACTGTGGATCCAACCCACAGGCCCAAATGTGTATAGTCCTATCTACAGTAGACCCATTGAATCAATAGAATTTATGTAAGTGTCGTTCAGCAATTGATTCAATGAGTCTACCTCAGCTGGGACAAGCAAATGGGCTTAGGCCACAGTGTCCCAATTTAACTTTCCAGTTTATTTATTACAATGAAAACCCCAAAGGTTGAATAACAATGACTAGAAAAGAATAAATATGCAAGAATATATAGAAGAAGGGTTAAGAATGTCAGACTAAAGAACAGGAGGAATTTAAGAGTAAGAAAGCAGCCCTCATTAGACACTGAAGGGAGAATATTCCATGCCTAGAGATCTACTATAAATCCAGTCAGAACAAAGCTGAAGTTTTATCATAATGCAGTATGTTCAGCTCACTTTTATCATTTGTTAAATATATCTATATTTTCATATCTATATTTTCATTCCGTATTCAAGTAAACCAGCTGAAACTAATAACTTCATTTATTATTTATTAGGAAAATGTTTACATGTCATCTTTCTTTAAAAGCCTTTTAGGCATATGCAGGGACATGTATGAATACTACAAGGCATTAATAGATCTATTCACTGCCCTCACATTTTGAAACTCTCCCAAGCGTGGCATGCTGCTGTATAAAAAAGGAAGGAAGGAAGAAATGTCTAACTATGCCTTCTAGTACCTGATTCTCTAGGTCACAATTCAAATACCCAAGTCAGTCTGGCTCTAATTATTAAGATATCAATGAGTATCATAGCAATTTGGTTTTATTTAAAGTGAAACCTCAAGCTATGTAGATGTGCCCAAGAACAAAACATAATCTGCTGGCAGCCCATCAAGGATCACTGTTTAAAAAAAAGAAAAAGAAAAAGCTTTGCGCTAAGTTTCTTGTATTAAAATGTGAATCTGCATTTTCTAAGTATGACTATTTGAAACAGAGCTGGAGAATACCAAAGTATGGAGCTGAAGTAAAGTGTCTGAATACTCAAATGAGAAAAAGATGGACAAAATGACTAAGGAAACAACGGACAGAATGACAGACTGATGTTGGCTTCCAGCCAGTTTGTAGTATGAAGAAAAATCTGAAGGTAAGCCCCAGCAGAGTCAGTGTGTATGAAACCCTTAAAGTTGCTTCAATGTGCACCATTATTGTGTACCTTCATATTGTTCCAACTTATGGCACCCCTAAAGTGAACCTATCATGAGGGTTTCCTCAGCAAGATTTGTTCAAAGGGGATATGCCACTGCCTACCTCTGAAACTGAGGGAGTGTGATTTGCCAAGTTCATACAGTAGGTTTCGATAAACACTGGGTGACCTGGTGACCTGGATTTGAACCCAGGTCTCATACAGCCCTTGTCCAACAATTAAACCAATACACCACACTGGCTCTCTACACCATCCATTATCATGTATCTAAACTCACAACACAGCAAGGGTATAAAGCCAGCTGAAACAATAAGCCTGGTGGCACCATAAAGGCTAAGTTTGTTTGGCATAAATGTCTGGGTATTCCAGCCAACTTCATCTGATTCACTGATTGTACCCTCAGTTAGCAGATATTTATATACATGCTAGGTGATTGGGGAATGAAAGGAAATGAAAACGCAAATAATACCAGCAAGTGATGTTCTTGTTAGTGGCCATTTAGAATTTCCATTCCCTCAGTCCATTCCAACCCCAACATGTACAGACAAATACATGGGATCCATATGAGCCACCACCACCACCCGCCACCATTTTAAAAGCTTTCACATACACCACAACTGAAGATGCTTGGGGCGGGGGCAGAGACAAAACAATAAGTATGTATCCTTTAAACAACACAGAGGTAATGGGCACCTTGTTTTGAAACTGATTTATGCTTCTCAAAGCCTCCTGGAAATATAATTCAGATTCAAAACAAGGTATACATTCCCTGCATGCCTTAATTCCAGTGGGAACTTCAAGGCATTGCTGCAGCAATAGCACATTTCGTGGTAAAATATGGAGGGTTTAAGGAAAGATTCAGAGCGAGATAGCAATGTGGCCACTCAGAAGTCTCTAGGATGCTTCAGAGAGCTTTGGAGGTACCAAGATCCCTACAACAGTCTCCCCTCAAATTGGTGCCCCCAGATGTGTTGTGTTACAACTCCCATCAACTCCCCATCATTTCCAAGTCACCATGTTTGTGCTAAGGAATATAGGAAGCTACCTGGCACATAGAAGCTCCCATCTTTTACAAGGAGGAAGAGGAGGAAGAGGAAAGCAGAGCAAGCTCAGTCTCCATTATATTGGCTATAGCGACTTGCTAATGAATGGCAGCAGCTGTCTTCCATCACCACCACCAACCCCAAACATATTCTCCACAGATTCTTGCAGATTTCACCTTGTAAATTAGATTCAAAGTTACATTCAACAGATAACAACTGTCAAGTTGCAGTTTATAGAAAGACACCAAATGACTAATTGACAGTCTAAAGTGAAGTGCGAGGAAAGTGGAGGTGCATTCTGCTGCCTTCATAATAGGCACAGATAATAGCAAATTGCAATAAGCTGTCCAAAAATAGACACACAAATAATTTATTTTGCGCCCATTCATTTTCAGCCTAACTTTGGCCATGTTTATATTAACTCAATGTATTGTTGTCAGATATCAGAAATTAACCCAGCTCAAGAGGTGTTCCAGGGCTTCTTGTGATGTTTCCATGTGTTAACAAAGATGCCATGTGCTGATTACAATGCACACATTTACAGGAACTGCCATTTGTACACATTCTTTCTATTACAATCTCTGCAAGCAACTGACATGAGTATGTTCTGACTCAGAACATGTTCAAATCAATGGGAAGCATTCTAAGGTCAAGAAACCGATGGGCTAAGGATTAACAGTTCATTAGTAAAAACAGGAGTCAGAGGAATATCAAAGAGAATGATCAGTTGGAGATTTCATTACCATTGCCTTTAAATTCTGCAACTCCATACATGAACAATGTGAAAGGATGAACAATACTAAAATGCATAGCTGACAAAATCCTACTGCTCTAAATGCTCCATCCTAGTACTGTAGTGGCTTTCATGTGCAGAGTGATTATTATGCTATCAGAAAGAAAAATTGATTTTTTTTCTCAAAAGGAAAAAAAAGACATTTTATTTCAATGAACCATCCTTTCATTGACATCCATTAACAGAATACCAAAAGACACAAAGCCTCCCACTGATATATGGGCTTAGTTGTCTCATTACCATGGAAGAAACATCCTAACAACAGCACAATCTGCCATAAAATCAAAACTTCACACAGCAGCCAAATTAGCAATGCAAAGTCAGATGACCTGATGAAATATTCATGCTTTACTCAACAATATCATATTTCAAAATTCATTTTTAACATACCTAAACATGAATTGTTAATTTTTCACAGGCTGTATATCATCTCACATGCATACATATGTAAGTAACTTCTGTAAAATATACCAGTTTCACTGAAGTGGCAGACTTCAAGCATAGTAGCTCACCCACTATATTCTGTATTGTTGATATAAAGTAGAATAGGCAGGGCCGGTTTAACCTGTCTGCCAAATCAGCATTGGCAGGGGGCCCCAAGGTCAAGAGAGGGCCCCGTGTTGGCCTCCTTAATATGAAAATAATGGGATTTCTGGTTTAAAATACCATAGAGTTGCCTTGGAAGGCCTAGAAAAGGGCTAGGGAAGACACATTTTCTAGGAAGACTCTATGGTAGGTGTGCTGTTTTGTGTCCCATGGATAATGAATCCAGGGATACGGGGGTCCTACTATAATCTGAACATCCTGTACGGTGAATAGGTTAGGTTACATTGATCTGAGATAAACATATGGGGGCCCCAAAGTAAAGCATTGCAGGGGGCCCCAAAATTCCTTAAACCGGTCCTGAGAATAGGATTTTACTATGAACATCAGAACCACCATAGGAGGTTGAAACTCCATCCAATCTAGTATACTTTTTTAAACAGTGCATGCAGATGCTTCCAGAAGGCCTGCAAGCTGGGTATAAAGGTTAATACATCAACTCCAGCACCTGATATTCAGAGCTATAATGCTTTTAACATTCTAGCAGTCCATCTTGCAACAGCACAATGAGGTGCTCTCTGCCTTGCACCCTAGACTGCCAGTGCTTTCAAGTGGGATTTCATTTTATCTACTATGAATACTTCAAATTGTATTTTATGGCCATCTAAAAAGCAACCCTAACCCTCAGAAGCACTGTCTGGAGGAGTTAAGGTGTAACAGAGGAGCTCTACTAAATTGAGGAAGGAGGAAACGTGTCCTTCCTTAGAGGCCTCAGTTATGCCTGCAGAAAGCTCCATGGGCTTTCACAACTACCACAGGCTGTACTTCACCTTGAACTAGGCCCCAATAGAGAGTGTTCTGCTGAATCCAAAGACTCTTTGGAGATTTTCAAATAGGGGCAAATGCCACATTCCTGCCCCGCAAGCCCCAATCCCGTTCCTGCCATGGAATAAAGGTAAAATGTTCAAACACTTACCTTAATCCCACGGCAGGAACGTCCTCCCTCTCCTCTCAGCTTCACTGCTGTTTTACAGCAGTGAAGACAAATCCTGCTTGTTCTCACAAGAGAAAGGGCAGGAGGGAAATAAAAAAATAAATAAACACCAATGAAAACAGAGCAAAAATAATAATAAAAAATACAAGTAACCGGGGGGGGGGGGAAGGGTGCAACTTACCTGGGTGTCCCGTTCCTGCCCAGAAGTGTCCAGAATGGACCTCCCTCCCGCACCTGTCATCGCGGGAGAGGAATGGGACACCTTTCGGATCACCCTGATTCCATGTCAGAAATGGAATGGGTGGATGTTTCCCCGTGATGAAAATATCACGGAGAAATGCAGAATAGGGACGAGGAAGACATGAAAAAGGGTCAAAGTCTTCTGGAAAGAAGACTTTTTCCTGACCCTGTTCCATATCTCCCACAGATTAAATTGCAGGTCTGAAGATCTTTGTCTGCCTGAAAGGCCATAGGCTCAGACCAGAAATTATGCCAGACTGCAGCTGGCATAATTTACTCGCATAAAAAATCCAACTGAGGGGAATCTTAAAAGGAAGAACTAATGGACAAAATAAAACAACTATCCTTTGCCTGCTGCCCTAATCAGTGAAAGTTAGCAGGGCTTTGAAAGTGGTGGCTTGTCTTCCATTTCACTCCTTATATTCCAACAGTTAGGAGTGTTTTGAAAGCTACTATCCATTCCTACATCTTGAGACCATGAAAGCCATATATTAATTGCATGATTTAGGGCATAAGACAGTGCCCTGTCACATTGAATTGTTAAACAATGGCCAATAGACACAGGCTTTCACAATGTCCATACTAACTTGTCCCATTCCTCGTTAAAACTGGTTCTCTTTCCAGTCAGTGGGGTTCTGTAAAATCTTTCACAGTTTAGAGATGCAAGAGAAGTCATCACACTGGGACAATATGATATGTTGTCCTCAGCATTTCTTAAAGCTTTTTACAAGAAGGTTACTTTTTTGAATCCTGTGTGCCTTGTGGAACCAATGAAATGGAAGTTGGGCTCCTCCAGGCAGACAAATGTGTCAGAAGGTTGCAGTACAGTAACACCCCCGTGTCTGCTGATCTGCCATCCGCTGATTCAATTACCATAGATGGCGACAGCGGGGGGAGGGGAGAGCAGGGCAGGGCAGGAGGAGGTGAGCTCGCCCTTCCTTTCCCAGGACAGTTTGGTTGGGGGGCAGGGTTCCAGCAGGTCTGGATTTCCATTCGAAGTCTCACTTGTGGAACATTCTCCCAGTTACATTTGTACAGGATTACAACCCAAATAATTATATTAACATTAGGCAGAGCACTATTGTTACTCCTGTAATGCTGCACAACATGGATAGAATCATTGAGCTGAAAGGGGGTCCCATGGACCATCAGGTCCAACCCCCTGCTCAATGCAGGATTTCCAGCTAGAACATCCCCAGCAGGTAGCTATTCAGCCTGTTTTTGAAGACATCCAGAGAAGGAGGCCTCACCAGCTCTCTAGACAATTGGTTCCACTGCTGAACCCGTTACTATAATGACATTTCTTCTAAAGTTCAATCAAAATCTAACCTCCTGTAACATAAAAGCATTATAATTAGATCTACCCTCTGAGGCAGCAGAGAAAAAGCCTGCCACCCTCTCCTCTTTGTGGCAGCCCTTTAAAGAGTGTGATAATGTCTCATCTGTCTTCTTTTCATCAAGCCAAACATGCTCAGCTTCTTCAACCTCTCCTCATATGATTTGTTCTTTATACTTCTTATCATCCTCACTGCCGTTCTCTGAATTTGCTCCAACTTGTCTATATCCTTCTTAAAATGAGGTACTCAGAACTTGATATGCCAGTTAAGGCCTGACTAGTGCAGAATATAGGTGGACTATTGCTTCCCTCGTCTTGGAAACTATGCTTCTATTAATGCAGGCTAAGATAGCATTTGCCTTTTTTGCTGCAGCATCACACTGCAAGGATGATGTTCAACTTATGATCACCAATCATCCCTAAGCTTGAGGTGCACTTGATATGGTTACTTATCATAACATACAAGCATAAAATACAAACATATTATGGCTAAGATACTGAGAAAATGTAGCAAGGACTGCAAATTCACAGTAAAAATTTAAGTTTTCATTCAGATTAGTTAGTTCTTCTGCTTTGCATGGAAACTCCACACAATATCTTCCTACTCCATATTCTTGTGCTAAACCTGTAACAGTTTTATACTCGAGGACATAGTCATTAAATACATAAGCTGGGTGAAATAGGTGTCAGGGAGAAACTTTACCCTGCGACCAGTCTCCTCTTATTCAAAAAAGATCCATTATCTTATTAGGGGGATTTCCTTTCATACAGTAAAGTATCCCTGTGGGAGAGGGAACTGATGTTATTAGTTGCATGGCTTAGATCACACATACTCCTGAAGGTCTGACTGGCACCAACACTCTTATCATTTTGACACTAACTTATAACTTGGTTGTTCACCAAAGCCTTTGGGCCTCATAAATTCAACCCAACTACAGTGTACATAGACCCGGCACGGTGTAGTGGTTTGAGTTTTTTACTAAGACACTGGAAGACTAGGGTTCAAATCCCCACTCATCCACAGAAACCTACTGGGTGACCTTGGCCAAGTCACATTATCTCAGCCTCAGAGGAATGCAATGGCAAATATCCTCTGAACAACTTCTGCCAAGAAAACCCTGTGATAGGTTTGCCTAAGGATCATTGTAAGTCAGAAATGACTTTAAGGCACACAACAATGACAACAAATAGTGTACATAATTTTTAAAACTTTTAAAATATTTAAAATCTGTTTTTAACTTATTACTGAAGTTTAATATGTTTTTAGTTTATTTAATTATTTCATTGTTTTAAACTGTAACTTGTTTTAATGCTTTTTGTAAGCTGTCTGAGATCTTTGATATAGGTTGGGGTATAAATATTTTTTAATATAAATATAAATATAAATATAAATATAAATATAAATATAAATATAAATACAATCCTCTGAGCCCAACTTGTCCTTCGATAAGTGCCAGTAAGCTACAGTACATAAAGCTTTAAAAGGATGCTCTAAGAGAGAACTCAGTTCAGATTAGAACTCTGGGAAGCTACATTTTTGGATTGAGACTCCCAGAAATTCCCCAGCTGACACAGCTATTGACTTTGCCATCAGAAGGATTCTGGGAGTTATAGTCAAAAAGATAACTTTTCCAAGCTCTGGTTCAGAAGATGCATCCCTGAGTGAGAACCATGTAACTCTCTAGAATGCAAGTCCCACCAGCCCTTGCCAGCAAAGCCAATGGTGAAGAGTACTGGGAGCTACTACCCAAGAGGGACACACAATTCCCAATTCCCAGCCCTGATGTACGTCCCCAGATGGGAGACATCTTCCTGTGGTCATTAATATTGTGAGGAACAATTCCTTTCACATTTTGGAGGACTCCTTGAGGGGAAATTGGGCTAAGGGAATGTGTCCTCCAAGGCCCATTCTTTTCACACCATTTTGTCCCAGCCTGAATGGAAGCAAAATGCTGGTAAGCTGCTCCCCTTCAGCTTAATTTCCAGCCTTAGTTTGATGAAGGTTCAACCTCTTCCTTCTGTCAAAGTGATACTGGAGGGGCAGCTTGCTCTGCTGCTGTGTTCTGAACTCTTAGAGATTGGTTGATGAAACTGTACTCTCTTGATCCTATTACACCATTCAGCAGCTAGAAAACAGATTTTTAGTCTCTGCCAGAATTCATAACATCAAAATCCTCTTTAAATTAATTACATACATGTAAAAGGGAGAGTTTATTGACCTTGAAAGTACTCGATTATATATTTTCCCATCTGTAACATTTAATCCAAATTACATAAACTAAACATGGTTTGGCTATTTTCAGACGAAGCAGCAAAAACCAAAGCGAGTTTACATGACTACTGCAATCGTTTTCTATTCTTCCATCAAGAAGAAATAAACAGGCAGATGCTAAGTAGTTTTCTTCTGTCAATGGAAGGCTTCCATCAATCTCCTTTTTCCTTCAGACTTCTGAACCCCGCTCTCACTTGTTCCAGATGGTCTCATAACTATCTGGTGGAGGGCACAGGGGTTCCAAGGATGACGGGAATTCTGAAAATCATGGCCACTCTGACTCATTGACAGAACATAACAGAAGTCTTCTGTTAACAGAGGAAAACTAACTAGATTCTATCCAATAATTTTCCTAAAAGTCCACAAAAGCTATCAGTGCAGAGATGTTTGGTCACTCTTGTTGCATGAATTTGTACTAGTCCTTTTGTGATATACTGATCATTTTAAAATGAAATTAAAGTCTTATTTTGCAAAATTTAATTTGTAGACCTAAAGTATGGCTGTTTGAGCAATGATATGACAGTTTTAAAGCCCATAACAAGAACTATCTTGATTATATCTTCCAGAACTCATACCATATAAAGTAGAATGACCTAAATCCAACTGTTCATCTAAATTAGACACATTCAGTCAATGGGAAATTGGTAAATGAACACAATCAGAGCAAACACTGATTCAGCGGGTTTGCTCTGAGACTAAGATTTGGATTTGCCTTCCCATAGCCTTCAGCTGTCCTGATTTGGCAGTCCTGATTAATTCTCTGTCATCCCACTTTTTCAGCTGCTTTTCAAATGTCCCAGTTTTGCTCTCCTCCACCTCCTTTCCCATTTGTCCTTTGCTTACTTCAGTTGGTAGAAACTGAGTTCAAACTGCAAAGTAGTTTGCACACAATTAACACAGCAGGAGAGAGAGGAGAGGTGGGGCAGAGTCTTGCCCTTCCTTGTAGACTCATACAAAAACAAACTCATGCAGCCTGTCCTAGTTTGTGTGTTCTTCCTCAATGGTAACTTTTGTCATCTTGAACACACTCTTATGTTGCTTGATCACATGTGTCCTGGTTTTCATCAGTGAAATGTATGACCTCTATATATTTTGGACTAAAGCTCCTATGAGCCACACTCAGGGTGGTCAATGGTCAGTGAAAGGAACATCAGAAGACTATCTTATACAGAATCAGGCTATTAGTTCATCTAGTTCAGTGTTGTCAACTCTGACTGGCAGTGGCTTTTCAGGATTTCAAGCAGGATTCTTTCCTCATTCTCTCTGGTGGTCTTCCATCCAAGTATTAGCCAGGCCCAACCATGTTAAGCTCCAAAAAGCAGATGAAATTAGTGTGTCCAGTTGCATTCTGAAGCTGCAGTCAGAAGCATCTGGAAAGTCTCAGGTAGTCCATCCCTTGATTTGTCAGGACACAGTGAGATGACAACTTCATGGTTTAGTGTCTCAGGATTTGTCTACACCAGCCAGAAAAATCCATGTTCTGTCTGGAGTATTTTAGCCCTGGGCCCATGGCATTCTCCAATCAACCCCCTATTACCTGCCTCACACCCATGGCCGGTGTATGAACTGGCACTTCTCTTTCCCTCACCAGTCGCCTCTTCCAAGGGCAGGAACAAGGCACTCAGCCATGGTCACATGGCTGGGTGCCTCACAGTGACCCCAGCAGATATGACATGCGTGGCGTGGCCGGAAAATGGCAGCACCGGACACCACACAGGCCGTGTGTGCAGACACACACACCTGTTGCAGTAACGGAACTCACTGTTTTCTCCAGAAGAACCAGAGCAAATGGTGAGGGTTTTTTAAACACATTTATGTGCAGTTTTAAGGGGTATTTGCCCTGGATTCTTATTGGAACTGCCTGGACATCGTCTAGGTGGTTCAGACTAGGATCGGGGCAAAACCCCTGCAACATCTGGACTGCTAGACGCAGGAAATGGGGGAGGCCATTTCATTTGGCCCATCTAGATGAGCCCTCAGATGTTCTGAGTCGTACAAATGCACTTACTAGTCCTTGCTGGTGAAGTGTACATTTAATCTGTAAAACCTCCATTCTGGTGTTCTTGTACTACACAATACAGTTCTTTTTTTTCTTAAGGAGAAAGTATTAAATTGACCTGAGTAAAGGGCTGATAGAAATCCTATCATAAAAATGTAAACCATATTCAGAAAGCCAAACAATTTTCTCTCTCCAAAAACTGAATCCTTTTCCAAATATGTTTGAAAATTAATAAACACACAAAAATACTGTTGTATGTACATGTCTTTGGAACTGATAAGCCAGTATACCTGTGTACAGAAACAACATGCTTCACGGTATACACCACTTCAAATCATTCTGTTCTTGATTATACCTTCTGTTATATCTAAATTAAGATTTAGATATAATATTGTAAAATGTTGCAACTCTTCTAGGCTTTCTCTTTCTAATGGTAAATTATTAAAAGCTTGCAAGAGAGAGATAAGTGGCCACTTCAGGTCAGTAGCTTATAAATGTTCTTGGAAAAGCTACTGGGAAAAAAGCCATGAAGATTAGTAATTGGGAGCATATTTCATATGCAACTCAGTTGACATAAGCCAACAGAGAAAAACTGATGTGTCTAAGGAATTTAGATCAGAGAAACATGTGAGAAGTAAAAAGCACACAGCTTTAACACCACATAACAAATGTCATGGGCAAATATTGAAAGTTAGCTTAGAACAATGTTTTCTATAAAACATCCATAGGATCAGATATTTGGAAACGGTGGTATTTCTTTATTTATCTGTTTTCCTATAGCCTGAATTTCATTAGATGAAAATATCCATTGGAAAAGTAGATCTGGGACCAAAGGGTTCCAACTCTCCTTACAGTTCCACAACTGTATACTTCATGGTCCTCATTAAGAGTTCTTCTTGCATTGCTCCAGTGGCAGACTAAGGGGGTGCAGAGAGGCCGAACCACATGGGGTGAAACTGTCAGAGGGAGGGGTGACACCGGCCTTAGCATTGATTAAATATAGAAGTGGGGAAAGTGCAGTTGTATGTCGCCCACAGGGCTATTTTTTGATCCCAGCCCCCTTAATTTTGTTTTAAAAATATTTCTTGTTCCTAGAGTGGGGGCAGAGGCATATTTGTCACATGGCCAACTGGGTAAGCCCAGAAGGATAGAGTGGATGCCTAGATTCATCCGAGGACCTGAGGTTCCCTAGCCCTGCTTTAAGGCATACATTCTAGACAATCATGGGCCAAGATCCTACACTGCTTCAGTGTAGTGTAAATATCCACCAGTAGAATTTAGTTTACACAATACTGAATACTAACACAGTGCAACTTATGTGGCTCAATGTTGAATGCACATGGCTGACTCCCCATTGTTAACTGCAATGCACAGAGGCAATGTGCATTTACAACCTACTCTGTGTGCTCTAACTTGCTACCATATACACAACTCATACGTCATCATCAGCTGGGTAAGACATTATTGCAAAAAAAAAAATCACTCTGCATATGTACAGCAACTTTCACCTGCATATGTCACTAACAGGATGCCAGGCATGGTGAGGAAGCAAGGTGGAGCTATTCTCCTCATCCTCTGCAGTTTTATTAAGAATATGTAAGGAAGCAAACAAACAAAATGGCTTCCTTGTGACTGCATGTATTTTTATGGGGGAGGGGAGGGGAGTAAAAGAAAGGAAGAATTATCTCCTCTATGCGACAGCAATTGTGCTGATTTTCTACCAGCATCGGAGTTTTTGCTTAACAAGTGTGTGTGTGTTTTCCTTTGCCCACATCTTAATTCAGAAAAGCCCCAAAGCAAATGTCCAACAATCTAATTAAAACTACAGATGGCTCGCTGCTGATGTACACTAAAATGTGTGGGTCCTTGGCATATTTAACACTGCCAGTGCAAAAACTCTGGATGCCGTTGCTTCAGTTGTTCTTGCTTTACTAGTCCATGTTTTGTATTATACTCCTCATCCATGATAGACAGTTTTGCGCCCACAGTAACCCCAGGTTCTCAGAACAATATGCATACATGCAAAAGCCATCACAGAGACAGACACATCCAATTTTAAAATAGGAAAATACTTGAAAGTAAAAAAGCAGCTGAACTCGCCATCACATATACGTGTAGTCTGCAGCAACTTTCAGAACAATTTTCACTTCGGTAAGTGAGACTCACATATTCCCTTAGCTTGTTTAGGAGCCAAGCTAAACTGCAAGCCAACATTTCTTTATTTGATAGGCATATTAAGGGAATGTAAGAAAGCCACTGAAGATATGATCCATTTGACCAGCAGAAAACTCTGCAGTGCACAAAGATCTTCAAGGTAAACACACCTTCATCATGTTGCTTAAAAGTCAAAACTAGAAGCAAACGTACACTGAGTCAACAAAGCCAAGTTACATGTAAGAGAAATATAATAGAAACTATCTGGCATTCTAAGGCAGCAAGAAATTGAGAATTAACAGTGCAATGCTCCTTAAATATATTTGGAAAACTTTAAATTTTACTGACTGAGAACTATGGAGACCACAGTTCACAAACATTGCAGCATATTCTCAACAGCAAGTGACTACTAATCAATACATTTCACTATATAGGGATGGCTTGCTAATATGGTGGGTAAAGGTCCAGACCACTGCCGTAAAGTGAATATTGCCTTAAGGCAAATCACAGCCTTTTTAAAAATTTGCCAGTGCATACAAAGGCCCAAAAATATATTTACACTATAATTTATTAAGTGTACAATAGTGCTAGGCCTACAAAATTAATGCAAAAGTAAAAACATTTACAACACTGAGACATAAAGCAAGTGCTCAAGAACTTGTGCGTAGGGACAAAGAGGACCACTATAACAATCAATGCAGACAAACAGAAGACCACAACAAAAAAGTAGAACAAAAGCCCTCTTCCACAAGATCTGAGAAATCAAAGGGAAATTTAAACCAAGAGTTCATGACACTGTATTTCCAGTTACTATGTATGGTTTTGAAAGTGGACAGTGAAGAAGACTTATAGGTAGAGAATCAACTCATTTGAAATGTGGTGCTGGAGGAGAGTTCTGCAGATACCCTGGACTGCAAAAAAGACAAAATAAATGGATCCAAGAGCAAATCAGGTTTGAGCAATCCTTGGAAGCCAAGATGACTAAGCTGAGACTTATTCATTCATGGATAGTCCTCATAAGTCAAAGTAGTTTGATTTGATAGTAGTTAATAACAATATTATTATTTAAAATAATTTCAGTAATAAGGAACAATTTAAAGGAGGAAGTCTAGCTTGCAGAGTACCAAAAACATGGAAATACAAGAACCACTTTGTATTAAAGATTAGTTTTGTTACACAACTGCATAAAAAATTTCAAAGAAAATTTTGAATCCTGTTAATATTCAAATATTTAAGATTTACAAGCTTATAATTAAGTGGACAGGGTTTTTTAAAACTAAAGTATGAAAAATAGGGGGAAAGCCAATTAAATGGTTTTTACCACTGGTGTCAAACTTTATTAATTTGGAATTTAAATAAACACACTTTATGAAATTCATATACAGATATCAGTGGAAAACTGGTTTAGATGAAAAGAGCATTAACAGCTGAGACCAAGATTTTCTGTCTCAGAGCATAATTAATTCATATTAATAGGAAGGTTTGCCTTGAAGATACGTTCTGCTCTTATTTAGCTGGTTCCACTTATCTTAAATTTAACACTTTGAAATAATTTCCTATGACTGCAGTGACTCAGTATGCGCGCGTATGTGTGTGCACGTGCATGTGCACAACTTTCTATAAAGGTGGCCTGTGCTATGAATATTTTTGTATTATCTTTCTTTATCTGCTGATAAACCAACCATCTGATACTTTAGTCACACAGCTTTTAGGCCAAAACTGAAACGTTTATCAGAGTATATGTTCTATTGAACTCATTACACTCACTTGTAGTAGATATAAGTACACTCTAAAAAGCAACCTGAGATACATCTGCTATAAGGAATAATTTCATTGACTCTTCATTGGCTGATCTCACTGTAAGCCTCACTGAACTTTCAGAGTAGACACTTCAATTATGCTGTAAAACGGTGCTACTCAAAGTGGTGGCCCATGGACTGGTGTAGGTCCCAGATGAAACAGGAAAGATGCTCAAAACATTGTTGTTTTACTGATAAAAATACCCAATGCATTTTGGATGAAACACCGGAGATTTTTTTACCAGTAAAATAACCAACTTTTGAGCATGTTAAGATGCTTCTCAAGTTTTTTCTTCTGGTGCCTGAGCCACAGGCTGCTGGTCCCTGCTGAGTTTCCAGGAAAGAAAGAGATTGCAGCTATTAGGTACAATTGTAGCTAACGGGCACAAATGTGGTACCAGTCCCTAGACCACTGGAAAAAATAATTGTGTCTCCCATCATCAGACAGCTTTGGAAGCACTGCTGTATAAGAAACAATGTACAGTACAGTACTTTACTCTTGGAATCTTATGTTATCCCACTGGCAAAATTCAAAAAGTGAGTTGTTATAGAAAACAAATATTCAATCCCACTGCAGCACTAAAATCATTAACTAGTATTTTAAAAGAGGCTATTGTGGGGGGACACATTCTGGACTGTTCATATCTAGAACCTACAGAATAATTTAACAGAAAAATCTCTGAATCATAGAAAACAATGTGCTGTGCACACATTCAGAGTCATAATGGTTAGTGTATATGGATTTGTTAGATATGAGAATTAATTCTCATGGAACAGTTGTAGCATGCTATTTCTAAAGAACTGGCAATGTCAGAACAGATAGAGAATTTCTGGATTTGGAACAGAATAAAATATTTTAATCAAGGGTCTATTCACGCTTTGCATTCTTAATACATCGCTGGTAATATTTTCTACACTGGATTTAGTGCCCTTCCCATAGAAAATCTTTTTGACAGAAACAAGCTTATATAAACGCATTATTTATTCCTGGCCGTAGGGCCTGAGAGACCTTAGTGTTGCTACTGAGTGCAATGTGCTGTTTATGCAAATACATCTCTTGCACCTTATCACAGTGACTGTTTTTAGCAGAAGGCTTTTGGATTTGGATTAAGTCCTTTATCTGAAATACTGGCACAAGTGTTACTGCATCAGAGGAAAGCTCTGATGGAAAGCATTTGCAGTAGTACGTTTTCCTCTTGCATCCACTTATCATTTTTCAGCATCTTCAGGTTCAGTTTCAAGGAGGGGATAAACAGGAGAAAAAGGCAGTGGATGCACTCAAATATACTTTTTTAAAAAAGTTAGAGGGTTTGAACTCAGCTATATGGCTGCTTTTTTTCAACTCCACTCTACACCCTCTTGCCTGCAAGTTCATTCCTATTAAATTCAGTGGTAATTACTTCTGAGGAGACCAATCTGATATAAATTAGTATTTATATCATGTATCCCACTCTCATATCACAGTTTCTTGCCTGTAGACAAGGGCTCAGATTCTTGCACTGTATCCCAGTCAGGTTCATTAGCTTGAAGAAGGGGATTCGTTTCGTTCATCATTAAGGATCACAGTAATAATGCTCCCTTGGTTTTATTTTATGTATTTAATAATACATATTAAATATATTAAGTGTTCCTTTGTATCTTTACAAAATTCATGCCAAAAGGCGGTGAAACCTAGTGGAAGAAATCCATTGTTAAGAGTGTCCATCAGAAATTGAAACACAAAGCTGAGCTGCAGATAAAACCAGTTATGAGGGTATTCACAGGCATGGGTAACTTGTGACCCTCCAGATACTGCTGGAATGCAATTCCCATGAGCCCCTTAGCCAACATAAACAATGGTGAGGGGCTAATGAGCATTTGCAATCCAATATCTGGAAGGCCACAAGCTGCCCACCCCAGTCTATCAGGAAAGTAATCTATAAGTATAAAAAATACATTATGTTTTTAAGGATCTTTGGGTGGAACTTTTCAACCCCTTAAGAGGAAATGTAGAATAGAAACCATGATAACCTAAGGCTATCCTACCCAGCAGGGCTAACTATGGATTCTGCTGTCCAGTACCCATTCACCCTCATTCCTCTATCTTTACTTGGATACAAGATGCACGTTGAGAGTAGGGATATGGGGAGATAGCCTTTGTGGGTATTGTTTTGTCTTGGACTACTATACAAGTGGAGCCTCCAAGAAAAAAATCCCTCTGTATTTTCCTTAAAAGGGGTGCTTCTGTTTAGGGCTTGAGCCAACCATTGCCTTCAAGTGGGGGGATTATCCTCATTCCCTTTCTCTTTTTCTTTTCTAGCTGTTGCTCTACAACATGTCTTCTAATAACCATGTCTTCTAATAACCAAACCATGTCTTCTAATAACAAGCTTCTGTGGAGCTGAAGTCTGCAGAAGTAAAAACGATAAAGAAAAAAAAGCTGAGCACTGATATGTACTCACTGGCCTTTTGATGTGTATGGTACTGGCCTCTTAATTGTTGTTTGTGGGTTTTTAAAAAGGTTTTTGTGTGTACTTCTGCAAGCTTCAGGGTTCTAAAAGGCAAGCTTATTCTTTTTCTTTCTCAGTGGCAACATTTTGTCTGCATTCCCGATGACACTCACCACCTGAGCCTCTTCTTAGACAAAATAAAGGTGGTACGTTTGAGATAAATGTATGCCATATGTCCTAATTAAGTACTCCATTAACACCCCCATCTCCACTACTGTCACCATCATTATCATCATATACAACAGCAAGGATTACTCTGGCTTTTTAATTTCATTAGACAACATATTTACCAAATGACAATTTGGTCCTCAAACTCAATAATCAGAACAATAGCCAATGCCAACGCCTAACTGCAAAATTGAAAATCCAATAGCAATTTGCTTTAAACCATGCAAAATATGAAATTTTAAAAAATACATAATATAAAACATCTCTCAAGAACAAATCATAGGGATGGTCAATCCACCAATAACATCCCATCAAATACCCATGAGTAGAGAAATGTCTTAATCTTGCACCAAAAGAATATTTTATTTTATTCAAATATTTCTTTCATACTATCATGAGATCTCAGGTGGCATATAATTAAAACAGTATAAACTCCAGATAAAACAAGAGAATAATTTAAATAAGATACATGCATATTCAAGAAATCATCAGGTTAAAACAGCAGAAAAAGGCTAAAGCAGTTGAAATCATGTACATGTACACTTTAAGAGTAATAATATTAGGCCCCAAAGGATCGATGATGGCAATTCCTCTTCTTGTCCCCGCCCTCCAACCTGCGTTGGGGGTGCACCAAATACCTAGTTGATTACAGCACCAAGTCTCACTGGGGAGAGTAGTATGGTGTAGAATAAAAAAACTGTGTCTCTGTCTTCCACTGTCTTAAGAGCTGTTTAAGGAAAGCTAATCATTTTTTCCAGATGGCTTTCTTGGCTCAGTACCAAGTCTTTATAAAGTCAAATGTGAAGTTCTGGGTTTTTTAAACATTTTTACAAAACAATAGGAAAATGCAGAACAGACATTCTGTCTTTGGAAAGGAGCTATCTTGTTAAGTTCATAAACAGCTGAGATTGCCAAGAAATCAGACTAAGGTAGTTCTTCAAATGCTGAAATCTTTTCATTTCATTTTTCAGTTCCACTCTTATTTCCAAACATCTGGACTTATTTAATGTTATAAATATGCTACAAGAGTCTGATAGTAGCTATAAAAGATTTAGTGATGTATATTAATACTATTGACAATTTATGACGTAGGTATTTTATCCGTTCTCCCAAAAATACTCTATAGATTGGCAGCCTTTGAAGTTATTCAGAGTGATGGTAAGGAATGGGTGATATGGACGTTATCAGGCAAGGCAAATAAGGTATCATAAGGACACGTAATGATTGCAAAAGGGCACACATACCACATGATGACGCCCTTCATGATCATGTCCTGTCCAAAAAAGTACTTTTTTATTGACGTCTCAAGCCATCAATTGAGCTCTGTGGTGTTTTTGTGCCTTTGCCAAGAGAAAAAGTAAGTGTGTGGGGGGGCGTTCTTTTGCTGGAATAAAAATGGCCTTAATTACACTGGCAAATGAACATTTTTAGAGGGTAGTCTAATAAAGTCCCTAGTCTCTGGAGCAGCAGAAAACAAGCTTGCTCCATCCTCAGTATGACATCCCTTCAAATATTTGAACATGGCTATCATGTCACCTCTTAACCTTCTCTTCTTCAGGCTAAACATACCCAGTTCCCTAAGCCACTCCTTATAGGGCATGGCTTCAAGACCTCCCACCATCCTGGTCACCCGCCTCTGGACTTGTTCCAGTTTGTTAATATCCTTCTTGAATTGTGGTTCCCAGAACTGGACACAGTATTCCAGGTGAGATCTGACCAAAGCAGAATAGAGTGGCACTATTAATTCCCTTGAACTAGACACTATACTCCTATTGATGCAGCCTAGAATCGCATTTGCTTTTTTAGATGCCACTTTACTGGACTAAGTGTTCTGTCTACAGACTGAGACATTCCAGATATGAAATAACATTCTGTTTGGTGTAACATGCCGATAACCTACAGTTGTTACCTATCAGCGTGACTGTGTATGCAAAGCTCAAATAACTATACATCTGGCATTAGTCTTCCCCTCTAAAACCAGGATAGAAAACCTTTGTTACTCCAGGTACTTTGGATTACAGCTCCCACAGCCCCTCACATTGGCTATGCTGCATAAGAATCATAGGCCAAAGCATCAAGGTACCCACAGCAGGGTCAGCCCTGTTTGGATGGGAGACCATCAACAAATACCAGGTGGTAAAGGCTATATTTCAGAACAAGGAACTGGCAAAACCACTTCTTAAGTATTCCTTGCCTAAGAAAACCCTATGAAATTTATGGGGTTGCCATAAATTGACAGTCAACTTGAAGGCACATACACACAATAGTACAGTGGTACCTGTCAAGATAAAAGCTTGCTTAGGAATATTAGAGGGTGATCAAAGAGCCTCTTTGCTAGAACAAGTTTGCAACAGAACATACTACTTATGGGACAAGCCTTGAGAGAGATAGTTAATATAACCGTTACCCATACATGAGAAAAATACAGTATGCACGTATTGGCATAACTGAAAGAAAAAAAACAGGTGCCTATTAAAAGCTTTTCCAATCAGATCATTGCTTTAAAAAAATCAACTTTACCACGAACATAAAGAATGTTTAGTATACTTTTCCACAGCTGAAATTATGACAGGAAACATATTCAGCTGCTGCAAACTGTCACATCTCTATTGAGATGTATAGTACTTGTGTTATTTAATGTGTTAACTGTGCCTGTTTATAACATTGTTTAATTGTGTCTTAAGGGGGTGGGTGGGATTGAGGGTTTGGATGTATATTTTAATTGTTGTAAGCCGCCCCGATTGCGTTTCGTAGAGGGGTGGGATATAAATAAAATTTATTATTATTATTATTATTATTATTATTATTAATTGTGTCTACCAGAAATTGTGAGCAAGGCACAAGAGTGGCTCAAGATCTTTTGATCCCATAAAGACAATTACAAAAAAGAGAGGAGAAATTCTCTTTGGTTTAAAGCAAGATGTTCTAGTTGTAGCAATGTCCCCATTCAAGCAAGGAAATTCAAGACAGTAGATCATTCCCTCTTTTGCTGACTCAAAACATGGCCACATTGATGGAGTCTTCTTGTACTTTTCATCTCAAGTAAACAGTACAGCATAATCTCATTGACAATAAGACTCCCTAGATAGCACATCCCTAGTGCTGTGGAAGAACAGAAATAAAAGCCTGGCTTTGACAGTGGCAACATAGCCAAAGAACAGATTTGCAGCATAGTCCTATTCACAGTCATATACTATTTTTACTAAGCCAGTTCAACTGATTTGTATGTGGGGGAGGGGGGTTGCTCTGTGTGGGTTTTTTTTTTTAATGGGCTTAGCCCCAGGTAAGACAGATACATAGGAATAAAAATAGTATAACTTGCAAATAGGATTGTACTCTTACATGTACAATTTCCCACAGACTATCTGTTCTAACAGCATCTCCCTTTATACGGTTTCCTTTCTAACTCAAAAATCCTTTCCGAACGAAGACTAAATGAAGTTCAGCAGGCTAATAAGATCTATGTCAATTATTGTGCTACCCCACTTGATCTCCACACTGGAAAGTAAATAACCACATTTCCTTCAGCCCTGAAGCAAGGGCAGCTGTTAAATATCAAATTTTAACAATCCACTGGTATCCATCCCATCTTTTTATTTGGTGCAACCTTCAGGTGGATACAAGCATCATGAATACCAGTAAGGCCAGCTTTAGGACTGGGCATGGGGGGGGGGTTGCCTGGGGCATTGAGATGAGGAGGTACCAAACTGGGGGGGGGGGGCAAGGAAGGGCTCAATGCCCACATTTTTTTAATGAAATGTCTTAGAAAGCACTCCGCATCTATAAATAAAGTCAGCATTACTAGTGGCCTCAGTGCACGATAATCAGTAGTTTCAATAGCTGTGGTAGGTTAGGTTTCACTCTCTTTATTTCAGCAGGATTCTCATTACATGTAAAGCTCTTAATGGAAATTGGATCATCCACACTGTCCTTGTTGAGCATGTCCACATTTTCCTACCGCTACATTAGGAACCCTGAGCCCCAGACAGTGTTTTTTTTTTTTTAAAGAATACTGCACATTTTCACAAATACAGTATTTCAGTCACAACTCTTATTTGTACCCCACCATGACAGGTGGTATTGTGCTACCAAGCTGACTGATGTACAAGACAGTTCAAAGACACAGGGCTCATCTACACAAGCCAGGAAAAGCCATTTCCCTATCTGTATCCTGACTACAGATCAGGCCTGTTCCTCCCCGTTACCTCCACATAACAGGAGGAAGTCCTGAAGAGCATGCTAGCCCATCACTGCAGCCACCGCCACTGCCATCTCCCTGGCTCTCCCAGAAGCAAGAAAGCCGGCCTGCAACATGTGACCAGCCTTCCTGCTTCAGAGAGAAAGCAAGGCAGACCAGCAGCTGAAGCAACAGGCCAGCCTGCTGGGACGGACTCTTGTGGACACGCGGCCCTTATCCATTCCTTCTCAGTGGGTACGGATTAAGCCAGGTATTATTTTAGAATGCAGTAAAGAGCCCTACCCTGTCTTCCCCCTGTCTGAGCCTTGTATCTGCCCCAGGGGTGGTGAGAACTGCCTGCGGGCAGAACAGGGCAAAAGCCCTGTGTCGTCAAGACTACAGGGTTCTAAGGTCCCATCTATATGGGGGGGGGATACAAACACGTTCGAAAAAGCAGGCATTTGCAACAATGCGACCTGTCTTCACAGTCAAAAGAGCCCCCCTAAACTCCACATGACCCCCTAACCAAGATGGCAGCTGTGAGTGATTTAGTTGTGATTTTAAATCTGCCACCAAGTATTTTTTAAAAACGGTTTCCCATTGTATGTACATGAGATATTTGGTATTTTTAAAAAAAGAAAAAAAAGAGAGTATAAGATCGCCATTTGATCGACTTACTGGACCCTTGCTTACCCCAAAATCCAATATGGTGGCAGCAACCGCTTTCCCTGTTTGCTAGCCCCACCCCCATGCTCATTCAGCCAATCAAACTGTGCTGCCTGTTCATATTTGTGCAAACACGACTGTCCAAACGATTGCACATTCGCATGTTGTATGGAGCTTTTTAAAAAAATCCAGACAAGGCCCCAGATGCTACACATACGGACTTTGCGGTGGATTTGGCTGCCTCTCTTCCTAATGACACGTATTTGTGCAAATGTCCATATGAATGGATTGCCTTCCATTCACATCCCATTCGTATTATTTTCACCATTTAGACAGGCCCTAAGATGGGGTAAATAGCCTGTGCAGACCCTGTAGCCATGTTAATCTGGCTCCTGCCTTTAGTCTGTTCTGTAATAGATCTCAAGACAGTTGTTAAGTTTGGTCATGTGGTTACTACAACTCTATATTTTTAAGTAATGGTAAGTTTTAAAAAGTGACAAGGGAAAATGGGTGAAAAAGAAGCTATAGCCTGGAAGACTGTAGTAATCATAGATACCTGTACTTTCCTTTTAAGACTGGTTGTACCACTCCAGCAGAGGGCCTATTTCCTGTAGCTAAAGGAGGAAGAGAGCTATTGCAGCAGGTGCTATTTCTCTGTTTGTGCTGAGCATAATAAAAACCCTATGAGTAGCCCTACAACCCATAAGAGTCATCCCCACACCAGAAGACAGGTATTTCATTGGGATCCTAGAGCTGGAGAAGGAGTGGGCTGAAAACAGAGTAGCAAATAAAAGATAGCTGACTCTGGGCTCTGTTCATAGACATTGCTGTGTGGATACTAGTTATACAAGTATACCTCAGTTAATGAATTAGATGTGCTCCTTGGCTTTACTTCTTTTACAGAAACATTTGTACCAGAGGGAGAAATACCATGGAGAGAATAGGGACAGGTTCCTATGCCCCAAAAAAGGAAGAGTAGTTCAACATATTTTTGGCAAAGTTTTTATTCAAAACTAACATTATGCACATGTGAAATGAAACAAGCAGGGCAGAAAAGCCTTGCATAAGTAAACAAAAACATTTTGAATCTTCTAGAAACCATTTGAAAGCTTCTTTCAAAATTCATCCTGGGATGATCTTTTTACCAGCCTCCACTTTTCTAATGATTTCCATTGTGGGGGCAAAAATTAATAAATATGTTTTTGCAACATGCCAGGGTAGCTAGTGAGGCAGGCTAATCTGCTTTCCCCCTTTTTTTGCTCTTTATGCATGCTCAGTAAGTGATTCTGGAGGGAGCTGGTTACCTTGCCTGTTGTACATGAACACACACAGCTATAGTAGGATCACCTAGACTGGAATTCCATTCATTCCCATTATTTACTGCAAACAGATGCTGCAACCCAACATTGAAAGGCTATCTTTCTCTAGCCCTTCTTCACCATCTTCCTAATGCCAATGCTGCAAAAATAGATTTTAAAAAAATCTAGCTAGACAGAAGAAAAGAAAGTGGGCGGGGGGCTGCACTCCCACAAAGAGACTTTCTAAAGAGGAGCTTCTTTGTTACAGGCTTTGTTAACTGAAAGTGTCATTACTGCCGTGTTTTGAAATTCTGCACAAACCATACAACTTGATAACCCTTACAAAACTGCTCCAGCGTTTACAGTCAAAAACAGCTATAACCCTCTAATACAAATGTCATTAAATATGACTGCACAGTATGTGTAAACATAAAGTGAAGAGATCAATAGATCACTGAGGAGATTTTCACACAGGGCCAAAATGCCCCGTTACTGCCCCGCCACCTCCTCTCCTGTTCCTGCCACGGAATAATGTAAATATTTCACACACTTACCTTAATTCTGCGTCAGGAACGGGCTCCCCCTCCCCTCACTGGCTGGCCGTAAATGCAGCCGTCGTAAGGCTGCTTTTACGACCGGCCGTCTAAAACATTATCACGTTATCATGTGATAACGGCGGGCAGTAAATTTAAAAAATAAAATTCCCCCAAACATAAAATCAGTTCACCAAGCACAAAAAAAAAAAAAAAAACACAAAACCACACACTTTAAATCACACAATCAAAACAGGGAGAGTAAAACAAAGGGTGCCACTTACCTGGATGTCCAGATTGTACCAGGAAGTGCTTAGAACGGCTCCGCGGCTGTCATTTCGGAACAGGAACGGGGCTCCTGTTCGCACACCCGTGATTGCATGATAGTAACAGAATGGGAGATCTATTCACGATGAAAAATCGTGATTACATTGTTCCAGAACAGTCACGGGAGCAGGATGGATGCAGGACAGAACGGGGTCAACGTCGTCCGAAAGGGAAAACCCTACTCGACCCTGTTCTGTTCCTGCCATGGGATATATAACCTGTGTGAAAATCTCCTGAATGACTTTAATTCTATAATGCATAAAAATGTGTTATGAATCATAGTTGTAGCCTTATTCATTGGCTAAACACACTGAAAGGCAGTAGTAGGTTCATTTCTTTCAAACAATTGGGCAGAGTACTAACAGTTGGGCAGTGTAAATTTTACTTCACAAATCAGCTTCTATAATAGCTAGGCATAAAGCATACCCACGCTATATAGTTATACCAGTTTCATTGCACTTTAACGGCCAATAGTCCATCCAAAATAATCTTGGATTTGTAGTTTGGTGAGATACTTTGAATACTCTGCTAGACCACTATAGTCCATTTCCCTGAACTATAATTCCCAAGATATCCAGGTGCCTATCTTTACTAGAGAATTAAACTAATTTAATCCTCAAACTCTTCTCAGGGTAACTTGTATCACGAAAAAACTGATCAAACTACAGAGAGAGAGGGAGAACAGAAGCACAGTGTCCACCACTCTCTTCTTTATTATTAGAGATTAAGGAGATTTTCAGATGGGCTCAATATTCCATAGCAGGCACGAAACAGGGTCAAGAAAGGGTCTCCCTTTCAGATGACATCGACCCATTCTGTCCTGCCCCTGTGCTGCTCCTGGAGTATTCTATTCACAATGAAATATCGTGAATCATAGAATCATAGAATCACAGAATTGTAGAGTTGGAAGAGACCACAAGGGCCATCCAGTCCAACCCCCTGCCACACAGGAAATCTTGATCAAAGCATCCCCGACAGATGGCAATCCAGCCTCTGTTTAAAGACCTCCAAGGAAGGAGACCCCACCACACTCCGAGGGAGTGTGTTCCACTGCCAAACAGCTCTTACTGTCAAAAAGTTCCTTCTTATGTTGAGGTGGAATCTCTGTTCCTGGAGCTTGCATCCATTGCTCCGTGTTCCAGTCTCTGGAGCAGCAGAAAACAAGCCTGCTCCATCCTCAGCGTGACATCCCTTCAAATACTTAAACAGGGCTATCATATCGCCTCTTAACCGTCTTTTTTCCAGGCTAAACATACCCAACTCCCTAAGTCTCTCCTCCTAAGGCATCATTTCCAGACCTTTCACCATTTCAGTTGCCCTTCTCTGGACATGCTCCAATTTGTCAATATCCTTTTTGAATTGTGGTGCCCAGAACTGGACACAGTATTCTAGGTGAGGTCTGACCAAGGCAGAATAGAGCGGCATTATTACTTCCCTTGATCTAGATACTATACTTCTATTGATACAGCCCAAAATCGCATTGGCCTTTTTAGCTGCCGCATCACACTGTTGACTCATGTTCAATTTGTGGTCTACTAGGACTCCTAGATCCCTTTCGCACGTAGTCTCGTTCAGCCAGGTCTCTCCCATCCTATATCTATGCATTTCATTTTTCCACCCTAAGTGCAGTACTTTACATTTCTCCGTATTGAATTTCATTGTGTTAGCTTTGGCCCAGCTCTCCAGTCTAGCCAGGTCATTCTGAATTTTGATCCTGTCCTCTAGGGTATTAGCTACTCCTCCTAATTTGGTGTCATCTGAAAATTTGATAAGTATGCCCCTAATTCCCTCATCCAAGTCATTGATAAAGATGTTGAATAGCACTGGGCCCAGGACAGAACCCTGTGGCACCCCACTGGTCACATCTTTCCAAGATGAAGAGGAGCCATTGCTGAGCACCCTTTGGGTTCGGCCGGTCAACCAATTACAAATCCATTGAACAGTTAACTTGTCTAGCCCACATTTTACAAGCTTGTTTGCAAGAATGTCATGGGGAACCTTGTCAAAGGCCTTACTGAAATCAAGGTATGAGATATCCACAGCATTCCCTTCATCTACCAAGCTGGTAACTTTATCAAAAAAAAGAGATCAGATTAGTCTGGCATGACTTCTTTCTCTGAAACCCATGTTGACTTTTTGTGATTATGGCATTGCCTTCTAAATGTTCACAGACTCTCTGTTTAATGATCTGCTCTAGAATCTTCCATGGTATTGATGTCAGACTAACTGGACGATAATTGTTGGGATCCTCCTTTTTCCCCTTTTTGAAGATGGGGACAACGTTTGCCCTCCTCCAGTCTGCTGGGACTTCTCCTGTTCTCCAGGAGTTCTCAAAGATTATTGCCAATGGCTCTGAGATCACATTTGCCAGCTCTTTTAATACTCTTGGATGTAGTTCATCTGGTCCTGGAGATTTAAATTCATTTAGATTAAGAAGGTATTCCTGTACAACCTCTTTGCTTATTATGAGCTGGATTTCCCCTATTGTGTCCTCTGTTCCATTCTTCTCAGGTTGGTCCCCCTTTTCCTTTTCTGAAAACACTGAGGCAAAGAAGGTGTTGAGTAATTCTGCCTTCTCTCTGTCCCCTGTTAGCATTTTGCCATCTTCTCCATGTAGTGGCCCTATCATTTCCTTCTTCCTCCTTTTGCTGCGGACATACCCCCCAAAAAACCTTTTTATTGTTCTTAACCTCCCTAGCAAGCCTGAGCTCATTCTGCGCTTTAGCTTTTCTGACTTTACTCCTACACATGTTCGCTATCTGTTTGAATTCTTCTTTGGTGATTTCCCCTTTTTTCCATTTCCTATACATGTTCTGTTTAAAACTTAGCTCCATTGAAAGTTCTTTAGTCATCCATCCTGGTTTCTTGACACACCTCCCATTTTTCTTCCTCAGTGGTACTGTTTGAAATTGTGCCTTCAGTATCTCCCTTTTGAGAAAGTCCCATCCGTCTTGAGGTCTCTTCTCTTTTAGTATTCCTGACCATGGGATCACCCCCAGTATTTCCCTGAGTTTATTGAAATCAGCTCTCCTAAAGTCGAGAACGCGTGTCTGACTATGCCTGGCTTCTCCTTTCCATTGTATTACAAACTCCGGGAGAACATGATCACTCTCACCTAAGGATCCCACCACTTGCACCCCATTAACCAGGTCATCCCTGTTGGTTAGGATCAGATCTAAAATAGCTGACCCCCTTGTTGCCTCTTCCACCTTTTGGACCATGAAATTGTCTTCCAGGCATGTAAGGAATTTGCTAGACCTTGAAGTTTTGGTTGAGTTAGATTGCCAGCAAATATCAGGATAGTTGAAGTCACCCATCACTACTACATCTCTCCTTTCTGCATGTGTGTTCATCTGTTCTACAAAGGCATCATCCAATTCCTCCGTCTGACTTGGGGGTTTGTAGTAGAGTCCCACAATAACATCCCTGTTGTTTCCCTCCCCTTTAATTTTTATCCAGACGCTCTCCACCTGGCTTCCAGTACTGATGTCATGGATCACTTCACTGGTGTAAATATCCCTGACATATAATGCTATTCCTCCTCCTTTCCTGTTTGGCCTGTTTCTCCTATAAAGGTTATACCCCTCAATTCCTACATTCCAAACATGAGACTCATCCCACCAGGTTTCAGTAATGCCTATTATATCATATTTGTTTTGTAGTCCGAGGAGTTCAAGTTCATCTTGCTTATTTCCCATGCTGTGTGCATTAGTGTAGAGACATCTAAGACCATGTGTTCCCTTTACTTGCTGTCTGTGCAAGTTTTTTTTTGCCTCCCACTGTTGGGTCCTTGCGCTGTTTGCCTTGTTCCCTCTATGCCAGTTTGACTATTTTCTCCAGCCCTTTTGCCTTCCAGAATACTGTCTCCCTCCCCCATATGACTCAGTTTAAAGCCCTCCTGATCAAATTCTTGAGACTGTTGGCAAAAATGTTTCTTCCAACTGTCGTAAGAAGAAACAAAGAAATAGAACATCCATTCCGTGTCTGTCATGGAATCAGGGGTATCCGAAAAGGAGCCCCATTCCTGTCCCGTAATGCCAACCGTGGGGGGGGAGGGGCAGAGGTTGGTTCCCAGCACTTCCAGGCATGATCGGGACATCCAGGTAAGTGGCACCCTTTTCCCCCCCTCCCCAGGTAACCTGTATTTTTTTCCCTGTGTTTTTGTGCTTGGTGTAGTGTTTTGACATTTGGGTTTTTGTTTTTTTTTAATTGCTGAGTGCCTGTTCTCTCACGAGAATGGGCGGGATTTAATTTGCCGGTTGTAAATGCGGCCTTACAACGGCTGCATTTACGACCAGCCAGCGAGGGGAGGAGGAGGAGAACGTTCCTGCCACAGAATGAAGGTAAGTGTGAGAACAGTTTTCTTCTATTCTGCAGTAGGAACGGGAATGGAGGTAGCAGAGCAGGAACGGGGTGTTTGGCCCTGTCTGAAAATGTCCTAACACAGAAACCTGTCATCAGTCATAACTATCCCATGTGAAGTTGCCAAATAGTGGCATTAGATAAAAAAATTACTATAAAATATTTTAGAGCAAGGGTGGACAAAGTCCAGAGGTGGGCCCATTTGTAGCCCTTGCCTCCTCCAAATCCCTGGACCACTTCTCTGGGGAGTGGCAGGGGGAGAGAGAGAGAGAGAGAGAGAGAGAGAGAGAGAGAGAGAGAGAGAGACCTCCAGGAATGTCAATTCACCTTTTCAGTAAGTTTCAGGGGCTCCTGCATTGTTTATTTTTTAAAAAACACCAAATTTTCAAAAACACAGGTGGATTTCCAGCTAATTCCAGCCAATTTTGGGTGGTCCATGTAAATCCTAAAAGGTTCTAGAGCAGAAAACTGCCTTGTAGACCCACCACAGTTGCCCCCTTTTATAGGCAGCAAGGCTGGAGAGACAGTAGAGCACATCAGAAGTACTCCACCAAATGCACATGCATGTGTTTAAAAACTACTATTTCCACCCCATGATTAGCATTTTCTGTTGTCCACTTGGGCACAAAGCAAAGCACAACTAAAGACTTCAGACTTTCAGAAAGTGACAGTACTGAGAAGTAAAGCTGTAGCATCAATGAATAACAGTTGCAATAAAAAGGTTGCCAAAAAGCACGTGTGAGCATGATGTAGCATCCACCATTTTTGTTTTTTTTATGAGTAAGATAACATGGGAATCTGTCTTTAGCCATAACTATACACTGTATGTCTAAGAGATACAGCTTAAGATCTCCAGATCAGAGGCTTCTCATTCCCAGAATCCCCAGAATTCCCCAAGCCAGATTGACTCATCTATGACATTTGATATCCTTATAAAAACTGCAGTCCTGGACAAATGTTTCAGGTTGCTTGTGAAGTTGCAACAACTCTGATATGTCCCACTAAGCCTTCCCAAGAAGTACAAGCAAGGGTCGCATGGGAGCGGTTTCCAGTCCAATATGAAAATTGCCAATTGTCTTCATTAGGCAAATGCCATCGTTTTCAGTGGGCTGAAAAACATACTTTCCTCTGGTTTACATTATGACTCAAGTGTGTTATCTTCAAGCTAAACTGTACAAATGTGTGAAGCTGCCTTGAACTGTTTTGGACCCCAGCAGAGAGATACATAGTTCAAGTTTAGGCCAACAGCTGTGACAAACATCTCTCTTTAAAACAAAACAAAATAAAACCTGTAAGATGCCAGAAAGCATATGGTCTTGATTTGCTAAATGGAAAATAGTAAGAAAAACAATACCTACATATACAAGCAACTCATTCCTCTTCCAGAACCATACAACAAATTTATGTATGAACAGTAGCTTGGCTCCAAGGCACACAGGTAGCCCAAGACTACAGAACACAGTTTTTGCTGATGGAAAACTGCTGGGAGCGAATCCAGACTTCATGCCCCAGTGTTTAGACTGAGAAAAATGAATATACTTTTTCAACTTCCTGAACCACACATCTGGCATATTGAGGATACAAGCCAAGCACTTACATAACAGCAAGCTATTTCAATGGATGCAAAACACTGAACATATCTAATAAATTGTTATCTTTTTATAAAATCAAAGAACTATCATGGCAAACGATTCAGTCAAAAGAACGCTGGTTTTGGACAAAAATATATACGAATGCATGTAAAATAAAAAGAACAGTGACTCTCCCAGAGTGAGTAGCATAATGTGCTGTTGGTACATAGTATGTGGTGAGGTAAGCCTGGCTCTTGTGCAAGCTTCCATGCTACTGGGTTGTATAGCCAACATGGCTACCACTGAATTTAGCCTCAACAAGGAAATCCTAATGAAGAGGGAGCTGAGGGACTGGGACTTCACTCTTAGAAGATTTCTACCTCCAGCAAAGGTAAAACTTTTTCTTTTGGACTATAATTGCCTAAGTTTTATGTACTTATATAGCACCTAAAATGTTTTCCAGATGTGGCAGTACAGAGATTTCTTGAGAAATTCAGTGTTCTCTACCTAAGAAAGGGGCCTATGGCTTCACAAAAAACCAGAGACACCCTGGATCCCCAGAGGAGTTACTTTACTGCTAATGGAATTTAAATTTTACTGTCCTTTGATTCGGTCCCCACATGGCCAAGAGGAAGCCACCTCTGTCTGCACTGAGATCCCTCCAAACCACCTGAACAACAGAAGCAACATCTGATACAAAACGTAGGCCTGTGACTCCAACACCATCACTTTTATTTTCTTCTCCTGTATGATTTTTTAAATATCTTTTGCCTGATGAAGAAGCCACTGGGGCTCTGAAAGCTTGCATGATGTGTTTTGCGCATTTTGGTTGGTCAATAAAGATTTGATCTTTTGTGGATTTTGTTTTATTTTGCTGTATGTCCAACACAGCTACTCTTGAATATGTTTACAGATGTAAAGCAACTCTATTTGTTTATTCTACTCTGTATGTCAGTATTTTTACACTACAGTGTGCTCTTATATACTGTCTATTTCAGCTCATCCATCCTTAGGCAGGAAAGGAGCCAATATAAATAAACTGTCCAATGTACTCAAGTCTACAGAAGCATGATGGGAGTGTCAGAGCTAACAGACCAGATCAACTGATGGCAAAATTAAAAATACATCAAATCGAAAACTCAACTGATCTGATCAAAGAAGCATCTTTTTGTTTTCATTTATATTCACAGAGGGGGTGGAGTCCCAAAGGAGTATCAATGTGTCAAGCCCTGGGTGTGATGGGATGTAATGAATATTTATTTCTTGCAAACATGGAAATGAAGAGTATATCTTTAAAGCCCTCAGGCACAAACAAGTCCTCTGAGGAAAGCTGTCACACCAGGACTTATCCAAAATGTACATTTAATTCACCCACCAAGAGAAGCTGAAGAATTCATCAATGCTGATGCTGAGAGCTGCGTTAAGGAACAGTAAAAAAAAAATGTTCTAATTTTCTGCATGGAGTTAATTAATTTACTTGCTTGTGGACCCAAGATGATACTGAGTAGCAGTAACTGATTTCTTAGGATTCATTCGCACTGCTTCATGTCTGGGCTGTCCCACTCCAGGCTTCAGATAGAGTCTCACATGACTGAATTCTCTTGTACATAGAAAAAACGGTACAGCACAAATATATGTTTATCAGAACTAGGCCTTAAGTTACAACCCTATGACTATGCTGCTGCTGCTGCTGTCTGTCAAGGTGACTTTGACTTATGGTGACCCTATGAATGAGAGGCCTTCAAAAGCCCTGATCATCAACTGCTCTGCTCAAGTCTTACAAACACAGGATTGTGGCTTCCTTGCATGGGTCAACCATCTTCTGCAATGAGCCATGTTGTCTCATATGTCCAAAGTATGATAGCTTCAATTTAGTCATCTTTGCTTATAGTGAGAGTTCAGGCTTGATTTGCTCTAAGACCCATTCATTTATCTTTTTTTTTAGCAGTCCATGGTATCCATAGAACTCTTCTCCAGCAGCATATCTCAGATGAGGTGATTTTCTTCTTGTCAGCTTTCTTCACTATACAGCTTTTGCAATCATACACAGAAATCAGTAATACCATGGCCTGGATGATTCTGACTTTGGTATTTAATGATATGTCTACACTTGAGGATCTTCTCTAGTTACTTCATGGCTGTCTTTTCAAGTTTTAGTAATCTTTTGATTCCTTGACTGCAGTCTCCATTCTGACTAATGACTTAGCCAAAGTATAGGAAATGTTGAACTATTGCAACATCTTCATTAACTACTTTAAAGTTATGCAGCTAAAATTATGAATACTTACATATTACTAAGTTCCATGGAACATAGTAGTAAATATTTATTACGGCCATAGACCAGTGCACAAGAACCAACAACAAATACAAATACAAACATTTAATAACATTTAGAACATTTAAAAGGTTTTAAGTAAAATAAAACAAAATAGAATTACATATTTCATATTGATTACTTTTAAATCTCTCTCTCTCTGGCTTTTCTTCGCAAACGAAGATTCAGGAAGGACTCATCCCGCGCTTTCTGCAAGTGCGTTGATGACTAAAAAGGCCAATCCGAGATAAACAAGTCCGGTTGCAAAAAGCACAGCAGAAGGTCTCCTTGGGTGATGTTTTTGGGTTGTGATTCTTTCTGCGTTGTCGTTTCTCTTCAAGACTTGTTCGTCGTGAGTTCTCAAATAAGGCTGCAGCATTGTGGACAGTGCGTCTCCATGCCTCCCGATGTGAGGCCAGGGCGGACCACTGTTGGTGATCAATTTGGCCAAGCCTGAGATGTTGTTTCAGGGAGTCTTTGTATCGCTTTTTTGGAGCGCCCCTCTTACGCTGACCCGTGGCAAGTTCACCGTAGAGTAGTATTTTTGGGAGGCGATGGTCCTCCATCCTAGAAACGTGCCCTGCCCAGCGCAGCTGTGTTCTCAATATCATGGCCTCAATGCTGGTGATCCCTGCTTGCTCAAGGACAGCAACATTCGTCACATAGTCAGTCCAGTGTATATTTAGGATTGTGTGTAGACAGTTTTAAAATAACAGTTCTATATAGGCATTTAACTATCAGAAAAGGAACCCCTCTAACCCCAGAGGGGACCAACAATCCATTATGTACTAATCCTTGGTGCTAATCATTGCTTGTCTCATTTTGACTGCTGCAGCACAAAATTTAGCCACCTTATATGTTATAGTAGGATTAGTATCAGAAAGTAGCAGAGCAGCATAGAGCTGCTCAGAGCATCCAGTATATTTACAGAGTGTTGGTAGGATAAAATTGGATTGTAAGTGTCTATAGAACAAGTACTGAAGAAGCACGTGTTCTACAGATTCAATTTGGCCAGAGTCACATGAGCATCATGGAACATAGTATTATGCTCCATTGCATACTGGATTTATGGATATTGCTACTAAACTCCCTTTGGGACAAATATTTAATCTCTGGCTCAGTGAAGGCCATAAGGGAAAAGGAACTGATTTTCAATGTATTTTCTCAATGGTATTTACATGTCCCTATCAAGCCACAAAAGTTCTTCAAAGCAGCTTCAAATAAATGTTGAAAGGCATGTTGTCGACAGGGTGTTGTCCTTTGGTAAACAGACTTATGAAGAAATCTTAAAAGAAATTAACCATGTGACTATATAAAGTACCACAAATATTCCAGTGCCTACAGCTCTAGTTATTTTTCTAAATGGATTTACAATCTACACTGCATAAATACTTTATTTAATAACAACAATTGCAACCCAGTGGAAAAATTCAGTGGTCTTTTCTATTAAATATAGGTTTCAAAGGCTTGGAAATCATCAAAAAGAGCTCATTAAAAAAATATAGAATAAGGCATCTTCAGGTCACCAACTGTAGAACATAACACACCCCTCTGTTTCTGTATGTCTGTGGGAAGGTGAGGAGAGAAAAACAGCACAGCTGAAATTGCTTATTGATAAACACAAACTGACTGGCAATGGATTATACAGTAAGCAGACCTATTAAAAGCAAACTGGCAGGAGCAAACTGAGTAAGCAGAAGTAAATAGGAAGAGGCATTCGCTATACCTAAGTTCAGACCAGATGTTGAAACTGAGCCATGTCTCTTGTCAAATTTTAAACTTGAGCCAGATAATGTGATATCTTGTGTCACTGAACCAGAGACACCATGGGGAAGAGTGTGCTAAAGGGCAATACATGTAGAATTTAAAGCATGTAACAAGAACTCCTACAGGAGAAGTGATGCTTAAGAGGGTAACAAAAGAAAAGGTAGTGATGAGAAATACTGAAATGAGGCACTTACTGAACCAGCTAAATGCCAGCAGTTCTTAACATTAAGCAAATAGATTACAGTTGTCTCTCCATATCCACAGATTTGGTACCCATGGATTTAAGTAGTCACAGCTTGAAAACATTCTTTAAAAATAATAATCCAAAAAGCAAAACTTAATTTTGTCATCTTTTATAAGGGACACCATTTTGCTATGCCATTGCATATAATGGAACTTGAATATTCATGGATTTTGGTATCCATGGGGGGTCCTGGAACCAAACCCCAGCAAATATGAAGGGACAACTGTATTTGATCCAGACTTCAAGTGTGTGGTCAGTTTGAGATATACATTGCCTCTCTTGATCAGCTTGGCTCCTCAAAGAGAAATAGACAGATAGAGATGGAGATATATTCTCACACCATGAAAAATTATGAAAATCCATAAACATGAAAGCCAAGATTAAACATGTTTCCAACCATGTGTTCAAGTTTTTTTAATTATTTAAAATGAAAAATGTTATCAGTATTTCCTTAAGATCCTCCAATATTTTTTTCACTAAGGAAATTTAGAACAATAAATGAGTAAAGATAATCTAACTCATTGTACCATAAGAGTTAACATTTAAAACACTTTTTAAAAGTCAGTGAAATCTAAGACCATGTTTTAAAAGATTATTTATTACATTCATGCAAAGGCATTCCCAGTAGCCTGCCATTCAAATTGCTAACCAGGTCCACATGTGTTTAGTTATAGTTTGTTAATGTTTTAAACAGCCTCTGTTCCGCTCAGAAATTTCACTGGGTATACTGTCTTTATCTTAAAGAGGTTGTTCATTCTCCATTAAGGACTTAGGAGAACTGAGCCTGGATTTCCATTGCCAGAAGCAAACTTTTTCTGATTATTGAGGGCTGAGACAAAATAGACAAGAGGACTTTCTGTGTCAACAATAGATGGCTGCAGATCGGCTGGCTGCCACTTATGACATTGTGGAAGACTGGATGGCTGAAAATATTACTTTTTTGGAGTACAACACCAAGAATTCCCCAGGACATAAACATGCTGCCTAGTAATTCTGGAAACTGGTCAAAAAAATTAACTTCTCCAAGCTCTGCTAGATATGGTCAGATGCAGAAAGGCAATTTTTGCATTTTAAATAGGGGCATTAAGAAACTACTTATGCAGAAGCAGTAATCACTTTTCATGATAGAATAGAACATTTACAAGTAGATGACTACACATTTCAAAGTCTGAACATGAAAGTCAAGTTATAGAATCTACAAACTAATGAATCAAAAGACTGAATATGACAATGAAGTTATAGAAACTATAAACAGGAAGCTATGGACAGGAGGAAAATGAAAGCAAGTTATTATTCAGGATCCCATGATAAGCAAGGAAATACTCTGTATCTTCTACAAAGCAGTAAACTAGGCTAGTTGAAGATTGTGTTTGGTTGATGTGTTTACTAAAACAAAACAAAGACTGCTTCTTTGTTTGATGAACTAGCAGTTGCCAGCTTTTTCAAGGTTCATTTGCACATGACAATTCTAGCAGGCAATCTTTATGCCACAATTCTGGCCCTCACAGTATTCTCACACCTAGTTTAGCTGAGCAACTGTTGCCTTTCCTTGAATTCCCCTCCCTCCCACTCCCTTCAAAAAAAGACCCATGTTTGCATGCAACTGTGTGCGCGCTTTCACTGAAATGCATTCAACAGTTGCTAAATGTTAACTTGAGGTAAATGCCCTGCCAACTTTGTAACACAGTACTGCTCTGTATCGACCAATTTGACGTCAGTCACAGAGAAAGAATTACAAAGGTTTCCAGTGCTTCAAGAGAGCACTGAAACCCTGGAAAACATTCTGTTCAATCATCCAAAGGTAAAATGAAGAGAGAATGAGAACAGAACATAAACACAGTGGTTACTAAAATTGTCAGACTTTGGAGATAAACTGTATTTGGAGATAAAATGGTTTTAATGTCTCATTCCTCCCTGACCCTCCATAATGCCTACTAAACCTTAGTGGAGATTTGACATTTTGCATTTTCTTCTCTTTCCACACTGTTATTAGCAGAAGTCTAGGAAATGTGGAATGTTATAACACTATAATATGAAGTTAACTCTACTGACTAGATGTTATAGATGAGAAATGAAACCAAGAGATCTTCCAACTATGTTTCAGTGGCTACTCCACATTTACCACAACATCTGCTATGACCCTGTGCAAGAGGACACCTTCTCACTCAACAAGGCTCTTCCTTTCTCTCCTTTCCACTATAGCTCCCTCCCCTCCAAATTCCTCCAAAAAGTACCCCAGCCATCTGGAGTAGATTATGTGGAGGGAGCTGTGAGGAGAAGGGAAATCTCCCACCCCCTCCACATCTGGAAACTGCATTCCCCACAAGCCAGGTTAACTAGATATCACCTTTAGACTAATAACACAGGTTTTACAAAAAAAAAATATGTATAAAATACGTTATTGTTTAGAAAAGAAGGACATTCCACACAGTCTACATCTCACATTTGATACACTGGACATTTCAGTGTACTGTATTGTATTTTCATCCTTGACTACTAACGACTGTTATGAGGTAACTTAAAATTCGGTTTCTGTACTGTAATTTCAGCTTTCATTTGCAATTTCATTTGCTTCTTCTAAAAAATGACTCTGATATGTCTCAACATACATTTCTAAAATAGGTTAATACAATTAAATAGTGACCTTTTGCTTGCAAAAGGCAGAAGCCCAAATATTACAGGCTTGCTGACAATAATTGATTATGTGCTCTCCCTTTTCTCACACATACCCACATATATATACTCATATACATCACCTCAGAACCAAATAGGATCTGAGCTTCTCTTCATGAATACGGGAAAGGGAGAGAAAATGCATAGGAACTCTCCACAGGCTGAGGAGTTCAGCTATCAACATCCTCAGAAAGAGAGAGAGAGAGACAAGAGAGGACAAACTGTCAAGGACCTGGGGCTTGTTAATCAGAGAGTTGTTGTTACTGCTGCTACCACCAGCTAGGATAATCTTATTAAAGCAATTGCAGTTCTTATTTCAGAATCCAGGCTTCCACATTCTTATCGCTTTCTAAATGCAATGTGTATTGTGAGGAGAGCGGGGAGGTTCCATAAATGCTCACAAAACTATACGAATCTACATGTGAACAATTCAAACACTGCTCCGTTTCTTGGCCATTACTAGTCTCTTCTTTCCAGGCATGAAAAATTCCACTTGTTGGTTTAATTTTGCTTCTTTTACAAAACAAAAAATACAGTTTATGCTTGGAGTCCATAATTGCCAAAGAAAGAACAATACTAATGTTTAATTGATGGTGGCTGGACATGCATTTTTGTTTTAAGCATTATCACAGAGAATACAGTAGCCAATCTAACAGAAAAAATTTGACCCAATTATTCTGAAGGAACATTATTTGATTAGCAATTCTGTTATCTTCCAACCCTTGGCATATTAATTTAATATTCTGTGATCTGGTTTGCAGTAATAACATATCACAATGTTTTCATAATGAATTCTGTTATAAGATATATTTTTCCAGGGCAGATTTGCATATGTGTCCTCTTTTTAAAATCAGAAAATTGATATCGTGACATACTAATGGAATAGAAAATTGTTTTAAGGAGGGTAGATCAAATGTTTTGTGCCTTACAATCAGAAATTAAACCCTTGCTATTGAAGTAAATGCTAGTATTCATTAATAGCTTCCCCCATCCTGCTTCATAGCACAGTTTAGGCAACACTTTTGAATAAAATGTCCCATCTCATTTCTTCCCATGTTGTTCACTGACTACTAATATATATTTCATTACATTACACTACATTTATGATTTTTAACGGCTATGCAAATCACAGCATTTCTAATAGTGAAGTGAGTTTCGTTTCAGAATTCAAAACACACACTAGAGCATTAAGATCCCCTGTCCATGGGTTTTTACATGCTGGTTGATCAGTTCAAATGTATCAGCTGTGCAATATTTTAATGTTAATCCAAAAACTCCATATAATTTTTGAAAACAGTAAGTTGTTCTGCTCTTTTAAGTGTCTGCTGTAGCTCTAAAGCAAGTAGATTTTTGTGGTTATGCTTTAGATGAAATTTCTAATGGAAGAAAGAAAGGAACAAGTTATTGGATGGAATAATAGTAAGGCAGTTAGGATGGAGAAATCCTACCACTAGATCCCAGTCTACTTTTTGCCCAGCTCTAATTGAGATCAAAACAATTCTGGATGTTTTTCATAGCCATTATTTTGAATTAGATATAAACACCCATTCAACACCAAAGGCGTGAGTAATGGTGGTATGAGTCTAGGCCACAGAACAAGCCAGAATTCAAAATAACAGTAATTTTCAAGGATTCTTTGACAGGGAAACCACCCCCAAAAGCCCTTCTTCAGCCCCATTGTTTGCACAGGTCATACAGCAATGACAGCGATGCTTTCTCCTAGGGGCCATTTACACAACAAAAATGTTGTGAGACGAACTCATGATGAACCCTGGTTGTTCACACATTCATTGCGACGCTCTCGAGCTTTTCAGAAGAGGGGCCACCATATATCCTCCAAGGAGCGTGACTTTCTGTCCCTCAGTTTGTCCCGTGTTTTTAAAAAAAGTCTCAGGAGGTTGCGGAAAATCAGATATGTGAACAGGTCAGGACAAAATATCTCGGGAGTAGGTGATGGCCGGAAATTGAGGTGGGCAGGGATGAGATCAGAGTTCAGAGAAGGAGGGGGCAATCACTCTTTTCAATAGATTCAGCCTCACCGGCTGAAAGCAAAGGCTTCCCTCCTGGCTGCAGTAAGGTTTGTGTGTGTGTGTGCCATAAGTTACCCTGTTCAATGAATTTTTACATTGCAAGCCCCCCAGCTCCAAAAAGCCTGTCCCTCCCCCAGCTCCCTTGCATGGAGGTTCATGTTTCTTAAATGGAGTTCCACACTGCCAACCTCGGGGCTCCCAGATCGTCTGTCCCTTTTCCTTCCACCCTCCCATCCCCTGCAGGGAGGCTTGTGTTTCTTAAATGGAGTTCCACACTGCCAACCTCAGAGCTCCCAGATCGTCTGTCCCTTTTCCTTCCACCCTCCCATCCCCTGCATGGAGGCTTGTGTTTCTTAAATGAAGTTCCACACTGCCAACATCGGGGCTCCCAGATTGCCTGTCCCTTTTCCTTCCACCCTCCCCTCCCCTGCATGGACACTTGTGTTTCTTAAATGGAGTTTTACACTGCCAACCTCGGGGCTCCCAGATCGCCTGTCCCTTTTCCTTCTACCTCTCCTCCTCTGCATGGCGGCTTGTGTTTCTTAAATGGAGTTTCACACTGCCAACCCCAGGGCTCCCAGATCACCTGTCCCTTTTCCTTCCACCCTCCCCACCCCTGCATAGAGGCTTGTGTTTCTTAAATGGAGTTTCACACTGCCAACCCCGGGGCTCCCAGATTGCCTGTCCCTTTTCCTTCCATCCCCCTCCCCTGCGCAGAAGCTTGTTTTTTTAAAAAGGCTTGTGTGTGTGTGTGCTGTCAATCACCATTTAAATTGATTTTTACATTTATTTGGCATTAACCTCTGTGGCAAGCCCATCAAGGGATTTTTTTAAAAGGAATTGTGCAGAGGGGGTTGCCTTCAGCTTCCGTCTCTGACCAATGCAGAAGCTTGAACAAACATTTATTGCAGTCAATAGCATTGCTCATGGTGGGAAACTACACAGGAAATACGTCACCAAGGTTGTGAAAAAAACGAGTAATCACATCCTTGACTGACAGCTAAAAAAATATTTATCCCGGAATCTTTTCCCGTGTAAACAAAAAAAAAACACGGGATACTATGTCTTGGGATCTTGCTTTTGTCATGAAAAAGGTTGTCATGTAAACAATAATCCCAGAATATTGTTCATCCCATGACAAATCATGTAAACAACAAGGGACAAACTCAGAATGAGGAAATCTTGCTTCTCCCCATGATAAAAAAAACTGTCGTGTAACTGAGCCCCTGGGACATCTGTAGCAGCCTTCCTCTCTACCTATAGCTTCTACACAGTACTCAACAGCCCCTCTGTTGTCCTCTCCAGGAGCCTGGGATTAAACCTTTAACAAGACAGGAAAAGGATCCACATAGTATATTATTCCCAACATGCACAGCTTAACTGTTTGTTGATATTTCCTTGAACAGATGCAAGTGCATTGCATTTCTGAATGTCAGTAAACAAGTGAGCCAGAAGAATTAAATAGCTTTTATGTATTGCTCCATTATTATTTTAATCCCAGCTATTTAAACAACTTGTGCCCTAGGGCCCAGTTCACAAAGTAGATGTATATACAGTTGTCCCTCCACATTCACAGATTTGACATTCACAGTTTTAAGTATTCACAGCTTGAAAATATTCTTTAAAAAATAATTATCCCAAAAGCAAACCTTGATTTTGCCATCTTATATCAGGGACACCATTTTGTTTTGCCACTGCATATAATGGGACTTGAGTATTCATGGATTTGGGTATTCACGGGAGGTCCTGGAACCAAACCCCAGCGAATGTGAAGGGACAACTGTACAATTGAAAACAGCACAAGGCAAATTCTAACTTTCAAAATATTTTCACATTACAGGCAGTACACATTTCAGGTGCAGGGATATGTTGATTCTTACTAAATAAATAAATATCCGTTTGCCTTATTGAAAGCTGAAGAGAACACACAAATGGTCCAGGGGCTGGGTTGGAATCATGCAAATCTTTTCCTCTAGCTCTTTAATTCTGTAAGGCTAGTGATAGAAACCACAGGAATGTATCAGGGCTATTTTATATACTTTCTGTTCCTAATTAAGAGTAAGACTTTTTATTCCCTTCCAGCTGCAGGGGCAAAATCTGACATACATTTTAAGATACTTCAATTATCATGCAAGAATCTTTCCCCATGTCAGTAAACACACATTACCAACTTACCGGTAAGCTTTTCCTAAGAGGGCATTTTCCTACTTGCTGACCCCTGATGCTGGCATATACTACTCTGTTGCAAAGGTCAGTGAAGGGTCAAAGATGCATTGCCTACTTGTTCCTTTGCCAATGTTTTCAACATCCTTCCTCTCTCCTCCTGTTTATCTCTGCTAACAGAGTTCCTGGGGGAACAGTTTAACTTCAGTAATGAACGGGTCTGTCCATCCATTGCACAGATGCAGGGAAAGGCTTGTCAGTTTCTTTTAAAATTACTGTTGCACATATCAGAAGTGAAACACATGCACATTCTCTTTCAGGAATGAAAATCACAATACTTTAATATTAATACAAAATTTCCAAGAGAAGGAAAAAAGCCAAGGGTTTCCATAGTTTAGAAGAAGCAGAGACTTAGAAGAAATGGTCTAAGTCCAGGAAATCATCAAGTGCTATACAGGGTGCATCCCTTAAAGCCATCACATTTGGCACAAATGTTTTCCTCCTTAAATGTTATGGTCCTTGGCCCCAAGGGTCCTTGATACCCTGAGGAAGACTTCAAGGATAGGAAAGTACACTAAAGAACCTTTGTTATCCACCAGGGGTCCTACCCTTCTCCCACAGCCAGAGGTTAGAAGATCCAAATAGCATCTCCATAATCTCACAGAATCCAACAGGTACAAAACATGCAAGAGCTCCTTTGAAACACAGATGATTCCTCTAGGGAGGCAAGCCTAAATATAGTACAAACCTTCTCAGTATATATCAACCATTGGAATTATGCAGACCTCCAGAAGTTGTTGGATTGCAAGTGCTGCAAGTCTTAGCAGCAATAGCTAGAATAGGCAATGGTGAGGAATGCTGGGAAGTTGTGGTTTAACCACATCTGGAAGACCACATATTTCCCACACCTGGCCTATATAAAACTTCAGATGGTTTCAGCTTTCTGCTGAGACCGCTTCCTTTAATTGCTGCCCCCCCCCCAAAAAAAGGAAAGTGCTAGCTGGGAGCTGTCTGTGGTGCTGACTTTGTGGAGATCTTATAACCTCCCTAGAACAGACTTAAACTGGACCACATCTGCTTCTACTGTGAGCCTGAAGGTGCACTGGAACAAGATTCTAGGATCACTGTTTTTCATCTTCCTGCTATTAAATACCTGCCCTTCCTCTGAAACTAATGAAAGCTGGATTTGTTTACAGAAGTGGTGAAACAGCACTACTCGCTGTGGGATTAGAGAAAACATGTGCTTGGCACTCAGGAGATATGGCTATGCTTCACTTTTTTGGCTCTTTCCCTGTTCTTGTGTTCACATGAACTTCCACCATACCAAAAATTTCATGGTAGCATTTCACCACTTCCATTTAAATCCATGGCACTGGCTTGTAATTTCCATTGGTGCAAATTCTCTTGGTGTCTGTTTGGCAAAACATTTTATAGAAATATGAGAGTGATTGCTGCTTTCTGTTTTGAACCATAAGTCTGGTAAAATGAAAGTACAAATCTAGGTACTCAATACTCATTGTGAGAGGGTAAAATGTTTTATAACTCCATGTCCCGCCCCAGGTGTTTACAATCCTAGCTGGCCCTGAGGCTAAACAAGTATATGCTCTAGTTCCCACAGATGTTGGGAAACCAAGAAGAGACTCCTGCTTCTAACATAACTTTCAGGGATTGATAGCCAACCTAATGTATTGCCATCAAACCAATTCTGTTACAGATTTCCAGACCAAACAACACATGGAAGCATTTCTATTTATGTAAAGTACCACACTCATTAGCAGAGTACAAAAGATTTTTGTGCTAGAAAATCTGCTTCACTGTATTTTATTTGGACTGCCTTTCTGCTTTCTAAAAGCAATTGTGTTCATTTACAGTTTCACATCCAAAGCACACTTAGGATTAGTTGGTAAAGCATACTTGCATAGCAATTATGCTTTGCCAGCATCCTGAACATACGTTCATATTTACTTCTAGCATTACAGAGACCAGTCAGGAAAACTATGGGAGAATCTGTTGCTAATAAGCAAATTGATTTTATAATTCATGAATGCCATATTAAATCTAATACAAAATATCCCAGAGCAGAATATGAATAATGGAACAAGCAGGCAACTGATTCCCTTTATATTTTTGATCTCTGGGATTCAATCTGGTAGCATTTTTGTCCTTAAATCATATTAACTCATCCTTTTAAAAAAACCAACTGCAAAAATTTCATTTAAAAGCATTTACATTCTTCCTCTCATTAAACGCAAATTTATGAGATTTATTAAATTACACAAAAGACATTTGTTTCTGTTTTAGCTCCAAGATGGAGCTAAATTCTATTAAATTGTGAAGTTGTCTAATTTTGGTAATGGTTTCTATAAAATGCACTTTTTAAATAATATCCTCTCTTTTACCCAAATCTACCTTTTCTTTGCCAAGAAGGTTACAAGAAGTAACTGAAACTCTCTCTAAGCTGAAAAGAGGGATATTCAGCCATGTTGTCGATCTGCTTTATTTCTCCTACAGCTTAATTTAAAACAAGCCAATTGCAAGCTAGACAGGCTCAATAACTATCATTTTTTAAAATATTTGCTCTTAGAAACTATGCTTACAGAACCTCTGTTTTCCTAGAAGCCTGTCAACAGATTGAGCAGTGATATCTATTCAAAATGTTAGAAAAGCACCAAAACCATTTCCAGAATTAAATATAAATTATGTATTTCCTGGTAGAGAATATTTAAAACTACCTGTTAAACATCAACATTTTGAGTTAAATGGCAATGTTCAGACAGACCACTATACTTGTACCGTAACTTTAAAGAACATTCCAAGGAGAATTTGAAAGATGGGAAAAACATTTCCCAAGAATGTCATTGACGGTTTACATCTGAACTTTTCTGCTTCTCAAGGGCCGGGGTGGGAATCATGCAGCTTTGTGGACCTTGTTGGACCACAAGTCCCAGCTGCAATAGACAGTACAGCCAATGGTAAGAAATGCTGGAAGCTGCAGTCCAAGAATCTCTGGAGAGTTACATAGTGCATCTCCTCACCCCTGCTCTGGGATCTGTTTGTATGAATCTACCTTATACTGAATCAGACCACTAGGTCAATCTAGCTTACCACAATGAATAAACTGATTGGCAGCAGCTCTGAATTTCAAGCTGAGCTGTTTTCCAGGCCTGCTACTTGAGCCCTGCTATTCAGGACGCAGGTATCAGAGACTGAACATGGGACCCACTCCATATGAAGTATATGCTCTGCCACTGCACTATGTCCCTATGAGACTGTGGAAGCTATGGGTTTTTGTCAACCCATTCAGTGAATACTGCCAGGGCTAAGCCAGTCATATGAGGGAGTGGTCTGAATTTATGCAACCAATCCTATCTTTTCAAATAGCAGCAGCCAATAGCCATAACTGAATCTGTGCACATTTAGCATATGCACCAGTTATAGCATGAACTCCTCAATGTGGATTGATGACAGGTTCATCATAAACCTCAGTGGATCATACAAAAGCAGCCTAAATCCTTGCTATTAGAAGATGCTAGCCAACATCTAAAGAACTTCTCCTTAGTTCCCTGAGACTATGGACTTTATCAAACCAAGCAAATATAGCATCATAAGGATGCTTAATGATCACAAAAGGGCACACATACCAGATGATGACATCCTTTCATGATCATGTACTGTAAACGAGGTATATTTTTTGAGCAAAAATATGTCCTTGAGCAAGCAGGGATCACCAGCATTGAGGCCATGATATTGAGAACACAGCTGCGCTGGGCAGGGCACGTTTCTAGGATGGAGGACCATCGCCTCCCAAAAATAATAATCTATGGTGAACTCGCCATGGGTTAGCGTAAGAGGGGTGCTCCAAAAAAGCGATACAAGGACTCCCTGAAACAACATCTCAGGCTCGGCCAAATTGATCACTAACAATGGTCTGCCCTGGCCTCACATCAGGAGGCATGGAGACACACTATCCACAATGCTGCAGCCTTATTTGAGAATTCACGCCAAACAAGTCTTGAAGAGAAACGACAACGCAGAAAGAATCACAACCCGGAAACATCACCAAGGAGACCTTCTGCTGTGCTTTCTGCAACCAGACTTGTTTATCTCGGATTGGCCTTTTTAGTCATCAGCATGCTTGCAGAAAGTGCGGGATGAGTCCTTCCTGAATCTTCGTTTGCGAAGAAAAGCCAGAGAGAGAGAGAGAGAGAGAGAGAGAGAGAGAGAGAGAGAGATTGATTTATGGTTATATGTGGAATATAGAGGTTTTATAAAGGCCAATCCGAGATAAACAAGTCCAGTTGATGAAAGCACAGCAGAAGGTCTCCTTGGGTGATGTTTCTGGGTTGTGATTCTTTCTGTGTTGTCATTTTCTCTTCAAGACTTGTTCAGCGTGAGTTCTCAAATAAGGCTGCAACATTGTTGATAGTGCGTCTCCATGCCTCCCGATGTGAGGCCAGGGCGGACCATTGTTGGTGATCAATTTGGCTGAGCCTGAGATGTTGCTTCAGGGAGTCCTTCTATCACTTTTTTGGAGTGCCCCTCTTATGCTGACCCATGGCGAGTTCACTGTAGAGTACTATTTTTGGGAGGCGATGGTCCTCCATCCTAGAAACATGCCCTCCCCAGCACAGCTGTGTTCTCAATATCATGGCCTCAATGCTGGCAATTCCTGCTTGCTCAAGGACAGCAAAATTCGTCACATAGTCAGTCCAGTGTATATTTAGGATTGTGCATATACAGCGCTGATGAAAGCGTTTGAGGAGGTGACCCATGTTTCAGACCCATAAAGGAGAATAGACAGTACAATGGCTCTATACACACTGATTTTTGTGCTTCACCTCAGGTGTTTATTACTCCAGACTCTTTTGTAAAGTCTTCCAAATACACTATATGCCTTTGCTAATCTGTGACCAATCTCTTTGTCAATCTTGGCATCTGAGGAGATGATGCTTCCCAGGTAGGTGAACTGCTGAACGGACTTAAGCACAGATTTGCCTACAACAATGTGGCGATGATGGTGTTCATCCTGTGGTGCAGGCTGGTAAAGAACTTCCATTTCCTTCAGGTTGACTTCCAGCCCAAACAGCTCTGCAGCTGTTGCAAAGCAGGATGTTAGACGCTGCAGAGCTGCTTCTGTGTGGGCAACAAGGACAGCATCATCAGTGAATAGCAGCTCACAAACTAGATAGTTTAGACTCTTAGTGCGAGCCCTCAAACGGCTTAAGTTAAACAAGCTACCATCAATACAGTAACATACATAGATGCCGTCTTCTTCTTCGAGCTCTGCCGTAGCCCTGAAGAAGACTGTAAATAAATATTTACTCTCTCTCTCTCTCTATATATATATATATTCCACATATAACCATAAATACATCCTTGTCTTTTAAGTCAGTGAAAGGTATTTTTAATCTAATCCACGGCAAAGCTGCATGAATCTTCTACAAACCTCTGCTTGCACTACTGTAGACATTAGGGGCTTGAGCCTATATTAAAGAACCAACATAAACATGCAGAAGAATTGTTGCAAAATACATTCCTGGCTTTTCAGGGAATCTAGAGGTATGTACCAAGAAGGAAGAAGGAGGAAATGCCTGTGCTGCAGATTTCTGCTTAAAGTCCTTAGGAAATCTTCATCCAGAAGCTATATCATATATTTTCTTCTTAGAAAAGATCTATAAGAGTGATCTTCAGATCAAAGAAACTCAAAGAGTCATGTGTCCCTCAGAACTCTTAAAATAAAAATAATATTTTGAATGTTCAAAGCACTAAGTTTTATTCCCCCCTTTCCCCCACTAAGGAGATGTTTAAATGTATATATTTGAATGCAAAATGCAAACAAGATAAAATAAAACCAGTACTTTCAGAGCCTTCTGTAGTAACTCATTTTAAATTTGTGTTAATTCTACATACCTCAGATCTAAAATTAAGTTATTTAATGTATGTACAAAATTGGACCCCAGTATTAAAAAATACATGTGCATCTTACATAAAATCATGTCTATTTAACTTTAGGAAGTCAGATGAAATCAAGAATTCAGAGTAGGATTTAATTATTCATTTTAACCCATTATTTTAAAGATAAACACTTTGGCCATTCTAAAAGGCTAACAGAAACAGAATACAACGTCTGAAATTTCAGAATATAAGGAAGCAGACTTGCATAGCAATGAAAACTGAGCCATGTAGATGAACTGAGTCACAGCAGATCATGATTTTTGCATTTCCCTTTGTGGTTTGTTCCTATAATGAAGATATCAGCTCAAATGACTACAGGCACAGTGTAGTCTGGAAAGATATAGATATAGATATGTGGAGAGGAAACGCCTCCAAAGTAGACACATAAAGTGTCTGACAGTCAGAAACATTAATAACTTCAATGTTCCATCCATGTTTTAGGGGACGTGGTAGGGTTCCAGCAGGACTTACTTCAGAGTGTAAATGCATAAGATTGTGCTCTTGGTGAAGTTTACAGCTGCAAGCACTTGGCTGAATTGCCTTATGTCTTTGGCTCTGTGATTACTTTGTTAACTTTTGCTCTCTCTTAGGGACACAGAGTGACCTGGATTACACAGGTTGAAGAGATGGTGTATGATGAAGGATCATGTCATGGAGACTAACTGTTGCACTCACTGACCTTCTGCCCCTTTTACTGAGATGATCCCATGAGGTCTGAATTTTATAATCCAACCTCTTTTCTATTGATCTGTTCCTAACATGGCTTAACCGTGCTCCAAAAACACATCTCTAACCCCATGCAAAAGCCATAGACAATTTTTTGAAGGACACAAGCAAAAAAAGGAAAACTTGGCAGTTCTGGGCATTCTAACAAAAGAATCTATTTGTCTCATACCAACAGGAAGGACTCTGATAAAATAATAATTACAATTATCAAATGATAGCTATTTACTTAAAGCCTCAAATTTTCAAGTATCCACTCAATCAAACTGAATTACTGACAGTGATTTCACATAATCTGTATATGATTGGCCTGGCATGAGAATGCCTATTAAAAATAAGCCACATTGCAACATTTTGCATAAGAATTGCAACAGTCTGTAATGTTCCCATCCATAGATGGTATTTCATAATCTACTATTCCACCATTTTAAAGCCAACTAAAATGGGGGAGTTTTTCAGTGTGTGAACAAAGTCAGATTGTTGTTGATTCCCCAGGGGGAATGGATATACAATGTGTGTGTGTGTTTATGTGTGTGTTATCATTTAACTGTAAAACATATCAAATTAGAACCTCATACATCTTTAAATAATATCTATTCAGATGAAGTACATGCTGAATTGGTTAAACAAATTACATTTTTAGTAATGAAGGGCATCAACTTTTTAACAGACCTGCTGCTTATTACAACATACTGTATATAGACGGCAAAATCACTACAGTTGTCCCTCCTTATTCACGTATTTGGTATCCACAGATTTAAGTATTCATGGCTTGAAAATATTCTTAAAAAATAATAATCCAAAAAGCAAACTTTGATTTTGCCATCTTATATAAGGGACACCATTTTGCTATGCCATTGCATATAATGGGACTTGACTATTCACGGAGTATCCACAGGGGTCCTGGAACCAGCCCTAGCAAATATGTAGCTGTTTGTAATGTATTCAGTTCTAGAGACTTACAAATGCTTCTGCTGCTGAAATATAAATACAGCCAGGCAGAACAATGTCACTTAATAAGCAAGCCCATATTGTTTCCTTACTGTGACAAATGTATAAAATTTTGCCACAATAAAAAGATCAGATCATATTTTTTTACAGAGCAAAGCTTTTTGTTCTACACAGTCTTCAAGCAAACACTGTTAACTTTCAAGCGAAAGAGGTGTGTTACAAGCCCTGCAGAGTATGAAGTAGAAGCAGCCAGGGATCAGAGACTCTCTAGTTTAGGTCCACAACATTTTTACAGATGAATTTCACTCTTTCACATATTACTGAGCTACACATGACAAGCAGTAGTGTGTACACAGCAAACACATTGTCTCTGTAAACTATGTTGTCCTCACAAAGGGCCCATTTATACGAGCCCTGAAACACGGATTGTTCTGCAGTAATGTCAAATCACACCTGCTGTGATTTGTCTTAAACGTTTTTGGTTTTTTTTACCCCATAAGCTTCATGGAAGCAGTGGCAGGGAGGGCATCCATGGGGGGGAGCCATCCTCCCCCCCCCGATCCCCACGGTGGCAGCACCAGCAGGGAGGGCGCCTGCAGGGAAGGGAAAGAGGAGGAGAGAGCCATCCTCCCTCCCCCAATTGTGGCGGCGGCAGCAGCACCGGCAGGGAGGGCACCTACGGGGAGGGGGAAGAGGAGGAGAGAACCATCCTCCTTTTCCCAGTTCCTCCTCTTCCCCCTCTCTGTGGCTGCCCTCTGCCTTGTCAAAAAAAAAAAAAAAGAGTAAAATGCAGGATCATGCCTGTGCACCCCTGAGCAATCCGAAGGTCAATTCTTCCCCCTGCAGACCATGCAACAATTTGCATGATTGTCTTAATGGTCAGGGGTGTATATTTCGTTGGAGTTTTTTTAACTCCAAGAAAAGCTACAAAGGCTTTTCCTAAGGAGTTTTTGCCATTCCCCCTCTTCACAATAAGGCAAAAAAAAAAACACGGATTGCCATTAGGACAGGTCGTCTTCTCCCTTGCATTCTGTGAAGAGTATTTTTGCTATTTAGACAACCACTATGTCATAGATTAAATGTGGGGAATTTCTGGCCTTCCAAAAATTGTTCAACTGTAGCTCCCATCAGCCTTAGCCAACTTTGTCCATGTGTTAGGCCCTGCGTGCATGGCCTAGCAGAGGATGGTTCAGGCTGCCTTTGACATTGTAGGCCCAGTTTAGAATAGGTCAAGGGGAATTTTCTCTCTGCAGCTGGAGGGTGCAGGATGGGATAAGAATGTCAACCATGAGAATGTCAACCTGGAATGTCCCACCAAGGGTTAGGGTTAGGGGATAAAGGAGATAAAGATTTTTCAGTACATCCCAGCACGTGGTATGCTAATTGGCATGAGAACATTTCTCCCTCTTAATTGGCATGGGAAAAGTTCTGCCTCCTCCCCCCGGGCCAGTCCACCATCTTATTGAAGGTTCAGTAGGAGAAACACATATAAGGTGATGTCAGATGAAGGCTTGTGCTTCACAGCAGCGTGCAACTCTGCATAGCCGGTTCATGTATGTATCTTCTTGCTTTCTTCCTATGTCTGTTTGACTGATGAGAGTATGCCTATTCTGCTTTTCTATCTGCTGTCATTAATAAAATAGCTTTCTTTTTCAAGCCCAGAACTGGTGCGTGGTCATTTCACTTGCTTCATATGCTGAACCAGCAGGGCACCCAAGCCAGGGTTGTGCTGCCAGTGTAATAACACCATGATGAGTAATGATGGAAACTGTAGTCCAAATGCATTTGGAGGGATACAAATTATCCAACCCAGTCAGGAAAGGGAGCAATTTCAATAGGTGTTGCTTCAGGACAACTTCCATTCACTTCAATGGAACTCAGTCATTAAAGCAGTTCATATTGCCCAAATGTTTTGAAGTGTGGTGAACATAACTAGAATAGCTTAATTTTCCCACTAAGAACTGAACCCCCTACCTCAATAATAATCAGTCATCTACTGAAATGAGTGCAAGTGCAATTCTCTTGTGTTCTTTTTGCCACAGACAGCAGGGGGCCAGTCATACCTTATCAGACACAAGTGTTCTGGATTTTGACTGTAGGTATTCCTTAGCCAATAATGACCTTTTTCTTTGAATGAAAGATGAGTCAAATGCACCAGCTACTTCAGTTGCAGACTTAGGTCAGGTCAGCCTCTTTTCCTCCTAATATTATCTGCACTGCTGGCTGCAAAAGCACAGAAAGCTATGAAAGCAGAGACAACAGTGGCTTCTGAAATGTTTTACAAGAGACTGAAAGAAAAGGGCCCTTGGAACAGTACAGATCTAGAGAGGATGCTGTCTGGTACAACTTTACATTCAGACAGTATAGGAAGACATTCAGTTAAAGAATCTTGACATGTATCATATTTTTTCATTTTTATGCTTTCCAGCCAATTTTTACAACATTTTTTCCAGTTTATGCTATGTGATCTCTGGTTTCCTTTAGAATAAATTTATTCACCTTTTAACATAAAATGCAATGCTTTTGAATGCATAAGCTCTGAAACCAACCCAAAATATCATTTTGCTGTGCTTATGATACTGATATCCAAACGTTCTGGCAGATTTTGTAAGGTATTCTTAACCATGAGGACAGAAAAAGAAAAAGAAAAAAGCCACTGTCATTTTATGAATTCTTGCACTCCTTGCAGGTTCACAAAGAAGATGGCAGTCCCTCAGGTACCTAGATCCCATACTGTTTAAAGTCCTTAATGAACCCTTTGAATTGCATCCAAAAATATACTTCTAAGCAGTTAAGTTGTTTTAGCAATGGAGTCACATATTCCTGATAACTGGCCTCAGGCAAAGAACCTATTGAATGCTGATGGAAAGGAGAGTCCCACCACCTTCCTCATGCCATGTAGTAACATAGGGTTGTTGCTGTTTGTCTTTGTGTATGCCACAATCCTCATCTGGAGGCACTGCTCTGCTGTGGTTCCGTTCCTTTCTCTCGGGCAGATCCCAGAGGGTGAGGCTCGGGGACAGCTGCTCTTCCAGAATTGAGTTTAATTGTGGCATCCCTCAGGGTGCCATCCTGTCCCCGACGCTATTTAACATTTATATGAAGCCGCTGGGAGAGATCATCCGGAGACATGGAGCTCGGAGTCATCAGTACGCTGATGACACTCAGATATATTTCTCCATGACCAGATCATCAGCTCAGACTTCAGATGGTGTCTCTCCTCTCAGTGACTGTCTCAGAGGGGTAATGGATTGGATGAGGAAAAACAGATTGAGACTAAATCCAGACAAAATGGAGGTACTGACAGTCACAGGCCCAAAACCAGGTCTGGGAGTACAACTTCCAGTCCTGGATGGAGTCACACTCTCCTCTAAGGACTATGTTCGCAGTCTGGGGATACTCCTAGATTCATTGCTTCACTTGACTAGTCAGGTGAATGCAACGGTCAGGAGTGCCTGTTATCAGCTTCGACTGATACGCCAGCTGTGCCCTTACCTGGATACAAGGGATCTGGAAACTGTGGTACATGCTTTGGTAACCTCAAGTTTGGATTACTGTAACGCACTCTACATGGGGCTACCCTTGTGCCTAACCCGGAAACTTCAACTGGTACAAAATATGGCAGCCAGGTTAATTACAGGTACATCTAGGAGAGAGCATATAACACCTGTGCTTAAATCTCTCCACTGGCTGCTGATCAGTTTCCGGGCACAGTACAAGGTGCTGGTTTTAACCTTTAAAGCACTACATGGCTTGGGTCCATCTTATCTCTGGGACCGCCTCATCCCATATGACCCCCCCCCGTGCACTTCAGTCCTCTGGGAGGAACCTGCAGCAGCCTATGAAAACTAGGCTGTTGCAGACCTCCCAGAGGGCCTTCTCTTCTACGGCTCCCAGACTTTGGAATGGCCTGCCGGATGAGGTCCGTCTTATCACTAGCCTTGATAGCTTCAAGAAAGCGCTAAAGACGGATCTCTTCCAGCAGGCCTTCCCAGCTCAATAACTTCCCGGCTCAAGTGGAGCTGATTGCTTACCTTGCCGCTATTGCCATATTTTATTTATTTATTTATTTATTGTATTTTATCTTTGTTTTAATTCTCTATTAGTTTAATTTAGTTTTAAGGGGTGGGAGGGTTAGGATTGGGAAGGATTGTTTTAACTTGCTGTTGTTTTAATCTTGTTGTACGCCGCCCCAGTTACCGGACAGTGGTGTGGGTTAAAAATAATAAAAAATTATTATTATTATTATTATTATTATTATCTGGAACATGCAACTTCAATGTCTTGCTGTGCCAGCAGTAAAAATTTTGAATGGTTCACCATTATGGTGTGTTAAGAGAATGATTTGACTCAATAGGATACTGACTCTACTCAGCAACTTTGCTGTTGCATTCTGATGTTTCTGAACACTCTTCAAAGGGAACTCCACATAGTGGATATTACATGAATCCAAATAAGATGTAAGTAATACATGTGCCACCATGTTCAAACCAAACATTTCAGGAATGAATTGAGTTCATGAGCCATTCTCAGCTGTATAAGAATGCTTTCGGCAATTGCAGTCACTGGAGCAATGATGTTTAAAACTGAATCCTGGAGCATACCTAATATTCAAACCAGTGTCTGCAAGGGGAATGAAGCCATACCCAAAACATCTTAAGTTCTTCAAGTCAATAGCTCTAAGGAAGGGTATAAAGGACTATGAATGATGAGACAAAGAAACACCTGACTGGGGTCTTAGAGAACTCTGGCTGGCAGTCTAGTTGACAATACTGATCTAATTGTGCCTTTGGTATGACTGAGTTCATTATATCTTCAGAATCATCAATATGAAACAAACCAGACTTCCAGCAGAAATTCCATGGTGATGTAAGAGCAACACAACATATAATCAAACAGATTGTACTTCCCTGCCTATTTTATGCTTGCAAGATGATGAACTAGATTACAAAAAGAATTGTTTTGTCCACACAGCTGTGGTTCTTATGTTGTTCCTAATACAAATTAAGGCAGTGAGAGGACTTCTTTTTTTAAGTTCACTGAAACTGAATGCCCTCCAACTGTGCAATTTACACTTCACATTTCACTTAACTATTCTGTCTCTTATTCTCTGGGGATATTGTTATGCTCAGCTGGATAGACTTTTTTTTTTTTTACTTTGAACTGATTATTCTTATCCTTCAGACTGCAGCAGTCTCCAGAGTAGTCTCTAAGCTACAAATAGTAGGACCAAGAATGAAAATTAACTCAGAGATTCTGGTGAAGTAATTAAGCTTTCCAGTTAAAACAGAAAAGGCTCTTAGCAGAAAAGAGCATCTGAACTGTGGCTAGAGTTTGTACCCAACTGTATATAATAAAGAATGCCTGATATAGTAAGCAACACACACACACAAACACACACACACACACACACACACATTATTATTTTATCCTAACATTCAAGAAAGACTTCCCCACGTGCCAACATGAGAAATGAAAGATGGAAAGGCATCAGTGATAGGGAAAAGAGAGAAAAGATCAATTCCCAAGGGGTACAAAAGTAAAGATTCTATTGTCCCAACTCATTTCAAATGCAATTTTTGTTCAGAGTGCTTGAAAGTCATGCCACTGTGTCCTCTACTGTGTTCTGCTGGCCAAACACACATGCAAAGAACAGAACACAAAACACAGCAGTGGGCTTTTTAAGTGCGCTTGAAGAAGAGTTTTAATTCAAATGGTGGTGAGCCAATAACATCTTTATTTTGTGCACCCCTGGGAAATAGTCTCTCATTTTTTTTCTTAGATTTCATTTCCCCCTCCCTTAGATTCCAGTCCTTTTTAAAAATGTGACATTGCAAGGAAGATACCACCTGCCTGTATAGGTTTTCCATCTAAAATGGTTCGATACATCTGCAGGTCAACGACACTATCATATACACATATAAGAACAATAGGGGTTGCACTTTTAATAACAGTGCAAGCATATGGGTTGGCACTAGCAGTAACTATACAGTGGCTAGATATACATATTTAGAAATCTTGAGAACAGAAAAACACAGAGAACCTTCTTGCTTCTAATCTTATATTTTTACATGTTCACAACTTCATAGGGGATGGGAATAGACTTTTTGTTCTTAATTAAATCAGGAATCTTAAAACTATGTAGAAACTATTTATACATTGCACTAAAACATCTTAAGTCTTATGTAGCTCTGGATTACATAGAGAATGTCCCTGACCTAGACTGAACAGACAGTACTCAGAGTTAATATCCAATTACATGAGGTGAGAGTTATCTTCAATTGTCCTTCACATACGAGAGCAGGTGGGGCTCTTGTTTCACCCGAGGAATACCATGTCTTACAGATACGGTTTACCTTGTAATATTTTCCCACACCACCAATGTTGAACAAATGCTAGAAATGCATTAATTCTCATGTCAATCTACCACTGAGCATCATCTTTAACAGTCAGGCATGAATCCAAGAGTTCTGGAAGGAAAAGCATTCTTAAGTGCAAAGATATAGCTCATGATTCCCTCAGAGTCCTATGAAATCAAGCAAATTTGATCTATTATTTTTCCATGCTTCATTCATGCTAAAACCACACTGTAAGGGAAATATGACAGCACTATTATTTAGCAATCTTCCATTAATGAATTTGCAATCCCATTCAAAATTATTTTATAAATAAAGTGTTTTGTGTTTATGCGCTTGGACAGTGGTGAAAGTTCTGATGCTTCTAAATGTGATCACTTATTGTGTATTTCACCAACCTGAAACAGGAGAGATGCATACACCATAGTACATGTGATGAAAAGGATTCAGGTATCTGGATAAACACAAATAAGAATGCAGACAAAAACAAAAAGATAAAGTGGAAAGGTTTCACAAAAGGAGGAAGAAAATAATTGAAGGAGAAGAGAGAGGGAAATCATAAGAGTACAGTACAGTACTTGATTTCCAAAGCCCAAAATTCTGTGGGTCCAGACATAGGGCTTTATCAGATGAGCCAAATCTCACCCAAAAACTGCATCATTTAGGACATGATGCTAGCACAAAAGGCAAAATTATCAGACGGCTAAGCCATCAATAAAAAGTGATGCCTCATTCAAGCCAGGGCAACGCAGCGGGAACGGGTAAGCAATGACATTGTCTGATAATTTCAGCCCTTTGTGTTATTGTTGTGTCCTAATTTCATGGGTTTTGCCACATTTGATAAAGACCTTAATTTCAGGTTGACCAATGTGTCCTTAAAAATGAGGTCCTGTCAAGCATATTGTTAGCAAATGCAAACTACAGGTATGCATGCAATAAAATGGCTGAAGAAAATGAAGAAAAGTTTTGCTCAGTCTAAGCCTTGAAAACAGGGTCAAGTTAAAATGTTTCAAATGTAGCAAAGCATGCATTAACAGCAGTCTTTGAATATGTCCACCATATGCCTGTTTCCTGTGAACTAAACTGTCATAGGCTCACAGCCCCTCATGCTCTTTTTTTGTTGTGGTGTGGTTCTGACATCACTTGCAGGATAAATATAAATTCACTAAATCTCCTGCCTGCTGTGCCCTCTCTATAATCCTTTAACCTTTCCTTTCCCACATCCACAGTGCTTCTCCTCAGGCTTAGCTGTGGCCCAGTAGCCTGGGATCACTGATAGAAAGATTTTTTTAAATATTTTGCAACCATCACTACTTCAAATGCAAAATTAATCAATTCTCAAATCTCCTAGTTGATAAATAAAATAATAGCTGTATAGCTGAGAATAAAGATAAATGTGAATTGTCTCAGTGCCTGAACCTTAACTTTTGAAAAGAGGGATCAACGACCATAAACAATTTTGGCAGATAAATAGCCTTCTTTTGAAAACATATGCATGCACTCTTTAAAGACAAAGCAGTGTTACAAATACACAGTTAGATGCCCCCCAAAGTTACCAAATTCTGCATTTACTCTAAAACATTTTCCTGTCTACCAGGCCCAGTCTAGAGTTTGAACAAGTTACTTTTTTAGACTGCAGCTTCCAGAATCCCCCAACTAACATGGGCCACAGTTGTTGGGGATTTTGAAAGATACATTCCAAACAAGTATCTTTTCCAAGTTCCATCTCCATACGGTAAGAACAATAAACATCCTTTCTTAATGAAAACACTACCCTCACACACCATGTGTTAGTAAAAGAGATCTGGAGGTGTGTTTTTGCTTTACAACTGAGCTAGCATAAAATCAGGCAATCTACAGGAGCTGAATATCGCTCCAAATATTCAAACAGAAAATAACGTTCACTCTGGATTCCATTTTAAAAACTGCTAGTATGAGCTATGTCAAAGTATTTGTTCACAAAACCTTAGTCACTTGTTAATGACAAACAGATTCCTTAAAAAGACGGTTTATTTTGTAAATTGATCTGAGGCATTTCTAAACTCAGCATAGTTTGCTGGTGGGTGGGGGGAACAGCAAAATATTTCAGAGAGGAGCCAGCATGGTGTAGTGGTTTGAGCACTGAACTATGACTCTGGAGACCAGAGTTCAAATCCCCAATCAGCCATGGAAACCCACTGGGTGACCTTGGGCAAGTCACACTCTCTCAGCCTCAGAGTGGGACAAAGGCAAACCCCTTTGAACAACTTTTTCTAAGAAACCCCCATGATAGGGTCTCCTTAGGGTTGCCATAAGTTGGAAACTACTTGAAGGCATACAACAACAATTTTAAATCAAACATTCTTCCCATTTATTATATGGGAAGCAGATTTGGGTGAGAAATTTGAAGAGAATGTCTGCAACAAGTCTCGATTATGAATGCCAAGCTGATGATCTGCCTAAATATAAAGAATTAGTAGTACAAGTTGGTGAACCACTGGTATATATCACCTGCCAGTATGTACATAATCAAAAAATCATTAATCCCTCTTAAGTCAGAAAGTGTGGGGGCATATGGGATCATTCCTATCATCTGGGACAGGAATTCCCCTACACTCTAGATATACCAGAGCAAATTTATGAACTACTGTGAGGCAATTTTCCTAGTTCAGATGAAATGTGAAATTATAAAGATTAATTCTTCTAAACTAGGGGTTGAAGGACCACTTCACTCACTCCACAGGACCTCAAGGGGCCACACCTACCACATACCCCTCACCTTTTTTTTTTCTTTATTGAAAAAAATGAACACATCCAAATGCCTCCATGCCCCTTGAGAGCATGGGGGCAATTTCACCATGTTTCTCCTCCACCAAGTAAGAGAGGAAAACGGAGAAGGAAAACTGAATGAAAAAAACCTGCATAATTCTGACTACATGTACTTTTCAGCAAGAAGATGACTCCATAAATCTAGAAGGTGGCAATGGCATAGAATCCAGCATCCTGACAATCTAAGCTTTCAGTTAAAAATGTATCAAGTTTCTAGTCCTTAACACTGTGGTGATAGATCCAAGAGCCTGCTGGCCAGAGCTCATCAAACTTAGACAACTTTCCCTAACATTAGCAAAAGCAGAATATTTTTTTCAGAATAATAAAATATGCATGATCTGCACAATGATTTCAGATCCCAAAATTAAGTACAGGGGTAAGAATTTAAGTTACACTGACACACCATTTTGTTTTGTTTTTATCATTAAAATAGGCATCCACTCCACTTCTCAAAGAAATGTTGACCATCAAGCATCGAATGCTTTGCATTTAGATTTGTATTCTTTGACATTAAATTCTATGCAGAGTAAAAAAAAAAACTCTTCAGAATTATGTGACAATTTCTCTGTTTAATCTTCTCAGTAATGACTCATGTTGCAGAGTTTTTAGGCATATGTCAAGGTCACCCAAATTTTTCATATAACTATACAGAAGAAGGTTCTTTCTGCAGCGCTGGGTGAAAAGGTGATCCATGCAGCATCCCTGCATTTATGTAAGTAAAATGCAACTCTTACATCCAAAGGTGTTTCATCTGGGTCCAGATGCCCTCTCATTTATTGAGAGAGATTATTAAAAATGTTTTGTCAAGTAGAAATTAGTGAGACAATACATTCAATAAGATTATCTTATACTTCAAAAAGCAATGCTCAACTGCATCTCTTTAGAATATTAATACATCACTTTTCAATAACAAAAGTTCTTAACCAAGATTACGTAGTACAAAGTGGTTTGTAAACATGTTTAAAGATATTTGTGTCTACAGGGAGAAATTTCTACATGTAAATTCTTCAGTCTGGAAGAAAGAAACACAACTCTCTTCCCAACTCCCAATATCTAGTCAGATCTTGGCTGGCTTAGTTTTAACTTCAGAACAAAGAATTACCTCTCCCTCAGACGAGATATGAAAGAACAGCACAAGACAATGGCCAGGTCAAAAGACTTGAGCTATTTCTGCCTCAGATCCTGCCAAAAATTGCCAGCTGAACAACAGCCATAAGGTGAGTCTTGACAGAAATGCCTTCTCTGTGAAGCAAAAGGCAGGGACTCCCTGGAAGGCCTATGAGAACAAAGACAGCAGATAGCAAATAAACTGAAACAAATCTGATTCACCAAGAGCTTGGAAAAGTTAATTCTTTGGATTGAATCTTTTAGAATCCCACAGCCAGCTTGGCTATTGAACCTAGCTACACTGGCTGGCTATGATGGGAGCAGCATAATGGCACCAAGCTGGAGAAGACTGACTTAACAGCATAGACCATATACCACCAGTAGTTAGCTATTAAGCGCCTTTGGGAAGAGGAATACTTTTGTCTAACAGTACAAATGTAGAAACAGAGGAGAAAAGAAGGACCTCCTTTGGCAAGGACTCAGCAATTGGGCATGGATACTAAGCATGCTCAGCAAGTAGAAGCCTTGTCTTATGCACAAAATTATTAAAAATATTGTGTATAGAATTACCTTCACACTATGTGTATAAGGTGCATATGAAACATGAATTTAATGTTTAGACTTCGGTCCCTTCTCTAAGATATCCCATTATGTATATGCGAGTATTCCAAAATCTGAAATATTCCAAAATCCAAAATATCTCTGGTCCCAAGCATTTCCAATAAGGGATACTATTTATTTTATTTCTGTCTCACCTTTCTCCTGGTACAGAACCTAAAACTGTCCATCACGCAAGGTAGTACAAAAATTAGGAGATAGGAAAAGAAACAAGAAATCCAAAAATCTAGCCGAGTGCATTGGCATTTGTGTGCAGCTGCAAAATGTGTTAAAGTATCCATTTTCAGCTTGCTGGGATGCTCACTTAATGGTTTCTCTCCATCTCTACCAACCAGACGGCTGGCTGAGATTCAGAGCACTGCTCATTGCTTTTTTTTTTTTTTTTTTTGAAGCACAATGATTCTTGAGTTGGCTTAGAGGACAGACACAGAATAACATGATAATCACTCTAGTACTGTATAACATTTTAGTGGTCCTAATTAAATGAAAATTACAATCCTATTAATAGAAAGAAGGTAGGATTGTTGTTGTTGTTGTTTGTGAAAGGAGAAGGAAACAGTTCTGAAATGCAACAATATGCTTACACATTACATACGCAGATATGCCAACAAAATGCCTAATAATTACATGCTGGAAATCATTCTAACCAATACCAAAGGAATGGTAAAAGCTATTGCATAGGAGCATGTCCCCAAGTATGCTTATGAGCTTCACAGATAAAAGGTGAATTATAAATATAACTGAATATATCAGTAACCATTCTCAAGCCTTTGCATCGTTTGAGAAATAAAGGCCTAAAACCAACATTGTACTAGCTCCTCTACCCCAAATCTGGATCCTGAGAGTTTTCCAGCCCCCTGGAGCAGGTTTCTGGGGTGCACAGGGGTGTGCAGGTTGCAGTAGGAAGGAGAGATTATTCCACTCACACTAATCAGTCCAGCACTGAACACTGACCAAAATTTTCTCTGTGTACAGATTATAGTGCTTTCTGCAGATACCTGACAAAATAAAACGCCTGATCTGTTCACTTTGTTTTCCCCAATTTCTGTGTTTGCTTGCACACATGCACATCCCATCCACCTGCCAAATGACCAAAAGAAAATTATCTAAAATCCTGTATTACTCTCATTTACTGCCCTTTACTACTGCCCTATCAACCTTCACTAAAATCCTTTTAGCTCTATTTGGTCAGGCAGGTCAACCATTTCTTACAAAGTGTCTGCAGATGCCCATTAGGACTGTAGGTTATTTTTCATTCCACTTTTCTCCCTTTCTGCTGTGCAGCTGCAGTTCTGCTCAATGATTCTGCAAAGTGGCACAGTCTTAAGGAGGCTGAAAAAAATATATCAAAAACTGGGAAATAAATGTCATAGAAAAGATAGACGAGTTAAGTTTGCCCATAGTCCTGACTCACCGTTCACCTAATTTTTAATCATTGAGTCTTATGGATGAAAAGGCAACATATTGAATTTTGACCTCTGGGCTAAAACCTAGTCCTAAACCAGACGATGACCTATATGACAGAACTACTGGCTGTTAATTAGCTGGTTAGAATCTGTAATTGCATGACTCATTTGAGACATTCTTCAGCCCACTCAATACTTCCTCAAAGGGATTCTTCACCACCAGTGCTGGGTCCTGCTCAACTTCTGGGTGTCTGAAACCCATTTTTCAAAGGACCTTAACATTCCAGTGTAAATGTTAGTTTCATCAGAACATTTAGATTGAGATAAGAAAGAATGTAGCTGCTTTTTCTTTCTTTTTTTTTTTAAGGAATAAAACAGAGAATTCTCTTATAAACAAGAATGGCCTTTCTGGTATATTTAACAACATGCCATTTTGATTTAATACGCTACAAAAACAACTTCTGTACATAAACAGAAAGGTGGCTCTTTTTTTGGTGAAGTGTTTAATCTGAAACTTCACATCCAGCAAACAAGAATCCTTGTACCTGTTTGGTTTGGGGAGATTACTGGTATAAAATGTTGAACTACAGGCAGCAACACATAGATGCATTGGATGGGATTCCCTTGTATGCTTCTGACTGGAAATGGTAAATAAAAAATTTAAAAGGAAGCTACTGGCAGTTATCCCTGGACTCCTGCAGGTACTTTTCCAGGCATCTGAATACATTTGGGTATATAAAGGTATTTTGAACAGAACTGAACAACACCACATAGCAAAATATCTGGATGGCAAGCCAGGCAGTTCATATTTACTTTTCAGGAAATGAGCCTGTTTTTCCTAGGAGATCAAATTCCAGAATTTGCCCCTCATCTAGCATGAGAAATATACCCAGCTGAGGATATGGTTCCAATATTCAGAGAATAATTTTCCAGTCATGCTTCTTTAAATGGCATTATAAAGAACATTCATGCTCAGTCACTCATCTGAGCCATGAGATCATCAGTACAACATTCTATTATGACAGAATTATTGATATGGGCACATTGTCTCAGGGAATGCCCCTCCTGCTGCTTGGCAATCCACAGAATCTGAGGCAAATTCTGTATTAATTGACTCTTTTGTCAGTCTGTTAGTGAACACATGCTAGTCCATGATGCTGTACAGAGAATTTAGTCCAGATTGAATTAGAAGCAGCTGGAGTTATGGGAACACAAATCTCCTAAAGTTCTTTTTTTACTGCCACAAAATGTCAGTCATTATCCTAAAATTACTCCACTAAGGTCACTGGATTTGTATGAGGGGGTATAAATAACCTTGGATGTTTAAATAGCCTTCTGTTTTCATTTTTGTTTTAATCAACAGCAGTACACAGAAATTTAACTTAGGTTCTATTTGTCTAGTTCTTGGGGGCTGGATGAGATGAGAGCATTTCTAAAAAGGAGTTCGCAAAATGTTGCAGTAGCTGCAACGAAAATAACGTAAGTCAGAAACACAAGTGTTGATGTGTTGTGGATGTTTGTGTGCTTGGGAAAGGAATATAAATTCAAGAATCCCCAAGTCAGCATTGCTACAGGCCATCTTTGTTGGGAGATTCCAGCAGCTATCATCCCCCAAAAAATTATTTTCTAAGCTCTGATATTGAGAACACAGCTGTGCTGGGCAGGGCACATTTCTAGGATGGAGGACCATCGCCTCCTATAAAAAGTACTCCACCGTGAACTCGCCACGGATCAGCGTAAGAGGGATGCTCCAAAAAAGTGATACAAGGACTCCCTGAAGCAACATCTCAGGCTCAGCCAAATTGATCACCAACAATGGTCCGCCCTGGCCTCACATTGGGAGGCATGGAGATGCACTGTCCACAATGCTGCAGCCTTATTTGAGAACTCACGCCGAACAAGTCTTGAAGAGAAACGACAATGCAGAAAGAATCACAACCTGGAAACATCACCCAAGGAGACCTTCTGCTGTGCTTTCTGCAACCGGACTTGTTTATCTCGGATTTGCCTTTTTTAGTCATCAGTGCGCTTGCAGAAAGCACGGGATGAGTCCTTCCTGAATCTTCGTTTGTGAAGAAAAGCCAGAGAGAGAGAGAGAATATGTGGAGCAAAATACTATGTGCATATTATTTGTCTAAGTACATTGATCAGGAAAACACTAACAGCCACTTGGGTTGCCCACTCCTACAAGTGGATGACTTCAAGGCTGGGCAATGCCCACAGATCAGTTCCATACACAGCCTTAAAAGGCAACAGTCCAGTACTGGAATGCAACAAGTTATTATATGCCATCTCAGCATAGGGCAACAATTCAGCCCAATTGTTCTGTTGCTAACTAACATAACATCTTAAGTACAGTTTGCTCAGAAATGAAACTCAGGGTGTAGACAGTATACTAAAAGCAGTTTGCAATCTATGAAATCTGGTGGTGTCCAAACAAAGGCTGGTTACTATACAGCTGATAGCAGAGGCTCAGCACAGTCAAGCTAATTACAGGCAAAGGAATCAAGGCAGCGTGAAGTCAGACCCTTACTTTACTAGCAAGCAACACACAAGTACACAAGCAAAGTCCAATATACAAGGTCCAGGTCCAACAAACAGAGTTCAGGGTAGTCCAGCAGAATCAGGCCAGGCAAACAGAATCCAGAGTAAACAAACACAGTCCAGATCAAACACAGTGAGCAGGAACGCAACAGGTACTCAGGTAGATCAGATAATCTCCAACAATCCCTGCAGCTGCTGCGTATTTACAGAGCAGCAGCTAAGACAGCTGCTGCTTAACTAATTGCTGCTTCCTATAAATATGCTGAGACTCCCTCTTTTTGTTGTCTCTGTGCTGTGAAGGTAGGTATAGGTAAGTTGTCCTCTGTATCTGAAGGGGCAGGACCCTCTGCCATAGCTGGTACTGCACTGTTGTCTATGTCTGCTGCCTGTGGCTCTGGAACATCCTCCTGCTCTGGTTCAGCAGGTCCTGGCATGTCCACTGCTTCAGTCTCTGAATCAGAGTCCATTTCCAAGTTCTGGAAGCAGGGCATGACAAGCAGACTACAAAGTTATAAGTCAGTGATGCCTAACATCCTAAAAACCTGCACGATTTATAGACCACCTTCATTCCACATGCAGAACCTGAGCAAATGAGGAGTAGAATCATCTTTCAGCATAGGCAACAGAACAACATCTCCCACTCTACCTGCGGAAAACAACGGCAGCTGGTGGAACCTATGTCAGTGGGCTGGCAAATCCACTCCAAGTTTTAGTTGAAACATAAAAGGGCTTATCCAAAGTGCTGAATCAGGTTCTCAAACTAGATTCAGGAACTTGAACAGCTCCTTCAAGCCTACTCAAACCCTGAATGGATTCACTGCCCCCCACCAACATAAGATCCACTAGCTGCCACTTGAGGACAACAGGCAAGCTTAGGACCTACATGGAGAACTGCACAACTTACACAGCTCTGTCCTCCAACATCTTCCCACTATTCCCCACCGCTTCACATCTGCTATTTGAAGTGGTTACTTCATTCTGTCTAATGGTAGGCTCAGACCTGCCCACCATCAAAAAACAGGCTTGGCAATATGGATTCCTTCTGCATTTCTGATCAGTTTTGTGTGCAAAGAGCAGGATCAAGACATGTGTCTGGTATCAGCTACTTGGGCTGATATAACTATCTATAGCACTCTTCTGATCACATCACTCGTTGTTAACTGTGTAACCTGTTATCTATATGCATAAAATCAATGTTCTCACACTTTATCTGTTATCACATCATGCAAAAATAGTTGGATGGCATGGCACCAGATTTGGAGGATACATTTGGCATAGTTTATCTTAAAATACAGGCTTTGTGGCACTCCAAAATTCACTTATAGGTCCTGAGGGAAATTCTAAAATTATTTTTATTGGATTTTCATCCAATCTGTAGTACTGTATATGTTTGGGATAGTCTAACTTAAAATATAGGCTACATGTTTTAACTATCGTATGTAAATAAAATTAAGGGCTTTATCACATGAGGCTCTTCTCCTGCTAAAACACTATTGTTTCTAAAAGCGCTACGCAATCTTGATTGCTCTGTTTCCTATCACACCTTGGGAACATTTCTGGGATTGCAACCTTGGTTTGCACTAAAAAACCTATCACACACAGCATTTGGGACTGCCTGCCCAGTATCACCCAATACTTCCTTCATAACATTATCCCAACCCCTTTTCCTAGTTTAGCATACACACACACACACACACACACAGAGAGAGAGAGAGAGAGAGAGAATGAGAGATATGCCCCCAAGGAAACATAAATGAAAACAGTCTTACATTTTAAAAGGCCTTTTTTTCCCCTTGGGGGGGTTTCCTGAGCCTTTTTTTCCCTGGGGGGTTTCCTGATCAGGATAGATCAGATTTCTAGTTTCAGACTTCTTCAGACTTAACTAATTGTTGGTAGATGAAAGCCTGCAGCTACTGCTCTATCTGCCAGAGGTTAGTTAAGTCTGAAGCTAGAAAAAACAGCAAGAAAGAGGCTGAGGGTTAATTAACTAAAATCTTTTTTCAGTTGTAAGACTCTTTCCCACTTATATTTCCAAGCGTGTGTGAGTGTGTGTACGTGTGTGCATGTGTGTGTGTGAGAGAGAGAGAGAGACTCTAGAACGGGGATACAAGGTGAGGGGGTAGTTCTGGCATCCCTGACAAGCCCCTTCTTCTCACCTGATCACTAGGGCACCTAAGCCACACCCAAAGCATGCCCACTTACCACTCTGACCACCCACATTAGAAATTGAAGCAGAATGGTAGTAGGAAAGGAGGTCATTAACATGTGTTAATAAAAAGAAATGATTCCCAAATTGCCTCTCACAGGAGAACAACAGAAGAAGAACAATGTCATGTGAAAAGTCCCAGCCAAAGACACTATTATCTTGGTGTAATTGAAATTTACCTTCCTCATATGATAAAGCCCTAAGATTCTGTCTGTCTGTTATACCATCAAATAAAAAATGGCTTGACAGATTTTTACCAAATTTGGAAAGGATGCTTGGGTTGATCTAACTTAACTGTGAAGTTGATCTAACCTATCTGTGGCATATACAAAATCCACTCTGAGGAGTGGGTCCTTCTCAGATTAAATCTAGCTGGAAGTGGCAAAGCATCAATTCCATTCCACTAATATGATGCACACAATGAGGTTCTATGGCCCTCCAGAGCTCCAAGGGAGCCAAAAAATAGTGGCATACCACCCTCTGGGTTCTGAAGCATTCCCACCTCTGAGACAGGCAGATACCCTCCAGACCAGTTGGAAAAGAATAATCATTAATGATAGTTAATGATTCTCCCAAGCAACACTGGGTACTATAGCTAGTAAATAAAGCTACTGTGTAGAACTACCAATTTCTCCCATTCTTTCTCATGAAAAGCTCTGTTTAACTGAGGCATTTATAAGCTGCAAAAAGTTTGTGAATTAAAATACTGTATACTGCTTCTACTATTTAGTATCTCTTGACTTCTGAAGCAACAGAGGAACAATTGCCTCTTACAAACTATTCTTCCACTAAGACTTCTCAGCTTTGCTTCAACTTTCCAACTGTGCTAGGCAGCCCTAAATATTATCATGCAGCATAGCTGTATTTTATAGTTATAAAAATGGCTAATATATCAGAAAGCCCACCTCCTTTAGGCACATTTCATCCAAAGATACATCAAATCATCATTTTTGTAATACACATATCAAATGAAGCTACTAAAGGAACTCCTCTCAACCATGCATGCCATGTTTTTTAAAAAATGCCACACACTCAGTCAAATAGTTGTATGCAATACATTCAGGTCCACTGAAGCACTAGTCTTTTCCCCCCTTGGGGAATTAGATAGTAGCTTTCATAACCAATAGAGTTCAACATTTCCTGTATTCCATTCCTGTATTCCATTCTACAAAAACCCTCGGGTGTGTTAACAGCACAATGTACCTGAACAACATTCCTAGCAGTTAGAAATGAAGAGAGAACAATAGAATTTTAATTTTATTGTCTATTTGCACACGAATGCAGAAAGGAATTTAAAAATACAGTATTCTATCAATCTCTCTCAACAGAGATTACTTATATACATTACTTTTAAATCTGAAAGCTTTTTATGTCTTGGATTGGCTTCTAAAAGAATCAACTATTTTTTGTGTGTGATTTCCAGGTAATACTGTAATTAGTTTTAATTAGTTGGTCTATTTATATTTTTTACTTGTTTCTGGTTCTGTTATATTATCATGAGGGGAAATGAAAAAGAAAAGATTAACAATAGTCTTTTATTAATTAATAGTCATTTTCATTTATTACACCATACTTACCTTATGTTTCTTTCAGTCTTGAAAATAAACCTGTTTCAAACCTGAATAATATCTGAAATTATTTCAATGAATTAAATAATTAACTAGATCTGTTCTGAGAAAGCTCCTTTAGCAAGTATACATTTATTTTACCAGTCAACAATTCTGATATTGCTCATTATCTATTGCTGTCACTTGCCTTGGGTAATAATTGTCTGATTGCACTTTGAATCACAGAATGTTGTCTGTAGTGGGAGAGGGAGCAATTTATACTATGTAAATTGCTAATTATAATAATAACAGAAATAAAAGAAACAACTCTGATTAGAGTATTTACTTTGCGTAAATTACAACAACAGCATGAATATTTTTCCCATTATTGAACACTGTTGGAGCTGCAACTGTGTTGCCAGAGGCTGCTCTAATTCCTAATTCAGATGCTGGACGGTGCATTGGTCCTTGATACAATAATAATAATAATAATACTTTTTAAAAATAACAGGCAGGAGGTGACAAAGCTGCTGCATAAACTGCCAACCATCTTGACATACAATGATGCATAACCTACATCTCAGTTAAGCTTCCAAAGGCTGAAAAGAATGATCATGCCAAAGATCTGGATACCATACATCAAAAGCCTTGTTTCCTTAAAATCTCCTGTGGAACAGGTCCAAACACTTAACTCTTCTTCACAGCAGGATGAGATCTTTGTTGTTATTGTTGTTGTGTGCCTTCAAGTCATTTCCAACTTATACAACCCTAAGGTGACCCTATCATAGCGTTTTCTTCCCAAGATGTGTTCAAAGAGTGGGGTTTGGCTTTGCATACCTCTGAGGCTGTGACAGTGTGACTTGCCCAAGGCCACCCAGGGGGTTTCCATGGCCGAGCGGAGATTCAATCCTTGGTCTCCAGAGTCCAACGCTCAAACCACATGAGATCTACTGCCTCTAAATACATGCCAAATACCATACTTCACCTACCTCTTCAATTCCACTCTCTAGTACAGTAATAACAAACAACTCTGGTGGATCCATGAAAGAGAATCAACAAAAAGTACTCTGCTACCCCAAATATACCTTCTAGCCTTATTTTCAGTGAATGAGAACCATCAGCCTTATAGTGCTTCATTACCACTTCAGTCTTCCCACTCATTGTTTTCTTCCTCTCCCCCTTGTTCTTTTTTTTTCCTTTTTGTTCTCTACCATGCCACAACTAACAGCACAGGGTCTAGACAACCCAGCAATACATTCAATTTAGAGCAGTTCATTCTATTTTTATCTTGTAAGAGAATGGTGAGGGGACATAGTAAAGGAAACTGTGTGTCATTGGCGTAGTTGCAGGCACTGGGCAATCACGGCTACACACACAGTCACCTTCAGGGAAGCACGACCTCCCTCAAAGTTGGGGTGGGGAACTCCTTTCCCCAGCAATATCATCCTGCACGTGGAGCTCTGGGGTAAAGCATCCTCTACAAAAGAGAACTCCCATGAGGTAAAGAGACCTCTGGATCTCACACACAACAAGGCACAGCAGCTACACATTTGTTGCACTGTAAAAAGCGGTTGTCTAGAAAGACCCTTCTGAACTTTCCATGCTTTCAGCCCAGCCGAAAAGAACACACTCTGCAGGCTTCATCTCTCTCTGGGTTTCTCTCCTGGTAGTAACCAGCTTGACCTAGGATGACTCTTTTTGCCTGTAAACAACTTCACACCACAGCCAGTGCAGAAAAAGGCAGGCGTGTGGCTACAGTCTATGTGTTGGGAGGGATGGACAGGAGGGCAGCAGGGATAAGGGGAGGGGGGTCCAGCCTGAGTCCCTTTTGCCAAAAGGTGTGTGGGGGGGGTTCTGGTAAGAGGAGGGGGGAATGGGTAGGCTTTACATCCCCACCACCCCCTCCACCCCCCCCTTTCCCGCCTAAGGAGTGAAGGGCTTCCGAGGAGGCGAGGAGCACCTGGATGTGGCAGGAGATCTCGGAGTCGTCCAGCAGCCGGATGGTGCATTTCATCTCCTGGCTCAAAGACCTGATGCTCGAGCTCCGGAACCGGATCATTTTCATGGTCCTCCGGCCGCCTCGCCTCACGCACTCGCAGGGAGCGAACATGCACCGCAGTCCCGCAGAGGGGCGGGAGGGTGGGCCGGCGACCAGCCCTGCCGCCTCGGCCCCTCCTCGCCGGGAGGGGAGGAAAGGAGAAGGGGAAGGAAGGAAGGAAGGAAGCGGGGAGGAGAGAAGGAAGGGAGAAAGGCGCGACCTCCTAGCTAGCGCCTGCCTCGCAAGGCGCCAGGCGACTCAGCTGCTGTTGCTGGGTGAACATCATGCTGGGGAGGCGGGGGCTGCTGGCGCTGCTGCTGCTGCTGCTCTCCTGGCGGCTCCTGTTGCTGCTCCCGCTCCCCGCCTTAAAGAGGGCCGCTGGCCAGAGGCCGAGGCGGAGCGCCTTTCCTCCTCCACCGCCGCCGGGGACCCTGCTCTCGCCGCCGCCGCCGCTGCTGCTGCGTCAGGCTTCGGCTTCGCGCTTCCCTCGCCCGCCCGCCCTCAGCATCCTCCGCTCGCTCCCCGTTGCCCCTCCTTCAGTCGCGTTTCCCTCACGTTTTCTCGCTCCCCGCCCGAAGGCCTTTCCCTTCGCTTCCGTTTTCCCCCTAGTCCAGTCGTTCTGCACCTTTTCTTTACCAGGGACCCCCTTTAAATATATTTGCTTGCCGCGGGGGCCCCCGAGGCTTAACTCAAGATTTAAAACAACAACAATAACAATAATACAATTATACCATCCATGAAACCTTCCCTCAGAGGCACTGGAGGGGGAGGGAAGACTTATCTCCTGCTGCTTCCTACAAGTTTGTGGCTGGACCAGATTGAATGGCAATGCGCAGGCCAAGCCAGCCTGCCAGCCTTTGCCTTGGCTCCTGTCACCTGGCCACTCCACTGCAGGGAGGAGGTGGGCCAAGCAGCCTTCAAGCTTTAGCAGACCCCCTGTGAGGACATCGCAGCTCCCTGGGGGTCTCCAGACACCAGGTTAAGAACCACTGTCCTATTCCTCATATTCACATCACAGGCTTTCTCCCTTCCCTCCCCCCTCCTTTTCCTGGTTCATCCTCCCTTATCTTTCCTCATAATCTTCAGTTTTTACTCCCCCCCTCCTCCTCTTGCTCTCTTCCTTCTTCATAATCTCTTCTGCGTCTCTTTTTCTCCTCCTCTTCCTCCTATTGTTCATTTCCTTTTCTTTCCCCACACTAACCTCGGATCCCCCCCTCAGCCTTTCCCAGGGTTCCTCGGTTTAGCGTCTTTCATACCATTAGACAGGAGATTTTCAGACAACACTGTTATAGTGTTACTATTCCACTTTATTTGCTATGGCTGCCTCCTGTGGAATCCTGGGATTTGCAGTTTAGGGAGAGGCATTTACAACTCTCAGCCAGAGAGATCTTAGGCCTCACTAAACTACAAACCCCAGAATTCCACAGGAGGAAGACCAGAGCAGGTAAAGTGGAATAGTAACACTATAACAGTGTAGTGTGAAAATCTCCACAGAGTGAAGCAGGTGTCTCAAAAGGGAGGGGGAGGGTACAGGCATCTCCCCAAATAAGCTACCCATCCTGCTGCCCTCCATTTCTGGACTCCTCTCCTTACCTGTAGAAAGGCTGCTTTCTTATAATCTGGGTAGGTTAGGGGTGAGCAAGGTGTGCTCCCAGACCCTTTTTGCAACCATCACAGTTTTTTTTAATGGCATTGGAGTTTGACATCAATTTGAGATACAGTTGTCCCTCTGTATCCACAGATTTGGTATCCACAGATTTAAGTATTCACAGCTTGAAAATATTCTTTAAAAAATAATAATCCAAAAAGCAATCCTTGATTTTGCCATCTTATATAAGGGACACCATTTTGCTATGCCATTGCATATAATGGGACTTGAGTATTCACGGATTTTGGTATCCATGGGGGGGGGGGAGTCCTGGAACCAAACCCCTGTGAATATAAAGGGACAATTGTACTTTACCCTTTTTATGCCTCCCCACCAATTTTTTTGGTACCTTCAGTGGTCTCAGGCAGCGCATTTTGGATGTAATGAAAAGGCAGCAAATTATTAATATACATAACTGTATTTAATTATTTAATTTGTGAGGGATGTATTCTTATTGCTATAGAAGTGCAGATAATATCTTGAAGGGTTTTTCTCCTTCCTTTACCAAAGGGCATTGGGTTGGCATTGGGTACTGTATACCTTAACTTAGGTGGGTGGACATACAGCAGTTTGCTACTCTTACTCAGTTTTGGTCTGGCCTTATTGTTATTAACTGCGATCAAGTTGACTTCAGCTTATGGCGACCCTTTGAATGAGGGACTTCCAAGTCACGCTGTCTTCAACAGCTCTGCTCAGGTCTTGCAGACTCAGGGCCATGGCTTCCTTGATTGAGCCTATCGATCCGGAATGCCGCCTTCCTCTTTTCCTATTGCCTTCTGCTTTACCAAGCATTATTGTCTTTTCTAGTGAGTCATCTCTTCCTGTGATATGGCCAAAGTACTACAGTCTCAGTTTTAGTCATCTTGGCTTCCAGGGAGAGGTCAGGCTTCATTTGCTGTAGGACCCCTTTATTCGTCTATTTAGCAGTCCGTGGTATCCACAGAACTCTTCCCCAGCATCACATTTCAAATGAGTTGATTTTCTTCCTATCAGCTTTCTTCACTATCCAGCTTTCACAACCATATATAGAAATTGAAACTATGATGGCACGGACAATCCTAACTTTAGTATTCAATTATATATCTTGACACTTCTGGGTCTTGTCTAGTTCCTTTATAGCTACCCTTCCAAGTCCTAGTCTTCTGATTTCTTCGCTGCAGTCTCCATTCTGATAATGACTGAATCAAGTTATGGAAAATCTTGAACTATTTCAATGTATTCGTTGTCACCTTTAAAATTACGTAAATCATCTGTGGTCACTATTTTTGTTTTCTTAATGTTCAACTGTAAACCAGCCTTTGCACTTTCTTCCTTGTCTTTCTTCAATAACCATTCCAAGTCTTTGCTACTTTCTGTTAGTAGTATGGTGTCATCTACAAATCTTGAATTGTTTTGCCTTGCCCTCATTCTTTTTTCTACTTGCTCTTTTGTGCCACTTCTCCTTTCTTTGGGGTGATTCAAGATTAGGCCTTCATCATGCATTTGCCTTTGGCAGCCCCAGCAATCCCACCACCTAAGGGTCAGCCACCATCCAACACTGATCTCCACAGAGTTGTCCAGGCTTCCTCAGAGCTAGGCATGTGTGGGCACAATGGCCTGTTCCTCCTCTACTCAGAGCAAGGTGTTTGACATCTATCCAGCTCTGCACACTGCCCATTTCTCTGCTGTGGCATTGCTGTCATGGTACAGTGAGTGGCACTGGCTGTAGAGACCAGCAGTGTCCTGGCCGCTTCCTGTGATATTTGCCACAGCTGGAGATTGACCAGGAAGGCTTTCCTGAGTGTTAGTGGAAAGGCATGATTTGCTGCTCTTCCCACTCAACTTTCTAGGGTGGACAACTCACTCTACCTAGTAGAAAGTCCAACTCTGGGAATCACCCTGTTTCACACATGAAATTTTATGATTTCATGAGTGGTCCAGATGTCACCATCTTAGTTTTGTAACTCTCCAGCATTTTCCTAATGCTTCCTCTTTCTTTTTCTTACCACAGCAAATCTGTTAAGGAAGAAAAGATGGAATAGTTGCTCAACACCCTATGGATTAGTAGTGCTAAGAGCTGTCTGTGGAAACACTTCATCTTTCTACCTCTCTTTTTCAGGTGCCGTTCTTCCCATTTCTTCATTTCATTCTTTTTTTCCCCATGCCATTAATTCCATCACATTCCTTTCTACTTAATAAGATAATTATTTGAAACGACCCTTCATTCTCAATGTCTGGCTTTCCCCCTTTCCCCTCCATTGCTAAATTGGAAGGAGACATTGGCCTCTCATCTTTTGTGGACTGTGAAGCTTTCCTTAGCTACTATTTTTGAAGGTCTGTGATTTGAGGAATATAATTTGGCCAAAACTGGGTGGGTTCAGAGGTAGGCTTGTAGATTTCATCAACACCCCTCCCCCTGCTCCAACAACCATTTCTTCTATAAAAGGAGGTCTGTTCCTCTCACTTTTGCCCATTCCCCTTTTTCTTTTTTTTAGCATTTTTTTCTTTTGCCAGGTTTTTAATCTGTGAGGCATTTCTTTCACTCTCAATGTGATCATTTTTAACATTGCCTTTTACAAAGACACACACACACAGTGTATATAGAGTGTCTTGGGGACTGTGAATTGTAGAGTGGTATAGAAATATTTTAAATAAAACAATTTTTCAGCCATTTTCTTCCTATAGTATTCTCATTGTTTTCCTCAAGTCTTCTATTCTTCAGCTCCCCTTCTCTTGCCACCTACTACTTGCTTTAACCCAGTCACTCTATGCATTCAGGTTAACAGCTGGACAGAAATCATGCATAATCGGTTTGGCAGCTGTGGGGCGGGGGTGCAGGCCTTCCCAGTTCCTAAAAATGTCTTGTTCTGCCAAGTGGAAGATGTAAATCTTGATAGTATTAGCTCTTTGGCGCCTTTCTTGGCACCCAAATCAGGCCTGGAAGAATGGGGTCACAGCTTCAGATTTGTGAATGCTCAGCTGTTACCTTACCAACCTGGAAAAAAGAATCAGCAAATAACATAAAGATGAAAAGTAGTGCTTAGTTTAGTGCACTTCTTTTATGATGTTGGATACAGAGAAGCCAATAGTAAACAATAATGAAGAAGAAAAGTATGCAATTAAAACCTGTTACCTTGCAGATATTCAATATATGCACAGCAGTAAATTAATCAAGGCCTAAATATACCATAATGAATACAGAATAAAGGGCTGAGAGAAGAAAGGAAAAGATAATTACCTCCTCCAGTCTAAATAGTGCTTTTCTGCTTTTGATATGCATTATGCCCATCACATGAAAGAGTGAATTTACTTAACTGAAGGGAGGGAGCAGTTTAAGGTCTCTAGGCTGTGACTGGCCCACCAAGGCTTTTTATTTGTACCGTCACAATAACACTGGATTATTTGCAGGGTTGAGAAAAATGTCTCATGAACTATACGTGAGACATCAGCCTTACTTTTTGTGTCTGTGCATTAATAGCCAAAGTGACAGAAGACTGTAAAAACTGTAAGCTAAGTCCCAATATATATACTATGATATGTGCAATTTTTAACACAAATATTTTACTGTAGGCACGTTTGTTTAATGTACATCTCACCAGAATCTGTATAACACAGAGACGCTAATAAGTAACTAGCAACTACAGTTCTACAGCTGCAAGATTATGCCCCTTCCATTCTGATTTGTGGCCCTACATGACTCTCGCTTCCCACTCATTTGGACATAAAATCTCCCTCCCCACACACACACAATATACCCAGCTTGCCTAGTCTAATGATGTGTTTCTACAGTTTCCTTATGCCTGGGTAGGATACTGAAACAACATAGAAAATTTGCAGTTAGTCACAGACTTTGACTCACTGAGGTTGTCCAAATGGTGGAAAAAAAACTCACGGAATGCGAGGAGAATCCTACCTGTCCTAATGGCGTCCCGTGTGATTTCACCCTATTGTGAAGGAGGGGGGCAAAAAACGCCAAAAAAAAAAAAAAAAAACTCCAGAAAAGACTTTGTGGCTTTTCTCATCTTTTTTTTTTTTAAACAAGATGGGGTGCATTCCTGCTCGTTAGGACAAGCAAATCGATCTGATTCATTTGCCCAAATGAGAGGAAGCGCACCCTGATTGGCCAGACGAGTGCAGGGGGCAGGGCTTGCTAGCAAGGCAAGCAGCCTGCAGTCACCATTCCCCACCCCTGGTCAGGGATAGGGGAGGGGGAGAGCAGCTGTCATCCCCACCCCTTACCCCTGCTGCCGCCACCACCACTGGGAGTGGAGAAGGGAGGAGGGCTCTCTCCTCATCTTCTTCCTTCCCTGGTTTCCTCCTTCCATCCTGCCACCACCTGCTCACCTGCCGGTTTCTCCACTGCCCACCGCCAGCCCATCTGCGAGAGCCCTCTTTCCCCTCCCTCGCCCGCCCGTGCACTCCTGTGGGGCCGAGGAAGAGGACTCTCTTGCCCTCTTCTCCCTTCTTCAGCTGTCATCTGGAAAGTGAAGCTTATGGGGGGCTACTGGGGATAAAACCACGATTAAGACAAGTCGCAGCTGCTGCACTTGCTTTTTCTGTGGGGCACTACATTTTTTGGGCTCGTGTAGACAAGGCCACATTGTGGAATGCCAAAACCACATACCGTAATTATTGCTACGGATAGCAAATGAGATGTTACTGTGGTAATTTGAAAGCTGTCACAATCATAACACTCCAGTGTCACGTGTAGAACTGGCAACGAAAACTGGCAACAAAATACACGAACAAGTGGGTGAACAAGAAGCAAATTATATAGTCCCTCAGGGAAACTAACAACATTTTGGTGGTGGCTCCCCATTTATGGAATGCAATCCTGAGAGAAGTGTAGTTTGCATCCAGTTTAATTTCTTTTTGGCACCAGGATAAGATCTTTTTATTTTTCTAGATGTTTTTAACAAAGTATTATGAGTATATGTGCCATTAAGTCACCTGTCAGCTTATGGTGACCCCAGGAATTTCATTAGGTTTTCTTAGGCAAGAATACTCACAGGTGGTTTTGCTGTTCCTTCCTCTGAAATATAGCCTACCACACCTGGTATTTGTTGGTGGTCACCCATCCAAGTAATAATCAGGGCTGACCCCACTTAGCTTCCAAATCAAGATAATAACATTTTATTAACTGTCTCTGTCAAAGATGGCTACTGGCTAGGTCTCTGGTTGGTTGGGTTTAGTTCATATATGTGATTACTTGACTTTAACTTATTTTGCAATTGATGTTATTGTTTTCTTGGGTTTCAGTGTTATTAATTTTGCATTTTCATTGTTTTCATTTTGTTTTATCTTTGATTTTGCATGTCAAATGATGAATACATTTTTAAATGAATGTGTTTATTTAGATAATACAGTCATGCAAAGTATACAAAACATTACATTAAAAACATAACAAAAATAACAAAAACTTCAGACAATACATCTATATGTAAAAGGAAAATAAAAAAGAAAGATACCACATATCCTATCCATAGAACCAAAATTAAAAGCAGAGTACATCATTACAAAACTACACATGTAACTTAAGAGGATAAATACATTGAGAGCTGTTATCCATCCATCCATCCCTTTATTTATACAGTAGGACCCCTGTATCCACTGATTCATTATTCACTGATTCAATTATCCACAGGACACAAAACAGCAGACCTACCATAGAGTCTTCCTAGAAAATGTGTCCTCTCTAGCCATTTTCTATGTCCTCTAAGGCAACTCTATGGTATTTTAAACCAGAAGTCCCATTATTTTCAATGGCATTCGCTATTATCCATGGTTTAAGGTATCCATGGGGGCCCCCAGAACCAATCTCCAGCAGATGAGAGTCCAACTGTATCCCACCTTTCTCCCAGACTGGGACTTGCGGCACCTTACAAAAAGTCATAAATTGATCTATTGAATAAGTAGGGATCAAACACTAGAAAAACTTCCAGTAATTTTTATGCCATTTTGAAACTTGAGAGCTGTCAGTTTTTCTGTTAGAGAATTCCATAACCTGCCCAAAGATAGATTAGAAACTTCTTTCCAATTTGTGGCAGTTTCTAAACTAACTTTGTGCTATACCAGTGAACCCTCATTGGTCATTCCTTAAGAGAAGTGCAATTATTGGTGATACTTACAACATTTGCTCTATAATGAAGCTTATCTCTTGAAAAACATCAGTCTGGAAACCTGTCAACTTATTGTTTCCAGCAATCCAACAAAAGTCACTACAGCCAGAAAACCCAAGACTTATAACCAAAAACAAAACTCTGCCAAAGAGTTCTGCCAAAAAATAACCAGGATAAACTAATCCCACTTCCAATCATAAAAAGGCAACAATATGAAGAAATAAAAGGATAACTAAACACTGGAGCAGAGAATCCAATAAAGTTAAATTTCTAAAAGGGTAACAATACCCCACTGAAAAGTGTGCAAATGCTAAAAATAAAATATTATAATACTAGTGAATAATAAAACCTCAAGGCCAAATGCGTTTCGACAAAAGTCTTCCTCAGTGGCCTACAAGCATTCAAAATGTATATATGTATAACAACTCCTCAGCTCCCACAATGTGACTCTGCTCAATTCAAAACCAACTATGCTCTTCAAAAGATGAGATTGGTTTTAACAGAGGTTTAGACCATATAGTATTTAAAAGTGTATCTTCAGTCTCAATTCCTAAATCTTTCCTCCAAACATATTTAACCCCCACTTGTTGTTGTTGTTGTGTGGCTTCAAGTTGTTTCCAACTTACGGCAACCCTAAGGTGAACCTATCATGTGGTTTTCTTGGAAAGATTTGTTCAGAGGGGGTTTGCCCTTGCTTTCCTCTGAGACTGAGAGAGTATGATTTGTCCAAGGTCACCCAGTGGGTTTCCATGGCTGAGTGGGGATTCACACCCTGGTCTCCAGAGTCGTAATCCAACACTCAGACCATTATACCATGTTGGCTCTCCATAACTCCCATGAGTTTGCCATAAATGAATTTTAGCATTAGAGAGCAAAATTTGGAAGCTAGGACCTTCATAGAATTCTTGGCATTTAAATAAGTTTTTTTCCAAACAACTCAGTGGTTGTAATGCCTGGATTTTTATAACTGGAAGTTCTGCAAAATAAATAAGCTGATGTTATCAGAATTACACAAAATGCACTCATTAAAGTGATCTTAGAAAGAGGAATAGGGACTGAAATGGCAACGTGAGAGGTTGCACAATGTACAAGATCTTTACCCTAAGTATGCGGGTGGAGCCAGGAAAAGACAAGGGAGTCAGATATCCAAAACCACTGATGAAACTTTTATTGACCTAAGTCAGTGATGGCGAACCTATGACACACGTGTCAGCACTGACACACGTAGCCATAAGCCTCCCCACCGCCTGCAACATCACCACCCTCCCTAAAGTGGCAATCAAACCCTACAAAGCCCCAATCGCCACTTTAGGGAGGCGGGGGGGAGCCTCCCCCCACCTGGCCACCCTCCCCCGAGGCCTGCTGTGCTTCCCTGGAGCCGCATCGGAAAGGCCGGGTAAGGCGGTGGGTGGACCGGCGGGACTCTGCGCGGCCTCTCCCTGGCCTTCCCAAGGGGGCTCCAGGGCTTTGAAATCCCAGAGCCACCTCGGGAAGGCTGGAGAAGGCGACAGGAGGGCAGGAGGGAGTCTGGCCAGCCTCTCGCCGGGCTTCCCAAAGGGGCTCTGGGGATTGAGAGCCCCATATAGCCTCTTCGGGAAGGTTGGGAGGGGTGGAGGGAGCACGGTGTAGAGGCTTTTCAGCCAGCCCACCTCCCAAAGCCGCAACAAGGCTTAGAAAGCTCAATAGAGGCTTTGGGAAGGGGGGGGCTAAAAAGCGCCTTTCCCACCAACTCCCCACACTCCCGGGGCTTGGCTCTCTCCCCCCCCCCCAGTGGAGCCAAGCCCCAGGAAAGCGGGGAGTTGAGCGCCTGGCTTGCTCAGCAAACACTGTTTAAATCAGCTCCTCTCCCTTGAGTGGGAGGGAGAAAAGCTGATTTAAATGGGGTACTTGCTGAGCAAACTGCGAATAATCAGTGAAAGCCGTGAATGTGGAGGGACGACTACAGTATATACATTTATGTTATTTAACCAATAAATATCGTGAAATAATGTTTTTTCCTCAAAGTGACACACCACCCGAGTTATGCTCAGTTTTTTGGTGAAGTTTGACATACCAAGCTCAAAAAGGTAGCCCATCACTGACCTAAGTAAAGCATTCACATATGGCAAGCATTCATTTAAACAAGCACCCAAGACTTATCAGAGTAAGGCAAGAAATAGTTAGAAAATGGAATTAGACTGGGGGCTTCTTGAGGTAATACTGCACCTGCTCCTACATCTGGATCTCCTTGGGAGAAGCAGCATTACTGTCAAGTAACAGCAACAGAAATTGGGGCGGAAGAAATTTAGGAAGGGAAGTTAAGATTATGGAAGCAGGGAGGGAGTGCCTAAGGTCAGTTGGAAGCTGGCCAGAGGTCTGGGAGATGTGACTGGGGGTTCGGAAGGACGAAGAGAAAGGGGGGTATCAAGGAAAGGAGTGATATGGATTCAGAAGGAAGGGGGATCTGAACCAAAGCACTCAAGTTTTCTGGGGGGGGGGTTATAAGGAAAATTCATTTGAAGTTGTGCTATGGATGAAACACACATTTATCTTCAGATAACTCTCAATTGCATGAACAAAGGATTTCCAAACCATTCTGGAACTAGGAAATGGTGACGATCTGGTATGAAGTGATTGACAGGCATTTTTCCTTTGACTAGGGGATGTTCTGATTTGCAAAGCAGTGAAATCAACCAATGCAGCAGATAGCTGTCAGTCAAGTCCTGCATGTTACAGGAAGAGTCTCCTTGTTTCACAAAGGGATGTTGCATGATTGTTGTTGGGATGTGAATGTTTGGATAATTTGGCAGGCCCACTTCCCTGGCAGAGTACATGCATGAACTTTGTGTGACTCTTGTTTTTCCATCAGCCCTTGGGTGGCCTGGTTTACTTGGCCAAGTTAATATTAAGCCAATTAAACATTGACCCCAAATTGGGATGATGGGATATACAGTGATAGCAGTTTCAATATAAGAATAATGGGATATGCAGTAGGGCTACATCTTCTTCCATGAACAACAGAATAAGTTGGCATTTGCTATTGCAATCCTGATTTAGGATAATTATTACATTAATTTTATGAGCATGAGTTATATTTTTCCCTTCCCACTCCTTAAAGAATTTAAACTTGTCAGCCTCAACCAAGAAAGAAGGCAGCAATGAAGAAGAAACTGGTAACAACCTCTTTTGCCAAACTAGACCAGATTTTCAGAGAAAGTAAAGGATTAACAGTACTCCTCAAATGTTTACAAGTAATCTTAAGAAAAGTTAAACCGTCTATAGGTAATCCATATTACTATTACCAGATTCTAGTAAAGCCCAAACATTAATATTAACCTTTAATATGAATCTGCTAAGATGCCTGATGAAAGGCATCCTAATATACTGTATAGCCAGGCTGAGGCTGGAATCTGCTGATTAGTCTCAAGTAGAGTAGACCCACTAAATCAGTTGTTGCATGGTGAGTCAACACATAGGTAAGTCCCATTGATTCAATGGATCTACTTTAGTTAAATTTAATAATAGGATTTATACCAGAATCCCTAAACTCCCATTTCTAGTGCATTTTAAAGTATTGATTTTGGAATCCTAGACTTATTTATTAATTCTTAATGAAGCCCACAATTATTTTTGCCAATAACACAAACTTTTGCAAGATAAAGAAGTTGTCAACATTTTGACAAATAATTTAAATACCACAAAACTGACATTTTTATTGCTTGACTCAACCTACAGAGTTTGCCCTATTTTTAAATTGGAGAATAGTTGATTTTGAATAATTTGGATAATCAGGTCACAGTCTAGAGCCTCAGCTACTTTATGGAATTAGGATTAACAGGAAAAATAGTTTTCTTGGCTAGAGGAGCTCTCTCTTCGGTATACATAGTCAGACTTAGTTTAATTAATTTCTCATCCTGACACCTATCTGAAATCCTGAAAAATTAACAAAGCTCTATCAAATGCAAGTTTGAGATTGTAATGGCAATATCATCTGCAAATAAACTGAATGAGGAATACATTATTACAGCAGCTAACAAACCTAACATATTAATACATGAATAAGTTATTTTGACTAAGATCTAACAGTTCTAATACAAAGGCATGGAAAGCACAGCCCCTTTTTGAAGCCTGCAGGGCCTTCACAGCATCCTCCCCCCACCCTAAATATCTCTTATGTTTCTAAGTAAGTTGACTGTTGCTTGTTCCCTGGTTGAAAAAAGGGGCCTTTCCTAAGCTTAAAACTGTCCAGGGAAGCCTAAAAATATGGTGATATTGCCCCCATGGTCTCTAGAGTGGATTGTGGGATGTTTTTTAGTTCATTAAAAAAAAAACTAGAAAAAAAGAGTATGTACAGAGTATGTACAGTTGTTCCTTCATATTCGCTGGGGGTTGGTTCCAGGACCTCCCCGTGGATACCAAAATCCGTGTGAATAATCAAGTCCCATTACATGCAATGGCATAGCAAGATGGTGTCCCTTATATAAGATGACAAAATCAAGCTTTGCTTTATGGATTATTATTTTTTAAAGAATATTTTCAAACCATGAATACTTAAATCCGTGGATACCAAATCCGTGGATATGGAGGGACAACTGTACAGGGAGGGACCGTCAAGTCCCCATGGGAGGGAAGCAGATGTGTCCATGCCAATAATCAGAAATGTGCAGTCCTTTTTTTATACTGAAATGCCCACAAATGCCCTCTAGAGGGTATGGAGGGCATTTTCACCCCCGGAGGCACCCTGGAACCCCGGGGGTTAAAAAATCAAATTTTTGGCCCTCCAATGCCCTCTGGGGGTGTGGAGGCATCTCCACCATGCTATCCCCAGGACAATTTAGGCCCAGGAGAGGCATTTCTTGAAACAGGAAGTGAACCAGCAATGACTGCTGCTCCTTTCTTGTTGTTTTTTTTAAAAAAAGGCCTCTCCTGGCCCCAAATCATGGTGCAAATGCCCCCTCCATGTCCCTAACAGGGCATCTGGGGCAAAAAAAATATTATTTTGCAGGCACAGGTATGTGGTCCTCCGAGATCTCTGGCAGGGCCGAATGTGGCCCCCTCACACCCCACAGCTGCCGACCCCTGCCACATACTAACAGAACTTTTCTGTCAGCAAGAGGTATGGTTTCCACTCCTGCTCACATTTCAACCCCTGTAACAGCCTCAAAAACTGCTCTTCTGGGCTGAGAAACGCCTGGTGCAGGTTTCAGACATCCCTCAAGGCTACTGGTTGGATGCTGGAAAAGAAAATCTCGTCACAGAATGGACAGCTGCTATGGTGCCATTGGATTAAAACCTTTTAAGTAACCCTTGGTGTTGATATAGGAAGGGAGGGGGAAATGAAGAATGTGTAGAGTGAGCCCTTGAGGTTTGGTTCCAGGAACCACTTGGGTACCAAAATTGGTGGATGCTCAAGTCCCATTATATACAATAGCATAGTAAAATGGTGACCCTTATATAAAATGGCAAAGTCAAGGTTTACTTCTTGGAATTATTTAAAAAAAAATATTTTCAAGCCGTGGATGGTTGAATCCATGAATAGAGAGGGCCAACTGTATAATCGCTCTCCACAAGAGAAATCACTTGAGTGGCATGATTCAGTCACCACTAATATTTTTCAATATTTTGATATGGAAGATACATACTGTAATTATTAGAATAATTACATTTGTATATGTTTATAAACAATGCAAACATTATTAGAATTAGCCTGCTCATGTTTGTTTCATCTCCTTGGACAACACCATATTTTTTAACCTTCCTGTATGCTGTTTAAAGGGTTATTAACTAAAAAGCAGAATATGTATTACAGTAGGACCCCTGTATCCGCTGGGGATTGGTTCTGGAGGGGGGCATGGATACTGAAAACCATGGATAATAGCGAACACCATTGAAAATAATGGGACTTCCAGTTCAAAATACCATAGAGTTGCCTTGAAGGACCTAGAAAATGGCTAGAGAGGACACATTTTCTAGGAAGACTCTATGGTAGGTGTGCTGTTTTGTGTCCCATGGATAATTGAATCAGTGGATAATGAATCAGTGGATATGGGGGTCCTACTCTATTACTATTTTATTTGTTATAGCCTGCCTTTCCTCCAATTAACTCAATGTGGTATACATGACCCCCGCCACATTTACCTCCATAAAAACTCTGTGAGGTAGGGCAGGCTCAGGAGTTGTTCACACTGGAAGATAAAAATCCGGATGAAATTCAGACTACTTTGGCCCAGAGCACATAACATTTGGGTTAATCTGGCCAGATTTAAGTGCCACACCTCTGGTCAAAGCCCAAATCTGCATTCGGATTTTTACTTGCTGTCAGTTGCTTCAGGGAGAGTGGCTACCACTGGGACTTTGCTTTTCAGGGAGCTCAGAGGGGCAACTGTGCACTGGAAAAGCAAAAGCCCCAGCGGTAGCCACTCTCTCTGAAGGCAGAACAGGCAGCTAACCTTGCAGTGGTGGGGCTCACCAGGAGTTCTGGCTTCAGAGAGGGCAGCCACCACTTGGGCTCTCCCTTTGGAATGAGAAGTGGTGCCAAGGAGGAAAAAAGTGGCGGTACCTCAGGCAGCGCTTGTCCTTCCTCTCTTCCCCACACCAACTAATTCCATAACGGATGGATTGATCACATTGCAGTTTTCTCTGGCAGTTCAAGCAAACTCTGGAGAAAACAGTGGTTTTCTAAAACCTGGGTTAAGGTGGGTAATCCCCAAGTCAGATGCGAATAGTGCCGTACATTGTGTGTCCTTTTCACACCAGATTCGGGGAAAAGACTGCACATCACGTGGCATTATCAGGCCAGGATCGGGGGGGATTTGAGGGTGTTTTTTTTTTTCATAGTGTGAATGCCCCTGAGCGTGTGACTGGCCCAAGGTCACTCTGTGAATTTCATTGCTCACACCAGCCAGGCTCTCATATAAACAATATGAGACATTACATATAAACATTATAACACAACACACTAATTCCATTTCAATACTTGTTTTGACAAAGTGTTTAGCATATTGTTCCCAGTTGTTGAAAAATTGTAATAGGAGATAAGTAGAAGCTCTGTGAAACAAATAACAAAAAGATAATGCAAGATCTCTACCCACATCCCTCTCTGCTTCCAGACAGTTGGATAACTAATGTGTAGCAATTGAAGCACTGATGGGGGATAATATAGTAGCAATTATACTAGCGCAGTGTAATAAAGCAGGACTGGAAAAGGACAGTGCCATTTGAACAGCTTAGGGCTTGTCTACACCAGTGAAAACCCCTGAGCCCCCCCCCGCCCCGAATCCAGCCTGACAGTGCTACACAATGTGCAGCATTTTCCCCAATTCTGGTGCTTTAGTGACACATGATGTAAAGCCCTATTCACACTAGTCTTGGGGAATAACCCAGGTTTCAGAAAACTTGCAGTCTTCTCTGCAGTTTGCTGGAAACTCCAGAGAAAATTTCCATGCGAGCAATCCATCCGCATTGGATTGTTTGGGGGGAAGACAAGCACTGCCTGAGGCACTGGCATTTCTCCCCCTCCTCAGTGCCACATCTCATTCCAAAGGCATATCCCCAGTGGTAGCTGCTCTTTCTGAGGTCAGAATCCCTGGCAAACCCCGCGTCGCAAGGCTAGCCACCAGTTCTGGCTTCAGAGAGGGCGACTACGGCTGAGGCTTTGCTTTTCCAACACACAATTGCCCCTCTGAGCTCCTAGAAAAGCAAAGTGCTAGTGGCAACTGTTCTGTCTTCCAAGAGGCAACTACTGCTGGGGCTTTGCTTTTCCTGCACACAATCACCCCTCCAAGCTCCAGAAAAAGCAAAGCGCCAGTAGTAGCTGTCTGTTCTGGCTGCAGAGAAGCAACTACAGCTGGCACTTTGTTTTTTCAGTGCATAAGTGCCCCTCTGAGCTCCAGGAAAAACAAAGCACTAGAGGTGGTCACCCTCTCTGAAGCCAGATCAGGTGGCTACCACTGGTGCTTTGCTTTTCCTGGAGCTTGGAGGGGCAATTTTGTGCACAAAAGCAAAGCCCTAGTGGTAGTCGCCTTCTCTGAAGTCAGATTGGGCGGCCAGCCTTGCAATGGCAGGGCAGGTGCCCAATCTGGCTTCAGAGAGGGTGACTGCCACTGGCGCTTTGCTTTTCTGGTGCACTAATGGCCTTCTGAGCTCCAGGAAAAGCAAAGTGTCAGTTGTAGCCACCTATTCTGGCTTCATAGAGGCAAATTCCGCTGGTGCTTTTCTTTTCTCAGAGCTTAGAGTCAAGTGTGAGTAACAGCTTTTTTTTTAATACATATTTACATAATTTACATAATTCACATTTTTCACATGTACATCTGGTAAAGCAACATCATATGTTTTTGGCATCCGTTTAACATCAATAGAATTATTACTTACATATTACCCAATATATAATTAATATATATTGAAACACATTTATACTTCCCAAAAGTTTGGTTTGGAACAGATATTTTGTATAATCTCAAACTTACTGACTTCTGATGTCTTTTTCAATAAGTAACAGAATTCTACCTATTTCCCGTTATATCTTTATACATGTCATCCTCTTCATCATCCTTTCTTATCCCCTTAGTAGTAAATTTTCCTCGTCATATCCTAATCCTCTAGTTTCCCAGTACTTTAGAATCGGTTTCCATTTTTCCAATGATTTCTTCTTAGATACATTATGAACTCTAGCTGTCAGAATGTCTAATTCTAGTAACTTTTGTGATTTTGTATGAGTAACAGCTTTGAATGGAAGCAACCCCAATGCAGATTCAGGCTTTGGCAAGTGTGGTGCTTAAATCTGGGCCAGTGTAGCCTGAACTTCATGCACCACAGCTCTGGGCCAAAGTAGTCCAAATCTCATCTGGATTTTTACCCCACTCCTACCCCATCCCCGTGTAGTCAAGCCCAGTATAATGCAGTCCCACAAATGTCTTAATTTCTATGCATAATTTCTAAAAATCAACATTTCTGAGGATCTCTGCATTATATAAAAATTCAGGATAAGTAGTTGCATAAAAGACAGACATTATTTTTAAAAAGGATTATAATTCCAAGTAATGTTGAAATAGGTTCTTATATAAGTTTAAGAGGTGGTTGCTAAACAGTAGATGAAAAGATAGAATGGACTTGTTGCCGAGGCAGTATTACAGATTAATTCAAATCCTTCAAAATAAAATCTCAGAAACAAAAACCAGAAGGTTATTTTTGGTGCAAACTCTGCATGCTTTAATTTCAGCTTTTACTTCTCATATTAAAGTTTAATTAACAACAGTGGCACTATGTTAGTGCTAAGGGACTAATGTTCTCATTAAACACTGCCCTCAGAGAAAAGGATTTCCCCCACCCCTTCTTCAAAGTATTCCATCAGTGTCATCTGTTTCCTACAAGCCTAGAGAACATGTTTCCAGGGTGTTGTGATGTAGGCTGAAGATAAGAAAACAGAGATTCTTGTATGGAAGAATTATAAAATAGTTAAGCTATTTTGGAACACTGTGGTAACCTCAATTACAAATTTATTTTATTATTACTTTCTAAATGATCTCAATGAAGTTTTATTGAGAATCTGAAATATTTCAGTATAACAATGCAGCTGGCATGTCAGGTGGTCAGGAGTTTGTTAGCAACTTTTGATATCTGTGCACATATGGCTGCCATCCTATACAGTTTTTATGCACTTACATGGGAATAAGTCCCTTGAACACAATGGCCTTATTTCTGATCAAGTATGTATAGGACTGCACTGAACACGCATTACAGATTGTGTCCTATTTTTTCTAATCTGAGGTAACATTAGGGCTAACAGCACAGGGATGCAATGTATCAAGACAAGTTAATTACACACACAAACACAATAAAATACAATAAAATCCAAACTACACCTCATGGGGATGCTTTTATTAAGGCAACCCAAAGGTGAAAAATATATCATACTAGCTTTCAAAGCAGTGATTTTCTTCATCAGGCAAAAAAGGTAAAAATCAGGGTCACATCTTCTTTGAGTTGATTGCTTAGATGTTATTTATGACAGTCTCCAGATACATAAAAATCCTATACATGCTGATTCAGAAGCAGGTTTCCTACAATGAGGTTGACTCCCACTTAAGTGTGTGAAAGTCAGCAACCTGAAGTACATCCTAGTTGCTAGCACCTTCTCCCATAAAAATCAATAATGGACTCCACTAAAGTGCTTAACTGTGGTTGGATTGTCACATACCAGAAATAAGTACGAAGTGGGTGAGGGTGACTAAATTGAAGCCAAGTCCAGATCTGACACATATGAAGATCATGGAAGACTGCAGGATTTTATCCCCTGTGTTGACTCTTAACCTTTGGAACCATCACAGCTGAGTGCAGCCATCCCCAGCCCAGTGCCCTCCAGATGTGTCAGGCTACAACTCCTACCATTCCAACAACCAGGGCTCCACATAGATGAAGGCTCCCTAAGTGCAGTGCTTCTCAGGCTGCTGTGGCGGAATGACCAAAAAAAATAAAAATAAAAAATCCAATGTGCCAGAGACTAGTACTGTATTTGTGCCACATATTATTGTACAGTTGTGTGAAAAAGGAAGTGCACCCTCTTTTAATTCTATGGTTTTATGTATCAGGACAAAGTAACAATCATCTGTTCCTTAGTAGGTCTTAAAAATAGGTAAATACAACTGAACAGTACGGTTTGTTTGGAAGGGTTGCTAGAAGAAATCCTTTTCTCTCTAAAAAGAACATGGCAGCACAGCTTAGGTTTGCAAAGTTGCATCTGAATAAACTACAAGGCTTCTGGAACAATGTCCTTTGGATAGATGAGACCAAAGTGGAAATGTTTGGCCATAATGTACAGTGACACATTTGGTGAAAATCAAACACAGCATATCAGTACAAACACATCATGCCAACTGTCAAGCACGGTAGTGGAGGGGTGGTGATTTGGGCTTGTTTTGCAGCCACAGGACCTGGGAACCTTGCAGTCATTGAGTCAACCGTGAACTCCTCTGTATACCAAAGTATTCTAGAGTCAAATGAAAGGCCATCTGTCCCGACAGCTGTTTCGGGTCATGCAACAGGACAATTATCCCAAGTGCACCAGCAAATCTAAAACAGAATGACTGAAAAAAATAAAGAATCAAGGTGTTGCAGTGTTCCAGTCAAAGTCCAGACCTCAGCATGATTGAAATGCTGTGGTGGAACCTTAAGAGAGCTGTGCATAAACAAATGTCCACGAACCTCAATGAATTGAAGCAATGTTGTAAAGAAGACTGGGACAATTACTACACAACAATGTGAGAGACTGATAAAGTCATACAGAAAACGATTACTTCAAGTTATTGCTACTAAAGGTGGTTCTATAAGCTATTAAATCATAAGGTGTACTTAGTTTTTCACACATAGCTTCTCCATTTTGGCTTTATTTTTGTTAAATAAATCATGAGGTCATGTGTTGTTGTTCATCTGGTTGTATTTTTGAGACCTGCTAAGAAACAGATGGTTGTGATTATGTCCTGATATATAAAACCATAGAATTCAAAGAGGGTGTACTTTCTTTTTCACACAACTGTATTTGTACAGTTGCCTGGAAATTTACCATGGACTGGCAGCTGATGGCTTATAGACCAGACCACCACTTTGAGTAGCATAGCCCTCATCAGGTGTAATCTCTGACCACTTGTTTCAGAACTCATTGGGAAATTGCCTCTCTTTCCTCCCTGTGTGTTGAGAGATTCCATTAAACAAGTTGTTCTTGCTTCTGATGTGTGTACTGCTTTGCTTTAAAAAAATTTTTTTTTAATTGTTAAAACATCTGAGAACCACTAGGACTGAAAAGTGATCCATAGTTACAATAAGTAACCAAATAACCCTATGGCTTATAGAGTTTGGGCCCACTTTCTTATTGCCTAGTCATCCTGCCCCCAGTAGGCTTGATAAAAAATTATCACAGGTGAGAAATCCTTCTAACTTTACAGTCTTATTCTTAGTACAGTTTCTGGGATTACTAATTCATGCAATTTAAATCAGGTTAAAAATTGCTGAAAACCAAGTAAGTAATGAGCAGCAAGCTGGTCTCAAGAGCAACTGAAATGAGAAGAAATTAATGGGCTCCCTTTCATAAATTGCCACTGGTTTATTTGGGGATCTTACTTCTTGGAAGACTTGCAGGCAAAGAATATTAATAATATGGCAAACATGCAGGAACTACAGGAGGTAATTGTGAAAACAGCCCTTCTGAGCCAGTATGAAAGCATAAGACCCTTCTTCTTTTCCCAGTTCTTCGAAGGGTCTTTCAGAATAAATGTGAATGGACATTAAGTCCAACCAATAGAGTGGTGATGGCCCTCAAACCTGTGCAGCAGCCCCTGACCCCTCCAGACTCCTCCAACCACTCTTCCTCTGGCCAAAGTGGTGTTGGGGAATGAATTGCCTCTCCTGAAAGCCTCCTGGAATGGCAATTCATATTTTAAACAGGATGCAGGAGAACCCTGCATTGTAACATCAAAAAATGTCAATGAAAAATCCAGAATTGGACTAATGGGCCACTTCTGCTTTTGGATTTTAAAAAGGGGGATTGGCAGTCAGTGTGGCACCTGAAGAATCCCAAGGGGAAAAAACAGCCCTCAGACCTGTCACTGTTGCCCTTCCCTGCCCCATAGCTAACCACTGTGGCTGTTTAATATGTGCAGAGAAGGTGACAAGCAGCTAGGTCTATTCATTGTAGCATCAACCAAAGTGTGGAAGAGGGAGAGTTGAACATCCTGCTCACCATTTCGAAAACGGGTAGCAGGGAGGAAGTTGCTATTGTAACTGTAAAGGCATTGGAAACAGCATTTTTTTGTTTGCTTCAAAAGAAAATCCACATGCCTCTACAAGTGGTAAGAAAATGCAGTCAGCAGCCATCTGGACTGCAATGTTCTCCTCATCCCAGTGTCTTGGAACATGGCAGACCAGCTGGCCCAGCCATCATTTCTCTACAAATCATCTATGCTTTAACGGGAAATCCTATTTGTTTCTCTAGTGTCCTAAAAACAGATATCCCTTGTCATCAAAGGGCCTAAAATTATCCAAAGCTGGCTCTGACTTTATTAATAAATCAACAAGACAAGTGTTCAATGTTGCTCTTAGATTTAAAAAAAAAGTATTTCTAGAGAGCATCATGCACAAGTTTTCAGACATCATAATGGACTTGTTTTATCATCAGAGAGACAAAAATTAAATTTCCTTCAGAGATTGTTCCAGCAATGCTGATATAAAGTGCTTGTTTTGAAGTTGCCATTGCCATTTCCTGGCAATCTGGACTTGATGGGATCCTCTGATGAGAGCAGGTGTTGCACTATTAGGATGACAGGCAATTTTTCCTTTAAGAACCTAACCTCTCTCTCTCTCTCTCTCTCTCTCTCTCTCTCTCTCTGGCTTCTCTTCACAAACGAAGATTCAGGAAGGACTCATCCCGCACTTTCTGCAAGTGCGCTGATGACTAAAAAGGCCAATCCAAGATAGACAAGTCTGGTTTCAGAAAGCACAGCAGAAGGTTTCCTTGGGTGATGTTTCCAGGTTGTGATTGTTTCTGCATTGTCGTTTCTCTTCAAGACTTGTTCGACATGAGTTCTCAAATAAGGCTGCCGCATTGTGGATAGTGTGTCTCCATGCCTCCCGATGTGAGGCCAGGGCGGATCATTGTTGGTGATCAATTTGGCTGAGCCTGAGATGTTGTTTCAGGGAGTCCTTGTATCGCTTTTTTGGAGCACCCCGCTTATGCTGATCCGTGGCGAGTTCACCATAGAATACTATTTTGGGGAGGCAATGGTCCTCCATCCTAGAAACATGCCCTGCCCAGCTCAGCTGTGTTCTCAATATCATGGCCTCAATGCTGGTGATCCCTGCTTGCTCAAGGACAGCAACATTCGTCACATAGTCAGTCCAGTGTATATTTAGGATTGTGCATAAACAGTGCTGATGGAAGCGTTCAAGGAGTCGTAAGTGGTGGCGATAGGTGACCCATGTTTCAGACCCATAAAGGAGAATAGACAGTACAATGGCTCTATACACACTGAACCTAAAATAATAGAAATAGAAATGATAGGAAAAACAATTATTGTAGTGACAAACCTGAAAATCAGTTATTAGTTATGAAGATAGTGTTTACAATTTAATTTAAATGTAAGTATATTCCATAACTCATGTGCTTCATTAAAAGAACAGATTTTCAGATTGCAATCTTTGCATTTAAAAAAAAAGAAAAGAATGGCCACTGATTTTTCTTCCCAGTATTCATTTCTAGCTATAGATACCTGCACACCTACCATTAATTCATTATGCCTGTAGTTTCCATCTAGAGATTGAATGTAACTGGCAATTTGATAGCCACAATTATTAGGCCTAATTTTTTACATTTTATTTTTTACATTTTACATTTACATTTTTATTTTTCAGCAATCGCAAGTAAAATATGACGCTGGGAATGAAAAAAATCACGCTCGAATGTCCCAGCGGTACTGCAACAGTACCGCTGGGAGGAGCGTCGTCTGAAACGGACGCCCTCTTGCGCAGCAGCGTCGCAACCTGGCGACGCTGCTTGCGTTACTTTTCATGCGTCCGAAAAAGTCCTAAGACCCTAAACAATAGCCCACTTGACTTATGCATAAATCTAGCCCTGGCAAGAGGATAAGACTGTACCTTTGTCCTTTTGCTTCAGACTAAGGCCTTTGGAAACCATAGCAAGACCACGGGGGTCTGCCCAGTATTGGTACTAGAGTGGTGCAGGGTGACACCATTGGGGTGTGTGTGACACCAGCCTTAGTGATGCCACAGGGTCTTCCTTTAAAGAATATTTTAAAAAATGAGGTAGCCCAAAGTGCTTCAGTCAGGCTGTTAACTGAGGCTGGTTATAGGGGTGCAGAGGACTCCATTGTTACAACTCATTGGCCGCCAGTCTGTTTAAAGCACCATTCAAAGGACTGGTTTTGATCTATAAAGCTCTATACAACTTAGGTTCAGGCTGTTTAATGGAACATATTCTTCCATGTTATCCTGCCCGGCCTCCAAGATCCTCAGGAGAGAACCTTCTCTAGATCACACCACCTTCACAGGCATCTCTAATATGAACACATGACAGGGCCTTCTTGGTGGCTGTTTCTATTTCCCTCAGTTTCCTTGCTGGGGAAGCCAGAATAGCCCCCTGCTTGCTATCTTTTCTTTGCAAGCACAGGCATTTCTATTTTGACAGGCTTTCAAGAGCCAACTGTATTTAAAGAATGGTCTTTTACAGAGGTGTTGTCTTATTTTTTAACCGCCTTTTATTATAAATGCATGTTTGAACTTGTTTTTATTTCAGTTGTTAACAACCATTCATTACATTTTACTGATAATCTTCCCTATGCTTCAGTGGTTCTTAACCTTTCGTCCAGGTACCCCCAGGGGTCTGTGATGCCCTAACAAGGGGTCTGCAAAGGCTTGAAGGCTGCTTGGCCTGCCTCCCGCCTGCAGTGGAGTGGCCATGTGGTGGGCCAAGGCAAAGGCTGGCTGGCTGGCTTGGCCTAGCATTGCCATTCAATCCACTCTAGCCACACAAACTTGCAGGAAGCAGTAGGAGAAAAGTCTTCCCTCCCCATGTAGTTTAATGGGTGGTGGTTTAATGGGTGGCATAACTGTATTGTTGTTTTAAATATTGAGTTAAGTCTTGGGGGTCCATGGCAACAAAATATATTTAAAGAAGGTCCCTGGTAAAGAAAAGGTTAAGAACCACTGCTATACTTATTTTTTCATATTGCTAAACCACCTTCAGAGTCCCAGGCCAAATCCACGCTACACAAATAATCCAGTTTGAAACTGGAATATTTGCCATGGCTCCTTCCCATTGAATCCTTGGGTTTATTGTTTTACAAAGTCTATAACCTTCTCTGACAAAGAGTGCTGGTGCCTCTCCAAACTACAAATCCCAGGATTCCATAGGAAGGATCCATGGCAAATAATCCAGTTTCAAACTGGATTATTTGTGTAATGTGGATTTGGCCCCCATTTTTTTGCGGAGAGGAGAGGCAGAGGTGAGATATAGGGCCTGTCTTAATGGTGAAAATACAGTAATCCTCATAGAATCCATTTAGAATCCTACCTGTCCTAATGGGATCCTGCAGAATACTGTCCTGTTCAGAAGGAGGGGGTCCAAATCCACCGTAAATGCCTTGGGGAAAGCCTCTGGGGCTTTTCCTGAAGTTTTTGAAAAACACCATGGACAATGTGGAGTTGAAATACAATAGAATCAAAACTCAACACTTACAAAATAATTCCACCCAGGGACAGGGGGATTCCCAGCAGATAATGGTCCATCAACCAACCATTAGTCAAACAGACATTAACGAGCCTTGCATTTCTATATCCAGAAACTAACCATTCAATTATACAAATTTACATATCCTTCCCAACAGGGGTTCACAGCATATAAACTCCACACACGCACCTACCCAACCATTCTCTGAGGATGCCAGCCACAGATGCAGGCGAAACATCAGAAAGAAACTATTCCAGAACACGGCCTCACAGCCCAGAAAAAAAACAAGGAAAACCATGGACAATGTGCATCATTGATAGTTAAGACAGGCAATAGCATTTATCTGCGTAGTCCAGGAAAAGCGGAAGTAGAAAGCTGATTGGCCAGACGGGAGCAGGGGTTGGGGCTTGCTAAGGCCAGAGCCCCAGAACCGCCATCTTGGATTATCATCTTAGCAATCATGTACTGAAGCGATGAAGCAGACTTTTTGTTTCTTTTTTAAAAAATATTTAGGCAGAATATGGCACTATTGCAGATCCACACCTTCTATATGCCTTTAAAAAAATACTGTTTGGCAGCAGCAACTTGCAAAAATAAAAATGTGAGTTGTGGCTACCATTTTGAATCGCAGGCATGCCTATTGGGACAGCAAAAACTGATAGCCTCGCATGCCTGTGATTCTGCCAAACCACTGTTAAGACAGGTCCATCCTGCTTCGAATATGCGTGAGTAGGCATGAATCCACGTTTCCCCCCCCTCGTATTGACAGGCCCAGAAATAAAGCCAATGAATAGATGTCCTTGTTGCAGTTGCTTCCAGGAGGGCTGATAGCCGAGAGGTGCCCACAGGCACAGTTGAAAAGAAAAAGGTGAAACCAATCCAAGTTCCAGGTCCAATTCAAAACCAAGCCCTTGGCTAGTGAATACTCCCTCCCCCTGCCCCTTCATGAGATTTCCAGCCTGGTTTCCCAAACCCTAAAGAGCATTTTTGTATTATTATTTTTATTAATCTTTTTATTATTTTATTAATCTTTTATTATTATTTTTTCTTTTCCAAATATGTATAATTGTAATGTGTAAATATAATGTTCATTGGAAAAGGAAAAAAAGAGGGATCATAGTGTGTTTAGACTAAGAAGAAAATGTATTAGTTAGGATAGATAGTTTTATTTTTGTATTAGTAAGAAGAGAGGAAAACATTTTTATTTTTATTTTTTGCGTTATTGTTAGGCCTTTTACGGTCGGGTGTATTTTTCAGTAGAATGGTCTTATTCCAATAAAAAAAAAATCCTAATTCCCCACCCCCTAGAAAAAAATTCCTAAAGAGCAGGGAGCGAGGTGGACTTTATCCTCCTCCGCTTTGCTTGGCAGTTTTCTTCGGGGCAAAAGCGCGGGCGGGCCAGGGCGGGCCAGGTGAAGGCGAGGCTGAAGGAGGGAAGGAAAGAAGAAAGGAGCGAAGGGGAGAGGCTGAGGTCCTCAGGATGGTCCTGCTGGTGGTCATGGGAGTGAGCGGCTCAGGGAAGTAGGTACAGCCGACGACGGGTAGGAGGAAAGGGGGCTGTTTTGACTCGCTTCGGTTTGGGGTGAGGCGCGGGAAAAGTACTTAAACGGCGAGACGCTTGGCTGCTGTTGCTGCTGCCCCTTCTATCGCCTGCGCTGCTCCCGCGCTCTTTGGAAAGGAAAGGAAAGGGAGCCTTCCCTCGAAGGAGGGGGTTTGGTTTCGGGGGTTGCCAACGCTTTTCCGCCGCCTTGACTCCTCCTGGCCGCTCATCCGGGTCTTCCCGGGATTCCTCCCCATTGCTGGCAGGCGGAAAAGCCAACAGCTGTGGGAAACGCCTGATACTCCTTTGACACCAGGGGAAGCTCAGCTGTGCAACATTGGTGGTGGTGGGGGACGCAACAGGAGGCCTCCAAACCTTGGAGGGGTGCAGCTGCTCCCATGCGGCCCCCCGCATCCCCATCTTTGGTGGGGCCCCTACCTACTGCTGAGGTTAAGGGCAGCCAGATGCTCTACAGGATTTAGGAAAAAAATTAAAGTAAGTCACTTTAAATGAGGGCACCAGAGTAATATTTATATTTATTTATTTAAAAAAACTTAAATGTGTTTATATAATAAAAAATATAATAATATCACACTGCCGCCCTCCTAATCCTGGGTCCCCAAGCTAGAGCCCTGTCAAGCCCCCCCCCCTGCCCTTGTGAGGGCCATGCCTGCGCCAGCACCAGCAACAATATTTTTTTCTTTGCCTCCAAACAACCTCTGTGTGACACAGGGACATGTTTTTGCCGCTCCCAGAGCCCCAAGAGGCAATTTGAGGCAATAATAATAATTAACACCCCTCCCGAATGTTTTGTTTTGACCCTTGAGGATGTTATGGGGGGGGGGCTTCCAGAGATGTGGAAATGCTCTCTATACAACCTAGAGATAATTTTTTGGGCATTTTGGACAAAACAAATGTTTTAACCCTCAAGAGGCCCTGGGGGGGGGCACAAGAATGGCCCTGGGATGCAGCCCAGGAGCAGCACTTTGCCCACTTTTGTTCTACACCAGTTGCTCTTAACTTTTTCATTACCAGGGACCCCCTTTAAATATCTTTTGTTACCAGGGTCCCCCAAGATTTAACTGAAGATTTAAAATCCTAATAATACAATTACACCATCGGTTGAACCTTTCCTCAGAGGCACTGGAGGGGAAGAGAAGACTTTTCTCCTGCAACTTTGTGGCTGGAGGGGATTGAATGGCAATGCCCAGGCCAAGCCAGCCAGCCAGGCTTTGCCTTGGTCCCTGTCATGAGGCCACTCCATTGCAGGGAGGAGGTGGGCCAAGCAGCCCTCACAGATGCTCTGTGAGGACATCGCAGCCCCCTGGGTGTCCCCAGACCACAGGTTAAGAACCACTGTTCTGTACCAGGGCTGCAGAGGGAAACAAAACAGCAGGAACTCCACTGTTGCTCTGGGGATTAGGGTTGGCAGGTGAAATGGGAGAACCGTCAAACTTTTAGTGGAAGCCCAGAAGCACAAATACATGATGTGCGCTTAACAAACACACTAGCAAGTGTGATGCATCCCCCATCTGGTCACAGCTTGGGAAAGTTACCAAGTTATAGCAATTCCCTGAATCCCTCAGTTGGCATGTCTAAAAAAAAAAGTAACAAGCTCTACTTCACAATGCCCACAGTGCTGTTCTGTGAGGAAACTGGCACTGTATTGTCTTTTGTAGGATGACCAGGAGGAAAACAAAACATGTTAATGCTTCTATGTTGTTTTAAATTCGTATTGTTTTAAACTCATTGTTAGCTGCCTTGAGTCCCTATATTGGGAGAAAGGTGGCATAAAAATAAATAAAATAAATAATAAGGTGACCTGCTTGCAGTCTGCTTGAAGCACCCATTGTCCCCTTCTTTTTGCTGTAGGATTACAGAAATGACATCATTGCAAACAAAGGGAGACATTTGGAGAAATGTCCAATCCATTTCAGTGTACTGAGAACCTTAACATTCCTGTTTTGCTCAGAACTGTGTTGGGGGAGAGAAAGAAGGGACAAAAATTCAGCCACAGCAGCCTCCTTAACTGTCCCCCCACCAACACCATAAGCACACCTCACTCTCATTCATATATATATATATATATATATATGAGGAGAAGCAGAGCAACCACATTCCTGAACAATAGGCACATTTTAAGCATTTTACACCAAAATTCAGGGTGGTATTCTAACTTAAGAAGATGGCAGGTCCTCACAGAAGACATGGGAGCTGTCTTGATGGTGAAAAAACTCATAGAATTCCAGGAGAATACCCTTTGTCCCAACGAGATCCCATGGTGATTCGCCACTCAGAAGGACAGGGGCCAAAAATTAAAAAAAACCTGTGTGTGTGGGGGAAGCCTTCACAACTTTTCCCGAGGTTTTAAAAAAAAAATGTGGAAAAGCACATTACCGCTTGTGTGGACAACCAATTTGCATCACTGCACAGGGTGGAAGTAGAAAGCTGATTGGTCAGATGTGCACGGGGGCAGGCTTGCCGGCAATGAAGTGGCCAAAAGCGCCATTTTGGAATTTTGCATTGCCAATCATGCGCTTTTTCACTACACTGAGGTGACCAAACAGCTTTTTAAAGTGGAAGGTCGCACTTGCACACCTTAGATTTGCAGTTTTTTTTTAAAACCTGTGCAGCGGTGACGTGTGGAGAATAATAATGTGAGTGATTCACTCATAGCCACCATCTTGATTCACAGGCATGGCTGTGTATGAACTTCAAACACTGAAGTGGAGACAAAAGAATGCTGCTGTTATTTTGTGCAAACGGCATTATGTCCTCTCATCTAGACAAGTTCATGTATTACAGCACTACTACATGTATTACTTCCATCAGTCTTAGACGTTGCTTGCCTTCATTGAAGATAATAGATTCCAAATTTGGAAATATTAACCAATGTTTTGTGTCAAACTGTAGCTCTTGATTACTGTTCATAATCTCTCTCTCTCTCTCTCTCTCTCTTTGGCTTTTCTTCGCAAACGAAGATTCAGGAAGGACTCATCCCGCGCGTTCTGCAAGCGCGCTGATGACTAAAAAGGCCAATCCAAGATAAACAAGTCCAGTTGCAAAAAGCACAGCAGAAGATCTCCTTGGGTGATGTTTTTGGGTTGTGATTCTTTCTGCGTTGTCGTTTCTCTTCAAGACTTGTTCGGCATGAGTTCTCAAATAAGGCTGCAGCATTGTGGATAGTGCGTCTCCATGCCTCCCGTTGTGAGGCCAGGGCGGACCACTGTTGGTGATCAATTTGGCTGAGCCTGAGATGTTGTTTCAGGGAGTCTTTGTATCGCTTTTTTGGAGCGTCCCTCTTACGCTGACCCGTGGCGAGTTCACCATAGAGTAGTATTTTTGGGAGGCGATGGTCCTCCATCCTAGAAACGTGCCCTGCCCAGCGCAGCTGCGTTCTCAATATCATGGCCTCAGTACTGGTGATCCCTGCTTGCTCAAGGACAGCAACATTCGTCACATAGTCAGTCCAGTGAAAGCGCTCGAGGAGTCATAGGTGGTGAAGCATCATCTCCTCAGATGCCAAGATTGACAAAGAGATCGATCACAGATCAGCAAAGGCATATAGTGCATTTGGAAGACTTCACAAACGAGTCTGGAGCAATAAACACCTGAGGCAAAGCACAAAAATCAGTGTGTATAGAGCCATTGTACTGTCTATCCTCCTTTATGGATCTGAAACATGGGTCATGATATAGCAGTAAATATATTTGTGCCTTATGGTGATCCCATGAATTTTGCAGGGTTTTCTTAGCAAGGAGTAGTCACTGATATTTGCCATTGCCTTCCTCTGAATATAGTGCACAGCACCTTGTGTTCTGTGGAAGTCTCCCTTCCAAGTGTTACCAAGTGTGACCCTGCTTGGCTTCCAAGATCTATCTGGGGACATTTATACTACAGAATTACAGTTCTGTTGTTCCACTTTAACTGCCATGGTCCCATCCTATGGAATTGTTGGATTTGTAGTATAGGGAAAGGCATTTAGAATTCTCAGCCAGAGAACTCTAGTGCTTCCTAAGACTACCAGTCCAAGGATTCCATGGGACAGAAGCGTGGCACTTAAAGTGGAATAATAGTGCTATAATTCTGTAGTGTCAATGGGCCCTGCTGCCTTCAGAGTATTTAGGCAGATAGCAGTAAATACCCAGGTGAAAAGAGAATTCCAGTATGCAATAAAAAACAACTGAGGCCTGTTAGAACTGGAATCTGCTGAAGTCTATAGCTGCATTGCTATTGTCACTGAATGCTGCTCTAATAGCCAACATAGCACATTGTACTTTAGAACAGAAATGTCTAGCCATCCAGCACATGCTCTTACTCACACACAGTTGTTTGATTTGTACTTTATTTCTAATGATATTTTTGTTTCTACAAATAAAATATTTTTTTTGAAAGGTGACATAAAATGCATGTATTTAAAAAGATAAATTTAAAATAATAAAATCACATACTGCAAAGAGGGAAGACAAAATGAATAAATTAATAAAATAATAAAATAATACCTCAAGCATGTGGAAAATGGAATTCTTGGCTCTTCACCAGAAGAGGATCAGTAATAATGGTGGAGGGGGGGGTGAACAACCCTTAATTTAGCAGGGCCACCTCTTCCCATATGATCCTCACAGAAATTTAAGATCTTCAGGGGAGGCCCTGTTGCATGTCCCAACACCTTGCGAAATTATGTTGGTGGGTACACTTAATAGGACTTTCTCCATAGCAGCACCTTGATTGTGAAACTCCCTACCCAAAGAACTTAGGCTGGCTCCATCTCTTTTAAGCTTCTGGCTGGCAGCCAAAATAGTGCTGTTCCGCATGGCATTCAGTGTTTGAAAAGGCTGTTGGAATAGTTTAAAACCAGATTCTAGGATTGTTTTGAGACTGCTTTTAGGAGCTTTTAAACAGTATTTTAATGTGTTTTTAAACATGTTTTTATCTTTGATTGTTTTACTTGGTTTTTATTTGTTCATTGCCTTGGGAGCCCTCGTGGCTTGGAAGGCAACATAGAAGGCCTTTAAATAAATAAAATAAATAAATTCCAGTATTTTGACGCCATTACAGAAAAAGCCCTGTCCTTTCTGCTTGCCTGGTAGTCACTGTGTATCAGATGAAGGAGGGAAATGGAGGGGGCCTTTGCAGACGATCATGAGAATGGGATATGTTTCATATAGGTGGAAGTTATTTAGCAGACTCTAGTAGGAACTGCCATTTTCCAAATAGTTGCACTAAATTTAGCACTGCACTGAATGCTCATCTTTCCTACAAAAATAAGAATAGTCTCATAAACATTTGGCACCGGGCTGCCAGATTCTCATATATACAGAAGAATTACTGAAACCCTGCCCCAACCTTGTTTGGTGGCAAGCATTTCTGTTTTTCAATGCCCTTTGACAATCACATAATTACTCTTATGTGGCACACCCATGTCATAGCACTGCACTGCTGATGATTATTCTGTGCCAGAGATGAAACTAGGTTTAGGCTCCCAAAACTGGTTGAAGGGCTTCTCATAGATTCAAGTTCACAGTTGTGGAGCTCAGACTGGTTTTTCCTCTGAAGCGGACAAAGCAAACTAGTTCTGATACAGTGAGAGAACAGTGTCATTTAGTCAAATGAAAGCCTATAACTTCCATTCATTCTTTTCCTTAGATACTGGAATGTTTTAATCAGTTCATTAATGGATATGTATGCTAAAACTGGGAGTTCCCACAGTTTCATTAGTGCAACATAACAAAACCTGTTATTTATTTTAACCTGTGACAGTATTACAGGTCACTGAGCTAAATGTTTAGAATGAGGCTGGAAAATGTTTTATTTAGAGAGGAATAGTTGTTGCTAACCTGGAAGCACAGGTGCTAACAAATGAACTCAAACATCTGTGTATTTTTGATGTGTGCAGTTACAGTATTCTTTTTCCTCCCAGTATTGTTAGGGATCATCTGATGTGAAAATTTAATTCTATGTTGTATGAAGGAACATATGTGGGTGTGTTCAATCCCCACACATGGATGTCAAAACTAATCTGATAACTGTTACCAAACATTACCTTGGAGGAGACAGTGTGCCTTTTTAATACGACGTGTTGCTGTAATTGTACTGTTCAAATTGTTGGTGGGGTTTTGTTTCACTGGAGTATTGATCAATATTACATAGGGATTATTCACTAAATGTAAATAATTGCTGTTTGTTTCAGGATCTCTTCAAAGCAGGAGTTGGTTGGCAAAATGGTTTTCAAATAATTGTAGAAACAGCAGGGCTCTATGGGAGAGAGCATAAAAGAAATTGCACCTTGGACATTCTTAGAACAATGCAAAAGACATTAATTATAAAGCAATTTCTCCTGGCTGCACCATGAGGCAGCCACACATGTGACCCTTCCTTAGACTGAGTCAGACCACAGACAGGCATGTGCACACACACACACAAACAGAGACAGGGGAGGAAGAAGAGAGAGATAAAAATAAGGAACTGTCAGACAACCAATTTCTAAAAAAAACCCCAGAGATTTCAACCATGGCTGTTAATAGAAAAAAGTGTAATTCCACTCAAGGTCATTACTGCAAAAAGTAACTAGTTACCAAAATTTGTTAGAAAATTAAATTGTTTCCCAGCTCTGGTGAGGAGGCAGGTTTTTTTTAAGGATACTGGAATAGATTGGAGGAAAGGCACATCTCCCCAGTGCAACTTCTCTTGGTAAAATGTGTGTGTTCAAAACCAGGGCCTACATTAGGCAGACTGAGGCAATTACCTCAGGAGGTAGATGCGTGGGGTGGGGGGGCGAGCCTCCTCATTGCATTTCCTGAACTTCACTGCTTGTCCCTATTACTACACAGTTTGCTTCAGGCCGCCTAATTTTGCCTGATGCCTCTGGAGAACTCTCTGATCACCAGTGCTGAAATAAGATTAACTGCCAGTCCATCTAGCTTCTGTCCATGGAGTACGGAAGGGGTGCCATCTTGTTTTTCACTTCTAGCAAGAAAATATTTCATATTGCCCCCTGTTCAGAACTAAAGCCCAGTTACCTTAACTCCTTGTAGTGTGAAGATGTCACAAACTCTTTTTGCCTTTATGCTTCTATAGCTATTAAACAATAAATATAAAAGTTTAGTTACTTAAGCTTTTCATATTATTATTGTATATTACTTAGCAATAAATTCTGAATTTTAAGTCTCACCTTCTGTATTGCCTTCTTCTCTTTTTGCAGGTTCAGCAGGTAAATGGGTTTAGTGCTATGAGCTTTTATGGTGACTCAGCCAGAGTGAGGGTAATTAACAACTCCTTAGTTTGACCTTTATCCTACTAAATCTGTGTGTCTCTCCTAGGTAGAATCCTATGTGTAGGCAGAGATGAAAGGCAAAAAGAGCTTGTGACATCTTCACACTACAAGGAGATAAGGTAACTGGGCTTTAGTTAAGGGCAAAATAATAAGTTTATTTCATAACAATTTATTTACAAAAAAATTATATCATTAATAGATAAACATACTCTGAGGATGGAGCAGGCTTGTTTTCTGCTGCTCCAGAGACTGGAACACGGAGCAATGGGTGCAAGCTCCAGGAACAGAGATTCCACCTCAACATGAGGAGGAACTTTTTGACAGTAAGAGCTGTTCGGCAGTGGAACACACTCCCTCGGAGCGTGGTGGGGTCTCCTTCCTTGGAGGTCTTTAAACAGAGGCTGGATGGCCATCTGTTGGGGATGCTTTGATCAAGATTTCCTGCGTGGCAGGGGGGTTGGACTGGATGGCCCTCATGGTCTCTTCCAACTCTGCAATTCTATGATTCTATGAAATTCCCTGAAGAAGGCTGTGTGGCCGAAACGGTTAAAAAAAAGGTCCGGACACACCATAGGGGAAATTCTTACAAACAAGACGTCCCAACAACAAGCCTTCACAGATAAGACACCCTGGCTTAGGAACTTCCACAAACAAGACGTCCCAACAAAGATAATCCTTACAGAAAAGACATTTTGATTTAGTATAGTTGGTTTGGAGTTTGCTGGGTACAATCCATCACACTACTGAAGCTTTTGTTACTTATGTAATAACATAGTTAAAACAATTGTGAAATAACACAATACTTGTAATAACCTTTATTAACAAAGTCTTTATTGTAACACTGTTTTGTTGGTTTTCATAATTGTATAGTGGATTATAAGGTAAATATTATATTTCATGTTCTAAATATATCTTGTATATTTATTTAAAGTTACAGTGTCTTGTAGGTTGCACTAATTTTAAGTAGAATCCTCTGTTTGGCTTTGGTATTAGAAAATATGGCCATTCATAGATACAGGAGCATGAAACAACAGGATTTTACAGCTCAAGGTAAGAGGTATGGATAGCGCAGTATCTCTCTGGCTTTTATTCGCAAACGAAGATTCAGGAAAGACTCATCCCGCGCTTTCTGCCAGCGCACTGATGACTACAAAGGCCAATCCGAGATAAACAAGTCCAGTTGCAGAAAGCACAGCAGAGAGTCTCCTTGGGTGATGTTTCCAGGTTGTGATTGTTTCTGCATTGTTGTTTCTCTTCAAGACTTGTTCGGCATGAGTTCTCAAATAAAGCTGCAGCATTGTGGATAGTGCGTCTCCATGGGAGACGATGGTCCTCCATCCTAGAAACGTGCCCTGCCCTGCCCAGCTGCGTTCTCAATATCATGGCCTCAGTACTGGTGATCCCTGCTTGCTCAAGGGCAGCAACATTCGTCACATAGTCAGTCCAGTGTATATTTAGGATTGTACATATACAGCACTGATGAAAACATTCGAGGAGTCATAAGTGGTGATAGGTGACCCATGTTTCAGACCCGTAAAGGAGAATAGACAGTACAATGGCTCTATACACACTGATTTTTGTGCTTTGCCTCAGGTGTTTGTTACTCCAGACTCTTTTGTAAAGTCTTCCAAATGTGCTATATGCCTTTGCTAATCTGTGATCAATCTCTTTGTCAATCTTAGCATCTGAGGAGATGATGCTTCCCAGGTAGGTGAACTGCTGAATGGACTTAAGCACAGATTTGCCTACGGCGATGTGGGGATGGTGGTGTTTGTCCTCTGTCTTGGTAGAGAACTTTCATTTTCTTCAGGTTGACTTCCAGACCAAACAGCTCTGCAGCTGTTGCAAAACAGGATGTTAGACGCCGCAGAGATTCTTCTGTGTGGGCAACAAGGGCAGCATCATCAGTGAAGAGCAGCTCACGGACTAGATAGTTTAGAGTCTTAGTGTGAGCCCTCAGACGGCTTAAGTTAAACAATCTACCATCAATACAGTAATGTATATAGATGCCATCTTCTTCGAGCTCTGCCGTAGCCCTTTGGAGCATCATACTGAAGAAGATTGTAAATAAAGTTGGAGCAAGAACACAGCCTTGCTTCACTCCAGTAGTTATTAGAAAGGGCTCTGAAAGAGCATTGCCATATCTGACTTGACCATGCTAGCCCTCATGTATCAAAATAATCATTTTAAGAAATTTGGGGGGATATCCTAGTCTTTCCAGGATCTGCCACAGACCTTTTCTACTCACAGTGTCGAAGGCTTTGGTGAGGTTGACAGATGTTACATACAGTCCCTTGTTCTGCTCTCTACATTTCTCTTGCAGCTGTCTAAGGGCAAATACCATATCTGTAATACTCCTATTGACTCTGAAGTCACATAGTGCATATACAGAAAAATTAATTCTTGTGGTATATGTGAAATATCTGTCTTTTTAAAGTGTTTAGTATCGCTAGTGTTTTTAAATGTTCACCTGCAGTTTCTTCAATAAACTAGATCTAGTTTTCTCCAATACAACTTCAAAAGAGGAAATTCTATATAATTTCATCATAATTTTATGGTATCTCTTCAGTTTCTCTGTTGCTCACATTCACATCACTTATTATTTAGAGCAGGAAACAGAAATCAAGCTAATGACTGGCTGAAAAGTTCACAGTAAAGGAGGCAATCGATGAACAAGTTTCCATATTGGAACAGAAGCAGGGCTATCTGTTGACAGCTGCACTTCTGTCATCATTACCATGCCATGGCCCCTATCAATAGCTGATTGGCTTCATGTAAGGTGATCACAGCCAGCCATATAATTTGGTTTTGATAGTTATAGACATGGTAACTGGGAAAATTTGTGACAGCTACTTTATTCTAAGCTTGCTTTGTGTCCGAGCACCTGTTTCTTCTCAAAAAGTAAATGTTATACTTCTTTATGCTGTTTTACAGATCCACTGTAGGCTCACATCTGGCAGATAAGGTACACTGGATATATTTTTTGTATCTGGTTTCATTTTTTTTCTCTTGCCATTTCTTGCCAGTTTTCTAAATGCATACAACATTAACAGCTGCATGCTGAAGCCTAGTAGGATTGTGAGCTCCAGATGCTGAATAGAATAACTACTGTTGTGAATGCTCTACCAGTGCATGTCTGGGGTGTGTCGGAATGTCAGTGCCAGACCATTCACAACACTGTTCCAGCTTTTAAAAGTATTTTTGGTCTTTGAACAATTTCTATTAAACTGGAGCAGCTGCCCAATGAATTGCTGCCAACACCAATTTTCCATTACAGTTGCCCCTCCACATTGACTGGGGTTAGGGGCACAAGACCCCTGTGAAAGCAGAAAAAGCCACAAATATATTTAGGCCTCCCAAACCATATTCAACACACATAAACCAGCAAGGATGCCTTTGCAAGGCAGAAGTAGCTGGTCGGTGGAGATTGCCACTGCCTCTGCTGCTGCCCTACAGTATTTTGAATAGGGACTTACAAACCTTGCTGTATGTTCTCAGTCTCCCTCAGTCCTGTAAGGCTTGTAGTCCCTATTAAAAACAACATATGGCAGCAGTGGAGGTGACAGTAAATAATTTGCAAATAATCAAAAGTTAAACTGGCAAATATGGAGGGCCGACTGTGTATGTTATTTTTTTCAATTTATAATGATAGCACTTACCTTATCCCTGAGTCAAGAAAGATTAAACCCATGAATAAAAAGTTGTTTTGATGAGGGGGGAGGATTAGACACTATCCATTATATGTTTCTTTCCTCTTAATTGCAGAACTCAAATGTATGGGAAATGTATCATACATAAATCATGACTCATTTTGTGATATTTTGATCATATAATCATTTGCATTTGCTAAGGATCGTTGCTTTCAAAGTATTTACCTTTCTTTTATGCTAAAATATTCCACCATTATCATTCCTTTTTAGTTAGGATGGAAATTCTATGACGGTGATGACTATCATCCAGATGAGAATAAAAAGAAAATGGCAGAAGGAGTACCTTTGAATGACCAGGTACTGCATATATTCCAGAAGCCAAAGAACTATTTGAATTACATTACTGAACATAGATTAGCCCTATGATTGAACATCTAGCTTGCTCTTTTGCTTTGTAAAAGTAATTTAATATGCATTCTTGATGCAACTCCTGGGTAGAAAAAAACCCAGTACTATTCAAGAGTATCAATTTCATGTGTTTGCTTGCTTCCCATAATCCCATATATATCAATTGCCGTGACCTGGAATTACTGTGTTCTACTTGATTGTTACAGAAGGGGCAGAGTTTATATTTGGTGCTTATTGAATTAAGCCACTGTATTAATGATTTCACTTGCTGTATTCAAATAGTTGAGCCACAACTGCTTTTCAGCCAAAGTTAAGCACTTAAAAAGTCTTCCAGTGATCAGGTTATACATGCATTTGATATTAAAATGTTGATGTTGTTGTTAATTGCCACCATGTTGGCTTCAACTTTCAGTGGTCCTATGAATGAAGGACCTCCAGGAGACCCTTAGGATTTTGCAAACTCAAGGCCACGGTTTTCTTGAGTTCACCCACCAGTAGTGTGGTCTCCTTTTCCTATCGCCGTCCACTTGGCTGAGCATTATTATCTTTTCCAATGAGTCATGCCATCTAAAGATATGTCTGAAGTAGGATAGCCTCAGTTTAGTCATTTTCATTTTTAGGGAGAGGTCAAGCTTGATTTACAATAGGACCAATTTATTTATCTTTTTGGCAATTCATGGTATCCATAGAAATCTTCTCCAGCACCACAGTTCAAATGAGTTGATCTGCTTCCCTGACAATGTCTGTGATTTTGGGCCAGAATTCTTCTGGTTCCTGGTCTATTACACTTAATAATACAAGCCTATTCTTTACATGTTCTTGATATCCTAGAGATGTTCTTCAGGTTGTATTTTGGCATGAAGATTGATTTAGTGCTCATCATTAGCTTTACTCTAATTTTGATATTAGCATTTCACGGTCTGTGCCACAATCTGGTCCATCTTCTTCTTCCAATTATGTAGTCTATCTACATAATTTGGATATATATCAGCCATCGCATATACATATATACATGTATCCACATATATACATCCACATATATAACTCTTTTTTGGGTTCTCTGACAAAAAGTGTTTGTAATGAACACACTGTTGGCCTCACAGAATCTGAGAAGTCACCCTCCTGCTTCATTTCTTGATCCTAAGCCAAATTTTCCATCAATGGTTCTCATTTCTTTCCTACTTTTCCATTCTAATCACATGATTATCAACATGCCCTGTTTTGATGTGTCATCAGTTTCCTCCTGGACTCCAGTAAAAATCTTTCAATTTCTTCCTCTTCTGCCTGTGTAATTGGAGCATAAATTTGGATTATGGTTATATTATTGATGGGTTTTTGGTGAAGTCTTTGCATTATATTCCTTGACTGTTTTTGCTACCTCTCTCCTCATTATTAATGCCCCCCCCCGTTTTTTCTTAGATTCTAATTTCCCGAGTAAAATTTCCTGCATAATGATAGGACTGAAAACATCTCCATTCTATCCACTTTAGCATGCTCACTCCAGCTATTGCAATGCCCATATATTCCATTTCATGTTTTATAGCATCTAGCTTCCCAATTCATGCTGCTCACATTCCATGTTCCTATTATATGCATTGTTCAGCTTCAGACTTTTCTTTCACATCTGAGCGTATTATCAACTGAACGTTGTTTCGTCATGAGTCCAATTGCATCATTAGACACAGTGCTACTTGTCTTTGTCTTCTGCTCTTCTCCAGTTGCGTGCCTTCTGATCTGGGAGTCTCATCTTCTGGTACTATCTCTTGCTTCATTATATCTAGTCTCACTACATGGTTCTGGAGTAAGACATTCAGAAGTGGTTTACCAGTGCCTTTTTCTGTACAGTACCAATTCCTTTAGAGTTAGTAAAAGTGCCATTGCCATTGTGTTTGAGAGATCCTCTGCCAGCATCACTGTCCACTACTGCTGCTGCTCAGTAACTGTTTGGCACATTTAGTCTGCCTCCTCAGCAAAATCCTAATGTGGGAGACCCTATCAGCAGCACTGCTACCATCAGCATAGCCTCTTAACAAGAGCATATAATCCCACCACCATAGAAAAGTAGTACCATGGTAGGGTCATTGAAATGAGAGAATTTAAAGTGCTTAGTAGTACAAACCTGAGCATATTCTTTCAGAAATAAGCCCCATTGTGTTCAGTGGGGATTACTCCCATTTGAGTATGTATAGGATTGCAATCTCACTTTGCTTAGACCTTTCTGTAAAGAATAGCCACAAGAAACATTTAGTCACTTTTCACTGGTAGGACAATGGTGGAATAAATGTCATGGAAGTAATATTTAATGCATCTGATGAAGTGGACTTAATTCTGGAATACAAGCATATGATGTTAAGTCTTTAAAATGTCACATTTTTTGCTACAACAGAGTAATTGTTCTTTGCGTCGGTCAGTGATTAGGAAACAGGATGAGGTATAGTTACTTTTTACACTCAGGCACACCCACTGAATTGAAAAGAGTGACACTGAATCATTTCCCTAAGGCTATACTTTTTTGGGGGTCTAATCCTATTGAAACTGATTGCCAATATTGCCAACTCAGCTTTGTTCAGTAGTGTGGGTGTCAGTCAACCTTGATCTCAGTGGTTCTCTTTCTGCTCTTTTTTATCTCAGTTAGTGCAGTGCTGCTTTTTGGCCTAAGCTTATGCAATCACATTCCAAACCTATCTAAAATCATACTTTAGCAGTTTGGTGAATACAGGGACGCAGTAGTCCAACACTAGGTTGCATTTACACCATTTATACTATATAAAATGTAGCAATCATATGTGGAAGTGGATGCATCTTATATATACTGTTTTATGACATACAACATACTAAATGGTGTCATGTTCTACATTTTTTATACACTGTATTAAGATGCTTTGCTAAGGAAATCTAGAAAATGCCAACCTTTTAAAAAGATATGGATAAACTTCTTTCATAGCTGTGTTTTTTGGTCTTGCCAGCTAAAAGAACAGGTTGCTTACCTGTAACTGTAGTTCTTCGAGTGGTCTCTGTGAATTCACACATAAAGGGTTAATCCTGCGCCTGTGCAGAAGCCTTTCAGAAAGTCGTTAGAGTCAATAGAGTTTAAGTTTGAATTTTGGCGGTAATCCCGCCCACCATCCCCTAGGCTATATAGGCCCTCCTCGAGTCCGCCTCCTCAGTTCCGAATAGCCGTGATTTGCAGCTTATCACTAGGAAATTTATGTAGGAGGAGAGAGCCTAGGACACCAGAGGGAAGGATGGGTGGGATTGTGTGAATTCACAGATGACCACTCGAAGAACTACAGTTACAGGTAAGCAACCTGTCCTTCTTTGTGGTCTCTGTGAATCCACACATAAAGGGTAGTTTAGCAAGTTTAGATCATGGAGGAGGGGTGTCCTACCCAATAAATCCCACAAATCATACATGCCCATTTGTTAGCATGCTAAAAACCTTTATTATGAGAATATGGAGGACACCTGTATCTGGTATTTGAGCAAACAAAGTCTTCAGGTGGACCGTTCTGCGATGCATGTAAGGAGGACTGCACGTCCCAGTGCAGCATCCGCCCTGGATGTGGAGTCCACCTTGTACACTCTAGCAAAAGTTACGGGAGTCGACCAAGTGGCTGCCCTGCAGATGTCCTGAATAGGGACTCCATTTAGGAAGGCCACTGACGTAGAAGTGGCCCTGGTGGAGTGGCTATGGATGGTTGCCGGGAGCTGCTTCCCCAGGATCTGGTAGGATAGTCTGATGGTACTAGCCACCCACTTTGAAAAGCGTTCGGAGGACAAGGGTTCACCCTTCCGAGGGCCAGCATAACGGACAAAGAGCCGGTTAGATTTCCTGAAGGGCGAAGTCCTGTCTATGTAGAAGGCCAGGGCCCTTCTCACATCCAAGGAGTGTAGGGACCTTTCCAGGTCACTTGACGGGTGTCGAAAAAAGGAAGGAAGCACAATGTCCTGGTTGAGGTGAAAGTAAGAGATGACCTTTGGCAGGAATGCGATGTCCGGCCTTAGAACGACCTTATTCTGGTGGAAGCGGATGTACGGAGGGTCCATCCGTAATGCACACAGCTTGCGGGCTCTCCTAGCCGATGTGATCACAACCAGGAACGCTGTCTTCGTGAAAATCAGACGTAGGTCGCATGTAGTCATCGGCTCAAAGGGAGCCTTGGACAGTGCTGCCAAGACCAGCTCCAGGTTCCATGCGGGAATGACTGTAGGTGGGTGGAGGTTGATGTATCCCCTTAAGAAAGTCTTTACCACCGGGTCCCTAAAGCAAGAGGGTTTGCCTAGACATTGGAAATGCCAGGATATGGCTGCTATATAGCTCTTAATTGAAGAGCTCGAGAAACCCCTCGTGGAAAGGGAGGCGAGGAAGTCTAGCAAACTTGATGAGTCTGCTTGATCCTGCGGGATTCCTTTCTCCTCCAGAAACTTACAAAATTTCATCCATTTGTAGTTATAGGCCCTCACCGTGGAGGGACGGTGAGTTGCATTTATAATGTTCTGGGCTGCATCCGACAGGATATTCACGCTGCGATCAGCCACGCCGTCGGGTTGATCAATTGGAGGTCCGGGTGAAGAATTTGGCAGTCTGCCATTGACAACAGGTCTGGTGTCAGTGGGAGGCACTTGTGCCAGCCGTGGGCCATCCTGAGCAGCGGCGCGAACCAGTGCTGGCACGGCCACCAGGGAGTTATCAGGATGCAGTTGGCCTCGTCCTGCTGTATCTTGGAGATCACCCTGGGTATTAGGGGAAAGGGAGGGAACACATAGAGTAGTGGGCCTCCCCAGTGCCACAGAAACGCATCCCCCAGATTGCCTGGCACCCAGGGGTCCCTGGAGCAGAAAAGAGGACATTTGGCATTGTCCTTGGTAGCAAAAAGGTCTATTCTTAGAGTGCCCCACTTTGCAAAGAGACGGAGTAGGGTCTGCTGAGACAGGGACCACTCATGGTTGCTGGAGGCTGTCCTGCTGAGGGCATCCGCTAAGTTGTTGGCTTCCCCTGGGACATGTATGGCCATCAGGAAAATGTCCCGGGTTATGCACCACTCCCAAACTTCGAGAGAGAGGTAGAGGAGCATCTTCAAGTGTGTCCCTCCCTGTTTGTTTATGTAGAACACCGTTGTGGTGTTGTCCGAGGCCACCTGTACAATCTGGCCCCTTAGGGAAGGTTCGAAGGCCTTCAGTGCTTTGAACACTGCTAACAGTTCCAGTACATTGATGTGGCAAGATCTCTCCATCTGGGACTAATGTCCTCTGATGGATAGACTGCCTGAGTGGGCTCCCCAGCTGGTCACAGAAGCGTCTGTAGTGATGGCCCTCGTGGGGCTCAGCTGTACAAATCGAGAGCCCTGTTGTACCATGCGGGGGTCTGTCCACCAGAGAAGGGACTTCTTGAGAGGGCGGGGAATGGTGAGAAGTTTGTGTGGACCGTGTGCAAATGGTCGGAACTTTGAGATGAACCAACTTTGCAGGGGTCTCATGCGGAGTCACGCAAGAGGCATGACCGCCGTGGTGGAGGCCATATAACCTAGGGTCTGTTGGATGGCTCGTACCGTGACCCTTCTTCTTCTTACGCAATTCTGGACTGCCGTTCACAGTGCATCGAAGCAGTCGTCTGGTAAGTATGCTTTCCCTGCGATGGAGTCTATGGTGACTCCTATTAACTGGACCGTTCGGGAAGGTTGTAGATGCGATTTTTCGTAGTTCACCATTATACCCAGACGTTGTAGCCAGGTTAGGGTTAGATGAATATCCCTGCTTAGCTTTTCTGCTGAGCGGGCCGTGAAGAGCCAATCGTCTAGGTAGGGGAATACAATGACTCCTCCTTGTCTGAGCCAGGCAACCACCACCGCCATACATTTTGTGAAGACTCTTGGGGCCGTACAGAGCCCGAACGGAAGGACTCTGAATTGGAAAGCCGTACCACCAACCGCAAAGGCGAGGAACCTTCTGTGTGATTCTGCAACTGGGATATGAAAATATGCGTCTTTTAGATCCAAAGTGGCGAACCAGTCTCGTCTTCTCAAAAAGGGGAGGATGGAAGGGAGAGTGACCATACAGAATTTCCTTGGTCGAACAAAGGAATTTACATCTCATAGATCTAGTATAGGGCAGAGGCCACCATCTTTCTTGTCGACCAGAAAATATCTGGAAGAGTTCTTTTGTTCTTGAACAGAGGACCTGCTCTATAGCGCCTTTTTGCAGAAGACTGTTGACCTCCTCTATGATGGGTGGTGAGGGTGGGGTCACTCTGTGGGTTGCTGGAGGAGGAAGCTCCTCAAATTCTATGTAGTATCCTCTTTGGATGATACTGAGGACCCAATGGTCTGAGGTGATAAGTTGCCAGTAGTGGATCGCATAGAAAAGGCGGCTGGCAGGCGATGGCGTGGCATGGGGGTAAGAAGAGACGGTGGTAGCGGTGGGTGGTGGTGGTGGTTGCTCAGAGTCAAACCCGCTGCTTGGCTGACTCAGATTTCCTCTTGGCGGTGTGAGGTCTCGGCCTGAAGGACTGGAATTTTTTGTGTGTCTGGTATGCCGAAGACAACGGGTGGGACCGGGGTGCGGGGGGGCTGAATCTCTTCCGGTATGATGACCCAAGCTTACGGAAAGGCAGACGGGGTCTCATTGGTTGGTAAGAGCTGGGCAACCCAAACTTCTGTGCTGTTGACCTCATCTTTTGGGTATGCTCCAGTTTAGAGTCGGTGTCATTATGGAACAGACCAAGCTCATCAAAGGGCAAGTCCTCAATTATAGAACGTGCAGTGTGAGATAACCCGGATGACCGGAGCCATGCATGGCGACGCACTGCAATCGAGTTGGCCACAATCTTCCCCGTGTATTCTGCTATATGTTTGGTGACTTGTCGTTGATATCCCGCCAGTGCCAGGCCTTCTTCTCTGAAAGAGTTCACGATCCTCTGGTCTTGCTCGGAGAGCTTGGAGATGTGGACTGCAAGAGCGTCCCAGAGGAATTTCTGGTATGCTCCCATGCATGCCGCGTATGACGTCATTTTAGTTAGTAGATAAGCCGAGGAATAGAACTTGTGGCCTACTGCGTCCAGTTTTTTGCCCTCTTCATCTGCTGGGATGGAAAGTAACCTCTGAGTTTTCATCGGTGCCGCCTCTACTACCACTGAGTTAGGCTTAGGGTGGTAGGATAACCAAGGTGCAGACTCTGTGCATACACGATAAAGGTGGTCGAGGTGCCGGGAGGTCGGAGGCATCAAAGAGGGTGTTGCCCATGATGTTTTAAGCACTTGTAGCAAGTACGGGGAGATAGACAGGGAGGGAATGGAGGGTGCACGATGTTGCAGGTCCTCAAAAATGGGATCATCAGCATCTTTTCCAGGCTGGGTGGTCTTGATACCGAGGGTGCCAGCTAGCCTAAGCATAAAGTCAGTGAAGGCCTTCATGTTGTCCGTGGGGGACAGTGGGGTGGGGCGGGCTCCTCCTGGGACCGGTGAAACTCTCAGGGCTGGAGAGGTAGAGCGGGATTAAGTCAGAAGAACGCACTGAAGGTGTCCTGGAGGGAGACCTCCTAGGTGTGGCTGGAGGGTCGGGTTTCTTTTTTCTTGGGGTCTGCTTATCTGGTTGAGGCGGTACCCGAGCACCTGTCGGCAAGCCTTGTGGGGACGACTTGTGAGAGGGTGACACTTCCCTGGATGGGGATGGACAGGTTGATTACCTGTAACCATAGATCTTCGAGTGGTCTTCTGTGAATTCACACAGTTGGGTTTATTCCTGCGCCTGCGCAGTGCATACGGAACCTTCTAGTATCGCTAGACAGAATGTGCATAGATACATTTTTGGCGGTAGCTCCGCCCATCCTAACGGTCCCTTATAAGGGCTTCCCGCCTAAATCCCCTCAGTTCCTTGAATGACGCCACAATTAGCAGCATCAGGAACATGAAACACATTTGTATCAATAGGACATAGAGGGGAGGATGGGCGGGTCTGTGTGAATTCACAGAAGACCACTCGAAGATCTATGGTTACAGGTAAGCAACCTGTCCATCTTCTTCGTGGTCTCTGTGAATCACACAGTTGGGTAGATTAGCAAGCTTTACCCCAGGAGGCGGGTATATCCCCTATATTAGGGAAGTATGTACCCCTTGTCTTTATTATTACTACTACTATTATTACTATCACCAATATAGTTATTACTGTTTGCACATTCCACCAAAAACTCTTATTTCAAAATGCAACAAAGCAAAGTCTCATACATATATCAAAACAGTATGGCAACACACATTAAGTCCCATATGGAGGCACTCAGTTATTGAATAGAGGACAGGAGTACTGCTCTCCCAAAAGCAGCCTCGTTTCTAGAACGAGAGTCCAGTCTATAATGTGAAATAAATGTCAATGGAGAAGACCAGGTCGCAGCTTGGCAGACGTCCTCTAGGGGCACCCCTGAGAGGAATGCAGTCAAAGCGGAGACAGCTCTCGTAGAATGTCCACGGACCCGTGGAGGCAATGGCTTCTTGGCCAGTTCATAGCAGAGAGCGATGGTTGATGTCACCCACTTCGAGAGACGCTGCGACGAGATCAGAGCACCCCGCTTGGAGTCGGCATAGGCAACAAAAAGTTGGGGTGATTGACGAAACAGAGCAGTCCGTTGAATATAAAAGGCAAGGGCCCTCCTGACGTCCATAGAATGGAGGGTCCTCTTGAACTCGTCCTTCGGATCCTGCATCAAGGCAGGTAGGATGATGGGCTGATTAATGTGAAAACTGGAAACCACCTTAGGAAGGAAGGAAATGTCCGGCCTCAAGACTACCTTGTGCTTATGGAAACGGGTATAAGGAGGATCCGAGTGTAGAGCACAGAGTTCACTAGCACGTCGGGCAGAGGTGATGGCAATCAGGAAGGCAGTTTTCCAAGTGAGGAGCCGCAGGTCGGTCACAGCAAGAGGCTCGAAAGGTCTCCTCACCAATTGCGAGAGCACAAGTTCAAGGCTCCAAGGCGGCACGGGATCAGTCACTGGGGGGTGAAGGTTAACGTACCCTTTCAGGAACTTCTTTATTATCGGATCCTGAAAAGGAGATGGACGGTTTCGAGCTTGGAACTCCACAGAGATAGCCGCCAGGTAACCGCGGATGGATGATACCGAGAGCCCCGATTTTGAGAGTTCGAGGAGGAATTGGAGAACCGTCGACACCGAGTAGGATTCGAGACTCGTTCCTCTGTCGGCTAGAAACTTCTCAAATTTATTCCATTTGGATAGATAGGCCCTACGAGTAGATGGGCGTCGAGCGGCATCCACAATCTCCTGGACTTCTTTGGGTAAGGACGGCGGCATCGGGATCATGGTTGAATCCGCCAAGCTGTCAGACGCAGAGTGTCGAGGTCGGGGTGTCTTACCCTGCCCTGTTGAACGGTGAGGAGGTCCGGCCGATCCGAGAGGCGGAAGAAACGCCTCTTGGACAGGTGAAGTAGCAGTGCAAACCAAGGTTGTCGGGGCCACCAAGGGGCAATCAGAATAGCGTCCGCTCGATCCCGATGGAGCTTGGCGACTACTCGAGTCAACAACGGGATTGGTGGAAACAGGTACAGATAGGGTCCTCCCCAATGGAACAGGAACGCATCTCCTCTCGAATCCTTGTGTCGCGTCCGGGAGCAGAATTGGGCGCATTGTCTGTTCTGAGCCGTCGCGAAGACATCTATTAACGGAGTCCCCCAGAGCTGCAAGAGTTGCTTTGTTACCTGCCTGTGAAGCATCCATTCGTGGACATTGGAATCGGAACGGCTCAGTCCGTCTGCAAGAATATTTTCCTCCCTTGGGAGGTGGATGGACTGAAGAGAGATGTTCCATTCTGCACACCAGTCCCAAATCTGTAGGGTGAGGTGTAGGAGCTGAGGAGACCTGGTACCCCCTTGCTTGTTGAGGTAGTACATTACCGTGGTGTTGTCCGTGACCAGAAGGACAGTCTTGTTCCGGACAAGCACCTCAAAGGCCCGCAGAGCTTTCTGAACGGCCAAGAGTTCCAAGACATTGATACGCAGCTGTTTTTCTTCAGAGCTCCACAGACTCTGAATTTTGTGCGGACCCAGGTGCGCTCCCCATCCTAGCAGAGACGCGTCCGTCATGAGAGAAGCAGTTGGTTGAGGAGGATCGAAGGGAAGGCCGGAGAGAACGTTCCCCGGTATGAGCCACCAGTCGAGCAAGCATTGCACCGGCCAAGGCATCATCAACAATTTCCTGGGAGAGTCCCAAAGAAGATCAAAGACACTCAGGAACCACTGCTGAAGCGGGTGGAACCGGAGCCTGGACAGAGACATGACTCATGTGGTTGCTGCCATGTGTCCTAGTAGGACTTGGATGTCATGTGCTGGAACCCGACGAGACCGACGGCATCGATGGATCAAGCATCGAAGGGCATCGAACCTGTCTCTGGGGAGATACGCAGCCGCAGAGGTGGAGTCCAGGCGAGCACCAATGAATTGGATGGACTGAGCAGGGTTCAGTTGGGATTTTTCCATGTTGACAACAAGTCCCAGGGTTCCAGCACATCTAAGGTATAAGCAATGTCCTTCTCGAGCTGGGATTTGGAGCCCGCAGCAAGTAGCCAGTCGCCAATGAAGCAAAGGACGGTGCCAGAACCAAAGGGATATCCAAAAACGTCGTCAAGAGAACCGAGTCAAGCCAGTTCTCTTGTGAGAGGGTGACACTTCCCTGGATGGGGATCTGGAGGCTGACCCCGCTTGAGATATCTCCTTAGCTCTCTCACTGTCAGGTGGCAGGGTGTCCGGTACTGCTTTAGGTGTAGACTGCTCTGTTGGTTGTCTAGTGATGGGCCGGGTTCGTCCTTTATCCGGACTCCTTGAGTGGTACCAGGTAGGGTCCCTGTATCTTCTATGCCTTTAGTGGTGTGAGGAGGGATCGTAGGCGTTGTCATAAAAAGGGTACCGCGGATCGTGGTCCCAGTGGCGAGAGTACGGATGGTACCGGTGGTATCTCGTGGGGCGGTTATAGTACAGATGACCGTAGCAGTCCCAGAGCCATTCCTCCTCTGAGGACCCAATGTCGGAGACGTATGAACCAGTTGAGATCGACGGGGAGCGGGCCCGGCGTGGTGTACGGGACCGACGTCGGCGTCTTGGGGAGCGGGATCTACACGGTCGTTGCAGAGAGCGGGATCGTCATGGAGACCGGGACCGACGAGGTGTGCGGGATCGCCGAGGGGACCGGGACCAGCGGGGCGTAAGGGACTGGCGAGCTGAGCGGGATCGTCGGGATGAGCAGGATCGGGAGTGATGAGGTGTGTGTGACCGAGATCGTCGGCGAGAACGGGACCGTGCAGAGCGTGATCCCGAACGCGAGACCGACCTGGAGTGTACCGTCTGAGGTGAGCGGGACCGAGACGAGAGTCGAGGCCTTTCATGGGATGGGGACCTGGACTGAGGTCGAGGAGTAACTGACTTAGGAGGCGGGGATGATGCTGATCTTGAGCAGGATCGACAGCACGTATCCTTGTCAGCTGAGCTGGTCGAGATCTCTACAATCCGGATATCGGGGGAATGTTCCTGAAGCTTGCCCTCCGAAAGTTCACGGACTCGAGCATCGATCACCGATGTTGGGTCGAATCCCTTGATGAACCCCGCAGCCTGGATATGTTGAGTTTTAGAGGGACACCACCGGAGACTTGACACCGGGGGCGCGGGTTTTTTGTGTCGATGCCCGCTCCCATTGGGTGCTGCCAGAAGGAGATTCGGCCACCCCGGTCTTTTTCTTTTTGGGAGGTTCAGACATGCTTGGTGACCTAGGGGTTCCGCGTGAAGTCTCCTTTGGAGAGGTGAGTCTCACCACCTTATGCTTATCTCTCTGTTGCTCTTGCATAGCGGTACCGAGGGCAGTACCGAGAGCGCCCCTCGTGGCGGTACTGTCAGCGGTATCCGGGTCCGATTTCCTCAATTTTGAGGACGTCCCTCCGGTCCCCAATTTCCGGACCGGATTTGGTCTGGGATTTGCCCTTAGACTCCTCCTTGGAAGACTGCTTCGAGGCTTGTGACGAACCCGATGGGACCGGGGCTCTCTGGGCCGACGAGGAGGCCGAGCCCGACAGAACATGCTCATAGAGTTGAGCTTTTAGCCTCTTATCCCTATTGCGCCTTGCTTGAGGGGTAAAGGCATTGCAGTGGTGACAGGAACAGACGTCATGTCTTTCTCCAAGGCACATCAAACAGTTGGAATCCCCATCTGATTCTGGCATCTTTGCACCACAGGTCAAGCAAGCCTTGAAGAATCCCATAGAAGCCATAGCCGGTAAAGTAAAAGTCACACATGAATTCGAAGGTCAGACAGTCCGAGGTCGTACCAAGAAACACTAGAAAACCAGCCAAAACCCAGAGAAGAGTCGAAGAAACTAATCGAAATCCGAAGACCAGGGAAGAAAACGGTGAGAGGGGGGGAAAGGTTCTAGAGACTCCTACAACGTTCCTTGATGCTGCTAGCGCGGCGGAAAAAAAGTAACTGAGGAGGCGGGCTCGAGGAGGGCCTATATAGCCTAGGGGATGGTGGGCGGGATTACTGCCAAAATTCAAACTTAAACTCTATTGACTCTAATGACTTTCTGAAAGGCTTCTGTGTAGGTGCAGGATTAACCCTTTATGTGTGGATTCACAGAGACCATGAAGAACAGACTTTTTCAACACAGCACAAGCATGCTTATTCTACCATAGCTTATAATGACTTATTGCTTAAACTGGTGATATGAAGTCTCCCATCTTATTTCCAAATGCTGCAGCCTTCCACACAGCATTTATTAAACTTGTCTAACATGGTCTAGATGGAAAAGTGGAACTTCAGTGGTAAGCAATTATGAAAAAATCTGCTGGTGATGTAAAGCGTAAATTGAATTACATTGAGAAGCTAATCAATCATGTTGATTGTATTTGCCATACTCATTTGAGCCAAGTGAACTAGCAGGCAGTATTTCCTCACTGACAGGATCAAAGCAAATAAGGTATGATAAAGATGATTTGTGATAGCAAAACTTGTTATGATGTACCTGTGGCAACAAACTTAAGTGGAGTTGACAAATGCGAAGTTATTTCAAGGGAAATTAGACCCTTCACTTAAGATAAGTCTTTCTTGTTTTTAGGACAGAATCCCATGGCTTTGCTGCCTTCACGATGTATTAAGAAGGTAAGAGAATGCTACTTAATAATTAACTAGTTATTAATTCATTGGCTTTTTCTAGCAATTTCACCAAACTCACTAGATTCCCCAATTAAAACTTTGGCACTTTAGGTAATTAGAACTCATTGGGGTGGTTGCTTCTCCCTGACAGTTTCAGTAAAATAGGAAGGACTGCTCCTCTAGGAAAAGAAGTATGAAGATTGGAAGAAATGCATTACATGGCTCTGTTGTTAGTCTAACCTAGAGGTCAAGAATGAGGGTGGGGGATGAATGAAAGAAAGGGGAGAGAGAACTTTCTGGAGCTCAGGTCAGAGGAAAAGCAGAAATGATCAAAGAATGGAAAAGGGGGGAGTGAGTCTTGGTGGGGGGGAGGGGATTTGTTTGGAGACCAAGACTATCAGGAAGCCAGAGCCCTTTCAGAATTCCAGGCTTTTTAGGCCTGAAAGGCAGGTATCTGTTCTCTCCACCCACCCCACCTACAGCTTGTAATGAAAGAAACTGGTGTCTGGGGGTGGGGATGCACTGTGACTCTCTTCAGCAATTTCTCCTCAATTGATGACATTCTGGTTTCTATTGCATATTACTTTATAATATGCAATATTATATATCATTATTGGGGGGAGCTGCAATGAATCCCTTTGTAAGCTTATTGATGCTTAGTGCCACTATGCACTTGGATAATTCACTGAAAACAATTTCCTTACACTTCTCCCCACCCCACCCCCACTCCATTTCCTTCTGTCTTGGCATCACTGTCTCTTTCTCTCTCCCTACCTGCATTCTTTTTACTGAGCTCTTTCTTCTTTTTATCCACCATCTTTTTATTTATTATATAATCAAGGTAAGATGGGCACAGAGAATAGTGAGCTTGTTAGATACCCAGTCAATGAAACTGAAGTTGCCAAAGACTGAATTAAAGATTCCCTAACTCCTGCATAGAAAACATGTATTCTACCACTGATATTTGCAGACAAAACTTCTTGGCTCAGAGGGAGAGGAAGAAAGGATGCAGTAATTCAGTTGGGCAGAAAAATGTTCTGCATATACTCAGATGATTTCCAAACATTTCTGAATGAAAACTCTCCATGCTTGTTTCAATTACTCATCTTTGCGATTATCCATTTTTTATGCAATTGTGGGGCAGTGCCCTCTAAGTTATATATTCCTTTTTAACCTTTAAGAAACAAGGCATTTGAAGAGTGAAGTGAACATGTTGGGAGGTGGTTTGGAAAGAAGAGATGCAAATAGCAATAAAAAAAAATGTACCTCTAGAGTCAACAGTGAAAACCTCTGTGTCATTCTCTATAAATCTCATAATGTATCCCCAAACTAATATTTTAAATAGTGAGTTGACTAATGATAACTGAACTAATTCAAGTTTTTTGTTGATGGTGGTTTATTAATTTTCAAATTTCTAGCATTTAACTTTGCCAAATTAATTTTCAAACTTAATGTTCCCAGCTCTGAAAGAATAGTTTGACACATGTGGACTGTACAACAGTGTGTGTGTGTCGAAACAATTGGTGAATGTGGAATCTCAATTTTGTTGGTGTTGGAAGAAAAAAATGAACACTTCTAGTCCTGAGGCTTCAAACATAGGAATCAAAGTGTGTATGGGCAACATCTGGTTAAATAACAGGGGTGTGGGGAGAGGGGGATTACAACCAAGGATTTCTGGCAATCAGTGTCAGATCTTTAAAGGCTTTGCATAGCTCTGTCTTATATGATTGCCAGAAGTAAAATGTATTTACACTTCTAAAATAATTTACTATCAGCAGTGCTATTAGAAAAGCAGCAGAAGATATGGTCTTCTGTTAGTATGGGAACATAGATCCCTGTTTTTGCTGTGCCATTCACTTGTTGGGTAACCAAGGAATTTGATAATAAAGGCAGGACTACATCACAGAAAAATGCCCTTGTGGGACTGTACCACTTGAGAATGTAGAGAGAACCACATGAACCTCCATGTCAAGATTCCTTGATCAAGAAAATTAGCATGTTAGTGATAAAGGCAATAGTACATATAGGCCCAGTTCCAGTTCAAACACCTTGTATGTGAGAGTCAACAAAGGTTTATAGATACTGACCTTTTTCCTTTTTTGTAGAGAACATACATGTGGACAAAATGCAATTTTAGCCTGCTCAGCTCTAAAAAAAATGTACAGACACATTTTGGAAAATGGAAAAGCCAACTGTGAGAGTGGTCAGCAAGAGAAGCAAGGGGGCCCTGCACCATTAAAGATCTTATTTGTCCACTTAGATGGACCAATGGACTTAATTGCAAGCCGTCTAAGAAAAAGGAAGGGACACTTTATGCCTCTGACTCTCCTAAAGTCACAGTTTGACACTCTTGAACCTCCATCCTCACCAGAGACCTTTATCACTATTAGTTTGGAACGATCCATTTCAGAAATAATAGCTGAAATTGAAGACTACATTAGAAACACATGCTAGTATTTCTTTCAAGTTCATTCCTGAATTATATCATCTGAAACAAGAGTTGTCTCTAGTATAACTTCTATTTTTGATTAAGCAGTATAATCTTATGTAATTAGTTGTATTGTACTCATGTGTGGACAAAACATGACTGTGATTATTTGATATCTGTAACTTAGTATTTCATGCAAGCTCAATTTGGGTGGTGATGTAACATTTCCTGAAGTTCCATTGACTTTGAGAACTGTACCTGAAGAAGGATTTATATGAGCTAGAAAATTGCTCACGTTGTACTTCTGTACTCAAATTATACCTGTTTGACGGGGATAGGATTGTTCCTCTGTTCTCTTGCCATTTTATATCACACTGCTATGCTGCGGGGGCGGAAGGGGAGAGAAAGCAACATCCTGGTACTAGCAGGAAACTATCACTGTTAAAACCTTATGCTGACATGATCTTTGGAACATCAGTAGCACAGGAACACAGTAGAAGAGGGACAGAAACAATATTAATTTGTTATTAATTTTTCTTCAGGAAACACCCCTGCAAAGACTACAGGCAGCTGCAAGGCTACTGTGAGATTCTTTGTACTTCACGAGTATTTGTCTGAATGGAAATACATGTATTTTTTCTGTGCAGAAATGTTTTCTGCACTGAAAAATCACAAACAAAATCTATTTCTATAAAAACCTGCAAAGAAAGTGTATTTCTATGCAAAAAAGTATATTTCTGCAAAGAAAAAAAATGTTTATCTGTAGATAAATACTTCCTGAAGCATGAATAGCAATTATGAACTGTACAGAAATCTTTTGTGTCCTCATCCAGCAAAAGAATACTGCAGGGATTGTTTATGAGGAATAATTCCTGCCTGTGAAGATGAAGAATATGAAAACATACATCCCTATTACAGAGCATTACAGAGAACAAAGCATATCCAGCACATCCTTTGTTTAGTTCCATCCCAGTCCTTCAGCAAATGCATAATTTTGCACATGCAAAATAACTAACTAACTAAATAAATAACAAAACACTTGCATTCACTGTGACACTAAACTCATGTTTATCACCTCCAATTAAGTTGTTGTGATAATGGCCTATCTTGGCTGTTTTACTAACTGTGATGCATGGCACTTTCCTAGTGGAGCTGGGGCCTTTCTTATCCCACCACTCTACTTTGTGATGCCACACCTCCACATCACAGCTGAACTACGTCTCCCAGCGGTATATTGCACAAGTACTGAGGTGTGGATGTGTATTACTGGTATGCCTCCTTGCTAGAGAATCACTCATGCCAGGCTGCTCATCTTTAATTAGCATAAAGATCATTTGTTGGCAAAAGAATAACATATAACAGCATAAAACAATATTTATTGGGCCTGCACATACATTCTCTCTCTAAGCCTCTCATTTAAAACTACTTTAACTGTGCCTCAAACATAAAAACTGACTGAACTTTCAAAGCCTCATCTCAACCGCTTAAACTGAAAACTAAAAACTTTCCTCACTCACTCCCCCTTTATCTCCTCCAGAAGCCCCTCCTCCTTTCACCTCCTCACAGAAGATTGGCTCCCTGGCTGTCCATCACACTAACCATGTAACTTTAAATTGAAAGGAAGCTGGAAATACCAGTTTGGAGGTGTTTTACCACTGTATTAAGGAAGCAGCCATATGGATGTAATTAAAAAGGAGAAAAAACATGGTGTTAAGAAAGCCAAACTCTACAGTGAAGGTCAAAATATACATTCACCAATCCAAAATAAGAAACTTTTAGTTTCAATCAACTGTACAGATGGTAAATAATTTTGTCATTTTTTCCTTTTCAAGCAGTGAAAACATGCTAGCTATTCTTTGTACCAATAATTCAAGAACTGGGAAAGGTCTGTGATGCAGCAATTCCTGAGATAAAGCAGGTACCCAGTTCCTAACATGCCAGCTGCAACTTTTGACAAGTTCTGCATGGTTTCCCAGTGAAATTACCCCATCTGCAGCACACTGATCTCTTGTACTATAGTCCTGGTAGGTTCATTAGAACTTATTCAAGTAGCTGTGTTATACACTTTAATTTGCTTGGGGAATGATGTTAAAATCTAAAAGCAATTTGTGTTTATAATATCAAACTAGAGGCCCTGCTCTACAACTTTTATGTACAAAAACTCTTACGACAAAGGTAATGACCAAATATTTGTAGTCAACTGCATATACTCATTTTCAAAGTACATGAACAACCAGTTATTAATCCACACTCGTAGACATTATACTGATTCTAAGCAATAATCATTGGGATAAGAGAAAGTGCCTACAAGTGGAAGTGGTACAATATTTGCTGTACTTCACCATGCCTCATGGGATAGAGGTTTTATATATATATATAAATTTTATAAATATATAAATTGAGCTCTGAACATTTCTAATAACTCGTTACTTAAAACATGTTCAGACTGCTAGACTCGAAATTCAACCAAAGAGTGACCTCTTGTGGTGGGAGAGTTAAGTAAGGTGAAGATACCTCATTTTGCCACACAATAAGGGGAATCCTAAACAAGAGGGAAATATGGACTGGGATTAAACTCTGTTGAGTTTAAACTCTACCTCCAACAAAGGTAAAACTTCTCATTTGGACTATAATTGGCAAGTTGTACCTATACATTACCTAAAAGTTGTTTCCTGGTGCAGCAGTACAGAGACTTCTTTAAAAATACAAGGATCTCTGCCTAACAAAGGAGCCAACAGCTTCATGAAGGAACAGAGACATCATGGATACCAGAGGGGTTGCCTCACTACTGCAAAGTTATTGTCCTTTGACTCAGCTCTACATGGTCAAGAAGTAGGAGTGGCCTCTGCATGGATGAAATCCCTCACCAGAACAACACAAGAAACATCTGAAACAACATGCAGGCCGGTGAGCCAACATTGTTGTCACTTTTCTTTCTTTATTTTTTTAACATCTTTTGCCTGATGAAGAATCTGGCAGAGCTTCAAAAGCTTGCATCATTTGTTTTGCATTTTGGTTGGCCAATAAAGGTATCTCCTTTTTGTGGATTTTGGATTTTTTTTCCTATCAAGTGTTTCTCAGTGTAGATATGTAGTATTAAATTAATGTTTTCTAAATATGCTTAAGATTTGTTTTTTACCTCTCAGTCAACAGTTATGTTACATTTACCAGGATGTTGCTGGAATCAAATTCCCGTCAGTCCCATCCAGCTGGGCCAGTGGTGGGATATGATAAGAGCTACAGTTCAAGGTGTGAAGAGCCATATTTTTCCAAGCCTTGATCTAAGTGGTTCTTACATAATAGTCACTGAGTAACTAGCATGAATCCTCAGCCTGTTTTCAATGCAAAGGAATCTATGGAGTAGTTCAAATGTAGAAAAGTCCTGAAAAGAAAATGCTGAAACAACCACAACCTCTAATCATAATCTTGGCTCACAACAATGTACTTATAATAGTGAACATATATTTTGTGTGGACCCCAGAAAAACAGCTGGAAATCCTGGTAAGACTCTTTTACTAAACTCAATACTCAGTCAACCTCATATTATTATTATTATTATTATTATTACTGATGAGCTACCAAAACCAGAAAAAACCTACTACACAGGGCAGGAAAACAAAGGAATTCATAATTTAAGTGAGTAAATTTGTCTCAGTCCTTCATTTACACATTTACACTTCAACAGATTCGTGAGCAAGAGGTTTTCCTGGACAGAACAGAACGAACAGTCTTGGATGGGGACCGCACAGAGGAAGTGGCTGTGGAGGAGAGGGTCACTTCACGGACACAGGAAGTAGACAGCTGGAGGAATGTCACACACAGAACAAGAAAATCCAGGGATTCTTCCAGCAGCTTGCAGCTACAGAATCAATTCGAAGCCCTTTCCCTTATCAAGGACAACGAGGAAGAACAGCATGGGCAGACTTCAGGGGTAGAGCAGGGGACCTTGAGAGGACCACCGCAAGGAACAGCAGCTGCGAAGCCTCAGCGGAGGCGTGTGGTGGTGGTGGGGGACTCCTTGCTGAGGGGTACAGAAGCAGTGGTATGTGGGCCTGACAAGATGACTCGGGAGGTGTGTTGTCTCCCTGGGGCAAAGATCTGTGATGTGACCGAGAGGCTGACAAGACTCGTCAAGCCTACGGATCATTACCCCTTCCTTTTGGTCCATGTGGGAACCAATGATACTGCAAGGCACAGCTTTCCCAAGATCAGAAGAGATTATGAGGCCCTGGGGAGGAAGCTGAAAGAAATGAACGCACAGGTGGTCATCTCGTCTCTTCTGCCAGTTGAAGGGCATGGTCCAAGAAGGGAAAGGAAAATAGCCGACATAAACAACTAACTGGCTCTGTAGATGGTGTCGCCGAGAACAAATTGGATTCTTGGATCATGGACTGCGCTTCCATGCGGGGGGACTTTTGGCAAGAGATGGGGTGCATCTTACAACAGTTGGAAGAAACATTTTTGCCAACAGTCTCAAGAATTTGATCAGGAGGGCTTTAAACTGAGTCAAATGGGGGAGGGAGACAGTATTCTGGAAGGCAAAAGGGCTGGAGAAAATAGTCAAACTGTCATAGAGGGAACAAGGCAAACAGCGCAAGGACCCAACAGTGGGAGGCAAAAAAACTTGCACAGGGAGCAAGTAAAGGGAACACATGGTCTCAGATGTCTCTACACTAATGCACAGAGCATGGGAAATAAGCAAGATGAACTTGAACTCCTTGCACTACAAAACAAATATGATATAATAGGCGTTACTGAAACCTGGTGGGACGAGTCCCATGATTGGAATGTAGGAATAGAGGGGTATAACCTTTATAGGAGAAACAGGCCAAACAGGAAAGGAGGAGGAATAGCATTATATGTCAGGGATATTTACACCAGTGAAGTGATCCATGACATCAATACTGGAAGCCAGGTGGAGAGCATCTGGATAAAAATTAAAGGGGAGGGAAACAACAGGGATGTTACTGTGGGACTCTACTACAGACCCCCAAATCAGACGGAGGAATTGGATGTTGCCTTTCTAGAACAGATGAACATACATGCAGAAAGGAGAGATGTAGTAGTGATGGGTGACTTCAACTATCCTGATATTTGCTGGCAATCTAACTCAGCCAAAACTACAAGGTCTAGCAAATTCCTTACTTGCCTGGAAGACAATTTCATGGTCCAAAAGGTGGAAGAGGCAACAAGGGGGTCAGCTATTTTAGATCTGATCCTAACCAACAGAGACGACCTGGTTAATGGGGTGCAAGTGGTGGGATCCTTAGGTGAGAGTGATCATGTTCTCCTGGAGTTTGTTATACAATGGAAAGGAGAAGCCAGGCATAGTCAGACACGCATTCTTGACTTTAGGAGAGCTGATTTCAATAAACTCAGGGAAATACTGGGGATGATCCCATGGTCAAGAATACTAAAAGAGAAGGGACCTCAAGACGGATGGGACTTTCTCAAAAGGGAGATACTGAAGGCACAATTTCAAACAGTACCATTGAGGAAGAAAAATGGGAGGTGTCTCAAGAAACCAGGATGGATGACTAAAGAACTTTCAATGGAGCTAAGTTTTAAACGGAACATGTATAGGAAATGGAAAAGGGGAGAAATCACCAAAGAAGAATTCAAACAGATAGCGAACACGTGTAGGAGTAAAGTCAGAAAAGCTAAAGCGCAGAATGAGCTCAGGCTTGCTAGGGAGGTTAAGAACAATAAAAAGGGTTTTTTTGGGTATGTCCGCAGCAAAAGGAGGAAGAAGGAAATGATAGGGCCGCTACGTGGAGAAGATGGCAAAATGCTAACAGGGGACAGAGAAAAGGCAGAATTACTCAACACCTTCTTTGCCTCAGTGTTTTCAGAAAAGGAAAAGGAGGACCAACCTGAGGAGAATGGAACAGAGGACACAATAGGGGAAATCCAGCTCAAAATAAGTAAAGAGGTAGTACAGGAATACCTTCTTAATCTAAATGAATTTAAATCTCCAGGACCAGATGAACTACATCCAAGGGTATTAAAAGAGCTGGCAAATGTAATCTCAGAGCCATTGGCAATAATATTTGAGAACTCCTGGAGAACAGGAGAAGTCCCAGCAGACTGGAGGAGGGCAAATGTTGTTCCCATCTTCAAAAAGGGGAAAAAAGAGGATCCCAACAACTATCGTCCAGTTAGTCTGACATCAATACCAGGGAAGATTCTAGAACAGATCATTAAACAGAGAGTCTGTGAACATTTAGAAGGCAATGCCATAATCACAAAAAGTCAGCATGGGTTTCAGAGAAACAAGTCATGCCAGACTAATCTGATCTCTTTTTTTGATAAAGTTACCAGCTTGGTAGATGAAGGGAATGCTGTGGACATTGCATACCTTGATTTCAGTAAGGCCTTTGACAAGGTTCCCCATGACATTCTTGCAAACAAGCTTGTAGAATGTGGGCTAGACAAGTTAACTGTTCAATGGATTTGTAATTGGTTGACCGGCCGAACCCAAAGGGTGCTCAGCAGTGGCTCCTCTTCGTCTTGGAAAGATGTGACCAGTGGGGTGCCACAGGGTTCTGTCCTGGGCCCAGTGCTATTCAACATCTTTATCAATGACTTAGATGAGGGAATTAGGGGCATACTTATCAAATTTGCAGATGACACCAAATTGGGAGGAGTAGCTAATACCCTAGAGGACAGGATCAAAATTCAGAATGACCTGGATAGACTGGAGAGCTGGGCCAAAGCTAACAAAATGAAATTCAATACGGAGAAATGTAAAGTATTGCATTTAGGGCGGAAAAATGAAATGCATAAATATAGGATGGGAGAGACCTGGCTGAATGAGACTACGTGCGAAAGGGATCTAGGAGTCCTAGTAGACCACAAGTTGAACATGAGCCAACAGTGTGATGCGGCAGCTAAAAAGGCCAATGCAATTTTGGGCTGTATCAATAGAAGTATAGTGTCTAGATCAAGGGAAGTAATAGTGCCACTCTATTCTGCCTTGGTCAGACCTCACTTAGAATACTGTGTCCAGTTCTGGGCACCACAATTCAGAAAGGATATTGACAAATTGGAGCGTGCCCAGAGAAGGGCAACTAAAATGGTGAAAGGTCTGGAAACGATGCCTTATGAGGAGAGACTTAGGGAGCTGGGTATGTTTAGCCTGGAAAAAAGACGGTTTAGAGGTGATATGATAGCCCTGTTTAAGTATTTGAAGGGATGTCACGCTGAGGATGGAGCAGGCTTGTTTTCTGCTGCTCCAGAGACTGGAACACAGAGCAATGGATGCAAGCTCCAGGAACAGAGATTCCACCTCAACATTAGGAGGAACTTTTTGACAGTAAGAGCTGTTCGGCAGTGGAACACACTCACTCGGAGCGTGGTGGGGTCTCCTTCCTTGGAGGTCTTTAAACAGAAGCTGGATGGCCATCTGTCGGGGATGCTTTGATTGTGATTTCCTGCGTGGCAGGGGGGTTGGACTGGATGGCCCTCGTGGTCTCTTCCAACTCTGCAATTCTATGATTCTATGATTCATTTTCTTTCCCAACACCTCTCTTTGTGTTCTGACTACATGCTATTGTCTAAGCTCCTGAGACTTTAGCAAGTGGAACAAACAGGACAAAATTATGTCATTTCCTTCACAGATAAGAGATATTTTCAGGCCCCCAAAGAGACCTGTAGAATTTTAAAAGCTTCTACTAGAAATATCAAATACCTACATTTGATTCCCTGCAATAGATAACACAAAGGAGTTTAAGAGCACATAAGGAATTCATACCCAAAAGGGAGGCATGACTTATGGCAGGTATTTTAGTTACTGTTTGGTTTATAGCAGGACAATATAGCAGGTCTGGGGCTAATATTAGCAGCCTTCCACCATACTTCCAAAGTCTCTTATAAATATTTTTTAAAACAAAAGTATTCAGAAGTATCACTTCCAGTTTTCCTTATAAGCCCTATTTTTCACTCTTTACCTTGCTTTATAGGAGAAATGCTACCGGTACCTCCTGGAGGTTTTCAAACAGCAGCAATTCTCTTCAACAACCCCCGCTCCCAGCTGTAGAGTCCCAGGGCACACCTTTGCTTTGTAGAAACAAAACTTTAAATGTAAGTTACTGGTATGGAAAAACTGAATGAACACTGTCTTAGATTAAGTCTAGTGATTTGAATTTTATCCATCAGGACAGAATAAGTTTGAAACTAGTTGCTCACAAAGAAGTTTAATTCATTTATTACCTGTGCACAAGAGAAATAACTACCAATAAAAACCCAAAAGATATACAGTATTTTTACATGGTGGTTAAAAGGAATTAGAATATCACATGACAGTGTCAGTGAAAGTATGCGCCCAATTACAAATCATAATGCAAGTTAGAATCTCAAAGGGATAAAGCCAAAGAGCTTTTAGGCTAAAGCAATTTCAGAGCAAACGGCTGGGCTCTTTGCATCGGCACATAGATGAAGGTAATTTACAATCAATCCTTGAGAATATTGAAACAATGTTACAATGCAGGTTTCTGTACAGTTGTCAAGATCAGATCAGCAATCCTAGTATTTTAAAAGAATTTGTCAAAGCACTTCTGCTAAGAGATACTTGCTAAAGATGCTGTAAGATTCTACTACACTGGAGTTGTTTTACATATTTTATTTATTGTGGTTTTGAGATGTTTTATATTGCTGCAATGAAAAAGTTGCTTGAAAAAACCTGCTTCCATATGTATATACTGAGATAAAAAGCAAGAACAGGAGCTAAATCAAGTGGTATAAATCTTACAGCATTTCGCTAGCAAGAGAGACATGCCAAGTCACAATAAGTAATATGTACCCACAAATCATAGCTTCAATTAGTATCCTCTTTAATTTGTATTCTACATAAATTACTATCGAAGGCTAATGTTTAAGAAGCAACTAAATTGAACAGTTGAAGGTCAGATAAAACCTGGTCACCCAACTGTGGAAACAGATTTCCTTTTTTAAAAAAAAAATCACAATAAATGCAGAATGAAGAAGTGTTTGATGCATGCAACAACCAAGTGAAAAGCATTGATTCCCATTGTTCGAAGAAAACTACTGAACTCCACCTTAATGCATCAGACTGGGTTTAGTTAGAACAAGACAATTCCCAAGAGTCAGAATGAAATAAAGCTGGTATTTTAAAGATTTAAGAGCTGTTATCAAAAATAAATTACATTTTTCAAGTTTCAGAAATGTTGCTATGATGGTTGGGAACCCAGTAGCCTTTCAATGGCTGCATTGATATCACCACCTGTTGCTATTAGAGCTTGTAGGTTTGCTTCACGGTTCAAAAAGCCCATTGCACTGAGCTGCTCCAGTTGCTGCTGAAATCGGACTTCTGGGTTTTGTAGCTGCTAAAGAGAAACATACTTCATGTTATACACCTATCTCCACACACACACATCCCTTTAGACTAAATTAAAATAAGAAAAAACTGTGGAGCTCTTTTCAATCTCTCTACTTTTCGCAAATAACATTTTCTATTACTTTTTCTTAACAGACAGAAATTACGAGTGTTGAAGCTTTTGCTTGAGAACAAACAAGACAGAATGATTACAAATTGCTAACACTGAAGAGGATTTCTTCTATTCTGTGTACATGGAAAGACTGACTAATTTCCTCAAGGTTTCCCCCCTCTTTTTAAGGAGACTGTATTCTTCCTGGAGTTGAAGTGTTTAGCTATGAAGCTTCAGTTTTCCCTTTGTATATTAGATTCAAAACACATTTGCTAGATGTCATCTAAGAAGAAAAGCCAGTCACTTTATCCCCAGGAAATGGGGATGTATCACTTCAAGAAAGTAATCAAGGACCTAGAATGCCCACTACATAAGACAATGATTTGAGAAACCAAGATTTTGTTTTCAGTATCCTACTTTACAGTTTACAAGCCAATTCAAGTATGAAATATGAAAACATACTTTAAAAAATTGAGCTTTTCTGTAATGGAATGCAACTGCAGGAGAGCAACTCAAAAGTACAGTGATCTGTTATTTTACCTGAGCATTTGTCCCAGCAAGTGCCTGCAACATCTGTTGAACAAATTGCTGGTGCCCAGTTTCACCAGTTCCTGATGCTGGACTTGTATTTTCACTTGGGACGGAAGTGGGTGCTGTTGTTCCAGTAGGAATGCTGGTGCTTCCTAGTCCAGCACTTCCTAAACCAGAATTTCCCAAACCTGCTAAACCAGCATTAAATCTATACAAAAGAGAAGATAGATTGTTTACATCTCAGTGAATGCACAAAGAACCTTGTCCTAGTTTTCCAAAAGGAATGATAAATTGGGAGCTGCATCTGTAACAGAAGTAAAGGCCACTCACAAAGAACAATGTGCCAGAAGTATGCAGCCACCTTAATCTTGAAATTACCATCTTAGAAGTATGTATTTACTGAAGATTAGCAGCTGATTTAACATTTACACTCTCAACAAGTAGCTTAATATATTAACAAGGAACATGCACATTTGTGATCAAACTACAAACTGTAAAAATCGAAGAAATCATGCCAACTCTTACCCAGGTATAAGTCCTGGTGCTTCTGTTGCTAGAGTCTGTAAACCTTGCTGAATCTGTAGCAAAGCCTGCATAGCCCTAGGGTTTGACATGGCAGATAACGTGTCTGGATTCTGCATCTACCAAGAGAAACCCATGATGTGTCAAACATGCACACACGTTTAAAGGATTACTTTAGCATCACCTGAGACTTTCTTCCTGTTTGTTTACCAAATTCCCTTTTAATACTATGCATAAAAACCCAGTTAACTTTTGAGGGAAAATAAAGAAGCCTCCCAATTCTAGAAGTTCTGTGGCTCTACCAGCACAGGGATTTTCTGCATGGACATTTCGCTTTCAGGGTCATTCACATCCTCTCTCTCTCTCTCTCTCTCTCTGTGTATATGGGGTGGTGGTGGTTCTGTGAATCCATGATTACTTACAGCTATGGGCCAAAAGATACATGGTGGATGGACAGGAGAACTCATATTCACATAGGAAAAGCAACTGATAGTGTAAATAATATAGATGCCCTGGAAATCAGTGAAATGCTTTGTGTGGCTGCATTTAATAACTAGATGATTCAGAAAAATGAATCAAATAGTTTCCTTTAGTGACAGAGGAAAGATCAGACTCCATATGAATGGGCCATCAAAGAACTTTTACATAAAACAGACGGCTGTTCAGTGACAGAAAGTTATTTCACTTACCTGCTGAAGGAAAGTTGGAATTTGTTGTCTCATTTGATCTTGAAGCTGAGGATTCCCAGCAAACAAAGGATTATTTAGCATCATCTGCCAAAAATAAGCAAACATTTTGCCACTATATTGCTGCAGAACTAAAATTCCAGTTAGGCTTAATAATTCTCTTAGAAAAATGACTGGAAGCCATACCGTCTTCCTACTGTATTATTTCCAGAAAACCCAATACCTAAATCAAAATCTAGGAATAGCAACAATCAGGGCTAGATTGCATGCAATGTCATTAATGTAGCTTGGCGTGGCACACATATTTCTAACTATGTAAAGTATCATTATGGGGAGGGAGAAGTGCCAGGTTAGCTCAAAACTGTGATGTGTACATGTGGTGGCTTTAACTGTTTGCCTCTGCTGGTCTAGATCAGAAAATCTCCTTAATGCCCCATGTCTACTACAGTTGTCCCTCCACATTCGCGGCTTTCACTCTCGCGGTTTTGATTATTCACGGTTTGCTCAGCAAGCACTGCATTTAAATCAGGTTCTCTCCCTCACACACAAGGGAGAGGAGCCAATTTAAACAGAGTGCTTGCTGAGCAAGCCAGTCGATCAACTCCCCGCTCTCCTGGGCTTTGGCTCCATTTGGGGTAAAGATCCAAGACCTGGGAGAGCGGGGAGTTGGTGGGAAAGGCGCCTTTTAGCCCCCCGCCCCGTCCTTCCCAAAGCTGCAATTGAGTTTTCAAAGCCTTGTTGTGGCTTTTGGAGGTGGCTGAAAAGCCTCTCCACCGTGCTCCCTCCACCGCTCCCGACATTCCCGAAGAAGCTATGGGGCTCTCAATTCCCTGCCGCCCGCCCACCGCCTTCCCCCCAAGCAGCTCTGGGGAGAGGCCAGCCAGCTTCCCTCCCTCCCGCCTTCTCCAGGCAGCTCTGGGGCTTCAAAGCCCCGGAGCCCCCTCAGGAAGGCCGGCGGGCTTCCCTCCCTCCCTCCTGCTGCCTTCCCCGGCCTGCCCTGGAGTCCTCTCAGGAAGGCCGGAAAGAGGCCAATCAGCCTCCCACCCACCCACCACCTTCCCCAGGTGGCTCCGGGGCTTCAAAGCCCTGGAGCCCCCTCAGAAAGGCTGGCCGGCTTCCTTCCCTCCCACCCGCCATCTCAGGAAGGCTGGGGAGAGGCCAGCCAGCCTCCCACCCATCGCCGCCTTCCCCAGGCGGTTCTGGGGCTTCAAAGCCCGGGAGCCCCCTCGGGAAGGCTGGGGAGAGGCCAGCCGGCTTCCTGCCCGTCGCCTTCCCCGGCCTTCCTCAGGTGGCTCCGGGGCTTCAAAGCCTCCCAGCTGCAGCCACCCTGACCTTCCCGAAGCAGGTATGGGGCTCGAGAAGCGCAGCAAGGGGGGGGGTGGCCAGGCGGGTGGAGGGCTTTGGAAGCGTAGGGGGGGGGGTTCAGGCAGGCAGAGGCCTTTTTTATTCACATTTTTGTTTCACATTTGCGGGGTCTCGAGACCCTAACCCCCGCGAATATGGAGGGAGTTACTGTATTTACAAGATTTACAAGGCCCCAGATTCCACAACAGACAGATCATGGGGGCTCATTCCAACAGTAAGCACAGCAGGGTGGGAGGATTAAAGCCCCCTCCCCTACATAGTCCTGAGCTGCTTCTGCTTCCTCTCCAGGACAAAAATTTAAGTTTAGAAATATCAAATGAAAAGCACCTATTATCCTGAGTGGTTTGTGTGACAGATGGGTTGGATGAGTGAATAGGAGAAGTGTGTTTGAGGAGTTGGTCCTATACAGGAAGCTGAAATGGGAGGGGCTTCTATGTGTTTGAAGTTTGCATGACAGTTTGAGTGAAGTTCAGTTAAGAATGGAGGGAGCTGATGGCAGTTATCTGGAGCAGAGGGCTCCATGTGTGTCCTATATGAGAGAGGCTTGAATGTGGTAAAATTGTGTGCAGAGGTTAATAGTTTGAATTAGAGGAATGAGTGGACAAAGAGTAAATGATTCTGGAGAATAAGGGATAACATTATAAAGGTTTAAGCACTGTTCTTACTAAGATTCCACATTAATGTTATTCATTCCCTTCAATAAAGTTATCTTTGTTGTTAATTCAAATACAGGTTCTGTCCATTCCTATCTATTATATAAAAGTAAAGGCAGGCTACTAAGACGCATTCCACACATTTAAGTAAAAGTAGTAACCCTAGTTCATAGGTGGAACTAAAGGAACCTTATAAAGTAAAGGTGGGAGGATCACAGGGCAAAGACAGCCAGGCTAAACCCTGAGGTAAAGTAGGGCTGGCATGCTGAAGTTTGCTCTCGACCACCTTGTCCTTGTCAAGCTCATATGAAGTGGCTGGAGAGGTCACTGTTTGCTCCCTTCATTTTTATTTCAACATAGTATTTATAACTTTCTTATGCAAATATTACTCCCACACATTTATTTTTGGCTTCTGGGAAAAAAAAAACAGAAACAGGCAAACATCTACTCACTATCATGTGTAAAAAAAAAAGGGGGGGCACTTGACCATTGTCAGTTGCACTAATAACCAAGGCAATCTTAGGTACTGGCTGGGTATCACATTCATCCTCATCCCCCTCTACAAGTGAGGAGCTGTTTGTACAAGTGATTTCTTTTTCTCACATAACAGAAACATTATATGTCATCAAGATTTGACCCTTCTCCCTCCCTGTGTTTGGATCTCTGGGAAATTTAACTGGCTTCCCACTCGTATAAAAATTACTGTACCTGCAAACATTACAGATATATAAACACCAATCATTTTATTTGCATTGAGCAATCTGTACTTTAAGCCAGGCACTTAAAGTACTTGTAAAAATTCTGATAATATATCTCTGGAATTCAGACTTAGCCATATATCCTTGAAAAATAGAGCAGCAAGTAGCCATGGGGTGCTCCTGTAACACCACATGCACTCACACAGTTAAAGAAAGGAGAATGAAGCAAAGGAAAATGATCCTTATGCTGTCCAAACTACAATACCACTACAGAATATTGCGAACAGCTTTGTAAGGAGCTTTTGTAAAAGGTCAGACATACATTAAAAAAAAAAAAGTAAGCAGAAATTGTTAGAAAAGGCAGTTAAGTGTATACGGGCTAAAAACAAACCAAAGCTAAAAGCAACAGAATAAAAAAACTCAGTTACAGTGGGCCCTCTGTATCAGCAGGTTCCCAATCTGTTGATTGGACTGTCTACGGATTGCCACACCCCATAATATTCAATGGCAACGACGTGAACGCGGACATGCTGAAGCATGCATACTCACACTGCCGCCATTGAATAATATTGGCTTGACTGTCTGTGTTTTTTGGTTTCCATGGAGGGTCTTGGACTGAACCCCTTGGGTTCCAGAGGGCCCACTATATTACAGTTTGTACAATTCATCAGGTGTCCAAAGGAGCAGTACAGTAATCCAATTCAGGATGTATTTCAGGACTCACCTGGGCAGCAAGATCAGGATTCTGGCTCAATGACTGCATCATGCTTCTCATGTAGGGGGCAGACAACATGTTCTGCATCAACTGTGGGTTTTCTGTTATTTGCTGCAACAAGCTTTGCATTCCAGGTGTGCTGAACATACCAGCTTTAAAGAGGAAGAGCCAACTTTGAGCAATTTAGAGATATGGCACCACATTTCATGAATTAATACCATGTCATTATCAAGAATAAGGAAGACATGCAATTTAAAACAAAAGGAAAACAAATCACAGCTATCATGCTGGTTTTAGCGGAAAACAGGTGTAACATCTTGAAATATGTATTTAATCCACAAATTCAAATTAGTTCAAGTTCAAAGTGAAGCTAGAAAATAACTAGTAACTTCTTCCTTTAGGGCCATCTCCTTATAGTGAACTTACCTCCTAGACCAGATCCCAGATTTGGCATTGTTGAGCTCTGTCCTGTGCTCCCAGTGCTGCTACTTCCAACGTTGGTACCTCCCCCACTGTCTCCACTGTTGCTTCCACTGCCTGGGGAGCTCTGTGTGCTAGACTGAGGAGCCCATGGATTTGGTAGAGGGTCTCTGTTTTCTGTACGTGATGGTTGGCTGTCCCCACCTGATGAATTACTTACTAATGAAGCAAATGGATTGCCTCCAAACTACAGGGGGAAAAAAGTGTTCAATAAACAGGGTTAAACAACAACCTTCGTATTCAAGAGTATGGATTAGAGAAATTATTAACAGGTACTTTGCTCCATGCCCATGATTGTAATGACCCTGAGAAGAGTTCCCACCAAGTTGCTCACCACCAACATTTTGCAGTGCTGATAGTCAAGATTAAGATTCCAAACCACAGTAAAGGCAAAGAGTATTTTCTCCTTTTGCTCAAACTCCTAACTAGTGAGAGTTCTAATTTTTGCCTCTCATTAGGGGTTCTTTCTTGTCAAGTGTGGTTTGAGTGCCCACCTTTATGCCATCTAAAGAAATATTTGAGTAAAAAAGCAGACACCTATAACTAAAAATAGGCCCCATCATTTTAGAGAATTCAAGAGAAGAGATTTTTAAAGTACAGTTGCCCCTCCACATTTGCGAACTTAGCATTCGCGGCTTTGAATATTCGCGGGATTTGGGAGGGCCCCCGCCCTCCCAAAAGCAGCAACATGGGGCCTCTGGAGGCCCGGTTAAGGCCTTGGGCAGGAGGGGGAAGGGCCAGGAAGGCCTTCACGGGGCCCCCGGAGATGCTCCAGAGGCCCCATGAAGGCCTGGGGAGGGAGTGCGGAGGGCCGGGGAGGCCTTCACGGGACCTCCGGAGACGCTCCGGAGGCCCCATGAAGGCCTGGGAAGGGAGTGGGGAGGGTCGGGGAGGCGATCATGGGGCCTCTGGAGACGCTCCGGAGGTCCCACGAAGGCCTGGGGAGGGAGTGGGGAGGCCTTCACGGGACCTCCGGAGACGCTCCAGAGGCCCCATGAAGGCCTGGGGAGGGGGTGAGGAGGCCTTCAAGGGACCTCCAGAGGCCCCATGAAGGCCTTGGGAGGGAGGGGGAGGCGGGGGAAACCGACTATAGGGCCTCCATAGGCCCCGTGGTCGCTTTCGCGGGGGAGGGGGAGGGCAGGTGTTATTCACGGATTTTTCACATTCGCGGGGATCTGGGGAACCTAACCCCCACGAATGTGAAGGGATGACTGTACATGTTATACTCAACAACAGTGATTGTAGCATGGAAAAAAACTGTCAAATGAAATATTTATGATTTTTCTCTCAGAATTAATGTAGATCTGATGCGGAAGACACCAAAGTTGTGACAATTTCTTCCCTTGAAATGTAACAGGTTCACGCTGGCACAATCAACTGTGTCAGGATGCTAATACAACAATTTTTTTTTTCAGGCACTGACAGAAGTGTACTTAAATGTTACAGAGAGGAGAAGGCACACAGCACAGGGTTACTGCTGTTGGAAGTAGCTCAACGTTAAACATACCACATGATTTGTTCCTTCTAAAAGATAAGGTATTAAAAACAAAGCAAAGGTACATCCTTATTACTTTTTCTGAAGTATAAGTTTTACCTCAGTTCAAACACATTTTCAGGAGTGCTAAAACCAACAGTCACCTGCTCTTGTGCTGCATTCAGCATTGGTTCCTGTATATCAGTGTACATGCGTCGCAAAGCATTGTAACCACCAGGTATGCTTTCAAGGTTGCTCAAGGCACGGTCTTGGTTTCTCATCATTTCTTGCATCATTGCAGGGTTTCTAGCAAGTTCTAAAGTCTGAGCAGTTAACAAATACTTATTAAACGTAAATCTCTTGAAACAGAATTCAGACAACTACTTTAGTTATGCTGTATGTAAACACTGAACGCACTTATTTTTAAGGAACTTTTGCATTGCACCCTTCCCTATATCAAAGAGTTTTTGAATGGCTTATCTATTGAAAAAGCACTGACCCATACAGAGCTGCTCACTAAGGAGGGGAAAAGCCCCAAAACTCCTTAAATGCACTGAATTAACTTCATAGTTCTTTGGATCTTTACTACTCAATATTTTACATTACTAGAGGGAAAATGCCACATTAGTTGCTTGCCGTGAGGGTGCATTCTTGGGTTGGTTGAGAGGAAGAACCCAATACTGTTGGGAAGAAGAGGCTAAGTCTCGCAATAGATGGAGAGGACTGCTGACTCTTCCCCTCCAGCCTTCAACGAGGCAAGGTCAATGACTAGCAAAGCCCAGCAGAGAAGACAGAAGAACAAGTACAAGAAGTATACCCTCACCCTGGAAGAAAGGAGGCAGTCACCTAAGGTGGGGTGGATTCCTCCTTTCGAGCAACCTAAGAATGCATCCTCACAGCAAGCAACCAAGGTAGCATTCTCTGGGTTGGTGAGAGGAGGAATCCAATACTCTTGGGACGTGCCCAAGCAACCTCAGGTCTAGGGAGGGGTGACTGCCCAACTACCTAGTCCTTAATCACCTCCTGGAGGATCCTCCTACCAAAAATTGTGTCCGCTTACCTGAACATGTCAATCTTGTAATGGTGGATGAAGGAGGAGGGCGTGGACAATGTGGCTGTCTGATATATTTCTGAGATTGGGGCATTGGTGGAGAATACTGCTAAGGTGGCTGCTGCCCTGGTGGAATGGGCCTGAACCCTGGTGGGATGAGGCATTCTTGCTGTGTCATACGCTGTTAGGATACAAGCTTTGATCCAGTTTACAAACAGTCTGTTTGGAAGCTCTAGCCCCCATGGAGGATGAAAGGAGATAATGAGAGAGTCTCAACGTCTGAAGACCTTCATCCTTCTGATGTAAATCCTAAGTCCCCTGCAGACGTCTAGCTTGTGCCATAGTTTCTCTCTAGAGTGAGAGGGACGAGGACAAAAGGAAGGCAGAATCAGTTCCTGAGAGACCAGGAAGGCAGAGAGAACCTTGGGGGTAAAGGAAGGATCCATCCTCAAAGTCACGTAATCCTTGTTAAAGGAATAAAAGTGTTCCTTAATTGATAGGACTGCTAATTCTGATACCCTTCTGGTGGAGGCGATGGCTACTAGAAAGGCTACTTTTAATGACAGTACCCTTAGGGAGACCTTCCAGAGAGATTCAAATGGGGGTTTCAACAGGTGTCTCAGAACTAGTGGGAGGCTCCAGGAAGGGAAGTGATGTGCAACAGGTGGTGATATTATGGTGGCTCCCCTCAAGAACCTTTATACTCGGGGGTGTGAGGTCAGCAAGCCACCTTGGATGGAGGACAGGACTGAAGACAAGGCTGCTACTTATCTTTTAAGGATATTTGGCCGAAGACCTAGGTCCAGACCTCTCTGGAGGAATGCTAGGATGTGTTCTACCGACACCTCTGACTACTGGATGTGATTAGATGAGCACCACTTGCAAAAGGCTTTCCACGTGGCCTCATACATTCTAGTGGCAGATTGTCTATGGGATGACAGTAGGGGAGATTATCCTCTCCTTGAACCCGCATTGTCTGAGTGCCTCTCGTTCAACCTCCAACCGACTAGACAAAGCCAAGCCACCTTGGGGTGCCGAAGAGGGCCCAGGCTCAGGAGGTCCTCCCTCTGGGGAAGTATCCATGGTTCCTCCTGGGCTGGGTCCCTAGGTCCGAGAAGCATGGTCTCCTGGGCCAGAGGGGAGCTATGAGGATTGCTTGAGCTTCTTCCTCCCTCACTTTCATGATTGTCTTTCCAATTAGCAGAAAGGGGAAGAAGAGATACAACAGACCCCTGGGCTATGGGACCTGGAGTGTGTCCATTCCCTCAGCTTCCCTGTCTGGAAACCTTGTGAAGTACCTCTCTAGTTTCCTGTTGGCTCGGGAGGCGAACATGTCTGCCTCAATCAGATCGAACTTGATTTCTAACTGGTGGAATACCTGAGGGTGGAGGGACCACTCCCCTGGGAGGACCTTGTGTCTGCTCAAGTAGTCCACCTGCAGGTTGGATGTGCCCTGTAGGTACTGGGTTGACCGTGAAGGCACTGTCCTTTCCACCCATCAAAATAGGTTAGCTTCCTCCTGCAGGGAGCAAGATCTTGTTCCCCCTTGCTTGACTATGTAAGAGTGGGCTGTGGTATTGTCTGTGAGGGGGAGAATATGTTTCCCTTTGATTTTGGGAGGAAAGTGAACCAGGGCTAAGCGAGAAGCCTTTACTCCAGCCACTTTATACTGTGCACCTTTTCCCAAGGGTCCCAGGTACCCTGAACCATGCCCCCTAGACAGTGTGCTCCCCAGCTGAGGACGCTGCATCTGAGACCATTGTGGCCTGGTGTCTCTGGACCCAGGGAGATCCCATGGCCAGGTTGGAAGTCCTGGTCCACCAGGAGATAGAGGCCTGGACCTGGGGTGGAACCCGAACCAGAATGCATTTAAATTGGGATATCTGCCGTTGGTACTGTTGAAGGAACACCTGGAGTGATCTGGCATGGAATCTGGCCCAGGGAACCACTTGGATTGTGGATATCATGAGACCCAGGAGTCTGGAAATGGTCATGAGGGGTGTTGAGGCCTGCAAAAGAACCCCGAGTGCTTCTGCTCTAAGGGTGTCTTACCTTTCCTGTGAAAGAAAAATCAATTCCTTCTCTGTGTCTATCTGCGTCCCCAGATGGATGATGGACTGAGTTGGAGTCAGGATGCTCTTTTTGAAATTTATCAGGAAATCATGCTCTTGGAGGCACTGGATGCTGACTTGGGGATACCTGTGTGCCCTTTGGTGGGACAGTGCCCATAGGAGCATGTTGTCTAGATAAGGGTATAGTTGTATGTCCTGGAGATGCAAGTGTGCCACTAATGTGACTAGGACCTTTGTGAACACTCTTGGGGCTGATGCCAGATTGCAGGGAAGGGCTCAAAACTAGAAGTGTTTCTGCCCGAAGGTGAAGCGTAGGAACTTTCTGCTGTCCCTGGACACGAACATGTGCATATAAACTTCTGCTAGGTCCAGGGACGCCAGAAAGTCTCCCTTCTAGAGTGCTTCCCGTATGGAGGACAGGGTCTCCATGCAAAAGCGCTTGTATGTAATCAATGAATTGGTATGCTTGAGATCCAAGAACGATCAGGCCTCTCTACCCTTCTTTGGAATGGTGAAGAAGTAGAAATATATGCATAAGTAGTGTTGAGAGGTTGGTACCTCCTCTATAGCCCTGATGTGCAGTAGATGGTCCACTGCGTGGGATTGGATCTTTCATTTTAGTAGGTCCTTGTGGACTGAGGAGGGCAGAAACCTGCTTACAGGTTTTCTGTCGAATTCTAGGCTGTAACCCTAGAGATGGTGATTAAGACCGACTTGTCTGTTGTGGTGGCTTCCCAGGATTCCCTGAAGAGCTGTAGCCTGTCCCCTACTGGGGTTAGCTGCGTCAGAACTGCTGCCGGGCTCCTGCCCTCTGGGGCCAGAGCCCTCCTCTGTGATTTGTGTCGTCCTGTGAGGGGGCAGATTGTCGTGGGGGAAAGGAAGGTCTCGCCCAGGAGGGGCGAAAGGGATGAAAGTCCCATTGTCTTCCGAATCCCCTAGAAGACCTGAAGGGGGGCTTTGGCTGAAAGGTCCGTTTAGTACTTCTCCTGTCCCCTCCTCTGAACAAAGTAGACATGGCCTGTTTTTTGTCCTTTGCCTCTACCAGTATGTCCTTCATCATCTGCCATGAAGTGCAGCATCTTGTATACTTTACAAAGGGATTTATGTAGGCTTGTGAAATCTAGTTCCTCCTCTTGGATGATATCCTCTACCCACAGGAGCACTGCCCTGTAGAATAGGGATCCTGCTGCTGAAGCCCTTATGGCCAGGGCTGCAGCCTCATGGGTCTTCTTCAACGCTCCTTCAGATCTTGTTTCCTCGGAGTCCCTAAGGAAACCCTTGCCTTCCTTGGGCGCCAGCAACTAGAGACAAGAGAGGCCACTGGCAGGTTGACAGTGGGGACTTCAGGGTCTCTAGCACCTGTTTACCAGGTGTGTAAAATTTTTGTGCCGGTAGGGAACCCTGTTTTCCTTGTAATGGCTTTTCCCACTCTGACTTAACTATGTGCATAAAGATTGATAGAAAAATATTTCTTTCCTTTCTATCCTGGGGGTCTGAGGACTGAGGCACCCCTTTCATTCAGTTCTATAGCTGTTTGCACTTAGGAGGCACTAGGATTGGGTTTGGATGTTAGGCCTAAGACAGAAGCTAAATTCCTCTGAATGAAAAGCCTGTTGGGCTGCTCACAGCAATCAGTCTCAGCATCCATCCAACCGCCCTCTTCCTTTTTGTAGGAGGCACCCCCATGTTCCTGGTCAAGGCCTGAGGTATTCTGGGGGAGAGGTTCCTCCTCCGGTTCACGATCAGACTCCCCCAAGGAGTGGGGACAAAGAATTGCCTTTCTTTTGGCCTGCCTGGACTGGGTGGTGGTGTTTGGGTCACCTTGGAGCCTCCTGACGGTTGTGGGGGAAGGATTTCCTTGACCATTAAAGGGGGGGGGCTTGCTTCTAAGAGACACACCACCACTTCTGCAAGAAGAGCACTAATGTCCCAGTCATTGGCTCGGCTGTTTGGCAGAGGGGGGAGGCTGTGCTGGAGAACCCCCTGTCCACCTTGATGAGATATGTCCTCCTTTTGGGGGGGGGGAGTTGTCACACTCTCTGTGGGTCTGGGGGAGGCTGTGTAGCAGCGGTACCTGGGCTGAGGCTGTGCCTCCCAAACTCACAGTGGTGGAGGCGTGGTAATGAGCCTCTGACATGGCCCGCGTGGTTTCTGAAAGGGGCTCGGATGGGGAAGCCCTTTCAAAATGGTGGGCGCTAGAGTCATCGACCATGCAGTCGCCTTCTTCCACCCTCTACCCTGTCTTGGGCTGAAAACGGCACGAAGCAACTGCCACCGCCGCATCGAGGAGCTGCCACGTGCAGAGTCTCAGGTGATATGGCCAACTGCATCACCATCAAGCGCAGTACTATAGAGGACCTGGGGTGGGCTACGGGATTTCCCTCCCGTTTGACCTCTCCCCAACCAGCTGGTGGCCTCAAGTACTTCCCCGCTCAAGGTCGTCCCAGTCGCTCTTGGGCATTCCTCCCGTCAGCCTGTTCATCCGTGCTCCTGTCTCACCTGTGGAAGGAACTTCGGCAGTGGGGGAGCTCTAGCTTGTGGCCTCTTGCCCTCTAGCTCTTGCTGGAAAGATTCCAGCAGCAGGGGTGGCCTTTTTGCCTTTTTGCAGTGGGGGATGGGGGGGCGGATGAGAGCACTTGGGAGGAAAGGAGAGAGAAAAACAGGAGAAAAGGCACGTTTTTTGTTTTGTTTTTTTCAATAGGGAGGGGTCTAAAGGACTGGAAAAAACCTTAGAAAGTAAGAAGGTAAGTAGAAAGAGAAAGAAATCCAGAGAAAGATTGGAGGTAGCTTTGCTCTGGCCGAAGGCAAGAAGAAGAACTGGCCTTGTGGAAGGCTGGAGGGGAGGAGTCAGCAGCCCTCTCCAGCTATCGTGAAACTTAGCCTCTTCTTCCCAACAGTATCGTGCTTGCTCTTAGGAGAAACTGATTGTGGTAAGAGGGGCGGGGGAGAGTAGATACTCAATGGAGACAGTTTCTCTCTAGAGCAACAAATATAGTAACTATATTTAGACAACTGCCCCATGGACAACAGCACTGTGGCCACATATTCCACCCTTAAGTAGTATTAAGCCACAATTCCCTACTACATCTGAACAGGGAAGGCCCACTTAATGCTGGCTAATACAGCAGGAAAATAAGGCAATCAAGGTGGAAGAAGGAAAAGTGTGTGGCCACCGTAGCACATGACCACAGTTTCAAAAACCATATGATACCTAGAGAAATAATCTGAATACAGCCAATACAATGAATGAGGTTGGACTTGAACATGTGTAAAGCAAAACCAAACTGACGAAGCACATGTTCTGATGCAGACATTTTCAAATTCAATAAATGGTATCTCCAGTTATAAGACCTCAGAGAGCACACATGGAAAGGCCTCTACTTGAGAACTTGGGATAACTGCTGGAGCTTACAATACTTGGTGAGAGGAAATCAATCAATCAAGGTCTGCTTCACAAGTTCATACATTCAAATGGCAAAAACAAGACAAATAACTGCCTAATGTATGAAACACTCAGCTCATTTTTTTCAACAATATGTCTAGGAATATGCTTAGAAGATGCAGAAATGACAGTTTAAACCATTAACTTACCTGTCTCATTATATCTGGATTATTAAGCATATGACTGATCTCTGGATTTCGTTGTATCAACTGCTGCATTTGAGGGTTAGCCATAATTAACTGCCTCATTAGATCTGGATTTGAAAGCATACTTTGAACAAAGGGATTCTCCATAATTTGAACCATCATCTCTGGATTAGACATGAGCTGTCTCTGCATTTGACTCTGTAATTCTGAGAAGTTTGAGGTATTCAGGCCTAGGCTACTCAAACTTGCAAGTCCTCCCAAGCCACCTTTGGGAAACAATGAGAAGAGGATTACCATTTCCAGCATACTTCTAAGTTAGTTTCTGTTTGGGTGTGGAGTGTGTGTGTGGGGGGGGGGGGTTTAAGGGCAAGACAATTAAATATGTCCAAATTTCTTCATATCAGAACCACTTTTCATACCAAGATCTTTAAAATGTGTCACTCTCTCATCAGATTGAAGTGACATCCAACAGTTTATAACACAAGCTGCCACACTAACAAATGTGCTAAAGACACTGACCAGGAGACTGAGAAAACTGTGATCCTCTCACATTTTAGCACGGTTGGCTGGTTTAAACCAAATGACTTTAAAAAAAAAAACAGCACTCCAGCTTTTTTTAATTGATTTTTTTTTTTAAGTCTGACTATTATTATTTTCCAACCCTCTTACTGGAACAATGACTGTCCAAATTTAAACACTATAACAGTTTACTGGTAGTTGTTTATTGTTAGACCAGTATCCAGTTCCAGTTGCTTCTTTTTAATCGCTTTATTTTATAGTGCAAGATATGCCATTCAAGAACAAATCCTTCAATTAACTTAAAGTTCAACCAAACCAACTTGCTTTAAAAGAGCACTTTTAAAAGAACAGTTATTATTTAAGCCAGTGGCCATAACATCTGAGCTGCTGCTTAATTTTCCCTATATTGGTTTGAATGCAAGAAAACCTTTTTAAGAGGTTTAAATCAAAACTCCCAGGGTTTTTTTTTAAAAAAACATTTTTTTCCTTAGTAATACAGTACTCTGCCCTTACGTATTTTATTTACAAGAATAGTTTAACCAGAACTAATTCAAAGACTGGGAGTGGTAAAGAGTTTCAAAATAAAGTTAACTTTTTTTACATTGTAGCAGATGATACTAAAATTTAAGAAGCTTCATCTGAAGGCATATGATACAGCAACTTTGTGGATGCTTTTAAATAAGTTTATGAAACTGTCTTATTAGAACAACACCAACATGGTGCCTTCACATTTCTTCTTCTTTTGTACTACAGTTCAATCCAATATGGGTTTCTTAAACTGCAGGTTCCTGTTAAAATCTGAATCTGTGGTTTATTCTCAATTTACATACTATGACAAGGCCCGAACATTTCCTGGTTAGTAAAAATATACATAAAATAAAATTTTTTAAAAGGAAGAAGTCCGCATTTAAGGATTCTGATATATCAGGCAACTGTGGTTTAATAAATCAAGGTAGAAGAGCTCAAGTTGGATCTGCAAGAGAAAGGACTGATAAAGATAAAGCCAGGGACAAAATTTTCATTGTTTGTCTGATAAACCACAATATATAACAGGGATGGAGAAAGTTTGGCCATGGGATCATATATGGCCCTTTAAAAAAAATCTGTAAAAATGCATGGTGAGACCTAACTGTTAGTCCTAAACAAAACAGATGGAAATGTATTTAAACCTTTTAAAAAAAACCTATAGATTTGGTGGTTCTTACTCTATTTGGGACTAACAATTGGATTTAGTCCAAAGGCTGCAATCCAAGGCAGTACCATCTTAAACATTACACACAATATTTTTGTACATTAGAGCTTCTGTATTTTAAAGCTCTTTCTACAAGAGGCCACATACCAGGGCTGTGCATAATTTCAGAAATGCATTGTACAGTCAGGAAACTCCAGATATTTCTTCTACAGTAAAAATTGCAGCTCTCAGTAAACTCCCCAAAATCAATTTATATGCAAAGGTACACATTTTGCTCATATTAAGAACAAGCTCAAGCCCTTTTGATTGAGAATTTACAATCTATGTCTGCTAAAGACCCAAAAATTGACAAGACTTCCAGAAGATCTTGAAGCAGAGCTTCTTTCTTCTCTCTAAGTTCCTGTTTAACACCTACCTATTCTTCCTTATTCAATCCCCTTTTAATTCTATTCACTCAACATGTTTTGAACTGAGTGAAACTTAATTTTCTTCTCACTTCAGCATTGCACTCTGCCTACATTACTGACATCTGAGAACTCAGGATATAGACTCTTTACCATAGCAGTATGCATACATTGATGGCTAAATATATCAACAAATACAGAAAAAATGTTGTGAAATTAAAGATTGCATACCAAACATGGAATGTTACGTCTGGCTTCAGAAACTGGACTTTGGTATATTTGTACTGATAACCAGAAATAGCTTGACCACTGCTAGTTTGATCCTAGAACGTATTTAGAAACTACTTACTACTAAGATGTTCAAATTTTAATTCCTTGCTTTCTTCTTCTGACAAGATAACACTCCCTATCATTTGCTTGTTTTTACAAAGTTACAATAGGGCACTATGCAATATTTCCTACAGAGTCAGTTTTTAGTTTCAAGATAATTCATTGGAACTTGATTTTGACAGTCTCTGTTTCTACGATATATCCAGGATGAGTGATCATGTTAAGAGTAAAGCAGGATCAGAGTATCAGATCCCACGCCAAACTAGGTACATTCAACTAAATATCTGTATTGCATCTGCAGGTATATGGCAGCATTCACTGCAACCATGACTCCCGGAAAAGCAGGATCACTTCTGCAACAAAAGCTCCTTATGTATAGCTGTGTGTACACAGTCTATATGCTGATACTCTGCTGAATGAGTGTCTGCTGCACCCCCATGTGCATTCACACAACCAGCTGTGGAGCCAATACTAGCTCTATACAGGTGTGCTAAATAAGCACAAGAAAAGAGGGAAGGTACTAGCCCTACAATTCCTCCTACACAAACAGTGCACAGTTCTGAAGAAAACTTCTTGTATCTATACAGGTCTCCACACAATTTGGAAGATTGAAAAATCAGGGGTGTAAGTGATGTGGAGAGTAGCCATATATACAAGACTGTCTCTTTTTCAGACAGTTGCTCTCCCTGTGTAGTGGATGATGAAAATGCTGACCTGGGGGGTAGTATGCTCCTTCTCCTAGTGTGCTTTAAAATACTTGTATAAGGGTACTGAGTACGCAGTACTCCAGACAAGACCATCTAACTGAATCAGAGCTGAGTCAGGAGATATTATCACCATTCCCTAAGAGAGCAGTGATGAACAGTGATGTACAGTTTCTTAGCGTATAACATAAGACGAAGCTGTGTTCAATGTCATACCTACAAACTAGAAAGAAACAATGTTTTTATAAAATATGCACAAATATAATGTATGTAAACTAAAACAAATAGGCTCCAAGATTTATGTACAAGATCCAACCTTCTGAATGATATTAGGAAAAACAGTGCTTGTATTTCAGAGAAATTTTCCAACACCAAAAAACCTTACCAAAGCTACCAAAAGGGCTGGTGTTTGTTGAATTTGTAGAGGTACTATTGGTAGATGCTGTTGTGGTAGCAGTACTCCCTGTGGTGTTTGATTGCTGAGCAGAATTATCATGTGATCTATTAAAAAACAGGAACACTCATAAAGATACAGAAGAGAAAGCCAATGTACAAGCAATTAACTTTTGGAAATACACATCCAGAGTTGCTCCCTTCAGAAGCTTCTACTTTTAACAGTTAGGCACCACTTTCTACAGCTAGTTACACTTGCCACAAAAATGAAGATGAAAGCAAGAACACCAAGAATGTACTTCAACTGTCACTGGATAGGCTGGCTGCCAGGTAAGTGAGGAAATGTCCATAGTATAGGGCTCAATAAATGTTTACATGTACAGTTGTCCCTCCACATTCGCGAACTTGACATTCGCGGTTTCGGTTATTCGCGGTTTTGGGAGGGCTCCCCCGGGCCCCCCCAAAACCGCGACACGGGGCCTCCAGAGGCCCCGTGAAAGACCTGGGGAGGGGTGGGGAGGCCTTCGCGGGATGCCCGGAGGCCCTCCGGAGGCCCCGCGAAGGCCGGGGGAGGGGTGGGGAGGCCTTCGCGGGACACCCGGAGGCCCTCCGGAGGCCCCGCGAAGGCCTGGGGAGGGGTGGGGAGGCCTTCGCGGGACACCCGGAGGCCCTCCGGAGGCCCCGCGAAGGCCTGGGGAGCGGTGGGGAGGCCTTCGCGGGACCCCCGGAGGCCCTCCGGAGGCCCCGCGAAGGCCTGGGGAGCGGTGGGGAGGCCTTCGCGGGACCCCCGGAGGCCCTCCGGAGGCCCCGCGAAGGCCTGGGGAGGGAGGGAGGAAGGGCCGGGGAGGCCTCCGCGGGGCCTAGGAAGGCCCCGCGAAGGCCTGGGCAGGGAGGGAGGGAGGGAGGGCCGGGGAGGCCTCCGCGGGGCCTAGGAAGGCCCCGCGAAGGCCTGGGCAGGGAGGGAGGGAGGGAGGGCCGGGGAGGCCTCCACGGGGCCTAGGAAGGCCCCGCGAAGGCCTGGGGAGGGAGGGAGGGCTGGGGAGACCTCCGCGGGGCCTAGGAAGGCCCCGCGAAGGCCTGGGCAGGGAGGGTGGGAAGGCCTGGGCAGGGAGGGTGGGAGGGCCGGGGAGACCTCCGCGGGGCCTAGGAAGGCCCCGCGAAGGCCTGGGCAGGGAGGGTGGGAGGGCCGGGGAGGCCTAGGAAGGCCCCGCGAAGGCCTGGGCAGGGAGGGTGGGAGGGCCGGGGAGGCCTCCGCGGGGCCTAGGAAGGCCCCGCGAAGGCCTGGGCAGGGAGGGAGGGAGGGCCGGGGAGACCTCCGCGGGGCCTAGGAAGGCCCCGCGAAGGCCTGGGCAGGGAGGGAGGGAGGGCCGGGGAGGCCTCCGCGGGGCCTAGGAAGGCCCCGCGAAGGCCTGGGCAGGGAGGGTGGGAGGGCCAGGGAGGCCTCCGCGGGGCCTAGGAAGGCCCCGCGAAGGCCTGGGCAGGGAGGGTGGGAGGGCCGGGGAGACCTCCGCGGGGCCTAGGAAGGCCCCACGAAGGCCTGGGCAGGGAGGGTGGGAGGGCCGGGGAGGCCTAGGAAGGCCCCGCGAATGCCTGGGGAGGGAGGGAGGGAGGGCCGGGGAGACCTCCGCGGGGCCTAGGAAGGCCCCGCAAAGGCCTGGGGAGGGAGGGGGAGGGGTGTTTGTTATTCGCGGATTTTTCACATTCGCGGGGGTCCGCGGAACATGAAGGGACGACTGTAGTTACATAATCACTTTTACACATTCACAAATTAGTTGAAAATTCTTTGTTAGTCAGCTCTAAAGTTATTCAAGCTAATAGTTCCAATATTCATGCTTTGCCCAGCTCCCAGCTTTTCCCTTTCAAAATAATCTGATCTGGATTCAGTAACAAGGAATTTAATTTAACCCTCCAAATTTCAGGATATAGCAAAAACACAATGGTGAAGTCTACACTGGCACGGGAAATCTAGGTCAATTCAATACTACCATACTCAATGTGCAAGTGACCGTGAACTAATTTAATATACTATTCAGTAACCTTCTCCCTTCTCCTTTTCTTGCTTTAATTCACTTTTCATATGTAGCATTTTTTTAAAATCAGAGAGAATAAGTAATTTTCCCACTGTGATGTATCAAGATAATGCTATAATATCACAGCACTGTATTACCGTACAGCGTTCTACTCAACTGCCATACTCTAAACCTAATCTACTTCTACCCTTCTACGAAAGAGTATTACAAGTGCTAGAACTGCCAAAACATGATGCAATAGTAGGAAAATATTGCCATCTTCCAGCCTACTTAGAATACTATTCTTCTCAGCCTACTTAGAAAGCTAGGAATTCTTTCTCCTGCAGTTCATTTCTACTGCAGAATAAGCAAAGCTTTTAAAGAAAATGAACACAGGATGGAATGTGTCCAAGGCTCTTGAGTCTTTCCATTTGATTTTATTAGAGATGAAAACTCCATAAAGCCCAGATGGTTTTTTGAAATAATAAAAACAAAGGATTTTTGCAGTAAAATTATGTCCAACATAAAGAAAGTTTGGTTTACTTCTATTTCTTAAAACTTTATGAATGTACAAGGTAGTGTGCTTTGTGGTTACTCTTTTGGGCAGCAAACTTTTGAACTGTAGTCAAATTGTTATGTGGGTGATGATGATTTTCAGGACTAACTGTTTTAGTCCAGTACCAAAGTTCTAAACATTTAATTATTTGGTTCACTGATTTTCATTGATGAACTTGCATAATATTTGCTTTAGATTTAAATGTCATCCTAATAAATGCAAAAAGACGACTTATGCAAAAGCATTTATGTGAAAAGAGCATAAATGCTTTCTTTAAGAACAAGACTGAGTTCTGTGACTACAGTTGCCCCTCCACATTCGCGAACTCAGCATTCGCGGTTTTAATTATTCGCGGTTTTGGGAGGGCCCCCCCGGGCCCCCCCAAAACCGCGAAAAGGGGCCTCCGGAGGCCCCTTGAAAGCTGTGGGAAGGAGCCGGGAGGGCCGGCTAGGCGTTCACGGGGCTTTTGGAGACCCCCCAGAGGCCCCGTGAAGGCCCGGGGAGGGTGGGGGGAGGCCTTCACGGAGCCTTGGAAGGCTCCGTGAAGGGCTGGGGAGGGTGGGGGGAGGCCGCGGAGGCCTTCACGGAGCCTTGAAAGGCTCCGTGAAGGCCCCGGGGAGGGAGGGTGGAGGGAGGCCTTCACGGAGCCTTCCAAGGCTCCGTGAAGGGCTGGGGAGGGTGGGGGGAGGCTGCGGAGGCCTTCACAGAGCCTTGAAAGACTCCGTGAAGGCCCCGGGGAGGGAGGGGGAGGGTGGGGGGAGGCCTTCACGGAGCCTTGGAAGGCTCCGTGAAGGGCTGGGGAGGGAGGGGGGAGGGTGGGGGGAGGCCTTCACGGAGCCTTGGAAGGCTCCGTGAAGGGCTGGGGAGGGTGGGGGGAGGCTGCGGAGGCCTTCACGGAGCCTTGAAAGGCTCCGTGAAGGCCCCGGGGAGGGTGGGGGGAGGCCTTCACGGAGCCTTGGAAGGCTCCGTGAAGGGCTGGGGAGGGTGGGGGGAGGCCGCGGAGGCCTTCACGGAGCCTTGAAAGGCTCCGTGAAGGCCCCGGGGAGGGAGGGTGGGGGGGAGGCCTTCACGGAGCCTTCCAAGGCTCCGTGAAGGGCTGGGGAGGGTGGGGGGGAGGCCGCGGGGAGGCCTTGACGGAGCCTTGAAAGACTCCGTGAAGGCCCTGGGGAGGGAGGGGGAGGCCGCGGGGAGGCCTTCACGGAGCCTTGAAAGACTCCGTGAAGGCCCCGGGGAGGGAGGGGGGAGGGTGGGGGGAGGCCTTCACGGAGCCTTCCAAGGCTCCGTGAAGGGCTGGGGAGGGTGGGGGGAGGCCGCGGAGGTCTTCACGGAGCCTTGAAAGGCTCCGTGAAGGCCCCAGGGAGGGAGGGGGGAGGATGGGGGGAGGCCTTCACGGAGCCTTGGAAGGCTCCGTGAAGGGCTGGGGAGGGTGGGGGGAGGCCTTCACGGAGCCTTGAAAGGCTCCGTGAAGGCCCCGGGGAGGGAGGGTGGAGGGTGGGGGGGAGGCCTTCACGGAGCCTTCCAAGGCTCCGTGAAGGGCTGGGGAGGGTGGGGGGAGGCCGCGGGGAGGCCTTGACGGAGCCTTGAAAGACTCCGTGAAGGCCCCGGGGAGGGAGGGGGAGGCCGCGGGGAGGCCTTGACGGAGCCTTGAAAGACTCCGTGAAGGCCCCGGGGAGGGAGGGGGAGGCCGCGGGGAGGCCTTCACGGAGCCTTGAAAGACTCCATGAAGGCCCCGGGGAGGGTGGGGGAAGGCCGCGGAGGCCTTCACGGAGCCTTGAAAGGCTCCGTGAAGGCCCCAGGGAGGGAGGGGGGAGGATGGGGGGAGGCCTTAACGGAGCCTTGGAAGGCTCCGTGAAGGGCTGGGGAGGGTGGGGGGAGGCCGCGGAGGCCTTCACGGAGCCTTGAAAGGCTCCGTGAAGGCCCCAGGGAGGGAGGGGGGAGGATGGGGGGAGGCCTTCACGGAGCCTTGGAAGGCTCCGTGAAGGGCTGGGGAGGGTGGGGGGAGGGTGGGGGGAGGCCTTCACGGAGCCTTGGAAGGCTCCGTGAAGGCCCCGGGGAGGGAGGGGGGAGGGTGGGGGGAGGCCTTCACGGAGCCTTGGAAGGCTCCGTGAAGGGCTGGGGAGGGTGGGGGGAGGCCGCGGAGGCCTTCACGGAGCCTTGAAAGGCTCCGTGAAGGCCCCGGGGAGGGAGGGGGGAGGGTGGGGGGAGGCCTTCATGGAGCCTTCCAAGGCTCCGTGAAGGGCTGGGGAGGGTGGGGGGAGGCCGCGGAGGTCTTCACGGAGCCTTGAAAGACTCCGTGAAGGCCCCGGGGAGGGAGGGGGAGGGTGGGGGGAGGCCTTCACGGAGCCTTGGAAGGCTCCGTGAAGGGCTGGGGAGGGTGGGGGGAGGCCGCGGAGGCCTTCACGGAGCCTTGAAAGGCTCCGTGAAGGCCCCAGGGAGGGAGGGGGGAGGATGGGGGGAGGCCTTCACGGAGCCTTCCAAGGCTCCGTGAAGGGCTGGGGAGGGTGGGGGGAGGCCGCGGGGAGGCCTTGACGGAGCCTTGAAAGACTCCGTGAAGGCCCCGGGGAGGGAGGGGGAGGCCGCGGGGAGGCCTTCACGGAGCCTTGAAAGACTCCGTGAAGGCCCCGGGGAGGGAGGGGGGAGGATGGGTGGAGGCCTTCACGGAGCCTTCCAAGGCTCCGTGAAGGGCTGGGGAGGGAGGGGGGAGGCCGCGGAGGCCTTCACGGAGCCTTGAAAGACTCCGTGAAGGCCCCGGGGAGGGAGGGTGGAGGGTGGGGGGAGGCCTTCACGGAGCCTTCCAAGGCTCCGTGAAGGGCTGGGGAGGGTGGGGGGAGGCCGTGGAGGCCTTCACGGGGCCTTGAAAGACTCCGTGAAGGCCCCGGGGAGGGAGGGGGGAGGCCTTCACGGAGCCTTCGAAGGCTCCGTGAAGGCCTGGGGAGGGTGGGGGGAGGCCGCGGAGGCCTTCACGGAGCCTTCGAAGGCTCCGTGAAGGCCCCGGGGAGGGCAATCCATATTCGCGGTTTTTTTTACATTCGCGGGGGTCCGTGGAACGTAACCCCCGCGAATGTCAAGGGACAACTGTATACTTATTTTTAAGAAAGGGAAGACAAGGAAAAACCTGTACCTTAAGAAGATGGTGAATTCTTGTTTTTGTTGTCACAGGCCCTGTTCTGACAATGTAAGCCACATTTTAAATTTTAAATTATTTACTATGTTGTGACCAAGACCATCGCAGATGGAAATAACCATGCATAATAAACAGGTAATCATACCAGCCAGCCTACCTGTTTTGCGTTTTGATGACAAGATGAACAGTAAGTCCGTCATGGATGCCATGCTGAGTTAATGTATCTTGATCTTTTAAAATTTTTCCAGCAAATATCAATACAAGCTGGTCAGTATGAGCCTTAAAACGCTTGGAGATTTCGTCCTTGAACTAAAAGAAAGTTTGTAAATTTTGCTTATGCAGTTAATTTGTTAATTAATAATTTCTAAATATTATCAATGTACACAGTATATATTATTTTAAGCACACACCACCTAGAAAATAATCCATCTAAAATGAAGGAACTGGTAAGAATAGATTTAATAGGTATGTCAGAAATACTAGTTCTCTAGATTCAGGAATTTTATTCTAGTCTCTTCATATTCACAACTTCCAATAGTGAGAAGTAAAGCTACATCAACACATTTTACCAATTCTAGATATTAAAAATTAGATTAAGATTCTTAGACATTTCTATAATGCTTTTTCTAACATGTGTTGGCCCACCTTCAGCTACCAAATATTGTTATAATAGATACTCATTTATACAATATTTATTATATACTGTATCACTCAGTTAATAAAGGAGACTATAACTTCAAAGAGCAACCTGTTCCTCTATAAACTGAAAAGACACCCACAGTCTATATAAACTGCACCTTGATTTTAGAGTTAGGATGCCATCAGGGAATACAACAATCAACTGGCATGAACATCTCCATACAACTAGCATCTACTGTAGCACTCCCGCATCCGCTGATTTGCCAACTGCAGATTCAATTATCCGCAGTTGGCAATGGAGGGGGAAGGGAGGGGGGAGGAGGAATCTCACCTGTCCCATCCCTTCCCCTGGGAGGGCTCCTGTCCCATCCCTTCCCCTGGGAGGGATTGCCGTGGCGGCGATCAGGGCAGCAAAGGGAGAAGGTGAGGGAGGAGTGATCTAGCCTCCTCCCCTTCCCCCTTGCAATCGCTGCTGCAGCAGGGCCATGATGGGGCAAAGAGGGGGAACAATCTAGCCCCTTTACCCCTCACTCCCGTGATTGCCACTGAGGCTGGGCCATGGCAGGCGGGGAAGGGGAGAGCATTCTAGCCTCCTCCCCTTCCCCCTTTGCCCCCATGATCGCTGCTGTGGCAGGACCATGGCTGGAACGGAGGGGAAAGGGGAGCATGATCTAGCCCCTTCCCCCTGTGATCACCACTGCGGCAGGGCCATGTCAGGGCCGAAGGGAGGGAGGAGGAGTGATCTCCCCCCCCCAGGAAGGCTCCTGTCGCCGCTGAGAGGCCATGGCAGGGGTGAAGGGGAAAGGGGAGGAGGCTAGATGGCTCCTGGGATGATGTTTCTATTATCCGCAGAATTTGCCATCTGTGGGGCCCCCCGGAACCAATCCCCTGCAGATACGGGGGTGCTACTGTAGCATTCTCTAGGAAATCTGAGCCTGAAACTAAGCACTGTGCTATCAATCAGCGTAGGTCATTATCATTACAAGATGTTGTGCATTCCTAGGCTTTGGCAAAGTCCTTAGACTTAAGGGACAGTTCATACTTACCAGAATGACCCCTCAGTACCTGTGAGGAGAGAACAGGGAACTCAAGTAGACCACAATGTTTAATGTTGCCATGTTCACCCAAGCTACAGAATAGTTCCCAGTGAAAATGGTGGAAGTAAATCATACCACTCATTACAAGGCCATATTAGATGCATAGTGGGCCTGCCAAGTGCTTGGTATCCCATATCACATACTTAAGACTTCACTGACGTAATGGTTGCTTCTACAGGTCTTTACTCATGAATAGCCACACTCTGTTCGCTCCCTCTGCATATGGCAATTACATGACATCAAACTGTGGTTTTCTTGTACCCTTCCTGTGCTTATTCTATTTTTTCCAGATTGCAAGGAATCCTAGTTATGTAGAAAGAGTTATCAGTGTTGCAATCTCTGCACTTGTGCTACAACTTAGCTCTATTGTTCCATCGTTTTAAAGAGGTGTGGAGACATGTCAGGCAGGTGTAGATATCATCACACATTTCCTTCAGCATACCTTTAAGGTTATTTTTCTCAGCAGTTCCACTTCATCAACATGCTTTTTAGACAATGAACTTTTCATTTTACCAAAATGTTTTTCTGCCAGTATGTTTGCAATAAAAATTAATGCAAGAGCACTTAAAATAAAAATGCATTTTAGCACAATTCAGAAACTTATTTAACAAACCATACTGCCTTTTCTATTCTTTCTGGTCAGTTTCCTTTCAAGAAAAAACAGTGTTGATCATCTGCCTTAAAACACATTTCAAAAGTTTCTGAAAGAGTTCTACAGGTGCTGTAATGCAAGATAAAAATTGTGATTTTAAAAATTGCTCTCTCAAGTGGATTGTCCCTTCTCTGCTCAAAGTGCTATATCATATCCAATAGTGCATTTGAAAAATCAACTCTAGTTCTATGACATAGTTCTAACAGTGACAAAGGAGCTCTTAGAGCCATCTGTCTGGATGCATGTTGTGTGCCAAAGAAATTAGCAGTAAGTGTAAAAGCCATCAACTATTTAGCTCCTAGGCAAACAGCCAAAATCATTGCTGGTCAAAATATCTCATTTTATAGAGCAGAGTAAATAAAAAGAACATTAAAAATTAACTCTAGTAAATGTTTAAAGTGTATTTCTCTATTAGGCCCTTATTTCATCACTATATCATGCATTAACCAAACACAACTGGTGTTTTTTGTTTTGTTTTTAGTGCTGAGCTTTCATAAGCAGCTGTCACCTGTAGAAACTAGTTGCTGACGGAAACCCTCCTTTAACTATTATAGTTTCTTCAGTCCTCCTGAATTAGCACTCATTCACCTTTTAAAACGGGAATCACTGCAATCTTCCCCACCCTGTTCTGGCAGGGGGGGAAAAAGCTTTTTAAAAAATGTGTCTTGTTCAACTGACACAGAAGTCACAAGTGCAATGCTGGTGACTCAACTTGGTCAATGAAGACACTGGCCAATATGGACTGTGACAAAGGGGCAGGCTCACACATGTGGGCTCCTCGACAGAAAGAGCCCTCTTTCATAATAGGGGTGGGCTGTCTTCCACTAACAGAAGCCTCATAAAGCTAGGATGAAGTCTGTGTTCTACAAATGCCTCCTGCCTGCAAGGACCCATTGTTTCCATTTGCTGTGGGTGTGTAAGAACGCAGCTGGGCACAGGATGTCTGTCCATCCTGCTATACCATTGTTGCTCTTCTCATTAAGCTTCTCTGCCCAGGAAGATCAAGTACAGCAGCAGACTATTGATACCTCAAAATGCCATAAAGTGATCTGATCTTCTGCAGCAACCCAGAACCACTGCCTAAATTCTGAGTTGCGACCACAAGGTTGCAGAAGGGAATCACAAGGGGCATGGTGACTCACACTGTTTCCCTCCAGGGGAGCTACTAGACAGCCTACTCCTCTGTGGGAAGTCTATCATACCAAATAGCTCCTATGAGTGTCAGGTAATCTGTTTTTTCCACCACGGGAGAAGCCAGTGATTCCATACTGCTGTTGTCCCTACTATAAAAGGAGCATCACAGAGTGGAAGTGGATTGACTTCCACTAGCTCGAGCCTCAGAGGTGGGGTGAAGTTGCCAGTCTGCTCAAAAGTATTCCTGACAACAAAAAATGGAGGAACCTTAATGCACAGCTAGGTAAGGCAGGAATTTTGCCTCTACCTTTGCCCCAGGGCACCTTATGCCTTACCACTTTCAATTTCCAGAGTACAAGTGGGTACTGTGTGGCCCTCCAAATGTTTCTGGACCATAACTCTTATCATCCCTCCCCCATTTGCTATGCCATCTATGGCTTCTGGCAGGAGCCGTACAACACTGAGAAGGCCACAAATTGTCCACCCCTCTCTCCCTATGGAAGAATACAGGTGTAAATGAATAGACCAAAAATTAAGGATTTTTAGGTCTGGGAAATTGTAATAAGACAACTGGAGGAATAAGGAATTATAAAGGATTAAGTACACGAGCCTAAAAGTACTCCTGCCTCACTCTATCACAGCTCTTCAAACACTATTGCTCAGCTAGAATAGAACTATCAAAGAGCATAGAACAGACTGCAGCTAAGCACTTGGAGAGCCACTCTGGATTTAGTCTGAACTTCAAAGGAGCTATCAAAGGTGCTGAAACCATTTAAGGGATAGGGAACAGTACCTTGGATAGCACCTTTAAAAATACAGCCCCAAACCCAGAGCAAGTTTTCTGCCCCATAAATAGGGGAGACACCACTGCCCCACTTACAAGGAAGCAAAACATTATCTAGGAGTCAAGATACTTGGGAGAAAGATGGCATACAAATGAAATAAATAAATAAATAAATATCCTTCCTCAAAGTACAGTCATTAGAAACCTTCAGTAAATCATTTCTTGTGATTATAAGGCAGACCTGTTAGTCACTCATTCCTAGTATTTTCCATATATACATAACAGTTTTGATAAATATGGAGTTTTTTTTTTATTTTTACAGACGTACTGGCCCAAATTGGGCCTAGAGATAACATGGAGATTGGGGGGAATCCTAGCTTATCAGTTATGAGCAGCATGCTGGTGCACACTGCCCAACTGGTCCCACTTGCACCAGGAGGGACTCAGCAAACCAGAGCTTTGCTTAGCATATCATCCAAATAAGGGTGAGTCATACTCTCTTGTTTGTTTCTCTCCCAATAAACCAAAGGAAGAACCTAGTGTTCATGTCAGGTTTCATTCTTGGTTTGTTAGGGGAAAAGGAAACCAGAGAGGGAATTGCTTCGACGTTTGCATGACACACTCAGAAAACCATGGAATGAAGCTCTATGGTTTGTTTATTTAATTACTTCCTCTACAAGAAGGAGAGGCTGAACACTGTGCACAAGTACCAATAAGCCAGGTCATCCAAACTGGCCCACTGTCTGCTTTTCAACAGGTCTCAAAAGCACCAAATTGTTTCCAAATTGGGTAAAGTCCAGGTTTAATAGATTCAGAGGTAATTTAACTTCACCTTGGAGGAACACACTTACCCCTGAAGTGACCCCCCCCACTTCAATTCAGCCAAATCTGATATACATTTCTAGCATTTTAAAATTTGCCTTGAAAAAGACCAGAAGTAAATAGACTTGATTAAGAACTGATAAGACAGATTCCATACAACCATTCACAATTAGAAACTTAGGTGCTATGCTAAGTGAAGTTTGGGAAGTCTTCAAAGGCACATGCATATATGACATAATATGTTTGACGGATGTGAGCACGGTGCTTTATGTACTTTCTTTGAATTAAGCTCTGCTGCTTGAAGCACAGTCATCAGCTAATATCATATAAACTCAAATGAAAAACAGAACAAGGACTCCTCTGAATATTGGGACATTTCATACTATTCTCAAATATTCCTGGTGCACTTACACAGACATTGTTAGTTGTACAAGTCAGAAGAAGTGGGGCTATTTTCCATGGCAAAAAAACCCCCTAATACAGTAGGACCCCCGTATCCACTGGGGATTGGTTCTGGGGAGCCCTGTAGATACCGAAAACCGTGGATAATAGTGAATGCCATTGAAAATAATGGGACTTCCAGTTTAAAATACCATAGAGTTGCCTTGGAGGACCTAGAAAATGGCTAGAGATGACACTAGAAAGACTCTATGGTAGGTGTGCTGTTTTGTGTCCCATGGATAATTGAATAAGTGGATAATGAATCAGTGGGTACGGGGATCCTACTGTAATTTTATTACTGCACAAAAAGCATCATTTTAGCCCGATCTTTATATAGGTAAGGAATATGTTTTTTTTTTTTAATCAAACATGCCATATTGTCAGATTTTACTTATTGTTTACAAGGAGATGTACTGGAGTACTGTACATTGTTGTGCTTGATGTCATAGCCAAGGCTGAATTCTCCTTGGCTTAAAACAAACAAACAAACAGTTTTGAATTGAGGAAGAGAATTTGAAAGCGTGTTTATATTGTTCAAATCAATGGACAAATAAATTCTAAAGACAACCTGTTCTGGATAGCCTGTAAAGTCTCCTTTAATCCCACTTCCATATTCTAGGATAATTTTTAAAAAGAAAAAAAATGTGATTCTCTGCAGACAGGATTCTTTAGTCTATTAAACAAGAGGAAGTCAAAGCAAAGAGATTTGAGGAAGACTGAGCAGAAAGTACAAAGAGGTTAAAAAGTCCAGTTTCATTTTCTGTTTGCCAGCTTTTTAATGCTGTGACTGAAAAGAAAATGAACTCTTAATGTTCTACTGCAAAAATACTTTTTAAAAAGTGTGACAGAAATTAAGTCGAACACTTACAGTAACTGAGTAAGATTTCCAATCCAAGCCTCACCTAATAAAATCCACTTATCTATCTATCAAATGGTGTAAACCTGGTGGGGCTTACACCATTTGGAGTGGAAAGACATATCTACCAAAGTTGCTTTAAAATAATTAGAAAGCGTTCATGCTTTCTAATTATTTTAAAGCAACTTTGATAGATATGTCTTTCCACTCCAAATGGTGTAAGCCCCACCAGGTTCAACGGGATTCACTTGCCACTTGACCTGGTTAATACATAACTCTGTCATAGGTTGACTTCACCAGACTTGATGTTGAAAGGACTATCAGATTTTCAGCAAATCAAACAGTTTTCAATAGAAACTGTTCAAATATTTAGTAATACATAGTAATGTTAGAACTATCCCTTAGTCTCTAACCAGAGATCCACAAATGCAGTCACCAGCAGAAACTGCAAATCCTTCTGGTAACAAATTTCTTTCTGATCACCTAGTTCAAGGTGGTTCACTTCTCCCTTCCTCAAGTTCATCCGAACTGAAAATTTAAGACAGGATTCACTTCAAACTGTTTGGGAGAGACAAATTCTGCCTATCCTGCCAATATTCTTTAATTTTGCTGAAAATTTTGAGAACAGGTCAGCTCAGTCCCTCACTACAAACCAAGCTCTGATCACTGGGGAGCAATGAGAATATCAGTGCTTTCAAGTGTTTCCAAAACTGGCCAGGACAGATCAGATCCTCCCAGGAAAACCTACAAATAACGGAAGGTCCTGAGGAAGGGAAGGAGTCAGAAGTAACCACCAAGAATTGCTGGTTAAAAAAAAAAAAAAAAAAAGGAAAACTAAAAATTGTGGATCCTGGTTCTAATATTTATGGCTTTTTCACTTTTAAACAAGTTTCTAACAAATGAGATTTCATTTGAAAAACAGCTTTACCATGAAAATGCTGTAGTCAAACCATCAAAAAGAACAAACGACTCAGTCATTCACTAAAATGAGAGATAAAAAGAAAAAGTCCAATGGAGTGTAACAATTGCTTTCAATCAACCAGGTAGAAAGTTCTGGTTTTTATCTTACACTCATGAGCTGGCTGTTTTTTTTTCCTCAAGGGCACTGATGTGCTATATATTAGTAACTTAAGTACATGTGGACAGGTAGCCTAAAATAATGTAGATCTGCTTGTTATGCTGAAGTGAAACATCAGTTTTAAAAATTTTTTGGTTTTATGCAGGTACAGTATTTGCCTTTCTACCTATAACCTTTATAAGCCATAACAGGATTAATTGAATATTTAAATGACTTTACATGGTTGTTCAAACTTGAATGATGTCTGAATTATAGAGCACGAAAGAATGGTAGAATTCTATCTTCTTTTCTGGTTTCTTAATAAAAGCAAGAAAGCTTGATGTGTTTTACTTGGCTACTTAGAGCACAACTGGAAACACAAAGACAAATTCTATTTTGATTCTAAACCAATTAGATGTCTGTTCTCAAAGAATACATGGATATCTAATCTAGATGGACAGAACTGTCAGCCTCTTCTATCATCTTTGAAAGTAAATATAAGATAATGTGGGGATAAATTACTCAATACTACTGGAAGCTAAGTAGGGTCAGCCCTGGTTAGTACTTGGATGGGAGGCTGCCAACAAATACCAGGTTCTGTAGTCTATATTTTAGAGGAAGGAACTGGCAAAACCACCTCTGTGTATTCCTTGCCTAAGAAAACCCTATAAAATTCATGAGGTTGCCACAAGTCGACGGGGGACTTGAATGTACATACACACACACACAAGATACTTATTTCAAGGGACCTTAGCACAATGGACTCTTGTGCATGTTTAACCTGAATACTGAGTAGCAGTATCAGAAGGAGGAGCCCACTTCACACTGCTCAAAAGCAAACTACAACAAAAAGCTACACCCCAATTAAGGTGCAGTGCTATTGCACCATACAATCTGAGCACTAAGAAACACTGCCCACAACCACAGTATAACTAGCTACACCAGACAGAAAGAAGTATGAATTAATTTGAGCTCTTGATTTTCTAACTCCAGCTGTTAGAAAGCCTGATAACCATAAGGTGTCACATATGTGCCTCCACAGATTAGGAAAAGGCAATGTGTCCATTTCTGTGGACAAGAGTGTACCATGATTGCACAGTTTGGGATTTGGGGTGGAAGCTAACACCTGGACCAACTAGCTAGAAAACATGGATGTTTCCAACTTCATTCCAAAGGGTGGATACAACTAATGATAACAACAAGTTCAACCCCAATGTTTAACAGGTTATTTGCTTACTTGGAAATGGGCGACTTGACTCTTTCTACACATATGGGGTAAAACCTATTAAAAATAGCTTCTAAAAATAGTTGTTTTTTTCAGATAAATTTACATCTTCATCTGAACACAGTCCAGCAGCATAAAAACTTAAGGGATCTGTAATATTATGTAAGAGATGTTAATATACCTACAATTGTGCATGGATTAAGAGCTCACTTCCATTGAAATTTGTTAAGTTCAAGAACTCAAAAGACAAAAAACAACAAATAGGTTTTATATAGTTTATAACTAACTGCTCGTCTTTCCAATTCCTATTTATAGGTCTTCTCCCAGAAATGTTTTTTTTTTAAATTCTAGTGCACAAACAAAATCACTGAACGAACTGCAAACTATGTCCCACAGCTGAACTCTCTCATGATTTCTCACAAGTACTACACTCTGTTTTTTTTTCCTCATGAACCTCCTCACTCTATGCCTAAATAATCAGTGCTTATCCCACAAGTGACTTGACAGCAGCTGTACATTGTGGCTAGAAGGCAGACTTGTACAATGGAGGAAAATGAAGCAAGCATGCCATTCAAACACAAGAACTGGGGTATATGCCAGTACTCACGAGTGAAAGTTCACTACAGGCTGGCTGTCTTTATTACAGAGACCTACAAGATCCATGCTTGCAAGAATAGGAAGTGCAAAGATATTATTAAAGTGGACATGGTGCTCATGATACGCTACTGCGTTTCAGGCAGAACTAGTTCTAACTTAATTTAAAAAGCTATTACAAGTCTATACACCCAAAATGATTTAAATGTGAGGGCTAAATATTTTTAGATGCAAAGCATTCTTATTTGTGGACGATAGCTGAGAAAAAAATTCTACTATCAAAAATAATAATAATAATAATAATAACTTTATTTTTGTACCCCACCTTTTGTCTATTAGGCTATCAAGGCAGCTCACAACAACTGAATAGAAAACAAACAATTCCATAACAACAGTAATAGCTTAAAACAGTTTACCCCCCTTAAAATTACATATAATAATACATATATTTAAAAACAATTGGCAAAAGGATCCAAACAGAAGGATTATGCAATTCTGTCCCATTTACAGAGTCCAATGTTAATAGTCATGAAAGAAAACTGAAACCCCAATGCTCTCTTTTGAATACTTAACATAACATGACAACACTATGCAGTTTTTGAAAAACTGGACACTAGAGAACAAACATACTGTACTTCTGTCCTCCTGAAGTGGCCTACTCCTAGAAACACCTAAATTGCAATGTTTTTACTCAACTGAAGTAAAAAAAAAACACCCAAGTAAATAACCCCAAAAGTAAATAACCCCAAAAGACTGGTGTCACTGCTATTATTCAAACAGTTTAGGCAGCAATAGTTAATTGTGACATAAACTGCATGTTTCTGGTTTCCAATCTATAGGAATCATACAAGCTGGAAATAAATACAAAGGGAGACTGTGGAAGAAAAGAGTCCACAGCACTGAGGTAGCAGTGCTGATGACTCGGCAGATGCTACTTTCAAGTACAGTACAAAACATAAAGATACATGGACTTTAAAATAAAATCCTGTATACATGCAATATATAGTAAGCATACCTTATTACCTCATTCTAAATACAAACCACTGGTGCTCAAAAATAATAGATAATATTAACACAACTGGTGTAATGTTGTACCTGGAAGTAAGGCATGGCGACCCACTTCAAACATGACCACGTTTCCTCACAGAAAGTGCCTTCTGATTGGAAACATCATGCAAGCTATACATAAATTGACAAGGCTTTCCAAAAAGTGTACACAGAAACATATGTATGTTCTACTTTCACATCTAAAAACCTGCACTCACCTTTTATCCCTTTCCTCACAACCTAAAAGGCATACTGAATCAGAGCAAAGGCTACTGTGTACTCCAGCCTTCTCCTCTCATGGCAGGCAACCAGCTGTCTCTTAGGAAATAGGCAAGTAAGACAGAAGGCAAAGCAAAGCATTCCCTAAGCTGCCTTTGATAACAGGAAGTTTACACAGTACAGTTGGTCAAGACTCGGAAGTTTTTTCTGTATCAAATGACTGCTCAAAGTAGCACCAAGCCTGCCACGTTTGAAATAGCTGCGAACCCTTTACACTGCTTTCCCAAACCACCCCTTGAAAGTGGTTTAGTATCTTGTCCCTGGGCCTGCGGGCCTCGCTCCTTTGTGCTCTCTTCCAGACAAAGACACCCCCCCCTCTTTCCTCGGGAAGATATCGCCCCACCTCCAGCACCATCCCAGTTGGTTTCCCCCGGATCCTCGGCTCGCCTATGCTCTTACTAGGGAGCAACTATGGAGATTTTCAGACTACACTGTTATAGTGTTACTATTCCACTTTACCTGCTCTGGTCTTCCTCCTGTGGAATTCCTGGGTTTGTAGTTTAGTGAGGCCTAAGATCTCTCTGACTGAGAGTTGTAAATGCCCCTCTCTAAACTGCAAATCCCAGGATTCAACAGGAGGCAGCCATAGCAAATAAAGTGGAATAGTAACACTACAACAATGTTGTCTGAAAATCTAGTATGTGAAGTCGAAGGCTTTCACAGCTGGCATCCATAGATTTTCCTTGGTTTTCTTTTTCCCGGGCTGTGAGGCTGTGTTCTGGAAGAGTTTCTTTCTGACGTTTCGCCTGCGTCTGTGGCTGGCATCTTCAGAAAATGGTTCGGTAGGTGCGTGTGTGGAGTTTATATGCTGTGAACCTCTGTTGGGGAGAATATTTAAATCTGTGTAATTGAATGGTTAGTTTCTGGGTATAGAAATGCAAGGAGGATTAGTGTCATCAGGAACGTCAGGAAGAAACTCTTCCAGAACTCGGCCTCACAGCCCGGAAAAAAACCAAGGGAAATCTTCGGGAGCAACTCCCTCTGAGCGACACAGGCCTGCCTGAGGCCCCCTCCCCGCCAAACCCACCCTCCCGAAAGGAGAACGCGGGAGAGGGGAAGACAGAGAGAGGGGAGGCCGCTGCCTCCGCCTGGCAGGCCTTCCTCCTTCGGCGAGGCAAGCGCTGCGCCCGCGTCAGCAGCCGGGCTGCGGGTGAGTAACGACGCAAAGGCTCCGCGCGGACGCCGGCTCTCCCTCAGCCAGCGGGGGGGGGGAACCAGTCGCCCCTTTCCCGAAACACCCACTAGTCCCCCCCAAAAAAAACCACCCCCACACGGCTCGGTGGTACCGGCCACGCCCCTCCCTCCCCCCGCTGGCCGCCTCACCTGCCGGATGCTGCTGGTCTCTGGCACGGCGAACTCTTCTTTCTCTTTGGGGGTTTTCACGGTGACTTTAATGATCCGCGGCTCCGAGGCCGAGGCGGCCGAGGGGGCCGGGGCGGGGGCCTCGTTGGGGCTCTGGGGCCCAGGGGGGCTCTCGCCGCTCTCAGACATGGCGCGCGAGCGGAAAGGGGGGAGGAGGAAGAGGAGGAGGACAGGCCGCCTCAGGCTCGTTAGCCAGGCCGCGCAGCGAATGCTGGGTAACGCCGACCCTCCCCTCTTCCTCCTCCTCCTCCTCTTCTTTTTCTTCTTCTTGGCCGCCCCCTCCTCCTCTCTCGCGCCCACCCCAACGCTCTCAAAGCTTCCTCGCTCTCCGAGAGTTCAACGGAAACAGTCCGGCTCAACTCTCTGGCGCCGGGTGATGACGTCAGGGATCGGGGAAGTTACTAGAAAAAGGGGAGCCGACTTGGCCGGCGCTAGGCAAAGGGATGGTATTGTAAGAGATGCGCGCATGTGCAAAAGGAAGCTTCACTCCCCCCATCCCAGCACCTCGGGATTCCGATTTCACTGCGCAAGCGCGGTTGTAATGAAAAGTCCCGGCTGGCGTTCTCAGATAGGCGGTGGTTTTGCGGCTGCGCAGAGAAATCCTTGGGCGGGGACCGTGGGCGGCAGTGGCGTAGTTTTTTTTCCTCAGAGCGGCTGGAGCCTCATTTGAACAGCGTGTCCTTCCGTAGTGGAAAGTCAGTGAGACTTACTGTGGTGATCAAAGTCAGCACGCACTGGGATCGAAGAGATTGCCTGATCATACTTATCACATGGACAGATGCATTCATATATACAGTTGTCTCTCCATATCCGCTGGGGTTTGGTTCCAGGACCCCTCCCCCCGTGGATACCCAAATCCGTGAATACTCGAGTCCCATTATAGCCAATGGCATAGCAAAATGGTGTCCTTATATAAGATGGCAAAATCAAGGTTTGCTTTTTGGATTATTATTTTTTAAAGACTATTTTCAAGCCGTGAATACTTAAATCCGTGGATACCAAATCCGTGGATGCGGAGGGAGGGTCAGGGATGGAGAAAATGCAACAGCCCCCTCTGGTTATTTTTTTGGGGTGGGTGGGGAGATGACATTTTTGGACTTTAACCTATATCAGCCCTAGCCAGTACAGCAGTGGTGAAGAATGCTGAAATTTGCAATCCAACATCACAAGGGCTACATGACACCTACCCCTCTTTTTTTTTATGGCCTCAATTTTGGCTTTCCAGATGTTTTGGGCTTCACTGAGAACCCGCAGCTTGGTTATACTGCCTGGGACTTATGGATTTTGTCTAAAACAATTGGAGGATCAAATATTTAAGAACCACTGGCCAAGAAAATATTAGCCTGCTTTGCATCTCACAACTATCAACTGCTTGAGTGATGCCAGTAAAATTTCTGCGTGGTTGACTCACCCTTTAAATAATTAGAGATAGAAAAGCAGCAGCATCTTCCATTTCCCCTTCTCTCCTCCCAGGAAACTATTGCAGCAAAGAAAATAAATGCTTACTTATGGCTTCATCTTATAGCAGTTGTGGCTACAGCTTTGCATAACAAAAGTTGTATTTGTACTGATAAACTGGGGTATCTTTGGTCCACAATTCTGGTATCTTTGGATAGCTGTGATGAGAGCTGTAGGTAAAACATCTCAAGAAGCTCAGTAACTGCCAGTAAGTCTGCCATATTAGCTTTCTACCTGCTGCTATAATTGTGCTTTTAACTTGGCTGGGAATGAAGGGTGCATAGGAGCTCCTCCCCAATTTACAATTATTTAAGTACCAATGGCAACCATCTTGGTTAATATCACAGTTGTAATTCTGTGCAACATTTATTTGGAAATAAGTTCAGCTGAATATGTGGAATGTCATGTAAATACAATTAGGATCAGGGGGCTTTACCCAAAGATGTGACAACAGAAGAACCATACACACTGAGGGAGAAAAGTATTATACAGTTTCAAAGCAGAGCTGGGAAACATCTAGTTAATTAACTGATTATGTGATTAATTTGTTGATACTTTCTAGTCATTTTAACTAACTCACTAAAGCCCCCAAACAATAGTCAGGGTTAAAAATATGCTTTACTGAACTAGATTATTAAAATTCATTACACTGGGTGCCTCTCCCTTTCTCAGAATTGGTATATCAGAAAGGCATGCTGCTTCAGAATAAGTACTAAAACAAGTACTCTGGCTTTTCTTCGCAAAAGAAGATTCAGGAAGGACTCATCCCAGGCTTTCTGCAAGTGCGCTGATGACTAAAAAGGCCAATCCCGAGATAAACAAGTCCAGTTGCAGAAAGCACAGCAGAAGGTCTCCTTGGGTGATATTTCCGGGTTGTGATTCTTTCTGCGTTGTCGTTTCTCTTCAAGACTTGTTCTGCATGAGTTCTCAAATAAGGCTGCAGCATTGTGGATAGTGCGTCTCCATGTCTCCCGATGTGAGGCCAGGGCGGACCATTGTTGGTGATCAGTTTGGCTGAGCCTGAGATGTTGTTTCAGGGAGTCCTTGTATCGCTTTTTTGGAGCACCCCTCTTACACTGACCTGTGGCAAGTTCACCATAGAGTACTATTTTTGGGAGGCGATGGTCCTCCATCCTAGAAATGTGCCCTGCCCAGCGCAGCTGTGTTCTCAATATCATGGCCTCAATGCTGGTGATCCCTGCTTGCTCTAGGACAGCAACATTCATCACATAGTCAGTCCAGTGTATATTTAGGATTGTGCGTATACAGCACTGATGAAAGCGTTCGAGGAGCTGTAGGTGGTGGCGATAGGTGACCCATGTTTCAGATCCATAAAAGAGAATAGACAGTACAATGGCTCTATACATACTGATTTTTGTGCTTCGCCTCAGGTGTTTATTACTCCAGACATTTTTGTGAAGTCTTCCAAATGTGCTATATGCCTTTGCTAATCTGTGATTGATCTCTTTTGTCAATCTTGGTATCTGAGGAGATGATGCTTCCCAGGTAGGTGAACTGCTGAACAGACTTGAGCACAGAGTTGCCGATGGCAGTGTGGGGATGGTGGTGTTCGTCCTGTGGTGCACGCTGGTCAAGAACTTCCGTTTTCCTCAGGTTGACTTCCAGCCCAAACAGCTCTGCAGCTGTTGCAAAGCAGGATGTTAGGCGCTGCAGAGCTGCTTCTGTGTGGACCACAAGGGCAGCATCATCAGCAAAGAGCAGCTCACGGACTAGATAGTTTAGAGTCTTAGATTGGAGGAAATGGATCGGGTAGCTGTGGTGTTACCTCTGTTTACAAGATGTTGTTGCTAATTTGGAATTTTGGGGATTAGGATTTTTTTATTGGAATAAGACCAATTATCTTTAAAGGAAGCTTTGAGGAAAAGCTCAATGTTATGCTATCTGTATTTTCACGTTAGCTTGCTTTGATGTAATTTCATATCCCTGCGTTAAGTTGCTAGCTGCACATTTTTGATCTTAGTTGATTGAGTGTATCACAGACAGATGGTTAGCAAATGGTTAACTATGCCTACATGACTCTTAAACTATAAAAGGTGTAACCCTGAATGGGGGGTGAGCCTGCCTGCATTCTTTTCCTGATGTCTCTGTCCAAGATGCAGCCTCGAGGAGCAGCCTGCATTCTTTTCCTAATGTCTCTGTGTTAGCCTGCAACCTCTGAATAAATCTGTGGCATTCTGCTCATTTTCACCATGCTTCTGTGTCATTTGCTGTAACACTTGGCTTGGCTGTGTTCTGCAGGTCTGTCGGAAGACAATTGCCATAGGGAGGGCCTCTTTAATGCCAACACTGATGTAGCGATATTGTCAAAGCTTGTCAGGCTGCAAAGATGACAGCGTTTGGACTGCAGCAACAAAAACCGTTCCGGTCCACATGGAAAAGAGTGTCATCTTCATTCTCTAGGTCAAAGTCACTAATGAGGACTTCTCAGATGCCATTGGAATATTCATTATCTCGACAGAGGCACCCATTTAAACAGCAAAAATATAAACAGTCATCCGGCTTTTTGAGGTTGCAAATTTGACTTTTTGGAGAAGATGACATCACAGCCACTCTTTTATCTGTGAAGCACATTTCTACCTTGGGCCCCAAAACAGCACTCCATTATGCCACCTGGTGGAACATCACCCCAGACTCTCAGGTACTCACCATTATCTGTCTGGACGATGTCATAAGAGTTCTTAAGTATTCCACCCGTTGGCATATTTCATCATAACCCTCCATCCAGTGTCCTGTTGGAAGAGGCCACTACATTGCTAGAGAAAGATGCTGTGGAGAAGGTTCCAGGTATTTCTCCCAGTATTTTACAGTTCCACAGAGAGATGGTGGGCTATGACCTATCCTGGACCTTCTGTAGTGTTAGCAGATACGTGAAACTTTAAGAAATTCAAAATGGCGATGCTGCACTCCATTCTGCCCTTCCTTTGCAGAGGAGACTGGTTCACGTCAATAGATTTTCGCGATGCCTATGAGTACTTTCATACTGGAATAAGGCCGCAACATTGTTAGTTCCTCAAGTTCGCCATAAGGAAAGATCTCTATCAGTACAAGGTCCTACCCTTCAGTCTCTTGATAGCACCCAGGATCTTCATGAAGTACATGTTGGTGGTGATTTCAATCCACAGAACTAAGGATGTCTAAGACTTCCCATATTTCAACAGTTGGCTACTGGTGTCATCCTCCTGGTGGAAATGCTATTCTGCAACATCCACCTAACTTTATCCTTCAAGGTCTGGGGCTCAATATCAACTGAAAGAAGTCTGTTCTAGAACTGACAAGGGTGATCAACTTCACTGGCACAACTCCAAGGGGGGACATGCTTATTTCTCACTCAACACAGCAAAGATGATCATAGGCAGGGTTCAAGCCACACTCTCTCAACAATAGCAGTCTCTTTTGCCTGGCACAACTGTGTTTCTACGGAGATGGTCTGGATCTCTGATTTGTTTCCTCCTTTTCTGCTGTTAGAGAAGGTAATAGTAAAATTGGCAATGGATCTGCCATTCTGATCACTTCTTATTGGTCAAGACAGCTGTGGTTTGCTCCATTACTCCACCTTTCCAGGGCAGGCACATGTGCCTACCTCAAATGTCGAATATATTGTCACATTCCCATGGGCAGGTGCTCCACCCAGATCTCAAAATGCCAGAGCTCATGGTGTGGAGAATAGTGCCATGACTTCTAGACTTGCAGCAGTCCTTGCAGCCTCCAGAAAGGACACCACTATGAGATCTTATGACTATTAATGGAGAAAATGCTGCACATTTGCAACAATATCGGACCCCACTTTTCCTACAGCTGAGTCCACTGTGCATCATTTCCTACCGCATTTACGAGTATCGAGGCATACTTGTCAATCTGGTAATGTCTGACAAAGGAAGATGGAGAAGACCAAGTGGCTGCTTTACAAATCTCCCCTAAAGAAGCTGAAGTGCCTAATGTTGCTGATGTAGCAGCACCGTTGGTTGAATGAGCCTGCACCCCACCAGGAATAGGTAGAGAACTATTAACATAAGCAGCCTCAATGCACATGTGCAAACACCTTGCAATGGTAGAAGAGGAAACCTTCCTCCCCAAAGAAGCTTTAGCAAAGGAAACAAACGAAGAATCTGACTTTCGGAACTCTCGAGTTCTATCCAAATAACATTTAAGAGCTCTCCTCACATCCAACCAGTGCCAATTCTTTTCCTGAACTGAAGATGGATTGGGAGAAAAAGAAGGAAGAACTAACTTCTGAGTTCTGTGAAAAACCAAATTAACCTTTGAACAAAAGGGTCTAAATGAAGAACCACTGAATCCTGGTTGAAAGCATATAATTCCTCTCTAACAGTTAAAGCTCCTAGCTCGGAAACTCGACATGCAGTAGTAATGGCAACTAAAAAAGGTGACCTTAAGAGAAAGAAACTGTAGGTCAACAGAATGCAAAGGTTCAAACAGAGCCTTAATCAAGGCCCGTAAGACTACATGCAAGCGCCAAGAGGGAAAATGATGAATTGTGGGTGGTTTCAGTAGTGCAACTCGTTTTAAAAAACTGCAGACATGTGGATGAGATGCTAAAGAGTTATTCTGCACACCCTTCAAGATGGAACCCAAAACAGAAACATGACATCTCAAACTGTGAGCACTCAGACCATTCTGAAGCCCAGACTGTAAAAAGGCTAACACAGTACCCACTGAAGCCTTTTGGGGTAAAATTACCTTAAAATGACTCCACCTACAAAAAGCCCTCCAAGTGGATTCGTATAAGCGAATCATAGAAGGCCTCCTAGCAGCTAAAACAGTTGGCCTGGCAACTCAGAACTCCCGGTAGATATTCAGCCTGAATTGAAAGTAGATGAGTCTCTTCCCAATGAAACAGATGAAAGGTCTTGTTCATGAGGGATAGAGATCTCGTTCCTCCCTGTCTGTTAATGGGGGCCTTGTAGAGATGTCCATCTGGACCAACACATGACAAGTTTGAATATGTGGAAGCAATTGGATTAGGGCCAAACGAATCACCTGAAGCTCCAGAAAGTTTTTGCTATGCAGATGGTCTGCAGGAGACCACACATCCTGGACCATCTGACCCTGACAATGTGCACCCCAACTGCTCAGAGAAGCGTCGGTGGTCACCACTATCCTTTGGAGTTCCCTGATTGGTAGACCTACCAGCAGGATCTCTGTCAACCACCAGATGAGAGACTCCCTCACTGTTTCCAACAAAGTCAGTAACATAGGGGATTTCACAGCAATCTGATTTTGAAAAGGTAGAAAAAACCACTGCAAGACCCTCAGGTGAATTCTGGCCCATGGTACAAAATCGATACACACCACCATGAGAGCCGATAATTTTGTAAAGGTCATCAGTGGTGTTCTTTGTTAACTCAACACTTGGGACACTAACTGTTGCAACTTTTCTTTCCTGTCCCTTGGCAAAAAGACCCAATAAGAGTATTGACGATGTTCCCCAAAATGTTGCAATCATTGAACTAGGTCTAAATGACTCTTCTGCCTGTTCACAGTGAAGCCATGGGATTTGAGACAATGAATGGTCCTCTCCACAACTTGTCTGGCCTTCAAACAAGATGACACCCGAATTAGCAGATTGTCCAAGTACGGATGTACATGCATGCCCTGAAGCCTGAGGTGTGACACCAAGACCACAAGAACCTTCGTGAACACCCTGGGCAATGCTGAAAGACCGAAAAGGAGAGCCTGATACTGAAAATGCCAGTCCTGATAAGCAAACCTGAGAAAGCACCTGTGAGTCAGATGTATTAGGATGTGGAGATTTGCTTTCCGTAAATCCAAAGAGGCTAGAAAATCCCCCTCTCTGACACTTTTCAATATTGTCCGAAGGGTCTCCATATGGAATTTGTATTGGGCAACCTAATTGTTGACTCTCCTTAGATTCAGAATAGCCCTCTATTCTTTGTTCTTTTTTGGAACTAGAAAAAGAAGGGAGTAACAACCAAAGAATCTCTCCAAGTCCAGAACCAGTTCTATAGCTTAAATCTGTAAGAGATGATCTATTGTCTACAACATAAGAGCATGTTTCACTCTCATTCTGGGTTGACAAGACTGGATAAATAGTGGTGGAGGCAGCGCCTGAAAATCTATGGTGTAACCAAGACTGTCTGTCCTGAGAACCCAGGCATCTGTTGTAATGGACACCCAAAGAGGGGCGAACTGAAACAGCTGTATGCCCACCTGAAGGGTTGGACAGTCAAAGTGGCCGCCCAGCCTTGCCCCCTTGTTTGTTAGACTGGGAGGTACTGGCTTTGTTAAAGGAACTGTTGTGACCACTGGAGGTTCCTTTAGAAGCACCCAAAGAGGACCGGAATGGTCTAAAATCTCTGTGGGAGTATTGGCCTCTAGAACCACGAAAGAATTGTTGAGGTGAACGAAAAGGCTTGAGTTCTTCGTTCTTTGGTAAAGATGGAAGAGCCTTCTTTTTTCCTTCGTCTCCACAAGAACATCGTCCAAGGAGTCACCACCTTGGAACCTGTAAATGGGCAATTAGAAAGGTTTGCTTTTGCCTTAGTGTCAGCATTCCAATTTTGAGCCATAAGTGGTGACAAGCTGCCACATTAGCCACTAAGGAATGGGAGGAAAATTGCATAGCATCCAGGCTAGCATCTGTCATAGAGGCCAAGGCTTTAGCCAACTTATTGAGACCCTGATGGAATTTAGTTTCCCCCTGGGGCAAAACAGAAAGGAGGTCCTTAGAACATCTTACCGCTGTCCTAGCAAAAAAAGGTGGCAGTCAAAGCCCTGATGGCTAGGGCAGCAGCCTCAAGGGACCTACAGAAGAAGATATCCACCTGTTTGTCCTCAGGACTTTTTAGGGTGTCATTGCCATGCTAAGGAAGAAGAGCCCAAAACCAAACCTGCCACCAGGTCATCAATGGGAGGCAGTTTAAGCTTGTCCATAACCTCAGTAGGTAAGGTGTAGAACAACTTAGCCACTGAGGGTGAAGCCTTAGCAGCACCAGGGTGCAGCCACTCTCCCTCCATCACATCCTTAAACATGGTAAGAAAGGAAATGACTTGATGGTCAGTTCTTTCCTTTGCTCTCAATTCTGGAATCCCCATCTCTTCCAAGGGCAAAACAGAGGGTGTCAATCCAAGAGATTTCTGAACCTTCCGCACCAGTAACTGGAAGCTGCCTGCTTCAAAAAGCCTCAGAGAAACTTGATCCGTGCAGAGATTACCTTCCTCCGGGGATAATTTCTCCCTCCTCCTTATCAGAGGCTATGACAGAGACCTCTGAATCTCCTTCCTCCCAGGAAGTCACAATCATATTTTTCTGCTTCTTCCTCACTTTACGTGGAGGAGCAGAATCTACATGTTGAGAGGGAATGGGCTCATTACCCTCCTGAAAAGGAAGAGGCTGAGCCAAAGGGGAGACAGGCCATTTGCGCTTGCCATGTGTGTGGCCTGATTCAGGAGGCAGGGAAGCTCCGCCCCCACTGGGGCCTTTTGGGTACAGAGCCTCTGTCCCTGTAGGTGCTGCTTTCAGGGCCTAATCCAATGCTTTCCCCCCTGAACTGCCCACCACGTGATCAAAGTGATCCAATCGACCAGCTGCAGGGGCAGTTCAGTACTATCGGCCACGGGGGCAGGGGGAGGAAATGATTTAGTACTTACACACCTGTCTAGAGGTGTCTGTTGCCCCCACCACCACTGTTTCTAAAGCCTCTGCTGTGTGGCCCGCCATGGAGACCAGGGCCGCATCATGATCCGTCACCAGAGCAGCAAATCCCAGGGAGCTAACGGCTGAACCTCCAGAGAGGTCAGCCTGCTCCCTTGCCATCCTCTGCCCTGCTAAGGACAAGAGCCCTGAGGATTCTGTCTCATCCTCAGACAAAAGGCCTGAGACTGGGAGTACTGGCTGCAAAGCTGGCCACCCGGGGAATAGTAGTCCTGAAGTGCTTGAAAAAAGGCCCTGAAGAACAACCAGTTCACTCACTGCGAGGCAGGACAGAACTGGGAGGGTTGGACTGGCTCTCCTTCCTAGGATAAGATAAATTTCATTGGTTGATGGCCCTGCCTGTCTTCACTGGAGGAGGAGCCAAACCCGGTCTAAGGACTCCTTCCCCACACTGCTGGAAAACCATCAATTTCTGTGGAAAGGTCTCTAGTGTCTCAATGTGGGCAAAGCACTTGCTTTCTACATTCAGTGCACTGCAGCCTTTTATCAGTCTAACAGGCTATTCGTCTGTTATGGTTGCCCTAAGAAGGGATGTCAAGTCTCCTTTCAATGACTTTCTAAGTTGATTGTTCAAGCAATAAGACTCACCTACGAACTGGATAAGGAATCTGTGCTGACTGGGCTGACAGCAGACTACAAGAGCAGTTGTAGCATCAGCTGCTTTATTTTGAGGTGTTCTTTTATCTGACTTATGCAGAGCCGCTACATGATTATAGCTGTCCACATTTATCCATCACTATTTTGAGTGAGCTGTTTTGTCTTCTGTTCTTCAGTAACCTGACCCGCCATCTTCTGGTAAGCTTCACAGCCACCCATTCATGTGAGGCACAGAGACCATGAAGAACAGATTGCTTACCTGTAACTGTGGTTTGAGTGATCATTTGTGCCCTCACACAAACCCACCCTACACCCTCACTTTCAGGTCCCTGAAGATGTTATGGTGGACTATTAAATTGAGGGGATAGTAGCTTGGTGGGCAGGGACATGTGTGGTATGCAGAAGGGGGCAGGGTTCCCAGGAAGCTACTCAGCTCTGGAAGATACAAATGGGGTATCTGCGCATTTGTGAGAGCACAGATGACCACTTGAAGAATTACAGTTACAGGTAAGCATCCTGTTCTTTCTACACTTATTATAGACTATGGAATTATAGACACCAGGACCATAAAAATGACAAAATTTTTATTGACTGATGAAAAACTAGATGTAGCATTAGAACAAACTAGGTTTTGAGCATCACTGTATTATTAGTTTCCAGCTTCTCTTCTTTAAACTAGAAGTACAATAGACTGAATGTTCAGATTGTTAGTCAATTAAACTTTACTCCCCCTCCCAAAACTGCATAGTTAAGCAGTAGTACAAATATACATTTCTGCAAAACCCTGAAGAGTTTTTTTTTTCCTTTCCTCTGTGTTGCAAGTGTAATCACCTGCACTGGTCAGACTCTGAATTTCTTTTTCCTTTTCTTCCACCCTGTAAAAAAGAAAGGTTGGGGGAGGGGGAGAGAAGACAAGAAACACGTTATTAGAAATCAAGTATCAATAGAAGATAAAACATTTTCCCAGGAACAAGGTGTTTGCAAGGAAGCACTGGTGGTTTTTTTTTTTTTTTACTGCTACTACTTTCCACAAAAGCTGATAAGGAAGAAAGCCTCTCATTAAAAAAAAAAAAGTATTCTCTACAGGGCTTTTGTAGAAAGCAGAAGCAAGTAGCAGAGGAAAAGAATCACCCATACTTTCCTAAGATTTGAACTGGAAGGGCTAATATTTTACAAGTAGAGCTTTATCAGAAAGCAGAGGAGCATTCACTGGATCAGGGAGGAACACTCAGTATTGGCAGGTAGGCGAGTTAACACATGGAAGCTTCAGCAGGATTTATATTAACCCTCAGATACTTGGGTGGTATTCAACTACTGTCCATTCATCATCAGAGTGGGGAAGGGGTAGTTTACAGCAATTCCATCTTCTCAATTCATCTTTTCTAAAATCTGCTCTGGAGAAATGGGGTCAGGCCAGATAATGGGTGTGAGTGTTGAAAAAAGACTATAGTGAGGAGAGGGTACTGCAATTTTCTGCATTTTGATTATGCATGCCTTCCATCAGCAAAGGAAACGACAACCATCTTTTTTGTAGATTAATGTACACAAATACACAGGACTGAGAGTGAATATAGAGTAAGATAATTTAGAAAAAATATCTATATAGTTCTGGGATACAAAACACCCATGGTGTGCTGAATGACATTCAGTACACTAGCACACTGGACATAAGAGGGGGAAAGTGCATTAAAAGCATATTTTCAGAACATATTAAAGACCCAAGATTCTTTTTTAATCAAAATAGACTCTTGAATCAACAAAGATTTAGATCCTAAGGAAGTTCACTGAAGAAAAATCTTCTGTCATCTCCAACTCAATTTTGTGCAATTTTCTCTCTCCCTAGCAATCCCCACACTCCAACCTATGATACTGAAGAGGACCCCTTCTCTTCAGTAAGGACCCTTCTAAGGCTTCTCAAAGGTACACAGGTGGCTACAGAGAGGTAACATGCCCCCCCCCATTCCTTCTCTTAACTCTTCCCCATTCCCTCATCTTAGAATCTAATATTTTAAATAAATCCTAAATAGTTGTAAGTTACCTGATATTTTGTTAACTCTGCTTGGAGTAATTTCACTTTAGATCTTTCTTGTTCCAAAGCAGCGTGAAGACTGGTAACCTAAAAAAGAAAGGGGTTCAACAGTTGCCTTAGTCTGACAAAGGTTTTAGATCATTAACAGAAGTGATATTTTAAAGAGAATGAAGTTACATGCCCCATTAAAGCACTAATGGAAAAACTAAAGTTACTTTGCATATTATATTTTTGTCTCAAAATCCCAGGTTGATGAGGTAATTGCTCATAAAAGTGATGTGGTACACTTGTCACACATGGTACAGATTATCACAATATTTTGACAACTGTTGAAAGTCATATAAAGTAACTCCTCTAAAGAGAAAAATAAAGATTCAGCTGTCTTTTCTCCTAAAGGATTCAACTGCTGCTGTTCATGACAAATCTTTAGGAAACTGCAGCAGTCTCTGCAAGGTGAAACTAAAGTACTAGAAAAGAAATGAATTTTGCAACAACAAAAAACCCACCCCAAAACAAATCTCTGAACATATACTTATGTGCCTAGAAAGATTTCCATTTTCCTAAGCTTTCTGGATCCATTTTAGATATAGATTTTACTCTAATCTTTACACACATGAATAACAATAGTCTCAAACAACTGTTCAAACACAAGTAATGAGACATTTACTGTTATAAGAACTTGAGTTTTTAGCCATAGGAGATGGTTCAGAAGAAGTTAAATGGTTTTTCAGAATATGCCATATATGAACGTGAAGACTGCCATGCTAGATGAAATTAAATGTCTGTTTAAGCCAGGGTTGGGCAAAGGGCTGCGTAACATCTACTTTTTTGTGTTTGTTTTTTTTTTCTTAAAAAGGACCCTTTTGCCCTCTAGAAAGTACAGCAGACAATTTCATTGTGTTTTCACCTCCTTCCATATCTGTTTTAGATGTACATGGGAGGGACACAGATGTGAAGAACCAGAAAAAAAACCCAGAAAAATATTAAACCCCCCCCCCCGAGTCTTTTTTCCCTTGGAAAAGTGGAAAAAACCCAGCCCCTAGACTATAAAATATTTTCTTTTAGAATGATGAATAAATATTTAAGACAAGGTGTTCACATATTTACTGCCTCAAAACTATTTCTAAAAACTTTAAGAGTAAAATTTCTATATAAGACAACGTACAGTATCAGATCATTACAACTTCTGGCTTTAGTATCCATTTCTCAATTCTATTTATGTATGGGAATTAGTTCAAAAACATTTCATTCATGTTGATGGTTTCTTTTTTTTTTTTTTTAATTGGGGATTTTGTTTGCTCTTCATTAACTGGCATAACCAAAGAGGTTCATTATGGTTCAGGACCTAGTAGTTTCAGTTGTAACAACAACAACAACAACAACAACAACAACAAAAAGCTTAAGTGGATACTTAAGTTTAATTTTTGGTTCAAAATGCTGTTCAACCCAGTAGGGTTAGCTCCTTTGATAGTGTTGGATGGGTTTCCATCTAGATGGAGCAAAACTTTAAATGAGAAGCTAGGTAAATTGGGTTTTTCACAAATAATCATTTGGTCATGAGAAAGCAAAAAAGGAAATACATCAACGGATTATAGATAATGACATGCAACAACATCTAAAAGCAGCCTCTGTATCTCCTGATTTTAGAGATAATGGTAATGCCTTCAAGCTAGCTAACTATTTGAGTCTTCTAACCCTTCCAAAACACAGGGTAGCATTCACATTAGCAAAATTTAATGTTCTACCCTCAGCCCTATTGGAAGGGAGATACAATAGTATTCCCTATGCTGCACACACTTGTCCTTGTGGAATTGGTTCAGTGGAGACGATAGGCCACATGTTGTTATATTGTCCTTTTTACAATGGTTATCATCCAATTTTTATCTATCCAATTCTTAATCGTTTTCTTGGAAGAACAGATGCGTTTTATGTATCTTATCTGTTAGCGGACCACTGCCCATCAATAACAATAAGAGTGGCCAGTTTTTGTGCAGCAGCAATAGTATGCTGGCGTAAGATGATATCTTAAATTTTAATACTTTTTTTTAGTTTGTTTAAATAATTTTATAATGAATTTGTAGTCATTTATTTATATCTATATTGTTAAATTCTATTTTTAATATAATTTTCTAACTGAATTTCTAATTAATATCACATATTTTTATAACTGGATTATCTACTATGATGTTTATTTGTGTGTTACTATGATAGTTGATTGTTTATTTGATCTTTGATCAGTTGATCGTAATAAATTGAATTGAACAATAAAAAAGCAATTATTTTCTAAAAAAACTTACTTTTAATACATCAAACATGATATTTTTATATCTAACCAAGTGATATATAGTGCATGTTATGTTCCTGAAATAACAAAGAGACATTCAATCTGTAATGGGTGCTAATACCTGCACTACATTTTTGGTTCTTTGGAACATTTCTGTTTTTTCCAGGTCAAAAGATTAAAAAAAAAAAAGACAGGTTCCCACCCCGCCATGGATTCAACATTTCTGGAAATTTTACATTGCTAGAAAGGAGGGAACTTTTTTAAAAACTAGAAATGACTTTTGGTAATTTCTGGTTTTGGATCTCTGCCTCTGCTGCTTAAAATGCCTTGGGGGAGGCATGGTGAAATGGCTCCCTATGACTTGAGAGCATGAGGAATCTTTTCTAGTTTTTCAAAAAAGTGTATGTGTGTGAAAGAGGTCTTGAGGGGGCAAGTGTAATCCCTAGACCTCTGGTAGTAGCTCATTCTTGATACAGCCAAACATTCTGTCTCCAAGAGCAACAGCCAGATATTTATGAAAACTCATAAAAAAGAGAACAAGGAAGATGGCAATCTTTGTATCTGAGATTAGGAAAACAGAAGCACACACATTCAATTATTTTTTCAGTGTGCCAGGACAAGAACTATCTTTTCATATAAATATTACCTCAATATGCTTCCAGCTCAGGAGTACAAAAGCCTCATATGTTGGGCGCCAAGGGAGTGTGGTCCATGTGTTGGTGAGCCACTATGGCTGCCAAGTAGACCTTCAGAGAAGTGAGAAGGCTCTCCTCCTTCAGGTGTAGCAGGAATGACATCACTGCCTTCTTAGTGGTCAGCACCAATGGGAGACCCTCGCTTAGCAAAGGAGTCCTGTCACTTTAGAGTATAGGACTGATGGGCAAATAGTTTACGAGACAGAAGCAGCACAGACCAAATGTGCTCATCTAACACTTGCAGAGGTGCCATGTGGTCAGGCGAAAAGGCTTGAGATCCAGGTGCCCACCTGAGTGAGCAAAGTGGAGTAAAGCAGCCAGAGGTACTTGTGGCTTGACATCTGGAAAAGTGTTGCAAACCAGGGCTGTTGAGGCCACCAAGGGGATATGAGGACACAGTTTGACATGTTCTCCTGGATCTTAACTAGCACCCTTGCAATCAGGGGAAGAAGTTGAAACAAATAGAGCGGAGACCCCACCCAGTGCAGGAGAAAAGCAGCATTCGGTGAGCCATGTCCACAATCTGATCTATTGCAGAACTGTCACATTTGTGGTTTAGCCTGGAAGCGAACACATGTACCAACAGTCAGACCCACCAGCTTACTATCAGGTTGAAAGCAACCTGGGACAAACTTACTATCAGGTTGAAAGCAACCATTTGTGCGTCTTCACCACTGTCAGTTGCGGGTATCTGCAAGGAGATTGTCCTGTCTGGGAACATGTAGGGACAGGGGAAGGATGCATCTTGGAATGCACCAACCCCACACGTGCATGGTGAGTTCATTCATTGTGGATGAGTTAGTACTGCCTTGCTTGTTTATGTAGTACACCATAGTCATGTTGTCCGACAGCACCTGTACTACAGTGCCCTTGAAAGAACTCTCAAATGCGCTGAAGGCCTTCATTACCATGGCCATTTCCAGGGCATAGACGTGGCAGGTCTCTGGCTCTGACCATGCCCCTTGGACTATGAGGCTGGTGCAAAGTGCCCCACCTGGACCAAGATGTCCAACATCCCAATGGTCGTGAGTTGGGGAGGGTGAAATGGCATGCCTTTTGCCAGGTTGAGGGGACAAAGCCACCAGTGCAGTGATGTGCGGATGTAAGATGTGATCCGTAGTTTCTTTTGAAGGTAGTCCTTTCTCAGCTCGAACCAGAGCAGAAACCATAGCTGCAGAGGTCGAAGCTGAAACTATACACACAGGATAATAATTGTGGTGATGAAAAAGAGACCTAGTAGCCTCATAATGACTTGCGCTGGGACGTGGCTCATGTCCAGAATCCAAGTGATGAAGCACTAAATGGTGTCACCCTCTCTGGAAGAAGGAACACTCAGACAAGTATAGAGTCCAAGATCGTTCCTATGAAGGGAAGTGATTGGGAAGGGGTGAGATAGGACTTCTCCATGTTCATCTAAAGACAGAGGCTGATGAGAAGAGAGTGGGTTCTGCCTATGTCTCTGCACAATTTGTGCTCTGTTGAGGCCATGACAAGCCAATCATCATCCTTATCCTCTTGGTTCTGAGTTGAGAAGTGATCACCACCATCACTTTCGTGAATACCTGAGAAGCATGCCAAAGGGGAGGAGCTTGTACTGATACAGCTTGTGCTTGACTATGAAATGCAAATACTCTTGTGTTGAGTGCAGATGTCAACGTAAAAATAGGTATTTTGTAGGTCCAGGGAGGCGAACCAGTTCTCCCAGTTTCAGAAAGGGAAAGATGGTGGCTAATGTGCCCATCCAAAACCTCTTGGGCAGGATATAGTGATTTACCCGTCTGAGATCCATGACAGACCTTAGCGCATCATTCCTCTTTGGAATGGTAAAATATTAGAAGTAGAACCTGGACTGTTTGATGACATTTTTTTGAAGAAGCATTGAGACCTCTTGCTGGAGAAACCATGAACAAAAAACAAAAAACACTTGATGGTGGTAGGCAAGCAACCTTGATCATGCAGTCCAGGCAAAGGGTAATAAGCACCCAGGAGTCCCAGCATGTGTTGGCACTTGGCAAGATGGTCTAAGAGGCATGGTGGGCTGCAGATGGTAAAACAGTGGCACAGAAAAATAAGTAGGAATGAAGGAAGTAGGGAGGAGTCAAAGGCCCTGCTTTCCAGTGGCTTGTGAGTTTCTGGCTGGCAGGGATGGCTGGTACCTGGACTGCCTTGAGAAGTGCTGAGAGCTCACAAACTTGATGACTGGGCTTGTGACTGTGAGTGTCTTGGAGGGGAGACCTCACATAGGATGGAAGACTCGGCTTATGGCAGTAAGGCCAGAGCTGGCAAAAAGGATGAGTGGACTGCTCAAAGCCCATCTTCTTAGCCATTGTGCAGGACTTTAAGAGGGAATCCATAGCCTTGTCAGTTTGTGCATTAAAAAGGCCCTTGCCATCAACCTAGAGGCCTAATCCTCCTCTTGGTACCTTCCATGAGACTAGCCAACCTCAGTCAGGTGTAGCAACGAAGGCCAATTGATGTTGCCATGACATTTGGGGTGCAGTCCACTCCATGAAGCGCTGTCCGGATGTGACCAGCAGCCAACCTGTGAGCCTCTTGCTGGAAAAACATACCTATATTCTCTAGTCCTTGAGCAGGTATGGGATGAAGGATGCCATCTTTTCCCAGAAGAACTGCTGGTACTGCAACATGCAAGCTCCATAGCTGGCCACTCTAACTGCAATTGTGAAGGACAAGTAGAACCTCCTCTTAAAAAGACCAAGGCATCAGCCCTCTTGGACCAGAGCAAAGGGCTGCAACTGTCTGCCTGACTTGGACTATGAAGCCTCAACAACAACTGAATTTGGCATCGGATGGGTGAAGAGGAAGATGGTCCCTTCCTGCTGCACCTTTTAAAGCTTTCCAGACACCTGGCCACCATGGGAACAAAAGAGAGCTTAGTGCCATGACTGTTTCACAACCTCAAGCAGGGTTGGCAGCACTGGAAACATGGCAAGAGTGGAGTTCTGCATATCTATGAGCTGAAATACTGGGTCCAGCAATGGAGTAGGCTGGGTCTTAACTTCTAGGCTAACAGATTTGGCCATTTTCAAGACCAGCTCCACACAGGGATAAAGGTTGCTGGTAGGTGACATCGGCATAGTGTCCTCAACCTCATCTGTAGAAGAAGTGCGATGGAGACTGCAGTGATATGTCCTCCTCCCCTTCTTCCTTGTCCTCTGAATCATCATCCAAGGAAGGCAACACTGAGGTCTTTAGATCACATCCCCCCGAAGGAGATGTAAAGTCTGGACCACTAGAGTATAGGGTGGTTCCCTGCCTCTCAGTCTGGGCAGCATGCTAATGAGATTGAGGGCACCTCTCAGTCTGACAAACAGCGGTGGCAGAGACAACCCCTCAATCCAACAGTTGAACCATGGAAGCAGAAACAGCCAGTTCAGTGTCCCAGGCCTTGGGGCAGTCTTGATACCATTGCTGAAGGAGCAGTATGTTGGATGCGACACAGCACAGGCTGATATATGAGGTCACAATCAGTACTGATGCTCTTGCAAGCAGGATCAATATCAACATTCTAGCCCTGACCGGTAAGGCTCCTCGAATTCCAACCAGCAAGTATACCTGGGTAAATGGTACTGACATTCCTGACAGTGGTAGTGCGCTTCTCTCAACAGCATCAAGAGGAACACTTTTGGAGGCTGCACACAAGGAGACTCAAATATAGCAGCTGGATACTGTCAATTCTGAACCAAGCAAGATCTCATGGCGATAATGATACCTACCTAGGTTGATTTGAGCCAGAAGGATGGTCATGTTGAGATGGTGACCATCTTAATGTAAACATCCACCCAGTCCCGAGAAGAAGCCTGTTGTCCAATCAGAGGTGGTTCTTAGTCCAAAGACAGAAAGTGATATTGTGTGGATCAAGAGCTTTGACTACTCCTGGGAGTGCATGAATGCTAAAAAGACAGGAACTGGTGATGAGGCGGAGTGGTAGGTGGTGAAGACAAGAGGCATGGAGGCTGGCAGGCAGGGAGATTACTATCCTGTGAGCTGAAGACTGGAGGACTGGCTCAAATTAGTTGTTGAAGGCTGGTCAGCCTGGGTGCATTGTGCACATGGCACCTCTTGGACCAACTGCTCCTTTTTTAAAACAGAGAAATAACAGGGATAAAAATAAAATTGAAGAAGGAACTGAAAAGGAAAGAAATAGAAGCTATTCAATGCCGACTATCCAAGGTGAGCAGCATGATGGACAAAAAGAATTGAGGGAAGTAGCTCTTGGCGCTATTTATGTTGGCTCCTGAAGGGGCAGGGTTACTGCCAAAAGCTACTCAGCTCTGGAACATTCCATTGGTGGACCTGTGCGGGAACAAGACCCATTTCTGTGAGGCACAGAAACCACAAAGAAGAACAAAGTGGCAGACCTTGGTAGATGGGTCTGCTATTGTCCTATCTGGAAAGAGGTACAATGATGATATCTTCATAATGTGTACTTACGGAGAGAACTCACTTAAGACATTCTACAAAATTTGAACAACTTCCACCCTACCATCAATCTCAGCCTGGAACTTTCAACAGAACGAGTTCACTTTCTGGACACCATTGTACAGCTACATAACGGACAACTAACCACCACACTATCATAAACCCACTGACCACTACATGTACTTACATGCCTTCAGTTTCCACCCTGAACACACAGTCAAATCCATAGTTTACAGCCAAGCCCTCTGATACAATCACATCTGCTCAGACCCACAAGACAGGAAGGCAAAACTCATAGAATTGTAACAGACATTCCTCAAGCTACAGTACCCATCACATGAAGTTAAAACAAACAGATCAACAAGGCAAGACTTGTACCTAGGACTAATCTATTATGGAACAGACTAAAGGAAATGGCAGAACCCCACTAGTGGCCACATACAGTTCCCAGCTGAGACCACTCAGACATATCATCAACGCACTACAACCTATTCTCGACAATAATGCTGCTATCTTAAGGGCTCTTAGTGGCATATCTTTACTTGCCTAGAAACAACCTCCAAATCTCAAATGGCTACTTAGCTACAGGAGGAGACACAACACAGCTAGGGAGATGGATACACAAACCCATATGCCAACTCTGCCCACATATCTACTTGGAAAATGCCTAATCACATCACCCACAATATTAGAGGTACTTTCACTTGCTCATCCTCTAATGTGATCTATGCCATCCTCTATCGACGGTACCCTTCAGCACTCTACATTGGGCAAATAGGCCAGTCTCTGCGCCAGAGGATAAATGGATATAATTCAAACAGTAGCAATAGGAATACACAAAAACCAGTTGCAGAACACTTCAATCTTCCTGGACATTCAATCTCAGACCTCAGAACAGCAGTCTTTGTGGGAGGGTGGTGGAAACTACAAAGGAAGATTGGAAAAAGAAATGGCAGAACTGGAATATATCCATAAACTCCAGTCCACCAACTGTGGGTTGAACAGAGATAATGGTTTCCTGGCACACTCTAACACTAGTTAACACTCCACCTCATGAGGGCTCTTACTCAAATTGTCACATCTCCTTTCTGTTTCCCAGCAAGCACCAAACTACATTCCAATCATTCCCTCCACCATTCATATGGTTATCTACTCACCTTGACTTTAGGCAATATCTTTCTTCTTGACTTTGTCTCCCAACTGGGTCACCTATCGCCACCACTTACAACTCCTCAAACGCTTTCATCAGTGCTGTATATGCACAATCCTAAATATACACTGGACTGACTATGTGACAAATGTTGCTGTCCTTGAGCAAGCAGGGATCACCAGCACCGAGGCCATGATATTGAGAACACAGCTGCGCTGGGCAGGGCACGTTTCTAGGATGGAGGACCATCGCCTCCCCAAAACAGTACTCTACGCTGAACTCGCCACAGGTCAGTGTAAGAGGGGCGCTCCAAAAAAGCGATACAAGGACTCCCTGAAACAACATCTCAAGCTCATCCAAATTGGTCACCAACAATGGTCCGCCCTGGCCTCACATCAGGAGGCATGGAGACGCACTATCCACAATGCTGCACCTTATTTGAGAACTCACACCGAACAAGTCTTGAAGAGAAAGGACAATGCAGAAAGACTCATAACCTGGAAACATCACCCAAGGAGACCTTCTGCTGTGCTTTCTGCAACCGGACTTGTTTATCTTGGCTTGGCCTTTTTAGTCATAAGCGTGCTTGCAGAAAGCGCGGGATGAGTCCTTCCTGAATCTTCGTTTGCGAAGAAAAGCCAGAGAGAGAGAGAGACCATCATTAAAACTGAATTTGTCACCTCATGCTATTCACACATACAACCTGCTCATTCAGATGCTATAAAGGTCTATTCCTATGCAGTTCATACTGTGTATCTGATGAAGTAGACCTAAATCTACAAAAGCTTATGCTACCAACTTCTTTCAGTTAGTCTGAAAGGTGCTGCAAGATCCCTTCCCATACTGGGCAGAGGTAGTATATCCTGTTTTCCTCTGAGGAACCTCTCATCATTCCAATATCAATTGACCATGGTGTAATTCTTGCGTCATTCAGATTTAAAAAAACATTTTTCTAAAATAATTCTAGTTCTTTGTTGTAGGTAGGTCCTAAAAGCTGGTACTGAGATCTTAACTGAAATCTTTCCCCTTTGACCTTTTTAGACTCAAAATCTTTTTTGTTCTTCATGTTATTTAGCATCTGTATGAGACTAGAATTTGTTTCTGGCCTTGCTACTTCTTTTCTTGAATTTTGCTGACTGGAATATTTTAAGTTTTATTAATTTAGTTTTTCTGATTGATATTAGCTGCCTTAAAGGTTCATATGAATTAAAAGATAGTATAAATATTTTAATAAAAGAAAAGTAGTCCCATTATATATAATACTAGCTGGACCCGGTGTACCATACTCCATAAAAAATTCCCCAAAAACTTGTGTAGACCTCACAACAACCCTGTAAGGTAGGCTGAGGATTTAAATTCCTCCTCCCCCTTCTCGGTGTTTCGCACTTTTCCTGGAATTTCTGAAGGTGATTTGTTCTGTTACCCTGCTGCAGCCGACACCAGCTGACTGCCTGGCTCCAGCCCACTGGCAGCAGTGACATCCTGTCACCATCAGTTGACTGCCTGGATCCCATCGCGGCCCATGTCTGATGAGTGGCTGAGGGAGTGAGAGGAGGGAGGGGCCCTTGTGTGGCAGTGATACAGATTGAGTGGATTGTGATGTGGAGAGGGAATTTGAATGTGGGTGGTAATTGGTTGGGTGTGTTTCCTGAGCAGCCAATCAGCACACTGGGAAAGGCAACATACCCGAGACAATTTTATATATATATAGATGCTAGATTCTAAGCAGTGATCGTTATGGGCATACAATCATTCTGCTCAAACAGAGGTTGCCAAGTTCCATAGATTTCGCCCTTCCTATTGCAATACTCCATATTTCATATGTTGAAGATTTCCTGGTCCTTAGGAGCAGCTTTTAACTGGCTGCAGTAGAAGGAGGTAGCAGGAAGGTCCCGTTCCATAAAGAGAACTCCTCTAGCTTTTCTTCCAACCCATATGTCTATTTTGATCTGAAGCAGTATTTTAAAAATTACAAAATATTTACCTGTAAAGTCAGCTCATTCTTAATACTCTGAGATTCATCAACTTGAAGCAGTATTTCAGCTTTATCTTTCACTACAATGTTAAACAAAGAAAAGGTTAAACTACTTTCAATATTTTCAAAAATGAGGTAGGTGGGTGTATAAAGCCACTAGCAGACAACAATACATAGTGAGCTGTATTCAGCTTAATTTATTTACATATATGATGCATCTCAGCCTGCCACAAGAAGTGCAACAAATAAAATGTTTTTTTTAAAAAAAACAATCAAAACTTCTCCTAAAACCCCTGCTTTTAGGAACCAAAGGTCTTACAAAACAGTGCATTCTTGGCTGCTCATGGAACGCTCACGAAAAATGGCACTAGACTGACATCCATAGTGAAGGTGCCACAACCAAGGGACAACCTGGCCTCCTAGGATACTGGAGCACACAACTAGACCTCCACTGAGGATCTCAAATTCCAGGCAGACTCATACAGATGAAGTACAGGTCACCCCCACCCCCATATCCACAGTACCAATATCTGTGGTTTCAGTTATCCATGGCTGGAAAAAAAGATAGGAACATATACCACGGAGTTGTTTTGGAAAATGCCTAGAGAGGTGTCCTCTCTAGGAATCTCTAGGTCCTCCAATGCAACTCTATGGTATATTTGCACCAGAAGCCCTTTGTTTTAATAGGGTTCACTATTGTCCATGGTTTCATTTATAAATGGTTAAGTCTGGGAATGCATCCCCCGTGGATACAGGAGGTGACCTGTATTTATATCCTTCAGATAACCTGGTCAAAACTATTTACGGCTTTGTATGTCAAAAACAGCATTGTGAACTGAGCTCAGAAGCGAAGCGAAAGCTAGCGCTGTTAGTATGAGACCTATGACACCTGCATCCAAGCCTTTCACAGCCTCTTTGGCATCAATTGGAAAAGAGAAATAAAGTTGAATATTGCCAGTACAGCGATGACTTCTAATAAAAAAAGTCTGTATGACCTCCCCCAGCAACATGTAGATCAGTGGTGTCCATCCTTTGGCCCTCCAGGTGTTTTGGGCTCCAATTCCCAGAAGCCTGAGCCAGCTGGTTCAATGGTCAGGAATTCTGGGAGCAGTAGTTCAAAACACCTGGAGGGCCAAAGGTTGGACACCACTGATCTAGATGTTAAAAAGCATAGGAGATGATTTTGAACCCTGTGGAATCCCACAGACCAATGGGAAGGAGTCTGAACAACAATCCACAAGCATTACATTCTGGGAACATTCAGCTACAAAGAACTGTAACCATTGCAAAACAGTCCCCCTAACTTCTGTATCAGCCAAATGGCTCAGAAGAATACCACTACCAATGTTATCAAATGCCTCTGAGAGGTGCAGCAGAACCAACAGGGACATAAACACCCCACTTAGTTTTTGGCAGAGGTCATCAAAGTGACCAAAACTGTTCCTGCCCCGTCACCACATCTAAACCAAGACTGGAAAGCTCCAGATAATCTGTTTCATCCATGAAAGCCAGGAGTTATTCTGTAACCAGTAGCTCTAAGACCGTACTGAGAAAAAATAAGAAACTAGCCAGTTTTGAATGTGGGGTGGTTGGGTGCAGTGAAGATCTCTTCAACAGTGGTCATATAGCTGCCTATTTTAGAAGAGATGGAATATAATCTTTTTTTCAAAAAAGCATTTACAGTGTTCACTATCTAATTAGGCACCCTTCTCTGGCACATCAGGGAACACTGGCATGGGCCTAACAAGTGGCTGACCACATCTCCAAGCAATTTATCCACATCCATCAAAAGTAAACAAGCGTATGCCTCAATTGCCTCCTCAAAATCTACCCTCAATGTGGAGTCCGAGTTAGAATGGATCCAAGTGGTTTTCTCCCCAAAATGTTGTGCAAATTCATCACAGTGAGTTTCAGAGGGCCTGTCCTCAGTTCTCTGAGATGCCGAATTTAGTAGCCTCTGACTTTATGGAAGAACAGCATTGGATGAGATTGTCCTGATACAAGCAACCAGTTTCTTTGCGCTCCTTACGGCTGCAGAATAGGCTCTAAAAGAGCTGTAAAAAGTGTTTGACTGGAATTATTCCGAGTCTTTCCCACATCACTCTAGTCATCTAACCCAGGTGCTTCATAGTCTTGAGCTTCTGAGAGAACCAAGGAGTCCATGCTCTCCAAATAAAGGATGCATAGTAGTAATTGTGTCAAACTGCTCAGATACCTTGTCATTCCACAGATCAACAAAAGCATCAACTGGGTCATTAGCTCTAGCAGTTGGACTATGCCTCAGAACATTCAGGAATCCATCTGGATCTATTATTCTGTAAGGGTGGACATTTTACTGAGTCTCTCTCCTACATCTATAGGGCCAGATATCCTGAATCAAACATTATGAGGGGACCGCAGTGCAAATGTTAAAATACTATAAACACAAACATAAAGTTTGGGGGAGAGTAACATCACTTCTGAGACTACTGTACTTCCACCAAGTCAGGTTAGAGAGAGCGCTGGGCAGCAGGAGTGGTGGTCTACCAACACATGTCCAATCCTGCCTGTCCACTTACTGCAGAGTGTACACTCTCAGACCACCACATAGGAAACCTTAATGAGGGATGGACTCACAACAGATCACCACAACTCCACCTCCCCACCCATCGCATTTTCCTTGTTAGTGTATCTGGAAACCTGGCAAGCACACCTGTGTCAAACTGACACTCCCCCTTATTCAATCAGGTTTCAGCCACTCATGTTAGGTCAGCTCATTTGTCCAGATTTGATCCAAATCTTGAATCAAATATTTCTTTCCAGTCACTGACCTAGAATTAAGTAGCAGCACTTTTTCATGTAATGGGGGTTCCACTAGAGCAGCCAGCAATCTGTTGGCTGGATGATTTATAGATTCCACAGGCCTACCAAATGAAACCTCAACAAGCCTGTTTGTTTTACTGTTTCCCACACTGCTTGTAAACAGATTTAATTAATGTAACAGATTTTTAAAAATAATCTTAAAACATATTTTAAAAACACAAAACAGTACTTACTTTCGCCTTCTTGCAGCATTTTCAACAGCTGTGAATTTCGTGCTTTTACTTCTTTATACTTTGCCTAAATATTTTAAAAAATCAAATACAAGCAGTGAATTGAACCCATCTTAGTTCAACATTAAAGCTATACAACAAAAAGCTATGGCTGCTTTCTCTGCAGTAAGTCCTAGTGTGATCAATGGCAATTACTCCCCAGCAAATGAGTGCAGGCTCAAAGTTTTACATTCATTTAATAACTTAATAGAAAAGAACAACAGGGTGATACACTGTCACATCAATTATACTTTACACTCCCATTTTTGGAGGGGGTGTATGTGAAAGACTTTTAGAACTGGGGGGGGGGCATGGCAGAAAGAAGAGAGAGTAAGACATATTCCAATTTCAAGTCTACTCTTGGCTCACAATGCAACAGACAAGGTGTTCAGCATAGAATTCACCTCAGCAGTATTTATAAATAAAACCACCTTCTAAGGTATTTGAGCACATAGAAAATCCATGGCTTCTCCTCACCTTCCCATATGCTAGAAATAGTGCTTTCCTAGGGAAGTTAGCAGCATATATAAAAATGCAGACATTAATGAAACATTGTCAGCACTTTATTATGTAAAAGAAATAACTATTAGGTTACATTTATGCTTCAATTTATCAGTCAGAATTTAATACTAGCAGTTATTTTGCACCACCAATTGGATAAAAATTAGAACTCAATGCCAATTAAATATTCTAAATCACAATTTGAAAAAAGGATATTGGCAACAAAGCAAGGTATATATTTTCATTTGACATTTGGAAACTGAAGGTGAAGGTATAGAAGCCAGGAAGATTTATAAAACAACAACATTTAATCTGCAATTTGCAAAAATACATATGAAACCATGTACAAATATTTACAATTATTTTATTCAACTTATTTTAAGGTACCATTCTCTTACAAATACAGGTGAAATACAAGTCAAATAATTTGGAATGCTGTACTTTGAAAAGGCCATCACAAAGCATCATTTCAACTTCTGTTTTGGTTAAAATTAATAAGTACTGTATCTTGTTATTCAGTGAAATGATTACATACCTCCCACCGAGTGATTACACTCTTTAACTGGTGGATTTCTGCATCTTTCTTTTCAAGTTCCATCTTTAGTCTTTCTATTCTTCCATCTTTTAGGAAAAAATCCTTCAAAAGAAATATCATATATGTAAGGATGATTTTCTTACACAGAGTTGAAAGAAATATAAACCATGGTTCAAAATATTTTTAAATACAAAAATTAAATATAAAAGTGTACAAAGGAAACCTTGAAGTGTACAAAGGAAGCCACTGGTAATTCAAACTTTTTAAGCATTTAAACAGAGTATGTGTGTAACAGAACAAACCTCAAGTTCCACCAAGAGAAAGAAGCCAAGGTTTCTTCTTGAAAGTACTCTACTTATTTGTTTTAATATCCAATTGTTGTGAGCTGCCTTGATTGCCTAATAGGCAAAAGGCGGGGTACAAAAATAAAGTTGTTGTTGTTGTTGTTATTGTTATTGTGATAAGCCAGAACTTCTGTTTGCTGCAACATATCATAATGACATACTGTTTCTGGAAAATCCTATTTTACCATAAACAAACTATTCCTGCTACTTTTCCTGTGTCTATTACATGAACCAGAAATTATTTTAAGATTTCAAAACTTGGGAATCTGGCTTAACTGTCCTAAACAAGATGGGATTCATTAACCAAGACAAAAATCTCATTTGTGAGTCTTATCAAGAGAACAATATGTCAGGTTTCCTGGTTTCAGTTACAGACTGAACAAATCATTCCTGATTTGTCAAGCAGTCACGATCATAGGGAGGAGCAAATGTGCAGCTTGCATCAACTGCATCAGTACACATAAGCAAATTCTTCTGAAAATCTTACTGAAACTTGCATTTGTGGCTATACTATCTAAGATCAAATAGAAGAGAATTGCAAGAAACAAAGCACTGTAAGCCTCTTTTCTCTTTGTTTATTGTTTTTTTGGGGTGGGTGGGTGGTGAGTGAAATGATAAGCTAGCCAATTTTGTCTAATTCAACTGCATTCCTCAAGATAACCACATACATATTCATTTAAGAATTTCTGTTTAACATACCTGTGTGTGGTCACGAGATGTGCTGTTATCCATGCCATTATCTGTGATATGCTCTCTTCTTTTTTCCCTAACAAGTATTTTATGTACATCATCTTCCAGTCTATTGAAGAATTCACCATCATGCAAGACAGTATGTGAGCCCAATTCCTGCCAAGAAACCAATTCTTAATCTCCAGGACAACAATTCAACAGCTGAACAATAAATAATTATTTTAACATAGAATTTGCTATTCCCCGCCCCCCAGAATGATAAGTTCTTCTCGCTTTAACTTATCTAACATGAAGTACCACCTTCAGGAAAGTTTAACAGCTCTCAATATATAAACCAATATCTACAACTAGCCCGGTGATGGTGAACCTATGACACACGTGTCACCACTGACATGCGTAGCCATCTGTGGTGACATGCGGCTAGGCCTCCCCCCCTCAACCTCACCACACTCTCTAAAGTGGGAGGCAGGGCTTCGAAGCCCCAATCACCACTTTAGGGGAGGGGGGAGGAAAGTGGCGGGCAGGGCTATGAAGCCCCGATCACCACCACCACCCTGAGGCCTGCCTGCTTCCCCGGAGCCACCTTGGAAAGGCAGGGTAAGGTGGTGGGCGGGTTGGCAGGACTCTGCCCGGCCTCTCCCCAGCCTTCCTGAGGGGGCTCCAGGGCTTTGAAGCCCTGGAGCCGCCTTGGAAAGGTTGAGGAAGGTGGCGGGCTGGCAGGAGGGTGAGCAGGAGTCTACCTGGCCTCTCCCCGGACTTCCCGAGGAGGCTCCAGGGCTTCGAAGCCCCAGAGCTGCCTTGGAAAGACTGGGTAAGGTGGTGGGCGGGCGGGATGGACTCTGCCTGGCCTCTCCCCAGCCTTCCTGAGGGGCTCCAGGGCTTCGAAGCTCTGGAGCCACTTCAGAAAGGCCAGGGAAGGTGGCGGGTGGGCTGCCAGGCGGGCGGGCAGGAGTCTGCCTGGCCTCTCCCCGGCCTTCCCGAGGGGGTTCCAGGGCTTCGAAATCCTGGAGCCACCTTGGAAATGCTGGGGAAGGCAGTGGGTGGGAACCTTGGAAGCCCGTCAGTGCCTTGAGAAGGGAGGGGGGAAGCGTACGGATGGGAGGCTCTCCACCCTCCCCTTGCCAAGGCACCGATGGGCTTCATGAAAAACCCATTGGTGCCTTTGGAAGGGCGGGGGGAAAGCATGTGGATGGGAGGCTCTCCACCCTCCCTTTGCCAAGGCAGCAACAGGCTTCATGAGAAGCCTGTTGGTGCCTTGGGAAGGGAGGGGGGAAAGCGTATGGGTGGGAGGTTTTCTACCCTCCTCTTGCCAAGGCGGTGACAGGCTTCATAAGAAGCCCGTCGGTCCCTTGGGAAGGGAGGGGGGAAAGCGTGCGGGTGGGAGGTTTTTTACCCTCCACTTGCCATGGCAGCCACAGGCTTAATGAGAGACCCGTTGGTGCCTTGGGAAGAGGGGGGAAAGCGTGCAGGTGGGAGGCTTTCCGCGAATAGTCGAAGTTGTGAATGTGGAGGGGCAACTGTATACATTTATGTTATTTAAACTGTAAATACTGCAAAACAATGTTTTTTCCTCTAAGTGACACACCACCTTAGTTATGCTCAGTTTTTTGGCAAAGTTTGACACACCAAGCTCAAAAGGTTGCCCATCACTGAACTAGCCACTACTTAGAAAGTTTCTAGTTGTGTTTGAATGTGATGCTAAATGAGAGACATTATAGCAAGCCTTAGACTCAAGCTCTCCCAAATCCTTTTTTTGGCACAAAGCTGATGAGAGGTAACAATAGGGATCCCCAATAGAGGATGATATGGGATGAACAGAGGGACCCTGAACCAGGCACAGGCTGCACACAATATCTGTGCTGGACTGGCTTTGGTCTATGTAAACTTTCCCAGGCTACAGAAGCTCATACAGAGCAAAACATGGTCCCTCATCCTGGTGCCAAATGTTTGTGCCTGGGTCAGCATGGTGCCACCTGCCCCACAACTTCCTCCACTGGCCGTATTCCATGATATCATTCAACTTAGGGTGGGCTCATGGACACACATATTGGAATAACATTCCTCACCCCGGTTCAACATGTTGCCCTCAGCCAAAACTGTTGTTAAACTTATGCATAGGTTTTAGTTGCCTTTTAAAAAAAAAAAGAAAAAAAGAAACCAGCTTTATAACAGATCATTTTAATGAAGTTGTGCTGGCTGAAACAAACCACAGCCTGACAGGTTTGGCTAAATAGCAGTTAATATAAAACAGAAGGAACCATTTCTGAACTGTTCACAGCTGCAGCAGAAGTTGGTGGTGAGAATACATGAGTGTAAAGGGAGGCTAGGTTCATTGTACTAATTAGATACAATCAATGGTTTCATAGTCTGGCTTAAGACTGCTGAGGCAACCAGGTACCATTACTTGTCTTGCTGAAATGCTTTCACTGCCCATTCTCTCAGCACAGTAAAGCAAACAACAACAACAAAAGCCTGTCTTGGTAATGGATTTACAACCATTCAGAGCGAGGATACCACAGGAAGTTTGTTGTCTCTTAGGATATCACCATGCAGCCAACCTGACTGTCTATGTACTTCTATAAAACCATCACATTCACCAGTGGTACCCTATGATCCAAGCAGAGGAAGGCACCTATCTCACAACAGCAAAAGGCATCAAAATGAGACACACTCTTCCCCTGTTCAGATTCAGCTTGTAACATACCCTGTTGTATGTCCTGATTACCAGTGAGCACAAAAATCATTCAAAACTAAGTTGCATAACAAAGAAAAGAGAAATGGTAGCTAGATTAGGCAATTAATACGTTCAAGATCAAAAAGAGTGTATTAATTGAGATGAGGGACCATTTTACATCCCTCAAGAGCACACTTTTCTCTCTAGCAATATAAAGAGCACAACTTTGGCTGCAGGTGCTATACCACACTGAGATTATTGATTTAAAAAACAACACAGGTGCTGCTTCTATTTTAATTTAACAGCACAAACCAATCATTTCTAATGGGGGTAGAATTCAAAGACATAGCCATGTTAGTCTGAAATATGAGTAAGCAAGGGGATCTTGTAGCATATTTGAGACTGAGAAAGAAGTTGTAGCATAAGCTTTTGTAGACATGCATCTGAGGAAGTAGACGAAGTCTTCAAAAGCTTATGCTACAACCTCTTTCTCTTAGTTAGTCTCCAAGGTGCTACAAGATCCCCTTGCTTACAATCATTTCTAACACAATAGTTAACTTCTTGAGTATTCTACAATCTAGCTTCATGCCTGCCCATGTAAGTAAAACAAAACCAAGAGCATTAATTTATGTCACTTACCTGAAACAGAATGCATAGTAACACTTGTCCTACATATGTCAGAAATATGTATTTACTTAGTAGCAGATGAAATAATCATTCTGGATAATGAATAACTATGTCATCTAATTTAAATAATTTTTCATGTTCTCTTTGATGTTTAATTAAGCACTTACCTCCTGCTTTTTGGGAAGATGATCTGAAACAAAAATAGAGTTAACTAATTATATTTCATTGCTTAATCTGAATAAAACAAGAAATCATAATTACAAGTTTCAGTACTGCATATTTCTCTAAATTATAAAATAAAATCACCTAAGCAGAATTTTGCATCTTTTAAAAATCTAGTTACAAAGTAACACAGATCTAAACAACTACCAAGTATAACATTTGCCTTCTTAAGAGCACGGTGCTTAAATGTGAAATTGCAGACTAATGAAACTGATTTATTGCAAAAAAATAAATAAATGATAATTTTGCCTAAAATATTATACTTATTTCAAAATACTAAAAAACCACATTTTATTTTAACACCTGGAAACAAGATCTATCTAGGGTCATAAGGCAAAATTAAAAAACAAGGGTAAAATGGAAAATCTTGTTGGACGTAAAAGAAAGGGGGTCTTGGACTGCTTGATTTAAAATCATATTATTATGCTTGTGGAATGTCATGGTTATGTTATTGGTTTACCTTAAATAACAACAGAATAACCCTTTTAGAAGGCATAGGTTTAAGATTTGGGTTCCATTCATATCTTTGGTACGACAAAGTTAATCTAGACAAGACCTTTACTGACCACTTCATTAGAAATGCATTAATAAATGAAAGTAAAAACTAAAATATACATTAAACTTCCTTTATGGGTATCTCCGCTAGAAGCGTTACATCGGACAGAAATGATTTTTGAGGAAAACTGGTGGACATACAAGGATTTATTAACATTTCCAAAAGGGACAAGTAGATTAAAAACAAGGGAAGAGTTAGATACAGAACAAATGAATTGTAGTTGCCTCCAGTAACATCAGCTTTTATAAAAATATAAAATGGATCTCAAGAGTGTAAGAACAGAACAATCCAAAACAGAGTTTGATATATTACTAATGAATAGGAGCAACTACAAAATTTCAAATTTCTATAAGTTAATATTAAAATTGGAATTAGAACAAGAAATGATAAAGGATAATATAATTAAATGGTCCCCAAATATTGGAAGTAATATACAAGTAAATGAATGGGAGAAAGTGTGGAAAAAAAGAATTAAAATTTACTCTATGTAGTGAGCTTAAAGAGAACTATTATAAATTACTCTTCCACTGGTACATGACTCTTCAAAAATTAGCTAAAATGTATAAAGAAAAGAAAAGCTTATGTTGGAAATGTGGAGAGGTGGATCAATCATTTTTTCATAAGTGGTGGCCATGTAAAGTGCCTGAAAAAATTTGAATTATGATACGTAATATAAGAAAAATTCCAAAGATAAACTTTAAATTTAAACCAGAATTATACATGTTAAGCTTGACGGACAATGAAATCCCTAATGTTTAAAAGTTGTAATACTTTCCATCAGTGTTTCTCAACTGGGAGCCATATGGCCCCCTGGGCCCCCCCAGGATATTCCAAGGAGGCCACAGGTGCAAATCATATAAATGGGGGACCATGGCGTCAGACTAGAGGGCCACAGAGGGAAGTGAGAAGTGAAGAAAACAGAGAAGTGACCGAGAAAAGAAAACAGAGAAGTGAAGAAAATAGAAAACAGAGAAGTAGAGAACAGAGAAGTGACTATGCTTCCCAGTGGATAGATCACCACGCACACTCTGTGGCAATGTCGCTGTTGCTTCCTTCCCTGTCCCACTTCCACACTCCACCACTGCCATGGCTCCTTCCTACTGAATCCTGGAATTTGTAGTTTTACAAGGTGTTTAGTCTTCCCTGCAAAAGAATGCTGGTGCATCACCAAACTACAAATCCCAGGTTTCCATACGAAAGAGCCATGACAGTTTCCCAGTTTCAAACTGTATTATTTGTGTAGTGTGGATTTGACCTGAGTCTACAGTTTCTCCAAGTGACAGATATCCCTGTCCTGTGACGCATTTGAGAAGGATCCAGTGGTTCATAAAAACATTTTCTGCAGACTAACAGCAACAAAATCCCATACCTATGCTGGTGTCAGACTGAAAATCTTTTAAAGATACTGTCAGAGGTTTGTCTTTTCCCTGCTGATTTTTCCTTTTCTCTTTCTTATGCACAGTCTTTGATGGAGGAGAAGCATTTTCAACATGTTCATATTCCTGTAAAGGAACATAACTTTATTTATCTGTCTTTAACTTAAAATGATAAAATTTGAGACTCTGGTAATAAACAAATGGTTCAGTAAATCAACTGAATAAAAGCAGAATGTTTAAGAATGTAGGGAGTGTCATGCTGGATCAGATTAAAGACCAATCTAGTCCAGGATTCTGTATACACAATGGCTAATGAATCATCTCTGGGAAGCCACAAGCAAAATATGGGTATGACAGCATGTTCCTGCTAGTCCCTAAAGGCCTATCTGGTGCTGGATTCTGTACACACAGTGGCCAATCAATCATCTCTGGGAAGCCCACAACCAGAATATCAGCATGACAACATGCTCCTGCTAGTGCTCCCAAGCAACAGATAAACTGAGGCATACTGTGTCCAGTGCAGGCGGGAATATATCTCCATGAGGACATGTAACTACTGATTGCTCCACTAAAGCATGCATTTTGTCTAATGTCCCTCTTAAGCCATATGAGTTGGTGGTTCTCATTAAATCCTGCGGTAATTAATTCCCTAGCATAAATATGGAATGTGTGAAAAAATACTTCTTTTAATCTGTCCTGAATCACTAACCAAAACTAGCCAGCAATTCTGATCTACCATTAGCTACACAGGAACACAACCTTACTGTTACTTGTTCTTTGGATGAGAGATCTTAAAAGCTTACACAGAAGTCATTTTTGTAAAACTCTCCTGGGCTTACTCAAAATAAATGTGTTTGGGATCATATTTTATTACATTATGCACTCAAGAGTAATCTTTCATTCATTAATTGACAATGAACTTTTCTAATTACTTGTATTTGGACCAAAGCGATTAGGTATGTTATTATGATGGAGATTAAAATATACAAATAACATATCACACATTATGGCTGAGAACCTACAGTGCCAGCTCAACTATAGTGGCATGACAACACATAGAGAAAGGCTGAGCATGCAGCAGCAATGAAGGAAGGTAAAGAAAATCCTTGGTGGCACAGGCAATTTTTCAAGGCAGTCTTCCCAGAATACCCTGGCTTTCAAGATCTACCCCAAAGATATTGTAACAATAGGCTGCTCATAGGTAGCAGCTTTCTCCCACATTGCGAGATAAAGAAACATTGGTCTCATCTATGATACGTTCATTTCCAGCAGTGAAGGGACCAACATCCTTTGGAAGGGTTGCTCCTCCCCCTCACTCCAACAGACAGGAAGCAGACCATTTGAGTGTCTTTACCAAGGGGAGCAACCCCCAAAAGGGCAGTCACTATAACTGCTGAAGGAACATTCCAAGGAAAGGAATGCCCCTTTGTCTTTCTTTCTTTAAAAAATAGAAGAGGGGAGAACAGAAATGAGGCTAGAAAGTCCCACTCTTCTAGATAGCTATCTACCTATATGCTGTAATGTTCCTGGCTGTGCAGGATGTTCATCTCTTCACTGCTGGAAATGAACATATCACAGGTGAGACCAGAAACAAGACTGACCTTCTGGGGGATGCTCCCCCTAATAGAGACATTAGATCATTACTGTTTGTATAACATTGAATTTTTACTTAAATTTTGGATCATCTCATGAATTCTAAAAGGACATTCTCAAGCTACCAAAGTTGTATGTAAATCATTACCTTACTCAAACCTCTGTGAAGAAGCATAAAGGAAGAACATAAGTAATATTTCCAAGAAAAGCAAATTAAAATCTTAATCTTTGTTTCCATTTCTTGCACATCAAGTGTTGCTTCTCCACCCCGGGGCTGTCTTTTTTTGCTTAACGTTGAAAAAAGTGAAAATAGAAAATACACAACTGCAAAATATTTCCTATAGATTAATAAAATATCTGATCCACTAGCAGATCCAGGAATCTGCTATGTGTTTTGATCATAATAAAAAAAGGAAATACCTTTCTATGTTCTTCATATTCAAGTTTACTTAGAAGTAAAGCTTTCTCAAGATCTGCTTCAAACATTTCAGAAGTCAGCTGAAGAAACAGGAGGGAAAGTAGACCTTGTTACAGGCTTTTATTTAAATACACTCTTAATAGAACATATCAGATTTTATTTTTTAAGCTGTGCTTTGGTTATGTGATTTTCTACCTCTCTTCCTCTATACTGCAAATCAACAGAGTAAAAGAAATAAAAACCCGTACAAAGTGTTGGTGAAGTGATAATTAAGAAGACCTAGGCTCCTGTGAACTCAGCCTACCTAGCGGTCATCCTGTACACACAGTACATCTGGCATATAAAACCTTTGTTGCCACCAATGGTACATCCAGTCCAACAATCAGCCCACATAGAGATGAGCAACAGCAAACATTCTGCTTTAGAACTAGACATTTATAAGCCCTCCAACTCAGAAAATGATCCAAGTAATTACTCAAATCTTTAAAAAAAAAGAGGCAAGAATTCAGAAAGTTTTCCTAGCAAATCTGATGTTCAGAAAAATGATACCTTCCTTTTATCTGTAAATCCAAATTTCCAGCCTAAGGACTATTTTAAAGATACAACCCTGGGAGAACTGGACTAAGATCTAGAAGCCTGCTATGTAAGAGATGATTAAGGTAATACAGACCCTTTTGGGAAGATGGGCTTTTGTTCACCAGGCCAGTTTTTTTTTTGGGGGAGGGGGGCAGGTCTTAAAAGAATAGATTTCGGCAGGCCTTTCCTAATTAGATCCCGGCCTCAAGGGATCCTGGCTTCTTTTAGTCCGCTGGCCATTTATAGTATTTTATTGTATTTATTGTTTTTAATTGTGATTTTAGATTAGTTGGTTTTAATTTATAATTGTTTAATATTTTTTATGGGGGAGGGTGCGGTGGGGGGTGTTTGGGGATTTTATCTGTATTGTATTTTAATTTTTGTAAGCCGCCCCGATTGTTTTAACAGAGGGGTGGGGTATAAATAATTTTTTATTATTATTATTATTATTATTATTATTTATTGGGAAATCCTCTCCAGCTCAAATTATTTCTTCTGAAGGATTCAGGAAGTAGTAACACCTGTCTCCCACTTAAGTCTAGCATCACCAAGATCTCAAAGCCCTTTTCTAGTCCAGTATTTCTACACAGAATACTATAAGACACTTAACAAAGCATTTAGTAGCTTCTTACAGATATATCTATAGAGTGTGGAGATGCTTACCTATTTTCACTACACTCTTGAATAACTTGCTAACCTTCAGATATATAAGTAATATTTCCGTAGAGCATAGTATTAGGCAAGTTACTGTTTGAAAATATCTTTGTTATTGTTTATTGGTTTATAAAAATAAAACACTGCCATATAATGTTATCTTGTCTAACATTCAGAAACTGACAAGAATGAATTCTGTATGCCTGCATAATTTCAGAAACACAAACAAGATTTTGTTGATCTTGCTCCTCTCTGTAAACACTTTGATCTTTTGCTCCTAACACTGTAATCCTAAGGAAATAAGTCTTGCTGAACTAAGCATATGATGTTTTCCCAGGTACCGTATATTCCGGCGTATAAGACGACCGGGCATATAAGACCCCCCCACCCAATTTTTAAGGTAAAATGCAGAGTTTGTGATATATTCGCCCTATAAGACGATCCCCCTCTTCCAACGCATAGCCCCCGCGTGCCCCTCCTGCGCTCCCTTCCAGGAGGGAGCTCAGGAGGAGGATGCGGAGGCTGTGCGCCCAAAAGGGGCACGTTCGCTCCTTCTCCCCACCTTCCAGAAAGGTGGGGAGAAGGGGCGAATCGCGGGTTTGGCCGCGCAGCCTCCGGATGCCCCTCCTGCGCTCCCTTCCAGGAGGGAGCGCAGGAGGGGGATCTGCAGGCTGTGCGGCCAAACGGGGCACGTTCGCCCCTTCTCCCCACCTTCCTGGAAGGTGGGGAGAGGGGGCGAATCGCGGGTTTGCCTCGGCCGCTGCAGAAGCGATCGAGCGGCGGCTGCGGCAAACCGTAATGTTCGCCCCCCTCCTCTGTCTTCCATTGCTCCCCAAAGGGGGAGAAGGCAGAGGAGGGGGGCGAATGATCTTCAAAACACTTTGCTTCACCCCCCTGCCCCATCTCCTGCCTCTTCGCTCCGTTTGCGAAGAGGCAGGAGATAGGCAGGTGGGCAAAGCAAAGTGTATCCGGCGTATAGGACGACTGTCAATTTTGGAGGGCACTTTTGAGTGCTCAAAAGTCGTCTTATACGCCGGAATATACGGTAAATATGCTCAGGACCCATATCAGTTATACTCTAATCCTATGTATATTTGAGTAGACATTATTCCTAGTATGTTTTTTAGAGCTTCCTTTCAGTCAAAGGCACATAGGTCTGTAGATTCAGGTTGCAATCATGTACCCTATTATGTATGTGTAAGCCTAAATAAAATCAACGGGATTCACTTCTGATTAGTTATATATAGGATTTCACTTTTAAATTGTCTACTATGTAACATGTAAAGAACTACAGTGATGAAAAGTAATCACAGATGCATTTTGTAAGATCTTGAACTCAACTAAAAAATACTACCTGTTCATCTCTCTGTCTCCACTCTTGCCAGTTTTCTTCCTGAGAGTCTTTCTGTGATGAATTGTGCAATGCCTGCTCAGACTGAGACAAACAGGCTCCATGGGAAGTTTTCTGAGGAATTTTTTTAAATGCAAGATTTCTGAGCTACAAAATAAATAAATAAATAAATAATGAGAACAATTTTCATTCTGTGACGTGCTAAATTATACACACCATGACATATTATAATGATGATGTAGCTTCTGTATTCTGGTGACTTATCTGGTGATAATTAAGAAACAATAATTTACAATATTTATGGACTAAAATAGTTAGGATATTATTTATTTAAAATATTGATAGGATACTTTTAAGAGTTTATTCTTCACATGGTGGTTTCCAGTTTTCACTGTCTAATATCAAGTCTAAAACATCATAAGAAAACCAAGGGCTGGGGAGGTTAACAACAGTTCCAATCACAAACTATATTTGGCTCAGCAAACAAACACACTTCAGTTGCACTTTAGACTGCTGAAGCAAAGCAAAGAACATTCTGGCTTCCACCACAGGCAAAAAGAAAAAGGATCGCAAGACATTTGCATCACATCTATGCAAGTAAGAACACTAGTAAGGGAAAATCAGCCTGACTCCAACTGCTGAAGTATTAGTTTACAATGCTTCATTTTGTTCTGGCAATTTTCATTTCACTTCTCTTTTTAGTCAGTAAATCTGAAGGCAGAATTGTGTCTCACCTTCATTTAGATACAATGTTTGCCACCAGAATTCTTGAGGCAATTCAAGCAGTTTGACAGTTAAGATTTGTGATGCTGAACACATCTAAGTCCCTTGCAAACTTTGTTGGAATCTTATATGCCTGATCATTGTTTGGCTTTACCCTTTCATGTGCACGAGCAACTGGCACAATTTATTATTAAGCATAAATGACATTACCTCATTTGCTTCACTCTGCTGCTGTTCCTTCTTTTTCCTTCTCTTTTCTTTTCTCTTCTCATTTGTGGTTGTGGTTGACTTGCTGCCTGATGTTTGTGATTTTCCACCACTCCGAACATTTCTTCCTTTTCCAGATTCTGAATCAGATCCACTGCCACTATCAACTTGTAAAAGTGCAAACCTAGATGCTGTAGTAGGTACTGAATTAATTACTGCGGAAGCCATTTTCCTAGTAGAGGTATACTGACACAGACCTCTGAATCAAGATGTTTCCTAAAAAAAATTTAAGCAAAGGAAGACATGAGGAAGATGAAGTCTGTTTTGCTATAAGAGTATTGATACATTAAAATTATGCCTGGTTTAACCTCCTACATAAGTTTCATATAATTGGGGCAGAAGACCTGAAAAAATTAACACATTCCAGAAGTGCAGGGGATAAGCTTTTGACAGACTTTTATCCTGGGCTGTTGTACAGCCAAGAAGTACCACAGCATGGAAAGTTTAGATGTATTAATTGATGAGGCAACTATGACTGTTCCCAAATTAGTAGGTCCAGAAATAACACCCCCATTTTTGGAAACAAACCTGCAGTACATGATAAATAGGCAAGGTAGATTTTTATGAGAGAGAAATAATTAAGTAATGGGAGATGAAGGCCCTAAAACAATTCTTTAATCACCATTTTATTGGTTGTTTTATTGAAACTTGAATGGGTTCAGTTCACACAGAAAGAAGGTATATAAAATCATTAAAGGACAATGATTTACATTAAAGCACACAAAGCACTTAAGTCACCTTCTGGGTCACTTTTCTGTTAGTGACCTCTCCTCAGCCTAAAATAGTCAGGGAGGGTCAAAAAGATGACTCCCACACCTGCTAGGTTGCATGTGAGGATATTTTGGAACAATGTTTAATTTTTTTTATTATTATTTTTAGACTCTGGGGAATCGGTTGGCTGCATTTTCATCACATGTGATTTTACAACAATCCAGTTCTCCCCAACTCAACATGCTGCTCATTAAACTTCTGCGATGATAGAAAGATCATCAACAGGAACATTTATTGAGAAAGCAGCTAACCTTTAATTTTGGGGGGACATGCAAGATTCAGGAAAACTTTGAAGTTTTTGAAGTTCTGATGGAAAATAATACATGATAATTCCCCACTTATCTATATGAAGCTTATATGTATGTAACCATGAGTGGAGGATGCCCTTAGAGTATTACAAAGCTTTATTAGCAATACTGCTGAAAAAATGACACCTAATTTTGCTGCCTGCGCTTCCAACAAATGGAAGTGACTGGGAGCAGGGGAGTTTTTCCTCATTTAAGCCTTAAGGGTAGTGAAGCAAATGGAACAATTTCAAGCCAGTTTGTTTAAAAGAACAGCCAAAGAGATCTGTCAGATACTAGAGAAGAGTTGAATTGTGGATAGTAAGGGATGCAACACCAACTTGCTATGCAGCAAGCCCACGAGCTAATGGGGAAGACAATGCTCCAAATCAGTGGTTCTTAACCTGGGGTCTGGGGACCCCCAGGGGCCATGATGTCCTCACATGGGGGTAAATGAAGGCTTGAAAGTTGTTTTTGCCCACCTCCTCCCTGCAGTGGAGAAACCAGTGACAGGAGTCAAGGCAAAGGCTAGCCAGCTGGCTTGGCCTGCACATTGCCATTCAATCCACTGCAGCTACAAACTTTCAGGAAGAAGCAGAAAAGTCTTCCCTCCCCCTCCAGTGCCTCTGAGGGAAGGTTTAACGGATGGTGTAACAGTATTATTGTCAGGTACTATTATTATCAGAGTTTTAAATATTGAGTCTTGGGTGTCCACGGCAATAAAACATTTTAAAGGGGGTCCCTGGGAAAGAAAAAGGTTAAGAGCCACTGCTCCAGATCAAGCCGACCCCCCCCCCCCATATCTCTGGACGGCGTCGCTTACTCCTCCCTCCCTCTTCTCTTGCGCGGAATGTGCGCCAACCCAAAATTTCGCTCCCCCTCCCTCGAGTTGGGCTGAGGCGGCGGCGGCGGCAGCGAGGTCTCCCTTCCCGTGACGGGGGCTGTTGGTGGGGAAGAGGTGGTGGAAGAGCGAATATGAGGGAGACAAACCAGGGTCCTCACCGCCTTCCCGAGCCCAAGGGCCGCTCTCGAGGGAGGGAGGGATAGGCCAGAGGGGGCGACGGTTGCGGCCTCAGGAGCGGCGACCCGCGGGGTCCAGAGAACCAACCAACCAACCAACGAGTCCGGACGTGGCGGCCGTCAAGGAGCTGCTCGCGGAGGCAGCACAGCGCGCGGTCGTGCCCGGGGGGGGGAGGAGGAGGAGGAGGAGGGAAAAAGACGGAAAAGGCTGCGAAGCCGAGGGGGGGGCGCGGGCGGACGCAAGCAAGCAAGCAAGCGCCTCCGCGGAGTTTGTTTATGTCTCGGGTCGCCGCGCTCTATGCTCACCCGAGAAAGGGAGGGCGGGCAGCGGGCGGCGCATGCGCGAAGTACTGGGTTTGTGACGCAAGCCGAGGCCACGGCGCTGTGGCCCCCCTGTGAGGAGGCCGCTGTCCTATAGGAGGGCGGCGGGTGGGGGGCGGCTGAAGAGTAATTGGCATTAATAATTTTAAAAGGCGCTTGATAGCACTGAAACTTATGAGCTTAGGGTTGCCAGAGTGATGACTGGAGAGGGCTCCTCGAACAGCTATGAAGAAAAGGCTCTTCTTCAGGGCTACGAAGAAGAGGGAAGGTCAGCAGGCGTGGTTACCTGTATGAGGAGCAGCACCTGCTGAAATGCCCTCTTCCTCATGCCCGTTAGAAATGGAAGAGCGCAGCCCCACTTATGGGCCAAGGTTTCTCCTAACCTGGCAGGGATGAACCTCCTGCTTGAGAAGCACCTTTGGCAAATTCTCTGCATCCACCTCCTATCATTTGCGCTGGCTGCCATTGTCTGAGAAGTGTGTGCTGACTGACTGACTGACTGAATGGCATTGCCCCTATACACATATTTTTGTTTTTGGGAAGAACGTGGGATCAAACTATTTCCCATGCCAGTAGCCTTGTGAGTCTCTGGCAGTAAAACCAAAGAATGTCATGACTCCTGAAAGACTACCGATTTTCGTATGGCTTAAGCCTTCGTAGGCAGCAGCCCATTTCCTCAGATGCTTGAAGCATTGCCTCTTCTGATATTTTTTTTTACACATGATACACTTAAAACTACTTCATCAGATGCAGACTGAAGTCTATGAAAACTTATGCTACCAACTTTTCTCTCAGTTGGTTTCAAAGTAGCTACAATATCCCTTTGCATACTGGTTCTCAGATCAACACAGCTATGTCTTTGAATGCTAGTAAGCAAGAGGATCTTGTAGCACCTTTGAGACTAAGTGAGGGGAAACTGAAGCATAAGCTTTCTTAATCTACTTCCTCAGATGCTGGAGGATCCACCATCTGAAGAAGTAGACTAAGGGCTTGTCTAAATATTGAAAATACCCCACATGGAATTCACTGGGAATCCTACCTGTCTAAACAGGATCCAGGGCCAATCCACACTATTCAGAAGGAGGGGGACCCAAAACGGCACAAACAACAGGGTAAAATCCTTCACAGATTTTTCCATACTTTTTTCAAAAACTGCAAAGCGGGTGCACATTTTTGTTCATTTGGACTACTGAACAATAAAAAACTTGAAGGGAAGCACAAAGGTGATTGGCCAGGCGGGGTCTTGCTAGGAGGGCAAGTGCCTGCTGCCACCGTGTTGGATTTTTGCCTTAGCGATCACTCGCTAAGGCAATAAAAAGGATCAATATTTTCTGTTTTGCTTTCTTATAAAATCAGAGAATCACTCTATCGCACCAGCACATCTTGGTATGCCTTTAAAAAAAAAAAAAACGGTGGCAGTGAAGAACTGACACAAGTAAACCACTCACAGCCATCAGCAATGACCCTCCAGACGTCCTGTAACATGGTGATTTTTCTCCAATTGCAGAATCACAAAAAATACTTATTTTAATTGTCCTAATTATTTGCTCTAATAAATATTTAAACAGGTTTAATATGGATTGCTCAGGCAGACAAAGGATATATTACCAGAACCATCCCCTATATTCTTTGCAGTATAGAAGGTAAGATGAGATACTTTGAAAGTCAGGAATAAAAATCCATGCTAATTCATTAAAGGTTTAAACTTTAAATAGTAATTTAATAAAATTTAAAAAGAAATTCTATAAAGGCAAAAGTCCATTTTGTTTCTACCGTTTATAATACCACTGTACCAGTGAGCATCACACATTTCCATATGAGCATGATGTATTATCCTCAGCATGAGGTACAACAGCTAGAAATGAGGGATATGATCATAGCTGCCTGAAATGAACAAGGAAATATCAGAGATTAGTAATTGCTTTCAAAATGTTACAGGGCCAATTATGTATTATAATCATTAGGTTTTCTAGACATTTCAATGGAATCTGCAGGAACAGAATTTATACCAACTGCAAGGCCTGAACGCCTTGAGGAAAGCTCAGATGCAGGGATGTAACGCAGTTCTTTGCGAGAAAGTTTTACTGGGGTTGATCCTTGAAGCTGGGTCATAGTGTCTCTTGCATGAGAATGACAGAATTCTTGTGGATGAGATTTTACAAGGTATTGTACATTTTGTGCTTGCTCTTCCTGACTACTGGATGTATTGGGTACAAGTTCTACAGCATCCTCTTGAAATGAATTTTTCTCTGCTCCTAAATTATCTGTTGGGTGGTTTGCTTTTTTGAATTTTCCTACTGATTTGGCTGTCCATCCAGGTTCTTCTGACAAAGCACTTACTTGTTCTCGGTTCGGTGTACCATCAGTAGAACAAAAGCCTGAAAAGAAATAGTTAAACAGCTGGCTTAGATATTTTGTGATAATGATTATAGGGTGTTTTCTTTTGTTATATATTGTTTGATCTGTTATTTGGTTAAAATGTTGACATTATTTTTTTATATATCCGAAGTATACTGGTAGGAATTAATAAATAATTGAAAAGAAATAATAAAATGTAATGGTCTGGATCTTGAATTACACTCTTCTGCAAATGAAAAGGGCTCAATACACTAGAATTTCTGCAGGTGGCAGTGATTATCTGCAGGTAGGGAAGATTATTTTCATCCATTTCACTGAAGAATGCCAATGTTGCGTACCCAAATAATGGAGGGACCAGGGAGTACAGTAAAAACAACAAATAAATAAATAAATAAAAATCCCTTCATTACTGAGAAATTTAGATCTAAGCTAAAGACTGCCCTGGAAAATATAAATCTGAAAATGTTGCTTTATGCATCTGAAAGCTACAGTGGATTAATCTTATTTAAGGAAACATACAAAAAACGAACATGGTGTAATAGTTTGAGCATTGGACTACAACTCTGGAGACCAGAGTCCCCACTCAGCCATGGAAACCCACTGGGTGACATTGGGCAAGTCACACGCTCTCAGCCGCAGAGGAAGGCAAAGGCAAACCCTCTCTGAACAAATCAAGCCAAGAAAACCTCATGACAGGCTCACTTTAGAATCACCAGTGGGAAATAACTTGAAGGCACAAAACAACAACTCAAAACATCATAATATAAAGAAAGGATAGCTAATGTAACTTCTGTACTGACCATATTTTAAAACACCAGAACAATCAATTCCATTATACCTTCTGCTATATGTGACTTATAAATGTAATACTCATACATTTACTGTGTGTCTGAGGATGGTGTATCGATTCTCCAACCAGTTCCTTTAATTTCTTCTTTAATTCTCTGCTAGTTTTCTTGTAGAAGAACAAGTCTCTTTCCAATTGTTGGACTTTTGCCTCATAAGTTTTAAGAGTTTCTGAAATACTTTCACTGTCGTGTTCTAGAAATAAAAATCTAAGTTTAGATTCAGCATTGCTTTTGTTTCATTTTCATTCTGTAGCACGAAAACAATAGTAGTGTAGTGTGTATTGCAGTTGCAGTTTCTCTCAAATTTTGAGAGTTATTTGTTCAAATGTTTAATTGTTATAATGGTACTCTGGTGGAAATTTTCCAGAAGGATGGACATCATTCTTAGTTAAAACAGTGGGTAACTCTACTCTTACAGCTTAAAACAGTTAAATTTTATGTAGTGACTGGAGCAATAGGAATAGTAACTTATTGAATTCATGAAAATGTGCGAAATAAATCATAGTTATTTAGTTAGTAAAATACCAGAAAATTGTCCTGCACTCTGCACCTCATAAAGGTTGAACAGAAAGGAAAGATAATAAAGTCACCAAATTTGAAAATGATTCATTCATGCCCTAAGGAGGAAAGTATCAAGCAACATCTGAAAAAGTGCAGTCTCACAGAACATTAATGTTTGCTCTTCTACAAAATGTAGAAGGACCCAGCAATGGCTCTGGCTGGAGGAAGAAAGGGGATTATCATTTTCTTCCCCACCCTACATCCTGTTTCAGAAGATTCCCTAACCCTCCAGGGTGAGTAAGCAGAGGAGGTTTATTATAGGAGAGTAGAAAAATCTGCTTCCCTCATGTAACCAATGAGAGTCTGTTATGGGGGTGCACAGGTAATCTAGATCTAAAGTCAGTCCAATGCACTGAAAATAATCAGAATAATCAACATGTATTTATCCTCAGACTTTTGCTAATTACAACTCTGTTTTACAACTTAAAATAAAAGTAAATACATGGCTGTCTCAGCCTTCATATACATACATGCTTGAATCTGAGCAATAATAGAGATGACCCTGTTGCCTGTATTTACACTCAGATTTTAGATTAATATTTCAGACAGAGTGGTATTTTAGAAGTTACTATGTACACTTTCAAAACTATAAATATTAAAAGAATCCTGCTGGATCAGAACAATATCCTGCTTTCCACAGTGGCTAACCAGATGTCACCAAAATCAAATACCTTTGCAGTGAAGTAGTATTAATTGCATCTTTTGCTCATGTTCTTTTTGTTGGAAGGTCAGACGCCTGTCACATTGCAGGACAAGATGTTCATGTGCCAGTTCAAGTTCTCTTACTATGTTTTCTTGTTCTGTTACTCTCATTCCAAGTTCTTCAGCCTGAAGCTTTAATTTATGTTCACTCTCACGAAGGCTGACAACCTAAAGAAGCAATTGTATTTTCTTTGGGGGAAATCAAAGCATTCCTGTCTAAGAAAACTACACATCACATGTCAAAACTATTAAAATATGAAACAAAGGTGTTTTACTATGCTGTCAGTGTAGAAAGCTAATTCATTACATCCTTAAGTTTATAAAAACCCATTGGCAAGACATCCTGTCACATACTTGTAGTGGATGTCAGAGGAACTATTTAATCCATTCCAAACATAATAGGAAACATATCTTTTATAAACACCACCACAGATTCCACAGCTCTCAGTGTTATAAGATATAATAACCAGAAACTAAAGATGTTTGACTTTAACAATACCTTATGTCATTATTGTATTGGGAAGTAATCCTTTATAATATAAATAAATAGAGAAGATAACAATTTCTATTTGTGCTTTTATCTAAACAAACAAATGCCTTGTTCAGAATCACATTTCTATACAATTCATTATTACTTATTTTATTTAAAGTATTTCTATATTCCCTTCCAGCCCACAAGGGCTCTCCAGGTGATGAACAAATAAAAGCCAATTAAAACAATACAAAGATTAAAAACATTTCAAAAACACATTAAAATACTCTTTAAAAACTCCTAAAAGCAGTCTAAAAACAATCCTAGTATCCTTACCATAACAAAATACATTAGGCAGCTATTCTGTGCCAACAAACAAACAAAAAAAGAACTGATAGATTTTGCTCTGTTGAGCATTGCTCTGACAACATACCTTATTAAAATACTTTAAAAGAATTGCTCTCAGCTCAGTAGCAGACAAGGAGACCAGCTTTCCCATCACATTGGCCTCACTGTGTGAAAGGATTTGAGATGAAGCTCTGACTGAGTTCTGATGGTTTTGGATACTTTCATTCTTATAAGCAATGGCAGCTTCCAAAGTTTCAATCCCTTCTTCAAGCTGGAATAGAAAATGTTCCTCCTAGAAAAGAGAGTAAAGATAATGAAATCAATATTTCAGGAGAAAAGCTACCAAAGATGATCCATTGTAAATTGTCACTGATTTATCAGAATGTGTCAACACCATTGTATCATTAGAATATGTCAACAACTATACTGCAAGCATAATAATTAGTAAACAGTGACATGTGTGAAGTTGAAGGCTTTCACAGTCGGAATCCATTGGTTTTCCATGGATTTTTTCTGGGCTGTGAGGCTGTGTTCTAGAAGAGTTTATTTCTGATGTTTCGCCTGCATCTGTGGTTGGCATCATCAGAGAATGGTTGGGTAGGAATGTGTGTGGGGTTTATATACTGTGAGCCCCTGTTGGAGAGGATATGTAAATTTGTGAATTTGAATGGCTATACAAGAAGGATTAGTTTCTTGCTAATGGTCCATTGTCTGCTGGAAATCCCCCTGTCCCTGGAGGGAGTTCATTTGCATGTGTTGAGTTTTGATTTTAGTGTTTTTCAGGACTGGTAGCCAGATTTTGTTTACTTTTAGGGTTTCTTCTTTACTGTTGTCCAGGTGCTTGTGGATTTCAATAGCTTCTCTGTGCATTCTGACATGATAGTTGTTGGCCTGGTCCAGAATTTCGGAGTTTTTAAATAACATTTTGTCTCCAGTTTGGTTTAGAACATGTTCTGCTACTGCTGATTTTTCTGGCTGGCCACAGCTGCATGGGCAAGTTTACATAGGGACCACTAAACACAGTGTGCAAACATGAATCAAGGAACATGAGAGACACTGCAAATTGGGCCAGCCAGAAAAATCAGCAGTAGTAGAACATGTTATAAACCAACCTGGACACAAAATGTTATTTAAAAATACAGAAATTCCTGACCAGGCCAATAACTACCATGTCAGAATGCACAGAGAAGCTACTGAAATCTACAAACACCTGGACAACTTCAACAGGAAAGAAGAAACCCTAAAAGTAAACAAAATTTGGCTACCAGTCCTGAAAAACACTAAAATTAAAACTCAACACATGCAAATGAACTCCACCCAGGGACAGGGGGATTTCCAGCAGATAATGGACCATTAGCCAAACAGACACTAATCCTCCTTGCGTATCTCCACCCAGAAACTAGCCATTCAAATACACAAATTTACATATCCTCTCCAACAGGGGCTCACAGTATATAACCCCCCCACACACACTCCAACCCAACCATCCGCTGAAGATGCCAGCCACAGATGCAGGTGAAACATCAGAAATAAACTCTTCCAGAACACGGCCTCACAGCCCAGAAATAACCCACGGAAAACCTATAGTGTCATGTGTGTTATGTTCTCATATGCAGCATTTTTTTAATCAGGCTATAATGTAGGTGGTACTGGTATCCATCCCTCTATAAATCCTTTTCAGTGAATGACTTCATTCTAAAAGCATAGTATTAATGATGCTACGTAGGTTTACTCAGAAGTTTCATTGAGCAGACCTCATACTACCAAGAAAGTATCCACGGAAGTCAGTTTATTTAGTGCAGTACTTAATGTCACACAACAGAAATTTCTGGTAACACAAGAGAACTCTTCCTTCTCTCCTTTGCCCTGCAGCCTATCATGCCTCTTTAAATTTGCTCAAGAAAACCTGACAACCCTCCAGAGCAGATTCTTATAGTACTGTATGTAATGAGGGCTGCAGGGACAGGGCTTTCCTTCTTGTTCTGTCAAGAACAACAGGATTTTAATGATGATCATCCTTAGTTTTGTAGCATCTCTCAGGAATTTTCAGGCTTTGCTTCAGGGAACTCTGGGGTTCCTTCAAAGCCTATCAAGTGTCCTTTGAAAAGAAAATCAGACTAAGTGCACAAGATTCCATGTAATATAACCTGACTACCATTCTTTTCCTGCATGGAAACACTGGACATGTTCTATAATACACTATCATACAAAAACTTGGCACACTGCTTGATTTGAATGTGTAACGTAGAACCCTTTGTTGTGGTGGTATGCCTTCAAGTTGTTTCTGACTTATGGTGACCCTAAGATGAACCTGTAACAGGGTTTTTTTTGGCAAGATTTGTTCAGAGGGGGTTTGCCTTTGCCTTCCTCTGAGGCTGAAAGAGTTTGGCTTGCCCAAGGCCAGCCAGTGGGTTTCCATGGCTGAGCAGGGATTCAAACTGTGGTCTCCAAAGTGTGGTCAAATGTTCAAACCACTACACCATATTGACTCTCTGCTTAGAATACTGCTTTGGTGTAATATGAAAGCATAGTCAATGTGGAATGAATTGCCCAGAAGTAGAAAGCTTAAAGCCACTGCTCTATCTGAACCTTAAGCATCAGGCTGAATAACACCATCTCCTTATTACTCTTCTTCATCAGACTCCAGAGGCTCACCATCTTAAAGCTCTATGAAGAAAAAGAATCCTTCTTTGATTTACTGATACCACAGCCAAGTGCTTCAGAGAAGAACTTTTTTGTCAGACATGGAATCAAATGCAACAAACTAAAACACTTCCTTGTTCTTCTATTGCCTGGGTGTGATTGAGAAGCTACATGGACTGCAAGGATCCTTCTTTGGGGGAACCATCTCTCATGTCCAGGTGTCACAGTGATTGTAAGGAATGGGATAGGGTAATCAAAATCCATAAGTGCTCACTGTCAGTGTTCTAATATATGTTTTGGCTCATACTGGAGCAGTAATATGAATGTCAGGCAGCTATTTTTGTGGCAGTGAAAAGAACAAAAGAGGGAATGTAGATCTAAACCTCTTTGGTTTCTCTTCACTTGTTCTATGGGGTAGCACATGCAAGTACCAAGAAATTACAATAAGCAATACCTGATTACCAGCAGATAATTGTATCCATTGCTATCAGAATATTATGGCTGTAATCTGGTGGCTTTAATAAGAATGCAGAAGCCATCTTCATATGAGGAGAGAAGAATAATGTGCTCTCAGCTGGCAATCAAGCATGGAATTCACTTCATATAGAGAACAGAGGGTCCATTCCACTGCAGGTATTTCAAACTGCCTTCCATGTTTACAAGCTATTTAACCACAAACAAGTTATAACTGCAACTGAATTATCAATCTAACCTGCACGAACGGATGTTCTCTAAAATAATTTCTTTTGAATTTTTCAAAATGTTTTTTTCTAAATTAATTTTTTAAATTGTTATTTTAGCAGCTCTGAATATCAACTATTTAGTTAATAATCTACATATATTTTTCTATTAACAGCAAGTAATAATTGTGGTTATCTAATGTATAATTACTTACTTCTGGTGACAATACTCTACCATTCTTCAATTTCTCGTCCACATTGTTCCTTCTTTTGAGGAGTTGATCCCTCTCCCTCTCCAGAGCTTGAACTTCTTCAAAAATCTTCTCACGCTCATTAGTGGTGCTGCTCTGCAGCTGCATATTTTTGTCATATAATTCTTGATCCAACACACTCAAGCGACTTGATAATTTCAAAATATCTTTACTGAGAGCCTAAAAAGCCACAAATGAGAATACACCCCCTTTCAGGAAAATGTAATCCTTGTCCATTTCAATCCACACAGACACAACAATTTATAAACATTATAAAAAAGTTCGCTGAGGTCTGGTTTCAGACAAAATTAGTCATACAACTGTCCCACTGAAATCAAGTCCATTATATTTCCATAAAACAATGGTATGACCAGTTTCATCTAAATCCAATCCTCAGCACACTTTGGGACTTGAGGACAACTACCTTAGTGTGATCCAACCCCATACTAGTAACGCAAGGGCATCCGTTATCTGTTTTATTTTAACTTGTATCTATTCTTGCAACTGTGGACAAAAATCACAAATAAGGTACAGGTACAGGGCATTCAATAACAGAAGCATCCAATTTTTACAAAATCTGATATTTAACATTTTTCATCCTATCGCTAAGCATCTTACAAATACTGAAAGCAATAAAAACAATGTTACAAAATCCAAGCAGCCTGAGCCTCAAGCTCTTAACCATAGCAGCAATTTACAATTGCTTTCTATGTTTCCAACTTTAGCTGTTCGCCAGAAGCCTTGAATGTGGCAAGACTAGAAGTACCTGGCTGGATCTCAGTTTTTTAATTTCCAAATGGCTCTTCTCTTGCATCAATGTTTCCTTCTTGGAAATGATAGCTTCTCTTCTTTTTAAATCTTCCTCCAGATGAGCTAACTCCTGACGTTGATGTAAAACCTTCTCTAGCTCTTCATCTAGCCATTTCTTTTTCTCTTCTAGTTCCTGTGCCAAGAACAAAATGATGCACAAGTTTGGGATAAATTCTTAACTACATCCTCAGTTCCCATCATGGCACTAGCTTTCTGTGGTGGTGGGACTGTGTGCTCCTGTTTGGCAAGAGGCTATGCTGATAGCTGCACTGTTACTAGTAGGGTCTCACATGTCCGACAGGTTTTTGCAGAGGAGCCAGACTAAATGTACCAAACAGCTACTGGGCAGCAGCAGAGGAGGGGTGGACACTGGCAGAGGATCTCTCAGAGACGATGGCAGTGGCACCATAGCTAACACTTCTTAGTACTGGGCAGAAGGAGGCACTCGTAAACCACTTTTGAATGTCTTTTACCATGAAAACCCTATGACAAAACAATCCAAAATGAAACAAGAGATGGTGTCAGAATATGAAACTCCCAGATCAGAAGGCACTCAATGGGAAAGAGCAGAAGACAAGTATGAGTAGTGCTGTGGCTAATGATGCAACTAGACTCAAGCCAAAAGGACTATCAGCTGTTGACATGCTCAGAAGTGAAAGGAACGTTCAAAGCTGCACAATGATTATAATAGGAACATGGAACGTGAGAAGCATTTGAAGATCTATCTAAAACCTGTCAACAAATATGGAAAACAAAACAAAACTATGGCCCACAGATTGGAAACACTGAACATATATTCCAATCCCCCAACAAAGGAGACACCAGGGATCGCAGTAACCACAGGATCGTTACATTAGTCTCTCATATAAGCAAAGTGATGTTCAAAATTCTACAACAAAGATTTTTACTATATATGGACTGAGAAATGCCAGCTGTCCAAGCTGGGTTCAGAATAGGAAGAGGCACTATGATCATATTGCAAACATACGTTGTATAATGGACCACGCCAAAGAATTTCAGAAGAAAATCAGCCTGTGCTTTACAGATTATGCCAAAACGTTTGACTGTGTAGATAATGAAAAATTATGGATTGCTCTTAAAAGAAATGGGTGTGCCACAACATTTGATTATCCTTGATGCATAACCTGTACTCAGGACAAGAGGCTACAGTCAGGATAGAATATTGAGAAACGGAATGGTTTCCAATTGGCAGGGGGGTCAGGCAAGCCTGCATTTTATCACCCTATCTGAAGGAGATATGAAAATTGAAGGAAGGAACACAAACAATTTAAGATATGCAGATGACACCATACTACTAGTACAAAATAGCAAAGACTTGGAACAATTACTGAAGAAAGTCAAGGAATAAAGTGCAAAGGCAGGTTTACAGCTGAACATTAAGAAAATAAAAATAATGACCACGGGTGATTTACATAACATTAAAGCATATGATGAAGACACTGAAATAGTTAAAAAATTTCCATGCCTTGGCCCAGTCATTAACCAGAATGGAGATTGCAGTCAAGACATCAGAAGAAGACTAGGACTTAGAAGGGCAGCCATCAAGGAACTAGATAAGATCCTAAAGTGTAAAGATATATAATTGAATACTAAAGTTAGGATTGTCCATGCCATCATATTTCCCATTTCTATGTATGGCTGTGAAAGCTGAACAGTGAAGAAAGCTGATAGGGAGACAATCAACTCAATTGAAATGTGGTGCTTGTGCAGAGTTCTACAGATACCGTGGACTGCTAAAAAAACAAATGGATCCTAGAATAAATGAAGCCTGAACTCTCCCTAGAAGCCAAGCTCATTAGCCAAGATCATAAAACTGGAAACATGTTGTAGAAGACATGGCTCACTAGAAAAAACAATAATGCTTGATAAGGTAGAAGGCAGCAGAAAAAGAGAAAGACTGCATTACAGATGGATAGATTCAATCAAGGAAGCTGTGGCCAGAAGTCTGCAAGATCTCAGCAGGGCTGTTGATGATAGGTTGACTGGGAGTTCTCTCATTCATAGGGCTGCCATAAATAAAAGTTGACTGGCCAGCAGCTACCAGCGTCCTCAGCTATGTGGCCTTCGCTAAAATTCACCTTGCACAGAAATCAGCAGGAATGTCAATTTTTTTAAGACTTACACCAAAACTGATTAGGCACAGAATGGTGAAACTGATACCTAAAGACGTACCTGATATTTACAGCACAAGATGGTACATGTCTACTCAGAAATCAATATCACTAAGTTCAGTGGGGCTTAGGCTACTTCCAGACTTTCAGAGTACAATCACACTGCCCATTCCACAGAACTCTGAGAGGCACTGGCAGCATCTTCCATTTGTAATCTTTCCATGTTGTCTTTCATGCTTTTTTTTCTCCACAAAAAAGTGTTAAGGAGGAAAACATGGAATAGGTACACAGTATCTTTTGACTGTGGGCTTGTCTAGATGAGAAAATATAATGTGGATTGCTGTGCATTAACACACAATTATAGCAGCATTCATTTATCTCCACAGCTTTATGGGAAGATAGCTGGTATGTGACGTTATCCATGTTTGAAGTTCACACAGAGGCATGCCCGCGAATAAACATGGTGGCTGTGAGTGAATTACATGGGTTATTATTCTCCATAACTTACCACCAAAGTACAGTTTTCCCCCACATTCAAGTTGCAAAAGTGCAATCTTCTGCTTAAAGAAACTGTTTTATTGTCCCACCACTCCAAAAATTTGCATGACCACTACTGCAAAACTAAAAAATAGCAGTTCCAGCCACTTCACTGCCAGCAAGCCGCCCCCCACACGTATCCAACCAATCACCTTTTGACTTCCAGAATGCACTCTGCTGCCAACTGGTTGTCCAAATGGGTGGGAATGTGCATTTCTACATATTTCTAAAAAAAACTTAGGGAAAAGCTAAGAATGCTTTTCTCACATAATTTTTGTGGGTTTTGGGGCCTCTCCTTCCAAATACGGCAAATCACTTCAGGATCTTGTTAGGACAAAGGGCATTCTCCTCACGTTCCATGAGGAGTTTTTTCACCTTCTAGACAACACCTTAGTAAGCCCCCTCTGAACAAATCTCACCAAGAAAACCCTGTGAAAGGGTCACCATACATCAGAAACAACTTGAAGGCACACAACAATAATCTTTTGACTGGTAGCACTGGAAGACCCGTCTGAAAACACCCTCACTTCCATAATAAGCAGGTATAGAGCTGAAACCTGGAGTTAACTAAATCAACCAATAATGAGGAATGTACATATTGGAAACCTGTAGAAAAGAAAGAGATCGATTCCTTTTGCATATAAAAATAATTGATTGAAACTGAACCCGTAGCTTTGCACACAGAGAAAAAAGGCCCATATTTTACGTTTCATATTTAGAAACAGAAGATAAAACTAATGTATCTGTATTATTAGTAATCACCTTTCAGAGTTGTTATTACTGACCCTAGGGATTAACTAGTCTTTTTTAAAATGTGTACTGAAAAACATAATTGAAAAAATACAGCTACTAATGAAAAGATTGAGTATCTTATATTTTTGTCAGCTAATGAAGCATTTTCCTTGATTTGTATGCTTTCAATTTTAAAAAAATACAACTCTTGAGTATAAATTAGTTACCTGTAATTGCTGTGGGGTTTCAGATGAGTTTTTCTTTTTAATTGCAGCAATTTCTTCATCTTTTAGTTTTAAAATTTTCTCCTGTTGTTCTGTCTTTTGTTGAAGCTCCTGTAAGTAAAGAAAAAACATTTTGATCTATTTGAAAGATCAGATATACTTTAAGATTAATTTTTTTAAGAATGGAAACTAAATTTTAGTGGCAATTTTAGTGGTAATTGTAAGACTGGAGGGCAGTATCCCACACTGAACCTCTGCAACATAGCAGGCGATCCCCTGCAAGGCTGAGGTGAAATTCAAAGCAGTGACCCTTCTTGGTTTCCCTGATGCTCTTAGCCATTAGAACGACATCAACTCACCACTATTCTTGATTTTGAATATAATATGCACTAAAGGATAACTCTCAAAGTTATGTAATACTGTCAATAGAAGACAAAGAATTAACTGTTATTACAACTTTGTTAAGAAGACAAGCAGAAAAGAAATCTCTTGCCTTGATCTGCAGCTGACCCTTCTGAATTTCTGCCTCCAAGCTTTTCTTTTTTTCACTCTCCTCTCGCAATCTTTTCTGTAACTGGGCTTGTTGATTTTTCATGTGACTGACATTCTGTTCTACTTCAAAAATACGCTTCTCATTCTGAGTGGACAAGGATGCTAGTTTCTTAGTGTCCTGCTGTTTTTTCTGCAAGACCTATACAGTTACAAAGCATAGTTCAGCTCATATTATTGTACTATTATTTTATTGTTTGCATTAGTCAACTTTACAGTTATGTTTTTGTTTTACTGTGCTCTTTGTTTATGGATTTATTGCATCTGTGAGCCACATTGAGCTTACAGCTTTTCAGTTATACATATAATAAACAAAACAAGCAGACAAAATGTAAGGAACCAAAGAGGTTTTCTGACAAAGATTGATTACTATGTCGATCACACGCTCACATTAAGAAAATTCACAGGTAAGTATGCTGGGCCCTGGTATGGAGTAGGACCACCATGCTAAGGAGAGGAGTATTCAGCCTCCACCACCTACCATCTTCTGAAACTGTCCCTTCCCCTGTCAGACACATATGAGAAAACAAGATTTTTTTAAAAAGCCTCCATTATTGACAGTGAAGGCTTTTTCCCCGTTTTTAGTTCTCACATGGTTGTGGTGGGGATTTCAGAAAACAAGCAGCTGACAGAAGAATGTTTAAACCTCCCCTATATGTGTAGTTACCTTAACCCAGATCAGGATCCAATGTGCTTATGTATGAGTAAAGGAGGAAGAGGAAGAATACATTAACATATCACATAGTCTGCCACTCAGATACACCAGTTTTCCATTCTATATTCCACCATGTCACAGTAGCTGGGCAATGCAATGTTTTATTGTAAGAGGACACTACATTACAACTGGTTAGATGCATTTATGTTCTTCTAATTTCTTATAATAGTAAAGATTTTTTCCAGTTACAAGTACCTGCACTTTTATCTTTGCTGCATCCATCTTTTTCCTAAATTCTTTCTGTAACCTAGCTTTTTCAGCAATGTCTCTTAGTTCTTTGTTCTCTAGCTCTTGCAACTGCTTTTGTGTTTCAGCTAAATCAGTTTTGGCCTGGTCTGCTTCATGTTCCAGTTGTGCTATTTTCAGAGAATACTGCTTGCTTACAGATCGTGCATCATTACCTTGGGGGGGAAAAGTTTTTTTTAAAAAAAAGCAAAAAGCAAACTTGTTATTTGTGGCTCTAGGAACTGTATCAGCCTCTTAAAACTATCCATAATTATTAGTGACGATTACTAGTTGTTTTTACTGATATTTACAGTAAGCTTTAAAAAAACCCTTTCTCTTTCTCTTTCTCTTTCTCTCTCTCACATAGACTTTTCTTCTAAGTTGCTCCAGGTGGTGTGTCCTCATGCCCAATTTTATTCTTACATCCTATGAAGTAGTTTAGGTTGTAAGAGAATAAACAGTACAAAGTCACCCAATAAAGTTTCATGGCTGAATGGGAATTTGAAGCCATTTCCACAAACTTAATGTGATGTAATCCCTATTAAACTTGTCCCCCAGCTTTAGGCTGTCTCTTCACATTTTTTCAGGAGCAATTTAAAAGTAGACTAAAAATAACTTAATTTGTCTTTGATCCTATTACAACCCATAATTGTATAAAGCAAGAATTCACAAAATCTAGTTACCTGTTTTTACCAGTTCTTTAATAAGGTCTTCCTTCATTCTGATATTAAGTGTAAGTTCACTCATTTTTTGCTTAGCAGCAATAAGTTTTAGCTCTGAATTCTTTAACTTCTGCATATTTAATATCTGACTTTTCTTGATATATTCAATATCAGCAGCACCTTGAACAAAAGTGTAAAGCTTTAGATAACATGCAGCACCTTCCTAAACTAATGACAAGGCCTAACTTTAAAAAAAAAAACATAAGCAGAAGAGTTCATGTACAGTCTGAACAACATGGTAAGAAAGCAAGATTTCATAATGTGGTCAATGCCAATCTGATTGGTCACTGTCCAAACAGTGTTCATATGCTCAGCTTGAGGACTGTGAATGTGTCAAAGCAAGGTACAAAACTGGTGTAGGCCTGTGAATAATATTGGGCTGAGGTATGAGATGCCCACTTCACACTATCCAGTACTGATAGCAATTTTCCTTATTGACTGGGTCATGTACACAATCCCCAGCTGACACTGTTCATGTGCAATATCCTCCATGGCTTCATGTAAATTTGTACAACTTTAAGAGTTTGGGAACATTTAGTCATGCAGTTTTGATATGTTGCAACCTATACTCAACTTACACTGAGTATTAGTAAATCAGTTGCAAGTAACTGTACAGGTCTGAAGCCAAACAGTATACAGTCGTCCCTTCACATTCGCGGGGGTTCCGTTCCGCGGACCCCCGCAAATGTGAAAAATCCACGAATAACAAACACCCCTCCCCCTCCCTCCCCAGGCCTTCGCGGGGCCTTCCTAGGCCCCACGGAGGTCTCCCCGGCCCTCCCTCCCTCCCTCCCCAGGCCTTCGCGGGGCCTTCCTAGGCCCCACGGAGGTCTCCCCGGCCCTCCCTCCCTCCCTCCCCAGGCCTTCGCGGGGCCTTGCTAGGCCCCGCGGAGGTCTCCCCGGCCCTCCCTCCCTCCCCAGGCCTTCGCAGGGCCTTGCTAGGCCCCGCGGAGGCCTCCCTGGCCCTTCCTCCCTCCCTCCCCAGGCCTTCGCGGGGCCTTCCTAGGCCCCGCGGAGGTCTCCCCAGCCCTCCCTCCCTCCCTGCCCAGGCCTTCGCGGGGCCTTCCGAGGCCCCGTGGAGGTCTCCCCGGCCCTCCCTCCCTCCCTCCCCAGGCCTTTGCGGGGCCTTCCTAGGCCCCGCGGAGGTCTCCCCGGCCCTCCCTCCCTCCCTCCCTCCCCAGGCCTTTGCGGGGCCTTCCTAGGCCCCGCGGAGGTCTCCCCAGCCCACCCTCCCTCCCCAGGCCTTTGCGGGGCCTTGGTAGGCCCCGCGGAGGTCTCCCCGGCCCTCCCTCCCTCCCTCCCCAGGCCTTCGCGGGGCCTCCGGAGGGCCTCCGGGGGTCCCGCGAAGGCCTCCCCACCCCTCCCCAGGCCTTCGCGGGGCCTCCGGAGGGCCTCCGGGGGTCCCGCGAAGGCCTCCCCACCCCTCCCCAGGCCTTCGCGGGGCCTCCGGAGGGCCTCCGGGGGTCCCGCGAAGGCCTTCGCACCGCTCCCCAGGCCTTCGCGGGGCCTCCGGAGGGCCTCCGGGCGTCCCGCGAAGGCCTCCCCACCCCTCCCCAGGCCTTTGCGGGGCCTCCGGAGGGCCTCCGGGCGTCCCGCGAAGGCCTCCCCACCCCTCCCCAGGTCTTTCACGGGGCCTCTGGAGGCCCCGTGTCGCGGTTTTGGGGGGCCCGGGGGGGCCCTCCCAAAACCGCGAATAACCGAAACCGCGAATGTCAAGTTCGCGAATGTGGAGGGACAACTGTAATTCTATCCATTAAGATCAGGAGCAGAACTTCTATAGTTGTCCCTTCATATTTGCTGTGGTTTGGTTCCAGGACCCCCCGTGGATACCAAAATCTGTGAATACTCAAGTCCCATTATATGCAATGGCATAGCAAAATGGTGTCCTTTATATAAGATGGCAAAATCAAGGTTTGCTTTTTGGGTTATTATTTTTTAAAGAATATTTTCAAGCCGTTAATACTTAAATCTATGGATACAGAGGGACAACTGTATTATGTTTTTAAAAGAATAATGATAAAGGAAGACACTACTTCTAACTCCAAAGTGCAATCTACTTGCATCACAACATGCACATGGCTGTGGCATTAGGAGAACTGCAGTCCAATGCATTTGCAGGGCACTAGTTTGGAATAGGATGATGTAGAGAAATGTAGGACTTTGGTCAGGATGTATGTGGAGTTCTGTTCCACCAGAAATTAGTAGAAGGCATTTGCAATGTCACACATTGCAAGACATCTCACAATTCAGCATCAGTATTCTATATTATTTGCATCTGGTTTTATTATGAATTTTTTGTAATATTCCATATAATCTTGCTTTTCTGTTATTTACAGTGGACCTTCTGGTTCCGTGGGGGTTCAGTTCTGCAACTTCCTGCAGATGACAAAAAAACACAATTATCACATTCCATGTTCTTAAACGGCAGTGACGTGCACACGGATGCTTCAGTGCATCTGCTTTCACATCACCGTAATTTTAAGTATAGGATGTGATGCTTTGCGGTTGCTCAAAATCATGGATCTGAAGCCTGTGGCTCAGGAGGGCCCACTGTACTGATTTTATTTTGTCCACCCAGAACTAGGAAAGACAGGATAGCAATGTAACAACAACAAAAAAGTACTGTGAAATAAGTATGTGTTGTGTGAAGACTAAAAGCGGTTTGTGTACTAGTATAAATGCCATGCTTATTAACTAATTTAACATTTAATTTACCAGTTAATTGAACAGGCATATCCTGTTGGGTAAAGGTAGGATAGAAACAAAATAAACTAATGAACAGTTCTCTAGATTCCAGCTCACATTTCCACAATGCAAGTCCCACACTACTATTTGGACCAGAGTTGCTTTGTTATCAGATGATAATGTAAAGTAGACATATTTTATACCACAACATCAACTGACTTTCCATACCTGTAACCTTTTCCATTTGTGAGAGACTTCTGTTTTGTAAATGGGAAATGTGTTGCAGTTCTGTTTGTTCAAGCGCAGAACACTGATTAGCCTGCTTTCGCGTCCAGGTACGGTTTAAGGAACGTCTAGAAAAAAAATTAAACAACAATACAGTAGTTTTTTTTAAGCCCTAGAAATAAACTGTGGTTTTGAGATCTCAATTATCTTAAGTTTAAAGGGAAGTAGAAGGGATGTTTTATGAGATTCCGTAATATTAAATACAAAAAAGACCTCAAGCAGTCCCATGGAATAACAATGTAGCAAGCACTGTGTCTCTAACTCACACACAACTTAATGTCACGTGCTCTAAGAGCTAACAATGCCAGCCCTATTTATGCAAAAATATCTTTCTGTATAACTAAAGCTACCCTAATGCTAATCATACCAATCATACCAATTGTGGATTAGACTTCTTATTACTTATTTTAACACTGACATATGATTTCTATTTCAAGACCCAGTTGGTTGTGGGACAGAAAATCAATATCACCAAGGAAGTACCTAAACTGAGGTCTCTTTAGATTCTCAGCATTTTTTTCATCTTCATCACTGTGGTCAGAGAAGCAGCAATGAAGAACTTCATCTTGTTCTTCTATGTGATCCAACATTATTTGGCTGCGGGTTTGAAATCCAGCCATTACTCTTTTTAAGGAATATGTAGGAGGACTTGTGTGTACCTTTAAAGAAATTAAAAAGAAAATATTAACTGTGGAATTTTTATTACATTTATATCCCATCTCAGAGGAATTCAGAGCAAGGTATAGTTCACTTTGCTCACCCATTTTATCTTGACAATGATCTTGAGTGTCAGGTACATTAATTACCACATTAAAAGAATAGTAAGAGAGTGTGACTACTTCAGTCACCCAGTAACCTTCATGTCTAACTGAAGAGCTGAACCCTGGTTTCCCTAACCACTATATCTCATTAGTATACTCCGTGCACCTTAGGGAAGATGTCTCTCACCCTATCTAGTGAGAGAAGAATTAAGAGATTGTGGTTCCTCAAGAAGCATTGCTTGCCCCATCTTGATTACAACTGAACTGGCTGCTGCAGTTTTGAGGCTTATAGATGGCTTATTCTGGCAACATTCCAAAATGTCCTAGTGTGATGCTCACAGCAGGCTGGACACCACATCATTCACCCACCAAATTTTTGTTCTTGCTACAGATTTGGGAGGCTACTGAGACGTTCTTGAACTGGATCCTGGTTATCTTACGGTCTACAGCTCTCCAGATAGACTGTCCCTGTATGCAGTCTTTAGAGTTCAGGGCAAACTGCTGACTGGAGCAAAGGTTCATTAATTCCTGATTGTACTGCCACCATGTCATGTTCCAAGCATACTAAGGTGTCATTTCTCCTTCCACTTAGTTCCTCAGAGAAGGCAAGGGAGAATAAAAAGGAAAGAAAGAGTAGTTATCTGGACACTAATGCTTTACTGCTTGAATCCAAATAACTCAACTCTCCTGGAAAAGATGGAACTAAAACTAGACAAGGATCAACTGTCATGATCTTTATTCCTGATCCTGCCATTAATTTCCCCTTGGTGTAGTCTGCATAGCAGTTTATGTAGGGATGACATGATGTATATGTTTGGGCTTTAATTGGGAAAGGAGATAACCAGGCATTTGCAATTAACGGCTTTAGTTTCAAGGCTAGAGACACTGGGAAGATGGTAACTTTCAGTTTAAGGAATGCTTGTGTTGGTGGATGATGGCCAACCAATAGTTATGCAGCCCACCAGATTTTGTTCATTGTAAAATGCTTTTAACTTAAGAGTGTATTCGTTAGGTTTTCAGTCTCAGCAACAAAGTATACTTCCTGGATTTCTGGCAATAAAGCTTTCTGATGAATCCTGAAGCTTGTGTACTGTGAGCTTGGGAATGCTAATAACTGACATCAACCCACATAGTTAGCTACTAGATGAGATAGAAAATCTGGTGTCTTTGCCCTGCCTCCTGAATGCAATGGCAGAACTCATCCATTCCAGGATGCTTTTCTAAACTGAAGATGAAGCCACAAATTTCCATCCTACTACTAACCTCTAAAATAAGATTGGTACAATCACATTCAACAAGTGAAAAGACTCACTACTGCAGAAGATGGTCATTTACTTACAATAAATAAGGAAAAGAGGATAAACTTTCATATCTACCTTTCGAGAATTCACACCCACTGGTGGATTAATGGACTGAACCAAACGTTTAGTCAGTGGGACACTGAATGGCCTCTTAGCAGATATTATAGCAGGTGGTCCATCCCCACAGGCACCACTGGAAGCAGAAACTTTTGCTATTTTCCCTAATCTATCATTTAGCTGGTCAATTATAAGCTGTTGCTCTATCATTTTCTCATTCTTGAAAGAAAAAGAGAGAAGAATCTGTAGTTATTAATTGCTGGAAAATTACAACATTGAATAACAGCTGCCCTCAATAACTCTGTACCTTTTTGCTACTTTTTGAAGAATTAATATTATTTGCATTCATATGCACTAGAGCTTCTCCTTGTACTCATTTGCATTCAGTGGAAACCTTTGGAATTACTTTAACAAACCTCTACAGTCACAGTTAATAGAAAGCATAAAGAACTATGTCACCCAACATTTCAGTTAAGCATTACCATTACTTGCCTGTAAGAAAGAAAAAAAAAAGCTCTGTAGCCTTATCAACACTAAGAGAAGTTGCTGTAAGAACTTTTAATAACCAGTTTAAATTAACCCATGGTAAACATTTAGAGTGGTTCATATACTTTTCATGGGAGATCTACCTCAGTGCTAATGATGTGGTCTTTCACTTTGTATAATAATTGAGTTCAGAAACTAAAATAATTTAACTCTAACAATAAAAAAGGATCAATAGAGTATAACTGTGACACAGCTTCATTAAAACTTCAGTCACAATCCTATATGCATTTACATGGGTGCAAGTTTCAATGGGACATCATTTCGGACAAAGAGGCTGTTATGCTAGCCTGGGGGCTCTGAGCTTGGAGCCCTCAGAGTCAGCTTTTGCTGCTGGAGCTCTCTGCCTGGAACCACAGAAGTTATTTCCAAGACACAGTCCTAAGGATCCCTCTAGCCTGGAGATCCTTCAGAACTATGTCTCCCAAAGTCACCACCACCACCTCTGGATTTGAGTACCCCTAACTGTGGACCAAGAGGAGACCACAGGGAACTGGGAACGCCCGCCACTACAGAGCTATACCCACCCCTTCCTTCTATCCCAAAGTTAGGGCAATATAGTAACCAAGAGGAAAATCAGGCACATGCAAGCATCAGTTAAGATAAGATCAGTTATTTTATTCATGCAGAGCTTAAGGCAAAGTTTAAGGCAAATCACTTCATGAAGAAAACACTTCTTTCTTCAGGTCAGAGGCTTACAGTTACAGAGTATTAAAGTCGAAGCATTCAGTTATTTCAGCTACATTTAGCCAAAGCTTAAGAAAGTAACATAAAACTCCTGACACCATCTAAAACAGTCCCTAAAGATTCTACTCATAATCTCAAGCAGTAATACATAGGATGCAGTTCATATCCATCTGGAATCAGGGGAGCTGTGAGCTAGGCTAGCCAGCTCTGCTCCAACAGCTATCCCAGGTTTCTCTTTGTTTCAGTTCATCTCTCAGCTCTAAAACATGGTGTTTGTTTCAGAGCCTCCTTTGTCTCTCTCTTGCCTCATAGCTGAGGCAAGTATAAAACTTTTTTCAAATCTCCCATTTCAGAATTGTGATTGGCCAGTTCTTGTCTGGTGATATGATGTCATTGATCATGCTCCCTTGGGAGATGTCTCTCAACTCCCCCTTAGTTTTTAACCTTTGGTTACCTGATGTCATGCTGATAAGAAAATCACTGTTTGCAGATAATGGGAAATGTAGACTTTGCAGAATGATGGGAGTATCATCACCCTGCAGGCAGGATGATGGGAACACCATCATGACAGAGGCATTGGATTGTGTTATGTTTAAACTATAAGAACATTTGTTTAAATGTCATTTTATATAGATTTATGCAGTAACCTGCACAAAGTGGTTACCTGTAGTCTATTTGTATCCTGTGCCTCCTGTAGTGACTGCAGATATTCTTGATTCTCCTTTATCAACTTCTGTATTTGATCTTGCAGTACTTTTATCTCAAGTTCTTTCTCACTAAAAACTTCTTCATCTGCAGCAAGAGCCTGCTAGATAATAAAGTGCCGTGCATGGGGGAGGGGAGGGTAAATCACTGCATACTGGAACTTGATAACATTTGAAGTACTTATCAATTACAGTACATGGGTTGTTTTACCATTTCAATAGAAAGTGTCAAAAACTAGAAATATAATATATAAAGAGCATCAAGAGAATACAAATTTTTACAAGACTGACACACTATTATTTAGTTAACACTTAGTTAAAATAGTTTATTATACACTATAATTTAGTTAAAATCAAGGACAGAGCATCTAGTTCAAAGGAAAACATGCTTAAATCTTTGTTATTACAGTTGGCCCTCCGTATCCACGGATTTGGAATCCACCAATTTAAGTATTCACGGCTTGAAAATACTCTTTAAAAAATAATAATCCAAAAAGCAAACCTTGATTTTGCCATCTTATATAAGGGACACCATTTTGCTATGCCACTGCGTATAATGGGACTTGAGTATTCACAGACTTTGGTATCCACGGGGGGAGGTCCTGGAACCAAACCCTAGTGAGTATGAAGGGACAACTGTACTGTACTTTTGTTATGTGGGAAACACTGCATAATCAAAGCTGTTCTTTTTAAAGAAAACTGTCCTGCAAAGTAATCAAAATTGCCTCAAAAAGGCTGTGTATTTGGAAATGAATACTGCAGTAACAATGCTGTAGAAAGCCATGACTTGAATGAAAACAAAATAGTTCTTTATAGGATATGTGTCTAGAACTATTAGGAAGTGAAGACTGACAAGCTATGTGTGATCTAGGAGAAACAGCTGATCAAGAGCTATCCGTCTGAGTGTTCCTCATCACTTGCTTTGGTATAAAACCTCTGAGAATGTTTTTATTTCTCAGCAGCAGGACTGGGGAAAGATAGTCTGCTCTCTTCCGTCACTACAATTTATAACACTGAACTGTGAGCTTGCTGTAAAATAATAGAGAGACAAAACAGCAAACTTTTAAAAAATCCTGTGGAGATAAGCAACTGAAATTTGATTAGTTATCAAGAAATACAACAGTCCGCTTGGTTAATCTGAGATTTTGTACAGTTAACCAAGAGCCAAACTGGTATTGCTAAGCAAAGCAGCAACATATTCTGAGCAAAAGATTTAATATTTTGAAGCTACTGGGTGGCAAAGATTAATATTTTTCATTTTGTACAAATAGATAATAGTACATTGGTCCACATGCTGTACATAAAAAAGAAGTAGTTTGTACAAGAGAAGGAGACGTCCAATGATGCGTGAGTAAAATGGAAGCCTGCACAATGGATTCCCCTTCTCTCTCCTGCCTCCCCATGTTCCATTTGAAAATCCTCTCCAAAAGATCAAGGGGGGGGGCGGGCAGAGTGTACCAAATATTCCGGAATATCTCACAGAGCTATACTGGGAGGGGTGGGTGAAAAAATTAAGAACCTTGAGCCACCCTGAAAGATTTCTCCACTGAATCTGAAACAATTATTAGGTCTATTCAATATAAGCACCAATCAGCAGAGTATGGAAGGAAAGCAACTAACTAATAATGCACTTCTGCAACTCAGCTTTCACTGACCCACAGCACAAAATTTAGTAGTGCTTCACTAATGAGCAAAATTTTGCTTCTATCATCTAACACACTTGATATGCTATTTTGATGTACAAGCAGTGTAGACATGTAATTTACGCAGTATCACTGACAGGAGAATTAAGGATTAAGAAAATCTCTCATGATCCGTCTACTTTTAGTATACTCTCATAACTTCCATTGCATTTACTGTAAATACCTGATACTTTTTCAGCTCTCTCTTCAGTTGAAGAATTGTGATATGGTATGGTCCTTCTTGGTCACTCCCATTTCCACTGTTTATTTGAGGAATGGCTGGGGGCTCCCTTCTGAGTTCCTGAGCCACAGAGAGCCAATCTTGCAGTTTGTTATGTTGACTTTTCGACAGACTGGCAATAGTTTTTAGGTCAGCAAGGAGTGAATAGGCTTCTTCTATGCAATTTCTGTAGCTGAAACTCTCTATTTGAAGCTGGGCAAGCTGCTCTTCGAGAGAACGGATTTTGCTTCTTTCCTGAGACAAGTCTTGTGACACTTGACTGCCAGAATTCTGTCCGCTAACCTGCTGATTTTGCAAAGCTTCTCGTAGCAACTTGATTGCAAACTCCATTTCATCAATGCGGTCCCAATCTGGATTGTAGTTGACAATTGGTTTGTTTCTAATATTTTTGGCTCTGTTGGCATATTTAATAGAATTGAGTGACTCATCAAAATCAGACGATGATGGACTAATACAAGTTATCATGACTGTCTTGGCATTCCCTCCCAAGGAGTCCTTAAGAATGCGTGTAATTTTAGCATCTCTGTATGGAATATGTGCACTTTTTCTCCTTGGATCTCCAAGAGCACTTATCACATTTCCTAGAGCCAATAAGCCACTGTTTATCTGAATTGATTCCTTGAATCTTTCACCAGTGTTCCCAGTTTTTGTTACCCTTTCTGATCCAGCAAGGTCCACAAAGTGGAACTTGGACGCAATCAGCTGGCCTGAACTTTGAGATGAATCCTGTCCAGAGTTTGTGTCTTTCTCTGTCTGCACAGGTTGCCGTTGTTGACAAATGCTTATAGTAAAAACAGCATGTGATCGACTGGAATGCTCATTCATTTGTGTTGTGCCTGTATGTCGAGCAGCATTCCCAGTTTCCAACAGGCTCATCACTTCATCCACACTTTCAACTTGACAATCTTTGGCACCAACAATTACTTAGAGTGGGCGGGGGGAGAAATCAAGTAAGTAAAAAATGGTAAACATAAAGTTGTCAGGAAAATGTAGCAGACTATTTAAAAATATAGTTATTACTCAAACAAAAAAGGATCCGGAAAATGAAATAACAAATCAGAACGTATACAGTTATTATTTAGTTGTAAACAATGCTATTACATGTGTTTATGGAGGTGGTATTTGCATGGTGATAAACACACACACACACCATAGTTCAATAAATAATAACATGCTTTGAATTAAAGGGTTCCAAAGTTCAACCTCAGGCATCTTCAGGGTGGTCTGGGAAAGACTCTGGTCTGAAACCCAAAGACAACAGCTGCCAGCTGGTATAAATAATACTGAGCTGGATGGATCAGTGATACGAATCAGTATAAGAGAGCATCCTGTGATAAATGTTGTTTCTTTTTTACAGTACCGATGGCATAAACATTCATACCAGAATCAAAACAGCGGGAACTAACAATTCTTAATTTTTTTATATTTAAGGAGCACAGCAATTTCAAGGATCTTAAAATAATCCACTATACCTCTATGAAAAACTACAACTAAAAAAGTTTTAAAGTTGAAAAAAGACACTAGAATAAAAAATACAGGATTATTATGCATACTTCAAAGTTATTATGCAAATTGTGCTAGAAATATTGATTTAAAAAGAAACATATTCGTTTTAAGGAGTTTCCTAATTTCTAAAATATCTGTTTAAATCAGAACAAGGCAAAATTATCAACTGCCAATGGGTTAGGGCAGTGATGCGTAACATGTTAACGCACTCAAGGATTACAAATATACATTCTTCTGAAGCTAGACCAGAAATTAAATTTACACCAAGACAAATGTAACAATTTCTTGTGTAATATTTCCAGATCAATGATATACAGTTGCCCCCCCACAGACGCGGCTTTCACTTTCGCGGTTTGCTCAGGAAGCACCTCATTTAAATCAGCTTCTCTCCCTCATACATAAGAGAGAGGAGCCGATTTTAATGAAGTGCTCACTGAGCAAACCGGCCGCCTAACTCCCCACTCTCCTGGGACTTGGCTCCGTTTGGGGTGCATGGCCAAGCCCCGGGAGAGCGGGGAGTTCGAGGCAAAGGCGCATTTCAGCCACCCCCCTACCCTTCCCAAAGTGGCAATGTGGCTTTTCCAGCCTTGTTGCAGCTTTGGGAGGGTGTGGTGTGGCTGAAAAGCCTCTTGGCTGCCCTCCCTCCACCCTCTCCGCGGCCTCCCTGAAGTGGCTGGGGGGCTTCAAAGCCCCCCAGCCACTTCCAGAAAGGTGGAGAGAGCTTCGCCAACCCCCTGCCCGCCTGGCCGCTTCCCTCCCCAGCCTCCTCGAAGTGGCTGCAGGGCTTCAAAGCCCCCCAGCCACTTGGGAAAGGGCGGCGAGAGGCTCCCCACCTTCCTGTCCGCCTGGCTGCTTCCCTCCCCGGCCTCCCCAAAGTGGCTGCGGGGCTTCAAAGCCTCCCAGCCACTTCGGGAAGGGTGGGGAGAGGCTCCCCACCCTCCCGCCTGCCTGGCCGCCTCCCTCCCCGGCCTTCCCAAAGCAGGTATGGGGCTCAAGAGCCCCACAGCTGCTTTGGGAAGCACGGCAGGGGTTGGGGGGGTGGCGGCCAGGCAGGCGGGAGGCTTTTTAGCCACCTCCCATGTTCCCAAAGCAGCGATGGGGCTCGAAAAGCCCCATCACCACTTTGGAAGAGTTGGGGGGGGTGCAGGCGGGCGGGGGGAGGCCTTTTTTATTTGCACAATCATGGGGGTTTTGAGCCTCTAACCCCTGCGAATATGGAGGGACGACTGTACTCTTAAAACACAATGATATTTGCAGTAGACCATTCAGAGCATAAAACAGCATGCATTAAAAAAATGTTTTTCATTACAGGCTTCTAAAGTTGCTTATTGTCAAGAACAAATATATACCTTGCGTTCAAATTCTGATTTGTACCTGTATTGCCTTTTTCATCTTCTCTAATGTGTAGATCTTTCATAGAAGTCTCCAGTTCCAGTAGATCTCTGACTTCTTCTTTGTAGACCTCTATGTAAGAAACTTTCACAGTGAAGTCAACATTATGGTTTTCAAAAATAATTTGAAATATTTCCTGGATTGCACGTGGAATTATACCTCTCTCTTCCTCTGCAACTGAAGCTAAAATGTAAGCAAGAATGTGAACCAAGCACATAGCTCAAATCTACAGATTCAAATGCATAGGGACACACCAAAATGCTAGGAGGAGTCTGAAGGCCTTTACTATAACAGACTAGGGTCATGAAACTGAGGTTTCCCAAGGCTGCACAAGTAAAGCACACTATTAGAAATACAAATAATTTGGTTGCAGCTTGGAACAAGACTTGATACCAAACCATCAAATATGACATAGGGTGGTATCCAACTTAACGGATTCTGCAGAAACTGACCTTCCCCTTCCTTACACCAACAATCCTAAGAGCTTCTCCAAAAGCCTCTCCTAAAAGCCAGATTACTTCTACATGGGGACGAGCACTGGTATGAAGATCACACTTTCTGCACACTGGAGCTCCAGCTGCAGAAGTTGCCTTTGCATGCTTTTTTTTTTTTTAAGGATCCCCTGCTTCTCCTTAAGCCTCCAGGCCACAAATGACCCCACTGCAAACTCATTTCTAACAGCGCGCTGGTAGATGCTACAGACAGTGAGTTGGTGCTTAAACTGGACGTTACTGGACTTAAACTGGACATATCTTCAAGAAAGACATTGTATTAAGTATGTGTATTTGGCACCATTTTCTAGTTAAGCCTTCAGCTGATTTCAGCTCTCCCAGCCAACAGATGTGAAACAGGTATGGAAGAGACTGTGTTGCAAACTCCCCCTTTGAAAGAGGGCAGCCACCAATATGCCTATGATTGTTATCCAACAGCAGTAATAAGGGTTTTCTTTTTTGTTATGGCCCTTAAACACAGCCCCATGAACTCCACAGCAAATTGCCAAAAAAACATGCCACCAATTTGCAGTCCTGAAACTATATAGCCCAAAGAAGTCCTCCAATAGATTAATACTGAATCCTCGAATATTTAGAAGATTACAACTAGAATCTAAACAATGCATGTTAAGAATTCAACACATACAAATATTGTACAATAGCATTAGCATTATTACTACAGTACACAGTTGCTACTGCAAATTAAGTAGTTTCAGGTCTGTAGCCTAAACTATCAGAAACAAAAAAATATTTAAGAGGAAAAGAAAAGGTGTTGCTTTACTACAGGAGTAGGAATTGGGCAACCCTCCAAATAGTATTGGACAGCAACTCCCAGCAGTTCTAGCCAGTATAACCAAAGATGAGGAACGCTAAGAGTTCAAGTCTAAAAAACAGAGACTGGATGGCCATCTGTCCTGAGTGTTTTGAATGTATGTTCCTGTATGGCAGAGTGTTGGACTGGATGGCCCTTGTGGTCTCTTCCAACTCTATGAATCTATGATTCTAACTTCTAGAGGGTTGCACAATTCCCACCCTTGCCTTAGTGTAGCCTTTCTCAACCTTTTTACCCTGGAGGAACCCTTGAAATAATTTTCAGGTCTCAGGGAACTCCTATGTAAAAATTATGCCTACAGTTCCCTTTTTTAAAAAAATTACAGAAATAGTGAAAAAAAATAGATGCTTATTATATTCCACATTGCTAGCAATACATATTTGATACTTGAAAGTGACAAGCCTGAAAGAGCATACTGGCAGAGAAGTATTTATAGTGTACATTAAAATACTGACAAAATATCCTATGAAAATGCCAAAAAGGTAATCTATAATAAAAATAAATTAAATGCAACACAAATATATTTAAATAATAATAATATAATTTATTTATCGTGAAACATTATTAAAACCTGGAAAATGTCCTGTAGTTTGAACCCATTGCTCCATGTCCTAGTCTCTGGAGCAGCATAAAACAAGCTTGCTCCATCCTGTGGCATCCCTTCAAATATTTAAACATGGCTACATCACTGACTCTGACCCAAAGACTGAGCTCTGAACTAACAGAGCTTGCAAAAAGCAGTAACTAAGCAGCCAGGCTCAGGATGAAAGGAAGGCTGTAGCTTCCTGCCAAGCCAGCGTCGTGGTAAAGGGAAGGCTTTTTTTCAATAATATGGGAGTTGGTCAGTCTATTCGTGACCATCACATTCAGTAATCAGACCCACAGTTTAAGAACCTTTTCTCTATAATGACTCCTTTACTGTAATAGCTCTGCTCTCTCCAAATCTGGTTTAAAAAGAAAAAGCCCTAAGTCACTTTTATCAGAGTTCTCCCATCCACAGCTGGCACCTGGTTAGCTGGGTAGAGCTAACCAGGTGGATTATTTGGTCAGTTTCTTCCACTTGGGTAAGAGCTGTACAGTACTGCAATTCTCTTTCCATTATTCTGAATTTTAAAAACCCCACAGACCTCATTTTGCATTTGTATTTTTAAATCAGTTTTATGCAAAACCAGCGTCCTCTTTTGTCAACTGTTCTGGCAAAGGGTCCGTGGCCTGATTAGCACAGCTAAGACAGAGCAAAAGCTGGGAGGGAGAGTAAGGTATTTGGCACTTTGACTTCCTTCCCCACACCTGACCCATAAGAGGCCCCTTTGGAGGTGTTGGTGTGAAAACTCATTCACACACACTCATTCCTCCCCAGCTTTCTCTGTTGTGGAGGGGAGAGATAAGCTGTTTCAGCTCAACACTTCTCCGTGATTTATTAATTTATTACTATTTTCTCACGGAACCCCTGGCGATCTCTGGGGGAACCCTGTCTCGGTGCAGAAGCCTGAGGAAGTTTTGAATCATCATGTAACCTTACATCTTATGCACAACACCAACAGGTTCTAGCTTAAACAAAATAATTAAGCCATATTTAAAAAATCAAAACCCTAATTCTTTTGAAAATGTAGTAGCTTTTAAAATGAAGAATCAAAACATTTTTTTTCTTTACTATACAACAGAGCATTTAAAGAACACTTCTTTGCTGGAATTGGCTGGGAGGGACAATAACTATACATAAAGTCAATGAACATGTTTTAAGAGAATCAATTCAATATTCAGTGACTTCATTAGTGAAAGAGGTAATATAATTAATTTTAATACCCAGGTCACTGAAAACATAATGGATCCCCTTTATTATTTAGTGGAACAACTAAATCACATCATCAATATTTTAATAGTGAAAGTCCTATTTCAGCATAATGTCTCAAACACATTGTAAGTAAGACAGCATCGTGCTATTAAAAACGATGGAATAGGGCCATGATCCGAACTCCATTAGGAAGACTAAAACAGAAAAAAATAAAAGATGAAGAATAATTAATATAGGTATTAAACAAGCTATCTGCATTAAAGAAGCGGGAAACAGGGTAAACTCATGGCTTAATTTGGTAGTATTTAAGCTGGCAGGACTCGTTTTTGTTTTTTTGTTTCCTAAGCAAATTAATTATGGCATTTTATTACCTCGTTAGTGTCCATGTAAGTGGTAACACCATGGTACAGGATGACTGAACAGTAATACTCTCTTTTGACACCTTGCAGACACCGGTATAGCCACCACAGCAGTCTGTGATACATATCCTGTACCATTTATTGGTATAAAAGCCCTAATATAGAAAACAAGAGGACAGTACCTCTATTACAGGTTCACCAGAGGTTCTGTGGTGTCCACCAGTGGACATGGACATCATTAGTGGAACAGATGCCCTCTTCCACTGGGAGCCCCTTGTGAACCAGATTTAATCCAAGGTATTGAGAGACCCTGGGAGGGGGTGGCAAGGAAGGCAACATGGAGAAGCAGCAGGGGAGTCGTGCTACACAAGTGGAAATCCAGTTGTGCAACACTGTATGGAACTGCAGGCAAATAAAGATAGCAGATGACAGAACAGTTTTATTTCAGTCTCGTGTACTGTGCCAAAATGAATGCCTCATTAAGAAAGCAACACTTCATAAATGTATTCTTCCCCTTGCTACTTTGAGAAAAACCTAACATAACCATCTGCTCTGGATAACTTTTCTAACTTTTGGGATAAAGCAACAATTACATTAACATTTGACAGTTTAAATTGTGTGTTTGTGTATAACCTCCAGATGTCCTTGGGCTGCTGTTCCCATCACATTTCATCAGTGGCTAAGGCTGACAGGAACTGCAGTCCTACAATATATGAAGCTGCTTACTCCTGTTTTCAATCAAATGTAATACTTAAAACTTTGTATTAATATTTTTACATAATTAATATTTCAGTGTGATAGCAATTAGTATAGAAATGCTGTTAGGCAGACCATTGCAATCTTCACATTGCACAAACCTGAAACTATTTAAAATGGAAACAATACAACATCTGGTGGAAAAAGTTATTCCCCATCCTATTTCAAGGGGAACAGATGTCAGGAACCACAGCTAGCTTAGTAAAGCCTATGAAAAAAATTATCTTTCTTGTTCTTTTATCAAGTGGCATGATGTTTATTGCAGTATATTGCTTATATTACAGTATTTATTTATTTATTTAATTTCATTTATATGCCACCTTTCTCCCAAGATGGGACCCAAGGCAGCTTCCATAAAACAGATAAAGATACAATAAATACAATTAATATTATAAAATCAGCTTAAAACATAAAATCTAATGCATACAAGATAAAACAAGCCCTGCTGCTTATACATTAAAAGCCTCCTTGAAAAGAAAAGTCTTTTCCTGATGGTGTTGGGGAGGGGGGCAGCCTAGCCTCCTTCTGAAGCGTGTTGCAAAGGGTGGAGTTTTATTTTAAAAACCCTGCATCAATGTAACAATAAAGCATAAGCTTTTTAGAACATACCAACATGACCTCCTCCAATGGTGTAAGTCTTCCCGGAGCCTGTCTGTCCATAGGCAAAAACAGTAGCATTATATCCTTCTATCAGAGATGCTACTAATGGCTTAATGCATGTTGTGTACACTTCGTCTTGGGTTGAAAGTTTGCCAAAAACAAAATCAAAAGTGAAAACACGGTCCTTTCCAATGATAATTTGTTGAGTATTTGGGATTAATCTCACACATACTTGATGGTTGTGAAGTACTTCTTTTGAAAGCAAAGGTCTTATTCTCACTGCTACTTTAACTGGGACTTCTTCCATTGCAGTTTGCATGTGATTTGCTATTTAACGTGTACCAGTTCACTCTGAGAGATTTCCTTGTATTTCTTTCTTTGTAATATTCTCAGTCTTCAGCATTTAAGCCATGATCTATAGGAGGCAAAGACCATAATTTTAGAAATTATTCTTCACTTAACTACAGAGCATTGCTGAATAAAGATTATTCTTTAAAAATTGCAGTAAATTGACCTGACATATTCTCTCATTTTATACTGAAGAACTTCTCAATCTTAATTCTCACCACAGATTTATGTGCAAAGATTTTAAGTGATTTGAAACTTTATATTCAACAGAGTCATTCTCTCAATCTTTTGAGTTTGTTCAAACTCAAAAGGAATTCACCCTTACAACTTTCTGGCATACACTAACTGCAACAAGGGGCAAATGTCAAAAGGTTATGTTTCATTTCTGAAAAAATTCCCAAGGTACAGTTGCGTGTTTTCATCAAAGGCTATTAATATAAATATCTGGCCCTTTGTACTGTAAACCTAGTTGTTCCTCCACTGTGTACAGATTGCACCATATTTATGAGTGTAATATATGCTATAGAAAGCAGTCACAATAGCATTATTGTACTGTATTGTGTGGGAAGGGGTTGCACAAGAGTCAGGGACATCTGCTAGACACTGCTTGTAACGTCACTGTGTCCCAATGTCTTCTCTCCTTTTTATAAACATACTTTTCACTGGATATTTTTTTACCCCGAAGTGCTGCATGTCTGACTGCTGTGAAGAGCAATCCTGAAATACACATTCAGCTATTGTTTTCAATGTCACAAGGGATGCAAAACTACTTTTCTTCTCTTCTGCTAACTGATCAGTTTTTAATGAACTTGTAATTTTGTTTTGCTTCTAAAGTTCTTTAGAAGTTGTATGCTCTCCCTGCCCCTCCCCGTAAGGCTAACACACATCTGCACAGAGAGAAACAGAAGCCAAATCATATATCACTTCCTACCACTAGGATAGTTCTGCTCTTCTAATCCATTACATGGGAATGGGATTAGTGTCACATTTTTTCACTTTAGTTCTGGCACAAGCCACATCTCTTGAGCCCCCTACCTATCATTCATCTCCAATAAACATGGGAGAGGAGCAATAATGCTATGTTTCACATTGCACTAATACAACATGAGATACCCAACTTGAAAAGGCCACTGAGATTATTCAGATTATTCGGCTCTGCACAATCAAACCTACACAGGATTGATGCAGTAATAAAATGGGAGATGGGAAAACCATGTGCATCACCTTGAACTGAATGAAAAAGGAGGGAATGTAAATGTAATAAATAAAAAATAATAATGAAGGTAGGTTGGAGCATCCAAGTATCTCATGAGAATTATCAGGTATAGCAGTGCTTCTTAACCTGTGGTCTGGGGATCCCCAGGGGTCTGTTATGTCCTCACAGGGGATCCACAAAGGCTTGAAGCTGCTTGGCCCACCTGCTTTCTGCAAATGAATGGCCACGTGACAGGAGCCAAGGCTGGCTGGCGGCTTGGCTTGCACATTGCCATTCAATCCACTCCAGACACAAACTTATAGGAAGAAACAGAAGAGAAGTTTTCCCTCCAGTGCCTCTGAGGGAAGGTTTAATGGATGATGTAACTGTATTATTATTGGGTATTATTGTTATTATTACGGTTTTAAATCTTCAGTTAAGTCTTGGAGGTGCACGGCAACTCTCTGGATTTTCATCGCAAACGAAGATTTAGGAAGGACTCATCCTGCGCTTTCTGCAAGCACGCTGATGACTAAAAAGGCCAATCCGAGATAAACAAGTCCGCTTGCAGAAAGCACAGCAGAAGGTCTCCTTGGGTGATGTTTCCAGGTTGTGATTCTTTCTGCGTTGTTGTTTCTCTTCAAGACTTGTTCGGCGTGAGCTCTCAAATAAGACTGCAGCAATGTGGATAGCGCGTCTCCATGCCTCCCGATGTGAGGCCAGGGCGGACCACTGCTGGTGATCAATTTGGCCAAGCCTGAGATGTTGTTTCAGGGAGTCCATGTATCACTTTTTTGGAGTGCCCCTCTTACGCTGACCCATGGTGAGTTCACCATAGAATACTATTTTTGGGAGGCGATGGTCCTCCATCTTAGAAACATGCCCTGCCCAGTGCAGCTGTATTCTCAATATCATGGCCTCAATGCTGGTGATCCCTGCTTGCTCAAGGACAGCAACATTCATCACATAGTCAGTCCAGTGTATATTTAAGATTGTGCGTATACAGCGCTGATGAAAGTGTTTGAGGAGTCGTAAGTGTTGGTGATAGATGACCCATGTTTCAGACCCATAAAGGAGAATAGACAGTACAATGGCTCTATACACACTGGTTTTTGTGCTTCGCTTCAGGTGTTTATTACTCCAGACTCTTTTGTAAAGTCTTCCAAATGCGCTATATGCCTTTGCTAATCTGTGACCAATCTCTTTGTCAATCTTGGTATCTGAGGAGATGATGCTTCCCAGGTAGGTGAACTGCTGAACGGACTTAAGCACAGATTTGCCTACAGCAATGTGGGGATGATGGTGTTCGTCCTGTGGTGCAGGCTGGTAAAGAACTTCCGTTTTCTTCAGGCTGATTTCCAGCCCAAACAGCTCTGCAGCTGTTGCGAAGCACGGCAACACAGATATTTAAAGGGGGTCCCTGGTAAAGAAAAGTTTAAGAGCCACTGAGATAGTCAACACACTTTCTTGTGAAGTCGAAGGCTTTCACGGCCAGCATCCATAGATTTTCCTTGGGTTTTTTCCTGGGCATGCCTGTGTTCTGGAAGAGTTTCTTTCTGATGTGTCGCCTGCATCTGTGGCTGGCATCTTCAGAGAATGGTTGGGTAGGAGTGTGTGTGGAGTTTATATGCTGTGAACCCCTGTTGGGGAGTATATGTAAATTTGTGTAATTGAATGGTTAGTTTCTGGATATAGAAATGCAAGGTTCGTTAGTGTCTGTTTGGGTAATGGTTGGTTGATGGGACATTATCTGCTGGAAACCCCCATGTCCTTGGGTGGAATTCCTTTGTAAGTGTTGAGTTTTGATTCTATTGTTTTTCAAAACTGGGAGCCAGATTTTGTTTACTTTTAAGGTTTCTTCTTTCCTGTTGAAGTTGTCCAGGTGTTTGTGGATTTCAATAGTTTCTCTGTGCATTCTGACATGATAGTTGTTGGCCTGGTCTAGAATTTCTGTGTTTTCAAATAGCATTTTGTGTCCAGGTTGGTTCGTAACATTTTCTGCTACTGCTGATTTTTCTGGCTGGCCCAGTCTGCAGTGTCTCTCATGTTCTTTGATTCGTGTTTGCACACTGCATTTAGTGGTCCCTATGTAAACTTGTCCACAGCTGCATGGTATGTGGCAAACTCCTGCAGCTGTGAGAGGGTCTCTTTTGTCCTTTGCAGAGCGTAGCATTTCTTGGATTTTCTTGGTTGGTCTGTAGATTGTTTGGAGGTTGTGTTTCCTCATCAGTTTTCCTATTCTGTGAGTGACTCCTTTGATACATGGTAAAAATACCTTCCCTTTGGGTGGCTGTTTTTCTTCTTAATTCCTGTGGTTTTTTTCTGGGTCTGGGTCCTCTTGGGATGTCTGATCTGAAGTAACCATTAGTCTGTAGGGCCCAGTTTAGGTGCCTCAGTTCGTCCTCCAAGTAAAGGGGTTCACAGATCCTTTTTGCAAAGTCTACCAATGTTTTTATTGTGCTTCTTTTTTGTCCTGGGTGATGATTGGAGTTCTTGTGTAGGTATCTGTCCGTGTGTGTGGGTTTTCTGTATACCTTGTGGCCTAACCGTTGGTTTGGTTTGCAGATCATAGAATCATAGAATTGCAGAGTTGGAAGAGACCACGAGGGCCATCCAGTCCAACCCCCTGCCACGCAGGAAATCTTGATCAAAGCATCCCCAACAGATGGCAATCCAGCCTTTGTTTAAAGACCTCCAAGGAAGGAGACCCCACCACGCTCCGAGGGAGTGTGTTCCACTGCCGAACAGCTCTTACTGTCAAAAAGTTCCTCCTCATGTTGAGGTGGAATCTCTGTTCCTGGAGCTTGCATCCATTGCTCCGTGTTCCAGTCTCTGGAGCAGCAGAAAACAAGCCTGCTCCATCCTCAGCATGACATCCCTTCAAATACTTAAACAGGGCTATCATATCGCCTCTTAACCTTCTTTTTTCCAGGCTAAACATACCCAGCTCCCTAAGTCTCTCCTCATAAGGCATTGTTTCCAGACCTTTCACCATTTTAGTTGCCCTTCTCTGGACACACTCCAATTTGTCCATATCCTTTTTGAATTGTGGTGCTCAGAACTGGACACAGTATTCTAAGTGAGGTCTGACCAAGGCAGAATAGAGGGGCACTATTACTTCCCTTGATCTAGACACTATACTTCTATTGATACAGCCCAAAATCGCATTGGCCTTTTTAAAACACTCAAATAATATACTAATACATGACATGAAGGAACATGAGAGACACTGCAGACTGGGCCTGCCAGAAAAATCAGCAGTAGCAGAACATGTGATAAACCAACCTGAACACAAAATGCTATTTAAAAACACAGAAATTCTGGACCAGGCCAACAATTATCATGTCAGAATGCAGAGAAGCTACTGAAATCCACAAACACCTAGACAAGAAAAAAGGAAAGAATAAACCCTAAAAGTAAACAAAATCTGGCTCTCAGTTTTGAAGAACAATAGAAGCTAAACTCAACATTTACAAAGGAATTCTACCCAGGGACAGGGGGAGTTCCAGCCGATAATGGCCCATCAACCAACCATTAGCCAAACAGACACTAACGAGCCTTGCATTTCTATACCCAGAAACCAACCATTCAATTACACAGATTTACATATACTCCTCAACAGGGGTTCACAGCATATAAACTCCACACATACACTTACCCAACCATTCTCTGAAGATGCCAGCCACAGATGCAGGCAAAACGTCAGAAAGAAACTATTCCAGAACACGGCCTCATAGCCCGGAAAAACCCCAAGGAAAAACACTTCATGATGCATATTCTTAGATTGGTTTATAACTTGAACCTCTACCTGCTCGGATACAAATCCCACCTCGTTCAGTTGGACAGACACCCCACCAGCACCATTTACGGTCATGCTAATTAATGACAATACAGCACATCTGGCCCTGCACTCTTAATTAGAATTCCCACTTCACTTCACCTCTAGGCAAGAATGCCTTGGGAAAAGGCAGCACCCTGGCAGTGGATATAATTGTTAATTGAAGCATCTTATTCCTAGCCTCCTTCCTAAGCTACATTTAGGTGTACAGTAGTTGGGTTCAGCAAAGCAATAGTGCGATGTGGCAGGTAAGAAACTGTGACCTTCTGCATCAATATTTTAATTTTATTTTTTTTCACACATGACAAACAACATACTTTCAAATAAAAAAATGTAGAAAATATGAATACAAACAACACTTGTAAAACAATATATTCAATTATACCTAAAAAAAATACAATCTCTAGTCACACAATCGTCAAGATAAAAAACAAAAGAACCCCCAAAACAGTATATAAAGAGCATCATAATAATTAACTACACACAAAAAAAAAACCCCAAATACTTCCACACGGTTACTTTCCCACTCAAAATAGCTACCGTACTTTATTATTATTATTATTATTATTATTTCTATCCTGCTTTTCCCCGTTTGGGACTCAGTTTGGGAATCTATTTAGCTTCTAAACAGAAAAAGAGACTTGTACTGAGAAGCAACAGAAACTTCGAGGTTCTCAAAAGTTACTTCAGTAGTTTATTTTAAAAAAAATGTTAGTAACCAAAGAATAATGTTAAAATTTTAGGGCTTGGTAAACATGCCCTGATATAGTTATGAAATCACCTTACGAGGTGGAGTTTTGCAGGAGGCCTTTTCCCCGCTGCCTCTCCCTTTCTTCTCACAGAGCCATAGGCGCATGCATACCCTCCCCTTGGAAGACCCCCTTCTCCAGGCCGACCCACCGGCGACGACAGGGAGGCCCTGCTGCCCCTGAGAACCCCCCGGCCGCGGCCTAGCCGGACTCGTCCCCTTGACAACGCCTTTCCCGGAGAGCCGCCGCCGCTTCCCGGCGTTTGTTTACACTCGTTCTCCAGGCAACTGCGGACTCCCCATTCCGCTCTCCCGCCCCCGGCCTGTGACACCGAGTTGAGCCCCTTCTCCAGGGCGGCGCCGCCGCCCTCGCTTTCTCCGCCCCACAGCGCACCCTGCCGGCCAACTGGCGCCACCTTTCCCGCCCAAAGCCTCCCTTGTGAGGGTCGGTGGGTGAGGCGATCTTTGGGAGAGGGGCGAAGAGGTGGAGGCACCTCTTCTTGGTGTTATGTGTGCTTAACAAATGAACAAATCAGTTTACACAAGCATATTTATCCCTTTAGAGTTAATTTTTAAAAAGAGAAACCCCTTCAGTCTTCCCGTTTTCAACCCGTGTATAGAGAGGAACGTGGAGATGCTCTCCCCGGCCCTGAGACCCTTCCAAACCCGACCTTCCCGTGTGGGCAGAGAAACTCTGTAGACATGGGAAGGTCGGCGGTGAAGAGGCCGCCCTCTTCACGGGCTGGAACATAACATCTCGCTTTTTAAAAGCATTGATTTGCCAAGAAATTGCGTGTTACAATATACGCTAGTTCAGTGGTTCTTAACGTGTTCTTTACCAGGAACTCCCTTGAAATATCTTTTGTTGCTGTGGTCCCAAGACTTAAAATTTAAAAACAACAACCATAATAATACCCGATAATAATACAATTACACCTCCCATTAAACCTTCCCTCAGAGGCACTGGAGAGGGAGGGAAGACTTTTTTTCCTGCAAGTTTGTGTCTAGAGGGGATTGAATGGCAATGTGCAGGCCAAGCCAGCCAGCCATTGTCTTGGTTCCTGTCATGTGGCCACTCCACTGCAGGGAGGGGGTGGGCCAAGCAGCTTTCAAGCCTTTGTGGACCCCCTATGAGGATATTGTGGACCCCTGGGGGTCCCCGGACCACAGGTTAAGAACCACTGCACTAGTTTACATGTACAGAAATGAGTGACAATTTAAAGGAATGTTTTGTGAACATCTCACCCAGTCAGTGAACCTGCTGTCCAAGCGCTAACTTGTTGATAAGCAACTTTGTCCTGCTTTACCTTATGGTTTCAGCCAGAGTTGGATAGGACAGTTCTTCGAACAGAGGACATCTTTTAAAAGAGTGCTGTCCTCTGTAAAAGATGCATGGCTGCTATAGCCTTAAGAAGGCTTAGGTTAAAATATATAAGGGAGGGGAGTGATGGCAAGAAGATAAATTTGAAACTAGCTTCTGCTGATAGCCCGTCTCTTAGGTGACTTCTCCCATATTGTGTTGTAAATGATGGTCCAGCTGCCCACAGTGAATAGGCATCTACATCCATCCCATTATTTGTAGCCATACATAACAACCCTTTCTGGTGTGAGTGGTGAGCTCAGTCACATTTACAAAAAAAAAGGGCAGTAAATATTTTAGAGTGGGGCTGTGCCCTGCCATGCTCATCAGTCACATGTCCACCAGCAAGATTTGAACCTGTGTATGAAGCAGCTCTGCTGACATTTAGTAAAGTTGCTGAGGGAAATAAAGGACAATGGCTCCTGCACCTTTAAAACCTGCATAAAAGAGGGAATTTCAACAGGATTTGCTTGTGTGACAAACAGCACCTGCTGAAATTCCCTTTTCTACACAACCATTAAAGGTGCAAGAGCCCTGTCTCCTTATCTCATCTGGTAATCCTAACATTTAGGCCGATGGATACAGCTTCTGTCCAAAGAAGAAGGGGAGAATCCTGGTTGGCCCAGAATTCTCTTTCCACACATACCCTTCACTGTAGGAGCTCTATCTATATATCATAAGTCTTGTAGTACCTTCACGGCACTTCTATGCACACAGTTTTGCCTTGGCATGGGATGTTGCTAGTGTATGCTTCAGCAGCAAGGGAGATGATTGTTGGGGCATCCCTGCTTCCCTCAACATTCATAGGAACACCCCCTAAGATCAGTGACAGCGGTGTATTCTTCTTCTTAAATATACATGTTGATCTGAAACCTAAACTTTCTAGTAAGGATGAAGTGAGAGATCATGTAGTGGGAGAAAAACCACATTATTTCCATGCAAAACAGTGCAGACTCATCTCCAGATGAAAACAACAGCTAGCAAATTTATTTTAGGATGTAGGCAAGAACCTTTTAATTAGCTTGATTTTTAAAAGTTCTTTTGACTTCTTTTTAACTGTAGGCTTCATTTTTTAAATTTGTGGTTTTATGTATACATATTGTAAGTCTTATAAACTACAACTGGGAAGATCTGGATCTGTTGGTAGAGCCCTGGGTGGTTTGCAAGAGATCAATATGGATAACTCACAATAATTTAACTTCTAAAATGTTTAAAAATAAAACACTGGGCTCAGAATGTTTAAATTCCAGGTGTATGCCTTTTCTATCAGGTGCTAGTTGTTAGATCTTGGGATGCAAGTGTAAAAAAAATGTAGACCCCATAAACCTGAAATTTGCCCAATTGTTGAAGTCTGCCTAGCCCTGTTGTAAACCACCCTGGAAAGAATTTTAGCTTGCCTAAAAACATTTTAAATAAAAATAAGTAATGGTAGTCAACTGCCAATTTCAGGAAGTATGAAGACTGAAATGTGTGTGTGTGTGTGTATACATACATGTACAGTATGTATAACCCTCCCTCCACAGAGACACTGACCAATTAAGCAGTCAGAAGTATTTTCTACTAAAACTCCTTATTTAGCCAACTTGTAAAATCTTATAAAGATACAAGCTCCACATGTTTTCATTATATGATATAGATTCCAGATATCTTATACTGTATATCTTATATTATTTCACACAATTACTTTATTGACTACAGAAATATCTCACTGGAAGCAAATCTGGTATATTAATAATAGAACCAGAAGGGCTTGATATGAAATAATCTGAGCAGCAAAAAAGCAGTATATAAAAATGTACGTATGATTGAAAAATGTTTTAAAACAGATTGGCCAGAAGTGGGGATAGAGTACAGAATAACAAAAGAAGTTTCCTCATATATTGTCTGCAAGTTTCAAATCTGTAGATAGAAAAATCAGATATTGATACTTTCATAGTATAATTCCTAAAAATGTTATTAATAGTATATGCATCGTACACGATGAAAAGGAACTCCTTTCATGTCTTCCCGATGATCCCGAGCATAGTCCCACAGATAATAATCCAGGAGAACAGGATTGATTTTGTCACTCATGTTCTCGCCTTTCTTTTTATAAAGGTTCAGCAAATGTTTGCAAATGAGTTCACAACACCAGATAGAACAGCCTCGGATTTCCACCTCCTGCTTGTCTCCAGACTGGAACAAGTGTCCTGCAGGATATGGAAGGCATCAGTGAGATCAATATAAATTCATGAAGCAGAACATTCATGAAGAGGAGGGATTTGCGAGATACTAAAACTACAACTTTGGGACAGGGGGTACTAGTTAGATAGTAGTGCCTTCAAGCTGCTTGCCAACTTAGGGTGACCTCATTAATTTCGTAGTTTTCTTAGGCAAGGAATACTCACATGTGTTTGCCATTGCCATCTTCTGAATATAACATACAGCACCTGGTATTCCCTGACCGTTTCCCTTCCAAATACTAACCAAGCCTTACTCTGCTTATCTTCCAAAATCAGAGATAACATTTTTATCTTGAAATCTGGATCTGAAGAGAAGCAAACTGTACGGAAAATTTGTACATTTACGTCTATCTGCACTTTGTTATCTCTCTCTCTTTTTTTTAATCCTTATCACTTGGATCTGTAGATGGATAATAAATTATGGCAAGCTCCTTACAGGCAAGTTTTCAAACCAACCAAAAGTTACTGTTCAGATCGATCTGGTTACTGAAATACTTTCTTCTCTTCTGCTGTTGCTGAAGAAAAATCAAAGAGGAAGACAAAAAACTCTGACTGTTCAAACACCACATGCAGGTGAATTCAGGTGTTAAAAGGAGCGCTGGAAAGATGCATGTTCAGCCCTTGTACAAGGCAAATTCCTCATGCTTATGATTTGCTAGTCCATTTTTCAAAAAAGGAATGAAATTGTTTACTAGTATGGGATTTCTCTTCCATACTACTGGACAAATATATTCAGTAATGAAATCCTGGAACTATACAAGATTGGGCAGAATCACTACCAGAGTCTTATGTCTTTAATTTTCTTCAAAAGGATAACATGAAAGAAGTTGATTTTCTATTTCATATTCCATTTTGCAACTTAGAACACAATTGTAGCATGTCTCTTTGGCAAACTCTAAGTTTACACTCAAATAAGGTGCAGAGCAGGCAAAGGGAATCTCTTGGCCCTCCTGATGTTAAACTACCACCCCCAGCCACCCTGACTATTAGGCATGCTTTAGCTGGGGATGATGGCAATTGGAAACCAATAATATTGCTGTATAGCAGGAGTGGGAATTATGTGACCTATGGACAGCATGTGACCCTGCCCTCCCATCACCAGGGAAAAAAAAATGCAACCCTCAAATGGAGAACTGCACCCACAGGAACGTTGAGGAAATGTGATTCTCCATTTTATATGATTTGGGGGAGTTGGCAGATCTTTTCTGAGTCCAAAAAGAGCCTTTTTCCAAAATGAGAAATAACCACACAGTTACTTTTAGTGTGCTTGGCAAGAATGGGAAATTGAGTGGACACAGTCCACAAACCATGTATGGCTGTCCAACCCTGCTGCATAGAACTGTAGACTCCCATGGGCTCAAAAATTTGCCTGCCATAGGACTCAGGCAAAGACCAGTGCTGGGGGTTAGGATTTTTCTACATATACATAAGGGATATTTATGCAAACTTGTACAACATAAGAATTTGTCATGATCCTGAATAGCGTCATACCTTGTTTGAGTTTTTCCATCAGTTCATCAGAATATTTCATTGCTCCCAAATGAACAAGCACCTGTGGTAACCTATAGTCAGCAAATATAGTCACACTGGAAATGTCACTGAAGCAGCCATCTCCTTTTCCTTCCAACACACTCCAGGTGTCAGCTACAAGGATTTGTGCCCGTTTGTAAAAAGCCACCTTTCTCTCCTATGAGAGGCAAAAAATACAAACATTGCAAATGCTTTAAGATTTCTCTTAGCATGTTTAGTATGGAGGCACCTGATCTTGTGTTCAAAAGTAGGAACTGCTGTTGCAGAGACACCTCAAAGGTTCTGGCTACATGTATAAATCACAGCCTATATGCCTATTTAATACAGAATAAGCCATCTGATTTTGCATACTTAAAAAAAAAAATCAGTTATATCTCTTCTCTCTTCCAGTGAGTTCAAGGCAGCATTGATGGCTCTCCTTCACTAGAAGAGTGTCTGGCTCTAGGTCTCCCAGTGAATTCCATGGTTCCATGAAATCCTAGTCCAACACTTTAAGTACTACACCGTGCTGGCTCTCAAATTATTGTGTATGTGCTTAATGTTACACTAGTGCTGGTATTTCTGCTGTATGTGATATATTGTTTAACTCTAAAAGCCTTATTATATATTGAACTGGATTGCTTTTTAAAATGACTTTGAAAGATCAGAAAAACAGTTGAATTCTTTGGTTCTGCAGTCATTCTGTTCTGAATTGGTTCTTACACTGATTATAACTTATGGTGCTAGATTTCCATATCAAAATATTGTTTGTTAAATTATTCCCAGGCTTAGATTTTACCATGTGAAATTTTTATCTTCTTTCGTGTGTATTTTTCTTCTTTCTGTCATAAACTTTAGCTCCAAATTCCAGCATACAGAAATTAAAAAACAACGACCCCATAATCAGTATTATAATGGGAAGCAATTCCAAACCATGCTGTTCTGGAGCAGGTTTTGGGGAAACATAAGGTAATGCAGGGGAAGGAGGGAATCACATCCTCCTCTGTTCCACTAGCAAAGCATCACTGCAGATGAAAAGAGCCCTTCTGTGTTTCATAAGAGAACTCTATGTCCAAGCCCATGCCCATTACATACCACCAAGATGTGTACATTAGATATAATAATTTAGTTCATGTAATTTCCAATATAGTTAGCATTCAGATGAATATTAGTTTTTCTTGGTTGTGCTTCACTGACAAAACAAATGACTGGCACAAGACAAAAATGCTGCATTTCAAAACAGCACTGAAACCAACATGACTTATTTCCACATAATACAGTCAAAATCAGGACATGAAATTATTTTACATGAAATTATTTTTATAGATGCATTTTATTGAAATTGTGATATTAATTGATTTTCAGCACTTTAGTCCCATCTCTTATTTCTTTTTGATATTGCAAAGCTCTGCCTTGCAAGATCTCAATCTGTTGCTAGGGTAACTGGGTTGACAATGTGAACCAATGCTAGCTAGCATCCATTTTGTTAGAATGATGGTGAAAATTTGGTCTGCCTTTGGAATATGCCACTTAGTACAAGAAAACAGTCAAGGACCCACTCTTAAAATTACAGTCCAATTGTATAAAAAGGGCATGGCTTTATTTCTATCCTGCGGTTTGTTATTGGTTACTATGGCTTTCAGAATAGCTTGGATTTTGAAAACACTCTGTGTGCTTCTTATAAAGAGGATGTTATACCAATGCATTTTAAAAATCTGCAAATATTAAGCTTATTTTCTATTTATTAAGCATTAATGAGTAATTTTTTTTTGTGGTCTTGTGTATCTGAGGGGTTGCAACTGAGGAGGCCACCTAGATGTTTCTGTGGCAAAATGAAAGTAGAGACCCTTTAGATCTGACATAATGCACAAGCCATGGCATTGAAAGCACCTTGATTTTCAGTCTGATAATTAACCAATATAAATACACCAGTGAGGCTACTACCACTCTTCACCAATCCCAGGAAGACTTTGACTGATCACTTCACATTATAGAACTTAATATGTTCTTTCAAATAACATTAGACAGCTGCTATTAAAGGACTATTTTATAGCTGAAAACACTTCAACTTAGTCTTTGGAACTTTTTTGATATAAACTTAGTTTAATATAGACGCTTACATAAATGCACATAAGAGATATCCTGTTTGTAGCCTATGTAAAAGGTTGTCAGTCACCTAAAAAAATCTGATGTTGGCTCCTAGGAACTTTATTAACCTTCCCTCCTTTTGTGGTATCAGTCCTTGCCCACCTAAGTGGAATATGACAGAAGTGAACGATACAAGCTAGCTGATCTATGAAAACAGCCTAACAGAAAGGAACAGTTTGAAGCAGAGCATGCAAAAAACTGTCCATCTGCTTTCCAACATGAACACACACTCACTTTACTGAGAACTGATACAGACAAGTTTTTGTTACATCATCCTCAAAGGTCTGAAATTCTCCATTGAAAAAAATCAAAATGTCTTAACTCTAAACCTCATACTCTGCAACTGTAATAAATTATGCAAACTAAATGCAACTACAAATGTTCACTTCCATGTGGATCCTGAACTGCCACTTCAACTTATAATTTCAACAAGGAATGACAAACAATACCAAAGCTGCAAACTCAGAAGACATATACTGAGATGTTAATGTCCGGAGACATTTTAAACAAATTTAATCAAACAGAATATGCCAGCATGGTGTAATGGTTTGGTTGCTGGACTAACTCTAAACCTCAGGAAACCAGGGTTCAAATCCCCGCTCAGCCCTGAAAGCCCATTGAGTGACCTTGGCCAAGTCATTCTCTCTCAGCCTCAGAAGAAGACAAAAGCAAAAACCCCTCTGAAAAAAATCTTGCCAGGAAAACTCTGTGATAGGTTTACCTTAGGATTGCCATAAATCAGAAATGAAGGTACAGAACAACAGGAATATGCTAATGATCACACAAATCGCTGTACATTAGACATGGTAAACAGAATAAAGCATGCAACCCACAGTGAACATACTGTAGTCCTTTTACAAAAATCTTACTTTCTTTTCACTACAAATGTTAATGCGTAGATGCACTGGCTCAGTTCAAGGATCATACTAAACTAGGAGAAGGAAATGTGTAGCCCTGTAGATATTGCTGAACTACAAACAGCAGCATGCCTCACCAATAGCAACGTTAGCTGGGGCTGCTGGGAGTTGTAGTTTACGTTCATCTGGAGGGCCGCTCCATTCCTACTCTTGTACTAAACCTCAATTCTTAAGGCTTCAGTTCTATACATGTGTGTTTACCTGAGACCAATGCCCACTGTATTTAGTGAGACTTACTTCTGAGTAGACATCTCTAAGATCATGCTGTAAATATGCCTTGTGGCAATGTGTGACTTGAGGAACTATTTGCAAGGAACTAGTGAACAACTATCAGAAAGTAAGGTTTGAAGTGAGTTTTAAAAAACATGATTCGTGCTAGTTATGGATTGACAGGATGGGTGAATTGACAAACCACAGTTATAGCTTGAGGCCTCAGCACTTGAGCAGACACAAATCTACAGGAGGCAAGCAGCACTAAAGCATGGTTTCATCAACATTTTGGCAGAAGTTAAAAGATAGAGAAAAATATGCTACACTGAAAATCAGAGTGAATAGGGATATTTCCTCTCAAATGGGTAATGGCTACAACCATGGCCAAGAGTAATTAAGCATCATTGTCACAATATGTAATGGTGTACTCCAGCAAGCAACAACAAATATTCCCAAGCACAAGAGGATTACCTGAAATGTAGCCTCATCTCTAAAGGATGGGAAATTTCCCACTATTATCTGTAATAATTTCTGGGCACTTTTTTCACTTTTCTTAACACAGGTGAGGAAAGAGCCTCCAAATTTCTCCAGGAGAACTGTCCCAGTCTCATTCAGTACACGATGTCTTTCTTCAAGTAACGGTATGGGAACATCACTATCCGAGCGAAATACATGCTTCACCTGCTCCAGTGTCATAGTTGCATAATATGAGGCACTTGTAATGGGAATTCCTTGAAAAAGGTAAAATAAGAAACATGCAATAATGAAGAGGGCCATTTATTTCTATCTCAACTCAGTGTAACCAAGTTTACAGTCACCGATTATTAGAACAAAAGTCTATTCCTTTGTTAGTTTACCTCAGAATAAAACAAATTAACCTTATTCAATTTTACTTCAATAGCATTTTTATTTCTTGTTGTATCTGTGTTCAAGATAAACCTCTCAGCTAACAAAATTACAAATAGATAATAAAACAGCTTATTTTCCTTTTGTATTCCTATTTACCAAGGTTTAATAATTCCTTCCTCAGTCACAACCAGAATTCCTCCATAACCCCCAGGTATCATATAAACACCCCACACACACACTGTTGCCAATGGAAAGGATTAATTAATTAATACTATGTAACAAACATATGAGGAGTTCTGGTGGGGAGGTCACAGCTGGAGAGGGGAAAAAATTAACCTCACCATGTTGCAGTACACTCTGGAATAGATTCCTATGCTTACTTTTGAGTTTATAGATAGACAGATTATAGAGTAGACAGACAGACAGACAGATAGATATAGATGTATGACACTTCACATTACATAAACAATACAGCTTGATCCTTGGACCTTATGGTTCTGCATCCAATGTTACATATAAAAAGCCAAGCTTGTTCAGAAATAATACTACAGGATCTGAACCTAAATTCAAATGATAACAGAACAGAGCAGTGCAACCTATCAATATGTTGTCTTGAACTGAATTTTGTATACCCCCCAAAATTAGGGGTAAGAAATGTGTAGCCTTCCAGATGTTATACTGCAAACCAGCATAGCTAATGGTGAAGAACACTGGGGGCTGCAGTTCAACATCTGGAGCTGCCTCGACTCCCCATGCTGGGGGAAAAGATAGAATATCAAATAGCAGCAACAACATCTGGAGACTTAAAATTGTGCCTACCACTATCTCAAGTTCTTACTTAATTTGGAAAGTATGTACATAGGAACTAACCCTCATCAAGCGCTCTGTTGATGGCAGCACAAAGAGACCAGTAGCCACTGTATGCTTTGCCTTTATACTTCACCAGACATTTATGGTCTTCGTGTTCAGACCAGAAGGAAAAATTGAGGGCATCAGCAAGAAATACCCAGTTGACTGCATCTTCATTTGCTGCTTGAGGATTCAGCTCATGAGAAGACTTCCAGCCAGCCACACCAAACTCCTTCTCCACAACTTTATCAAATAACATCTCAGCAACTTTTTGTACACCATCATCTTCAATGTACACATCTTTGCTGTTTTCAGCAATGAACTTGGCAGATTCTTTTGGGTTCATGAATGCTTCCATATTCGTTGTTATATTTCTGAGTAAAAATATTACCTGTTAGTCTATGATACAAATTTATCACAACTTGAAACACCATACAAAACAGAGTATCTTGGTCACAGGATAAGATATATGCTAATTTAGTCTGCCAACTATTAGACTTGCTTCCCTGTCCATTCTAAAGTTTACAGTCCAACCTTTATGCATGTTACTTATTAGCTCCAACAAGTGCAGCGGTGTTTACTCCCAAATAAGTGTACAAAGAATAAGACTGCAAGGAATGGATTATTTTGTCCACTATTTCATGTGAAAGACATCCACAGTAGGCATAAGCAATACAGGCATTTACTGTCCCATGACTGTAGGACCATGGATTGTTTTTAACAATTAAACAGGCAGTATGGATCCTATGCTACAAATGACACTTTTAAAACCATTTCTGACACAGTGCTTTTCAGCGCAGATGATTTGTACATTGAGTTTTTGAGTGATAAATCATTGAGTGATTGATACACTTATATGCATGAATCAGCCTTCATTTATCCAACAAATGGGTGTGAACTGAAGCTTGCAGTTGAAAGGGATGTTCTCACAACTTGGTCATGGAAACTTTCCACAAATCAAACTAACTGTTCAAACTACAAAAGACAGAGAGAATGTTTAGTCTCCCATATTATCCAGCTTTCAGTTCACAATGGGGGGGGGGGAGAAGGAATGGTTTATAGTGGGGGAGGGAATGGAAGCACACTAAAAAGCTTTAAGAGAAGTCACATTGATCCCCAGCATCCACAGACAACATAAAGCAAGGGTTCCCTTTAGAGGTACAATGTGCTGCTTGTAGAGATGTCAGCTGTTAAGGTCAACCTGTTGACCCACTCCTGAGTTAAGTGATCAGACCTACTCTAGGACTACAGGATTTTACGGCTGGGAAAAGATAAAGACCTCATGCACCAGCCATGCTCTCTAATATTTCTTTTATTATAGTAGATTGAGCAGAAGTTATTCAATCATTTCTATCCCTAACCAAACATACTTACACATGCACACTAGTCTAGTGGCCAACTTAAGTAGCAGCCTGCTGGTGAAAACGTGGGGATCCTGAGTGTGTCCAGCTGCCCTCTGTATGTGTTCTGCTGTTGATGTTGTTGATCTCCCTCAAATGGAGAATTCCATTCTTTTACACCTTGCTGCTGTATAATTCTTGATGACAAGGATAGTGTCTTCTGCATCCAGTTGCGCTCTATTCTGCAGCTAACAAGTGGCTTTTATTTCTGTTCAGGTGGCCTCCAAAGTAGGGGCTTATCTATCAGCTTTGATCTTCCAGATCACATTAATGTAAGGGGCCATACAGATCTAGCATTGTCTCTTGTTAAACTCTCGGACTCTTTTTATGATGAGGCACTGAGAATTTGTTCTTTTTTAAATCAGAAGTCACAATTACTTATCAAAGTCTCAAAGTCCTTATTAATCTAGCCACCTGTTACTTCCACATTTATCTCTGCCGGAGCAATTCAAGACTTTCTATTGCATGTGAGTCATGTCTCTTTAATATTTATGTTTTTCTAGATATTTTTTAAAGAAACTGTTATTAGATGTCCTTTCTTCTCATTCAAATGGTTCGTACACAGAATGCTTTCCACTTCATACAATACTGCACCCCTCTTTTCTCAGATTATGCACAGACTTAATTTGAGCAATGTCATTCCATACTGAATCACTAATAAAAAAAAATTACTTGGGACTCTCCAAGGTGATTGGAGAATCAAAAATTACTGTGGGTCTTTGCAGCACCTCACACATTTTTGTGAGCCCCAGGCCATTCCTAGAACCCTTACTAAAAACTGGGTGCCTCTCCTAGAAGCCTCCAGGAGTAGTGACTTTTTTGGAATAAGGTGCAACTATGCTCTTATCTATGCTTTATTTTGCTCCCACCCTCACCCCAGGTTTTACAAAACCAGAAGTGGGCTTCTGGCAGGGCCCAGGGAAATCAAAATGGCCCATGAATCCCAAGAATTTTCACACTCCTTTTCTAAAAACAATTTTAAAAAAAGGGCTGCCCTTCTTTCTGCCTCCAGTTAAATAGCCATAGATCTGTACATCAGACTGAAATTAAGCAGAGTCTCCAGTGCAAACAGCATTATATTTTGGGAGCTTCAAACTTTTCAGTGGTGGCATTTTCCTTACGATTTAACTTATGGCCCCTGATGCCTTGATCATCTGTTAAAACAAGCTACAGCTCTCCATCTCACACACTGTAACGAGTAATCATATATGTGCACACACTGAAGAGTTAAGTAGAATAAATGAAGGTATAGCGTTACTTAACTTCCTAAAATAGTAATGAAGGCAGTATAGGCATACCTTGGTTAACAAAGCCTCTGACAAAGAAACTCCTTTTTACAAGTCTTTTTATGCCCACCTACCCCTCCTCTTTCTCCTGGTCCTTGATCCAGCTGCATGTTTTTAGCAGCATCAGAATTGGGAGGATTGTGAAAAAGGGCTGGAGAAGCACAGGCTTTCAGTGTCGTGCTGCATGTCATATCTGTAGTAAACAATGTAATAAAGCTTGAGCTGGGAAAGAATGGGGCCCCATTCTAGCTGATCCTACTCCAGCTGTGTGTACCTGCTAATACTCTCTCTCTCTCTCTCTCTGGCTTTTCTTTGCAAACGAAGATTCAGGAAGGACTCATCCCGTGCTTTCTGAAAGCGCGCTGATGACTGAAAAGGCCAATCCGAGATAAACAAATCTGGTTGCAGAAAACAAAGCAGAAGGTCTCCTTGGGTGATGTTTCCAGGTTGTGATTCTTTGTGTTGTCATTTCTCTTCAAGACTTGTTCGGCGTGAGTTCTCAAATAAGGCTGCAGCATTGTGGATACTGTGTCTCCATGCTTCCCGAAATGAAGCCAGGGCGGACCATTGTTGGTGATCAATTTGGCCAAGCCTGAGCTGTTGTTTCAGGGAGTCCTTGTATTGCTTTTTTGGAGCGCCCCTCTTACGCTGACCTATGGTGAGTTCACTGTACAGTACTATTTTGGGGAGGCAATGGTCTTCCATCCTAGAAACGTGCCCTGCCCAGCGCAACTGTGTTCTCAATATCATGGCCTCAATGCTGGTGATCCCTGCTTGCTCAAGGACAGCAACATTCGTCACATAGTTAGTCCAGTGTATATTTAAGATTGTGCGTATACAGCGCTGATGAAAGTGTTTGAGGAGTCGTAAGTGTTGGTGATTGGTGACCCATGTTTCAGACCCATAAAGGAGAATAGACAGTACAATGGCTCTATACACACTGATTTTTGTGCTTCGCTTCAGGTGTTTATTACTCCAGACTCTTTTGTAAAGTCTTCCAAATGCGCTATATGCCTTTGCTAATCTGTGACCAATCTCTTTGTCAATCTTGGCATCTGAGGAGATGATGCTTCCCAGGTAGGTGAACTGCTGAACGGACTTAAGCACAGATTTGCCGACGGCAATGTGGGGATGATGGTGTTCATCCTGTGGTGCAGGCTGGTAAAGAACTTCCGTTTTCTTCAGGTTGACTTGTGCTAATCTGTGATCGATCTCTTTGTCAATCTTGGCATCTGAGGAGATGATGCTTCCTAGGTAAGTGAACTGCTGAAATAACAGGCAAAGTAAACAGCAGCTGCCTCTGGAGTCCCTTACTGAGCATCCGTGAACAGCAAAACAGAAATTATTTTCTCACTGTAAATAATAGGGTTCCCTATTATCCATGGTTTCAGGTATCCAGGGGGATCTTGGAACATATCGTCCACAGATATGAGTGTCGACCTGTCCTACCTATCAGACTGATAGCCATTGGAGCTGCTGTGGCAAAGAGAAGATCATAAAAGGCAGGGCCAACTACATCTAATCCACTACCCACCTGTTCACGCTACAAGGTCTAAGTGTATAACTAAACTGAAGAACAGTGTCTTACCTTGTGTGAGGCGGGCCTCCTCTTCCTCTCTGTGCATGCACACTGGCACAGAGTGGAGAGGAAGGGCTTGCCGTGTTTACACTCAGTTTAGAAGTGCTCCTGCTGAGAACGCCTACCCTGATCTCTCTAAGACACACTCTAAGGGTTCCCTAACCTGGAAATCCCTTAGAACTATACCTCTCATAGAATCATAGAGTTGGAAGAGATCTCAAGGGCCATCCAGTCCAACTCCCTGCCATGCAGGAATACACAATCAAATCATTCCCGACAGATGGCCATTCAGCCTCTGTTTAAAAACCTCTCCTCAGGTAAGCTGCCACCACCCAGATACAGTATTTTCTCAGCCCACCAGGAGACTGATTGAGTTCTATGGTTAACTAGTGGAACTACTTGCTCTGTTAAAATATTACCAACCCCCCTTCTCTATCCCCAGAGAAGAGCCAAGATAGCCAGGACTGAAATAAGGTGCATGTAAGGTGTAACTTAGTAAGGAAAAATAGAAAGGCTTATTTTTATTCAAGCATGTTAAAACAAGTTCAAGAGGGAAATCGTTTCATGAAGAAAAGGCTTTTTTCTCCAGGCTAAAGCTTAAAGTTAAAGAGGTAGAAAGCAGGCATAATTCAGTCAAGGAAAACCAATAAAAAGTAACCCTGATGCAATCTAACTAAACTGTTCCCTGCCCCAAAAAAACTACTTACATTACAGGTTCTATGAGGGTTAAATCTGGTGTTCAAATTGGCTGTGCCACATCCATTTCCTAAGCCAGGCCCCAGCCATGTGCTCACTCACAGCATGGTCTTCTGAGGTACTTCCATTCCCTCAGAGAGCTCGTTGTGTCTCTCTCTGGCTACATGGCCCAGGCAGGTATAAAACCTTTTTCAAATTACCATACCCAAATTTTCATTGTCCAGTCTAGTGTCTGGTGATCATTCCCCAATTCTCATTGGCCAGTCCAGTGCCTGGTGATGTGATGTCATGATGATGTTATATTAGGACAGTGATGGGCAACCTTTTGAGCCTGGTGTGTCAAACTTCGCCAAAAAACTGAGCATAACTCAGGTGGTGTGTCACTTTGAGGAAAAATCATTATTTTGCAGTATTTGTTGTTTAAATAACATAAATGTATAATTGTTATATATAATTTTATTTAATAAACCAAAAACTAATTATTTAACTTACCTGCTTAGTGACTTCTTTGTTCATCCGTCAGTCGGTTTCTTTTGTTGGTCTTGATATTATTTAGCTTGTGTGGGGTGCCATAAACTGAGATAAGTGAGGGGTGCCATTTTTTTCTATAAAGCCATACATCTCGGTCCATGTCTCTTGAAAGGGTCGGCCACTGCTACTACCACTTCCTTTACTTAACCTTAGTTTTTTATTTTCGGGATTCTCCATCAGGGGGGCAGTGACAGAAGATAGAATTATATGCACTTGTTAGGCCTGCAGGTAATTAGGGATTAACTAGCCTTATTAGCCACAAAATGGTGTATGTAACTATCTTTTAGGAAAGGGCAGGGTTAATAAGCAAAAATAGGGTTAATAAGGATGCACAACAGTAATAATGGTGAAATGGAGTCTGCACTATGGAGCAAGATACTGTTCCTTATGTGAATAACAATGGCTGCCACTAACGACAGAAAACGGCACCCACACCGTGCCACAGGCCCTCTCCTCTCCCAGACTTCTCTCACTTATCTCAGCAATGATCTCACTTTTCCCACTTAGCTTAGCAATGCGCAGGGAGGGCAGGGGTGGTGGTGTCTGAGGTAGTGTCCGAAGTGCTGCTGGGGCCGAACTGGAGGCTTTGCACCGGGGCCGGCCTATTTATACCGGCCCCGTCGCCAGCCACCGTATCATCCAGCTGCGCCAGATGCGGCCGGATGGCCCTCCCCTCTGTTCCAGGCAGCCAATTGGGGCACAGCTGACCAGCCCCAATTGGCTCTCTTTTTCCCGCCTTCCCCCCAGCAGCCGAGGCTGCCGGGAAGAAGAAGGCCAAAATGGCAGCCTCCTTGGAAGGGAGGGTGCTTTCTGGTTAGCCTCCTCCCTCCAGCCCCTCCCATCCAGGCTATCAGGCACCCTCCAGCCCCTCCCCTCCAACCCCTCGCCTCCAGCAACCAGCCAGCCACTCTCCCTTACCAAAGCCACAACTGATCGTGGCTTTGGAAACAGAGGGTGCTGGCTGGAAAGGCTCCCCGCTCCAACCACTCCCCTCCAGCCACCAGCCACCCTCCGTGACTGAGTAACGGAGAACACCCCTCCCTTTCAGCGAGGCTGCATGGGGGGGTGAGAGCATCACTGGCTGGGAAAGGTCCCAGCCAGTGAAATTGTACCCCCCTGTCCAGCCTCGCTGAAAGGGAGGGGTGTTCTCCGTTACTCAGTCACGGAGAACACCCCTCCCTTTCAGCGAGGCTGCACGGGGAGGGGGGTGAGAGCATCGCTGGCTGGGAAAGGTCCCAGCCAGCGAGCTTGTACCCCCCTGTCCAGCCTTGCTGAAAGGGAGAGGTGTTCTCTGTGACTCAGTCACGGAGAACACCCCTCCCTTTCAGCGAGGCTGCACAGGGGGGGAAGAGCTTCACTGGCTAGATGGGAGGGCTGGATGGGAGGGGTTTTCTGAATGGGAGGGCTTTTCCCTTCTCCAGCCCCTCCTCTCCAGCGACCAGCCACCCTCCTTTCCCCAAAGCAGCAATCGCAGCTTTTGGAAGGGAGGGTGCTGGCTGGAAAGCCTCCTCCCAGTGGTGACCGGGGCTTTGTATTCCCGCCCACCACTTTCATTCTTTCCTCCGCCTCCCTAAAATGGCGACCAGGGCTTTGAAGCCCTGATTGCCACTTTAGGGAGGGTGGTGAGGGGGAGGGGGAGGGGGGAGCGACCTAGTCGTGTGTCACCACTGACGGCTACGCGTGTCATGGTGACACGTGTGTCATAGGTTCGCCATCACCGTATTAGGAGATGATCTCTACCTCCCACCTTGGTCTTAACCCTTAACCCTCAGTTTCCTGGTCCTGTTGATCAGACAATCACTGTTTGCCAATTGGAAAATGTAGTCATTGCAGAATGATGGGAGTCCCACCACTTTAAAGGAGGATGGGACTTTCACCATGACACCTTGGATTAAAATTCTGATTCTGTTGGTTCTGTGCTGGGGGTGGGGGAAGCAGAGAGCTTTCAGAAGTGCAGTTTGTCTGCTCTGGCAAATGAAGGAAAAACTAAGCCTTAAAAAGTCAATCTCTCTCCCTTTCTCTCACACACAACCACCTTATCTATTCATTCATATAAACTAGTTATTTATCTGGGGTGAGAATTATGTGACCCTCTAGATATTATTGGACTGCAAGTTCCAGCAACCCTAGCCAGCACAGCTAGTAGTGAGGAATTCTGGGAGTTGTAGTCCACATCCAGAGGGCTGCATGATTTTCTCCCAGCCATTCTCAACTCATGTAATACAGAGCATCATATACAGACATCAACCCGTGTGTGTGTGTCTCTCTCTCTCCTAGCCCCCCCACCCCGCAAATCACTAGTGCATATTAACCTGCTATACAAATGCTCCCACTTACTCCATATTCTTAACCTCTCTCTCTCTGGCTTTTCTTCGCAAATGAAGATCCAGGAAGGACTCATCCCGCGCTTTCTGAAAGCATGCTGATGACTAAAAAGGCCAATATGAGATAAACATATCTGGTTGCAGAAAGCAAAGCAGAAGGTCTCCTTGGGTGATGTTTCCAGGTTGTGATTCTTTATACGTTGTCATTTCTCTTCAAGACTTGTTTGGTGTGAGCTCTCAAATAAGGCTACAGCATTGTGGATAGTGCATCTCCATGCCTCCTGATATGAGGCCATGGCGGGCCATTTTTGGTGATCAATTTGGCCGAGCCTGAGATGCTGTTTCAGGGAGTTCTTGTATCGCTTTTTTGGAGCGCCCCTCTTACACTGACCCGTGGTGAGTTCACCGTAGAGTAGTCATAGGTAGATTCATATTGTTCTTGTTGATACTGATGGTGATGTTTGTTCACAGTGAAAAGCTCCCTCCCTCTTTGAATCTGTCTCTATGACTTTCTCATCAAATTATATTTCATATTATTGTTGTTGTTGTTATTACTGTTACTACAAGTCAGGCCAAAATCAGAGTCCAGAAGTAAGCCAAAAAACACAGTTCAAGAGGAATCAAGCCGTAAATCAAAGCCCAAAACCAATCCAAAATGCTATCGCAAGAGAAAATCAGAGAAATCAGAGAAATCTAAGCCAAACTACCATAACTGTAAGACAGACCGAATAAGCTTGCAAACAGTTCTTTCAATGCTGTTGCTACTGTGGTGAACAAAAAGGAACTGAGAGACTGAATGGGAACCATTCTCGTCACATGTACCACTGGAGGAGGGGTTATGGGTAAAACGCTTATATAATAGCTCTAGAAGGTTCCAAAGAATACACTGTGCAGATGCAGATAAACCCATTGTGTGAGTCACAAAGACCATGAAGAAGAAGGTAGGGGTAGGCAAAAATACCTGGTGGTGGGCTATGTTCCACAAACACTTCTGCCAAATAAAATTTGTTCAAGGTGACACAAGCCTCTGTTTTTTGTTTTTCAATGCTACATACTTATATGGCTACCCTCCTTGGGATGTTCCTGTGCTGCTAACTACGCAGACCAAGTGGGCCAGCACTCAGACACTTGAAAATGTCTGGGAAAGAATTTTGTTTGTTTGTGTTGTATAAGAGACCTTTAGAAAGAAAAATACATAACTAACTAATATAACTAAGAGGCAGACCTAGAAAACATCACTGGAACCTGGGATCTAGCAGATAATTTAAAAGCAGAACATAGATATTTAAAAATAAAATGAAACTTTCTTCAAGGTTCTTGGCACCAGCATCCTTTTTTAGATGCATGTATGTCTGTGAGCTGAGCAATTGAGTTTTGCTGATGTCCACTTACAAACTAGTATGTATTCTTTTTATGTAGTGAAATTATTTGCATGGCCATATGGATCTCATCCCCCCCCCCCCCGGCAAAAGCAACATACTAATGGAAAAGATAAATAATACAGAAAAGAAAGTAGGTCCCTGACCCAAAGAATTTCCTATCTACATTGCTTCCAAGGCTAGGGTTAATACATGTGTAAAAGATACAAAAGCTAAAATCTGAAGATGAGCCAGAATTGGCCTTCTGGATCAAATCAAACTTCTACTGCTGCCTCTGTAAATAATGGGCAGACACCCCTCCCTAGGTCAAGGTAAAAACAGCCATCTTCCTCTTGCTCTCATCAAAGAAATATACTGTCTCTAATAACCATTGGTGAAACTATCCTTCCTGAAGCTGTCTTAATATTTATTACAACTTTTTAAACTACAGTACTGGTTAAAATGTTATGCGGTAATAAACTGAGAGCACAATGTCAGGATTTGACCAGAGGCCAGATGCAACACTCATATTATGGGCATTAAATAAAACTACTTGGAGCACTGGAGAGAAATGTTTTAGAACTACAGTTGTCCCTCCATATCCACGATTTGGTAGCCATGGATTTAAGTATTTACGGCTTGAAAATATTCTTTTAAAATGATAATTCAAAAAGCAAACCTTGATTTTGCCATCTTATATAAGGGACACCATGCCATTGCATATAATGGGACTTCATGGATTTTGGTACCCATGGTGGGTCCTGGAACCAAACCCCAGTGAATATGAAGGGACAAGTGTATTAAGTTCTATAGCACGTTCCAGCAGACAACATATTTTGTAGTGTCTGATTTACTTATCTTCATGACAGGTTTGGAGGATATGGCATGGCACAGAGAAAGTATGTATGGAGTCTGATACAGTGAAAATTAGGGAAGGAATGGAGAGCAGAAAATTAAGTATATAGCTACAATAAGAGATGGGGAAAAGCGGGTATATGGTAATAAGGCCCATAGTCTGAAAAAGGGATCAAGGAAAGATCAGAGCAAAAGTAAAGTAAGGAAATTGTATAGAATGGAAGTGGTGGTTAAGGGACTGCTTCACATCAGGAAACAAGAAGGTGAATAGAGAGACTGAACTGGATCAAATCAATCTGCAGTTTACCAATGGGCATACACAGCAATCTCATGCATGTTTGCTCTGAATATGAAACACGGACCGCTCTAATAGAAATGGGTGTGCCAAACATTTTATAGTCCTGTTGTGTAATCTGAACTCAATGTAAAGAGGCCAGTCTCAAGAAACAATATGGAGAAACAGAATGGTTTCCCATTGGCAACAGGGTCAGGCAGAGCAGCATATTACTATCTTATCTACTTATCTTTTACACACAACATATTGTATGGAAAACTGGATTAGACTTGGAGGAAGGAGGTGAGAAAGTTGAAGAAAGGAACATAAACAATTTAAGAGATGCAGGTGATAGATACAATGCTTACTAGCAGGAAAACAGCAACAACTACTGAGAAAAGTCAAGGAAGAAATTGCTAAGGCAGGGCTACTGTAAGATAACAAAAACAATGACCACAGATGATAACTTTAAAGTGGATGATGAAAACATCAAAATAGTTAAAGATTTCCTATACCTTGGCTCAGTCATAAATGCAGACTTTAGTCAAGAAATCAGAAGAAAACTAAGACTTGGAAAAATAGCCATGAAGGAACTAGATAAGATCATTGAGTGCAGAGATATATCATTGAGCACCAGTCAGGATCATCCATGCTATAATATTTTAATTTGTACGTACGGCTGTGAAAGCTGGACAGTGAAGAAAGCTGACAGGAAGAGAATCAGTTCATTTGAAATATGATATTGATGAGAGTTCTATGGATATCATGGCCATTGTACTTTTGACATATCATGAGACGGTCAGAAAAGACAATGATGCTTGGTAAAGTGGAAGGCAAACTGGTGCTAGGAAAAGTGGGGCATGGCAAGGCCCCAAGGGAATCTAAAGCAGAATACTGTGTGCATACACTCGTGTGTGTACAACAACATATTTCCCAAAATAATCTTTCTTTGCACATGCACAGTCTGGTTTCCATAAGAGTGGCTGGGCGATTTCTGTATGCAGTTACATTAATTCACAGACTGGAATTTTGAAAATTGATGGGGGTGGAAAGGAAATTAACCCTTTTGTGTGGCAGGGTGGTGAGGGTTTAAAACCCTAAAATGCACTCACTGAAGATTATGTCTCTTGATTGCAGGACCTTGAAAAAAATTACAACTGGCTTTTCACACAACTAGCATTCCCGCCCATCACATGGCTCTTACCATCTCCTGCTTCTGATTCACTTCCCCACCCCTCAAAAAAAATCTGGCCCTTCCAAGGGTGCTTCTATCCCCTGACTTGCTTTTTGTTGCCTCTATCCCTCAAACTTTCTTTGCCTGCGTCTATGCCTCCTGGACATGCTGGGTTTGTAAACCCTTCTATACTATTTTTCTCTCCCCCTTCACTTAAACCCTTCTGATGTTCTTTCTATCCCCCTGATCAGGTTTTCCTCAGCCACTGCTTCCCTCCCACTCCCCATACAAGCACCTGTCTTTCCTCAGCTTCTGCTGCTGCTTCTTTCTCCCTAAATCCCCCAAGCCCCCTGCCATTATTTCTAAGCCCTTCTGATCCTCCCTCCCCTACAGTCTAATCATCAAAAGAAAATACTGTACAGGATCGCTTGAGAATAGACAACAGACTAACAAACGGGCTGCAACTCCAAGCAACCCTAGCTAGCATAGTCGATGTTCAGGAATGATGAGAACTGCACTCTAACAACATCTTGGGGAGGGGACGGCAAGTACACTTTACCTAGCCCTGATCTAGACAGTGTTATTGCCCCCTCTCCTGCATCATGCAAGGCCAGAATGTCAATGGTTTCATTGGTGCAACTGTTCTGGGCTCCTCAGTAGCTTAATTCCTCTTTTCCCCTAGCTACTTACTGCACCTCACAAGTCCTCTATTGCTGTCTGGGTGACTGTTAAGCATGCTTGGTGACTGAGGCTCCCTTGAACACTCTACTCTACCCAGCTGGGTGACTGCTGAGTGTGGCCAGTGGCTGAATATGCTCAGAACCTTCCCCTAGCTCATCAGCAGAAAAGGGGGCAGGATATAGGAAAACTGCTGTCCTTGCCTTCCATACAAGGGGTGTATTGCAGGATCCAGAGTCCAATCCCCGCCTTAATATGTGCAGTCACTGAGTCTGTACAAACCTGACAAAGCTTTTAAATACACCCATCTTCTGTGCCTGCCATGCCTTTCAGAACACTAGAGATGCATTAATAGGAGACAGCATCCCCAATAGATTGAGTCAGACAGGTCAATGGAAAATGAACCAAGTTGGGAAAGATTGCTCCTGTGTTTGCTATGGAAAGTAAGTAGCTTTGTGTGCCTCTTCTAGGGAAGCTGAACATTATCTCTGGGTAAACGTGTGGGGGCAAGTTGTGTGGATTTCTCCATGACAATGAACAATTTTGGTGTGAGTGCCCTCCTCCCTCCTGAGTTTAAGATCCCTTGATTTTCCTTGCCCGATGCAGTGTTGGTGGACTAAAAAATGTGACAAATGTGCAGAGGGTGATTTCTCCTGCTCCCCACTCTCACTGTTCTTTTGCCATGCAGTTGTGAACAATGTGTGCCATACTGTTAAAACACACAGCAGGCCAAGTGGAGCATGGGAGCTGCTGATAAAGTGAAGCAGCAAACGGAACTTATTTTGCTAAACTGTACTCATGGGAGGGAGTAGGCTTATTTCAGAGGAGTGTCCTTTGTAAAGTAAAATCCAGACCACCCTTCTTACCAGAACTCGGAACAGTTACTATTTCTAGACCACAGTTTAACAAATGTCCAACCAGCATGGCCACCAACGATCCCAGTTAGGAGATCTGGAGTGTGTGCGTGTGTGGGGAGTATGGTTTTACAAAAGTAATTTTATTTATTTACTTATTTTCTAAATTTCTAACCATTCTGCTGCCCATCAGTTTGCTCCATCTTCTTAGAGAAGCCTGCATAGATCAATTTTTTTTCTTGATGGAATAAGCTCATGAATGATGAAGATTAATAGCCTTCACCATTCAGTTTGGTACAGATACTCCTACAGTATTTCAAGAGTGGACAACTGGGCAGGGGCCAGCAGCCAATTCCCCTTGACCCCCCCAGCCCCACCCCATGCCTTCTCCCAGCAAAACAAGGCCAAATGTCTCGCGTCCTGAAGATATTAGGGGGTGGTGCAGGGGTGTTTTCATTTGTTTTCGGAGGCATTCTGCACAGGTGGAAAAAACTGCCTGAAAGTCATGGCAATTGGGGGGGGGGGGTTTGACAAGGCTCCAGGGGCCTCAACTTTCCCCGCCCCATCTACAAAGCCTCGGCACCGCCTGCCGCCCCCTGGTCCTGCGGGGAAGCGCTGCCCCCAGAGCCCTAATATTGAGACGAAGCGGAGGGCCCGTCTCTCTGCTCACGACAACACCGCCCGGCCAGGCGCTAGGAGCTCTGCTAAGGAGGGCCGCCGCCGAAGCCGCTCGCCAGGCCAGGCCAGAGGGAACCCGAGCCCCCACCTCTTGTTTCCCCAGGCAGCCCACCTCCTTGAGGGGGCCGAAAGAGGCCCCTTTCCCTCCCTCTCTCCCTCCCCGTGGCCCACAAGCCAAGGCCTGCTTCCCTGGTCTCCTTGGGGCCGGAGGGAAATGCCCACAAGAAGAGGCTCTCGGCTCAGAGATTCCCCCTTCAGTAAAACAAGCAAAGGGCGCAGGGCGGCTCCCCCTCTCACCTGGGCAGGTAGGGGTCCGCCAGGGGCTTCGCGCAGCCTCCTCCTCTTTCTCCTCCTCCCCTCCGTTCACAGGAAAGGCCGCCCGGAGCCCAGCGGCCCCTTCCTTTCCCGCCTTCGTGCTCCAACCAGAATGAGCGCATTTGCATAAGTCAGCCCACGGCTCGGAAGACGGACGTCGCTGGCTCCACTAACGGAGCACCGTCAGGCGTTTGCTTTGTATCCTAACCAAGTTCAGAACCTTGCTCGAGTTTCTTTAGATGACCAAGTAATTGGCATTAGAACAGGAAGCGAAGACATTCTTTGCTACGGACGTTCCTCCGCATTTACTCTTCTCACAACGAAAGACATCTTCCATTTCCTTTTAGGAGCAGACTCCTGAAGCAGCCAGGAGCTAAACCAAGTACGGAGAAAGGACTTCCCTTTTTACTCCGCTTAACGGGGAATCCGGTCTGAGTCAAGTTTTAGTGGTTGAAACCAAATGAATTGGAGCCTTGTCTTATTGATGCAAACGTCTATTTCACACCATTCTTTTGGCTCATCAAATGAAATCAAGATATTCTCTCCTTCCTTAAACTAATTTCACAATTGGAACTGGTTAAATGACAAATTCGCTGTAGTAAACTTAAAAAAAAAAAATCAAGGACAGGACTATTTTGTACTCCTTAGTAGTAACTAATTACTTTATACTCCACATATTATTGACCATTTCAATACAAGGCCCTGAGTTCCTAATATTTTATCTTAGGATCCAACAGTGTTCAACACAGAACTGCCTGCTTAGGATTAACTTTCTAGTAAAAAGCAGCATCTCAAGAGCACGTTTGGCTTGCATACTGGGAAAATGTATGTGCTTGAAATATACCTGTCTCATTAGCAATTACGAAAAATTCTCAAAACTGAATTGCACAGCAAAACTGGCTGAAATGCTCAAATTAGCTTTCAGAAGGGAAAGATAAAAATGCAAAAGTGCCTTCAAGAGGCATCTAAACATACCTGGCTGCACCCAGACTCAAACCTAGAACTCCTGCTTTTCCCTAGCTTTCTCTTGATGCACAGAATATACAGTACAGACCAGAAACATTCCATTTCCAAATGAATTTTACACCAGGTATTACCCTAGCTTAAGCAAGATATAGATATTAACTGAAATTGAAATGCTTTGTTTTAGATAAGGCAAGGTTTTTTGAGAGCTGGTGTAGTGGTTTTGAGTGCTGGATTAAGACTCTGGAAGACCAGGGTTCAAATCCTCCCCCCAGCCATGGAAATCCACAGGGTGACTGACATTGGTTAAGTCACACTCTCTTAGACTCAGACTGAGGAAGACAAGGGCAAACCCCATCTGAGCAAATTCTGCCAAGAAAACCACAATAGATTAGCCTTAGGGTCACAGTAAGTCAGAAGGGACTTGAAGACACACAACAGTTTTCTGAGGCTCTGTGAACATGTGTTGGATCTGGAAAGTTTTCACTCAAGCTTCTAAATGATGGTTGATTCTGGATTTAGTTTGCAGTCTGTTGTGAATGCCAAGTACAGAAAAACTGCAGAAAATTAGAACATGAGCCAGTGTTGAAAACTGGATTTGCTCCATCCAGTTGGAAGTTATTACAATGTTTATTCAAGAAGAGAAATAAAACTTGTAAACTATCAATACAAATGCTGAAATTTTACATGAGAACATCAAGAGGGTGTTTTGATTTTGCACACAGTTCCTATGCAAGTAAAACAGAAAGGAGATACAATTATTTCATTTAAGTCTTTATACAATGAAAATTATTTAACAAGTTACAGTTGGATATGAGCAGAATTGCCAAGGATAGAAATTACTAAAATTCTTGCATTCTCTACAGTTACTTGCTAGTCATCAACAAAATTTTGCAAGATTTTATTCAAACCACATTTCAATACAATATTAGGGGCATACATTTGGAGTAACAAAGAAAAAAACCATTCAATATACTTTCTTCAGACAAACCAAAGTTTGGAGTCAGCATGTTATTATCAATATTCCTAAAACTTGCCAAAACACTGAAATGGGGTATTCTGCTTCTCTGGTATAGGAAAAAAGCCAAACTCAATGAATGATGTAGAGGGTGTTACTTTATAGCTCGCAAAATGTGCATAAAGAAATGACTGCAATAATTTGGTTCACTAAATTTATTTTTAAAATCATAAAACATCTTACAAAAGGGCATTACATTCTGCACACTGCTTTGAATGGATGCTGAGATAAGTGGCCTATCAGTACTCCCTTCCCTCTTCAAAACAAAACAAAAAAGGTATAAAAGCAGATGGCGCACAAGTGACAGAAAAACATTACAGTTTACAACCAACATAGAACAAAAATAAATCCACCTTCTCTGCTGCTGTTTCAAAATACCAATGTTAGTTTCTCAATCCACCCCACTCCCACCCACCTATATGTAAAGAACTAAAACATTACATCTGGTGACAGCAAAAATTTCACTACACCTCAAATGCAGAACACCTATGAAGCAGAGGAATGTTGGCTTTTTAAACAGAAGCAGATTTAAGAAAAAAAAAAGATGCAGGACTCCTTCAGTTCTTCACTAGTCTTAGAAAAACTTTCCAGAATACTGCTTCACACTATAAAAAAGAAAAAATATCTTGCATTAGAATCCTTCAACATCTGCATACTGCTTCACACTATAAGGAAAAAGAAAAAAAAGGCATATATTAGAATGGTTGAACAAACATCTTGAATCAAATTTCAAATACATTTACAAATTTAATAAAAATTAGACAATACATACAGATGAAATTCAACAATTTATAATTTTTATAATTAGTAGCTATCTACATTCCAGAATTAAAGTTATACATTGCAATATGCTTTCTAGACAGTATTTGTTAAACAAGATAAAGCAAGTAAAAATCTAATGCTGTTATACATGGCAGAAGAGGAAGCAATGCCAGTAGGTGTGAAATGCTGCATTAACAGCAACAATAGTTTTCAACTTGTCCTGTAGAGGTATGGCCTGTGCCATATGGTAGACTGCGATTTGTTGTCGATTTAGTTATCTAAAAACAACAAAATCACTAGTCTTCCACACAGAACTAGACCAACATCCACTGATATCTTCTATATTTTCTACAGGCTCTATGTAATAGATTACAAGTAGATGTTTTTGCAGCAGTTTTCACAAGAGAAAGGAGGACTGCTTGGTTAAGTTCACTTCCAGCATGATTAGTTTTGAGGGTGTCTTCATTGAGTAAGAATGGAGAATAGAAGAGAAAAGCATGCTACCAAGTGCAGAAGTTAGTATTAACTATGATTTGTATTTTTTTAAAGTAAACATTCTCTTTGAAAAGACATGTTGCACAAAGAAATATTAAGTCTGCATGTAGGTAACAGACGTAGCAGGGTGATAACTTGCCTGTTTTGCAGTAAATACTGTGCATTTTGAATCTGGTCCTGTGTGCCTGTAATAGTTATTATCCGATCTTCTGAACCCTCTAAAGGTTCATCAATTTTGATTGAAGCTCCTGATTCATGGCGTATCTGTTTAATCCTTTGACCTCCTTTTCCAATAATAGAACCAGCCAGCTAGAAAGAAAGAATAAATAAATAACTATAAATGGAGATTTTTTTTTGTTTTTTTGATTCAGTGACTGTTGGTATTAGGTAGATATAATGCTTGTGCTACTGAGTGTGGTTTTGTAGATTAGTTAGGGCTAGGAAACAAAACTGCAGGAGGAGAGGAGGGGTTCTAATGGTTTAAACAGTAAAAAGAACATATCCTGCATATTCAGGTTAGCATGCAGGGATAAGCTCAAAAATTCATTATTCGAATACGCTAACAAGCTATATCTCCGTCCAAATAATTACTTTATGTCAAATACAATGGCCAACTTGATTAATATGTTCTTTAAGAAATGGTGGGGAGGGAGGATGAAAACATTTTATCTTACAGCTTTTATAATCAAACTTAATATATGAACTGGGGAGAATAAGTCTGACACCCTGCACCAATATGAAAAACCAAAAGTCTGAAAATTTATGTCAAAACATTTGGCTAGAGGGAAGCTAATAAGTATACTTACATCTTTAGGTATTGTTACTTGTGTAGTAATGATGGGACCGCCGAGATCACCGTAAGAGCCACGGCCCCCTGCATAAGAATAGTCTGATTTAAAACAGATGCATCTAGTTCTTTTAATGACTAAACTATAACTTTTTTACAATAAGTATGTAGGAAATCTTACCATATCCTGATCCACCCTCGAACTATAAAAAAAGAAAAAAGTAAAAAAGTCTTATCTTCTATGTTAGTACTAAGTTAGTATGAACTAACCTCAGTAACTCAAGTATTCTAGACAGTTTGAAAAATATTTGACTCTTAAAAACTGTAGTATTATGTCCATAAGGGAGGCTTGTTTCAGATGCTATCTACTTGACAAACCTGACTTATGCCAGGTTACAGATAACCTTTTACCAACCCTCCCCCCTCCATAGCACTGTAGAATTCCTTAGGGGCTCTGGAGGCTTGAAAGAGCCACCACAAAACAGATCTTTCAAGAATTTTTCAATGAGATTAAATGGCAAGTAAGTCTTAACTAGATACAATTTATACAGTTATGCAAAGTCAAAGCTAGTATTTGTGACAATAAAGTTCAAAACTCCAGCACCAGGGATTACCACCCAGTCACACAGCCCAAGTATCAGCTGACCTGCTACTACTGAACTTGCATTAGTAGTCTGACAATCTCACAGAAAGGAGTTGTTAACAGGCATATTCTCAACTCTTACACAATTCTTATAATGCAGCTCCATTAAGCTAAATATAAATACTAACAAATCCCTAGAATGCTATGTAAGCATCCACATGGGAGTGTATACATTTGTGCATGCACATATCTTTCAAAACTGAGCACTGAAAAAAGCCTGCATTTTAAAACATAATTTAAGCAGAATATAGGAAAGTGAATGTTTTAGTCTTCCAAACCCAGAACTCTATGTGGATATATTTCAACCAACATTAGGACAATGAATTCAAAGAGTGCTCTACTTATTGAAATGTTTCATTTCTCCCATAGAGCTTGACCACTCAAAAGTATATTGCACTGGCATTTCTGCAATGGTCAGAACACCAGCATACTTCCACATAAATCAACTATTTGGTGGGCAATTCTGTAGAGCCACTATTTAGTGAGCTCATTCTCTTTGCCTCAACAAAATACACATTAATGTAACAAAATGTACATAACAACTACAACTCCCTCAAACTGATCACCCTTAAAATATTGCTGGATAGCAACTGTATGAGTTTTCAGCAGTAGCTATGCTGCTAAGGATTAATGGGACTTGCTAGTCCAGCAACACCTGGGAGCAACAGTTGAGCAACTCTGTTTTAGAAAAAGATGCAGGGGGAACTAGTAAAGGTATTACTGTATCATCCTCTATTTGTCTATGCAGAAACAAGTCCCAGTGAAATCATAAATATATTACCAATGCCAACTTTTGGTTACATGCAGTATTTTAGTAAAAATACTAATTTTATTTCCTATCTCCTAGCAATAAGAACTAACAAAAATATATAGACTCTCTCTTCAAAAGCAGTAACAAATCAAATGTGACTTTAAAAAAGGGAAACTGTACTTACCATCTCTGGTGTTTCTATGTCATCACAAGCATTGACATGACACTGCATCATCTTGCCAAATGGTACATCACAAAGAAGAGAAGGGAGGAGAAACATTTTGAACAAGTCAGTATCTTCAAAACACATTCATAAGTATCCCATAAATATGCATGCACCTACATGCCCAGAAACCATGCTGAAGAAAACTGCAGGAATACACATGCCACAGTAAGTCAGAATGCAGCCTGTGTGTGCACACTGCCCTAAACAAATCACAGACATTTCACCTTTTGTTTAGTTACTCTGAAGTTCAAATCATGCATTCTGGCTTCTCTCTCTGTTCATATAATAAACTAAGCACAAGGTGAAAGTATGATGGTTGTGGTGCCTGGATTAGCTTAATGAATTTTATATCTGACACAGACTGCATAAACCATAATTTTAAAATACATGCAGATTAAAAAGACACCTGTTTTGAAAAGCAGACATTTTAAGTACGCAATTATATGTAGGACATAATATAGTTTTGTATTCAAGTAAAGCTCTAAAATACAACACATCACAGGCAGTAAACCTGCACTTTACAAAGCTGCAACTTAGGAAATCTAGAACAAGCAGATCTGGAGCAGGGGGGGCAGCAATTTTCTTCCTTTTCTGCAAAGTGTCCTCTTCCAAATGTCTCAATCTAACCTGCACTTTACTGCCTGCATAAATTCTCTTTAGAATGTATGTCCACAATACTGAGTCATTTCATCTTCCACGTTTGCACACACCAATGTTCTTTTGACAGTTCACTGTAGAAAGCACATCTGTTAGCTACTCTCTCTCAAGAGGGAGAGAAAACTACATCCAATTGTTTGGACTACTTTGCCTTGAGCTAAACAAGTCAAAACTTGAGTCAATATTTAAAACTTTCCAATAGAATTATTCTTTGCTTGACAATACAAATTACCTCATAAATGTATTTGCCAAGTTACAAAAGTTCATTATTATATTCAATTTTTTCATCAACAAATATCACTTGTGTTGTATATATGCCTTCAAGTTGCCTGTTGACTTATGGTGGCCCCATGAATTTCACAGGGTTTTTTTGGGCACAGAATACTTAAGAAGATAGTTTTGCTAGTTCCTTCCTCTGAAACAGAGCCTACAGAATCTGGTATTTGTCGTCTCCCATCCAAGTACTAACCAGGGATGGCACTGCTTAGATAGGATCTGGTGCCTTATTGGATATTTAGGTTGGACTTGTCATTCTATACACAACTAGTTTTGTTCAAGATAGTGAAACGGCACTGGGATGGAAGGAAACTGTAAAAAAATCACTTCTTCCCTCGTCCCACCAGAGTGTGTATTTTGAGTCAAACTCTACTTAGGCCATGCTATCATGAGTAAGAACAAAACTTTTGATCCAACACGTAATTTCTTCATCAACCAAGTGACATAAAATTGTACTGCTCTGAAAAATACACTGGATTTCAAATGAACTACCTTACGGTACACAAACACATTTGAAGTTCATGGTTGATTACTTTATATGAAATGGACAACACGTTAAACATCACTAAATTTTCATCATCTCATAAAGTTCTGTCCCCTACACTGAAACATAATTTGAGCCGCCTGCCTGCACTCCTAAAGAGGCGAGCCAATAAAAGCATATTGTTACAGCAACAGCAGAGGCAAAGAACATTGCCACGGTGGTACATGGGTACTCCCACATTCAACTCCTCCAGAACATCTTAAGTTTGACAATAGCTGATGTTTACTCAACTTTCTATATCCAGAATGACTATGCTAGTAATTGGCCATCAAAATGCTCACTGAAAATGAATACAGTAGGACCCCCTTATCTGCTGGGGATTGTTTCTTGGGGGGGGGCATGGATACCAAAAACCATGGATAATAGCAAAAGCCATTGAAAAGAATGGGACTTCAGGTTTAAAATAAATAAAGAATGAAATGAATATCCCAGTATCTACTCTTCTACATACAAAGTATCACACCAAATAAAAGTCTACAGCAGTACAAAAATCAAATACGTAGGATCGTCTACAGAAAATTGGACAAGGGCATTTATATCCAACAAAGAATTGAACTTTTCAGACATCTACTTACCATTCCATCATAGCGATCACCAGGTCTGCCCCTTCGATCATAAGACATAAGGTCGCTTAAGAAGGCAAATGATATAATTCAGAGTATGCACTGACATTGCTCTGAAATTTTTATTTAGCCCACCCAAAACTCTGGTATCTCATCCATGTTTCAAGCTAAATGCAACCAGCCCCAATTTAACAGTTGTGACATACAGAACAAATTGATCTAGTGATATGGATCATACAGTTACCAGTAATTTTTATAAATGGAAATAATAATATCTGACTACAAAATGCATGCTTCTTAAATTCAGCCCACCCACCTCACTTCGAACTCACTTAAAACACAATTCTATTAATTCAGAACTTCTGTACTCCCTCCTCCAGATTCACCTTACTACTGACAACTATGTAATTTGATACTGCTCTAGCAAAATACTAATAAAGTTCACTTACCCGCCTCGAGGAGGAGGAGGGGGAGGAAGAGGAAGATTGCGAGCTCTGCTACCACCTCTACCACCACGGCCTGGAGGAGGGGGTGGTGGTCCTCTGCGAGGGCTCATATCATCATAATCTCTTCGGGGAGGCATGGGACGACCACGACCTGGAGGCATTCGGTCAAAGCCCCCTCTGCCACGCATTGGAAAGCCCACAGGACGTCCCCTTCTGTCATCAAACATCATTGTAAATCCACCATAGTCATATGTTTCATCATAAAAGTTTGGATCATAGGGCTGTGCGCGTCCTTTGATAGGTGACTAGTATGAAACAAAGAAATCAAGATTAGACTCTTGAACACTGTTATCCCACTTTAAAATACAAAACTTCTGATTTGTTAAATTTATATCCATTTCATTACAAATAGCGCTCAAAGATGATAATAATAAAGAATAAGATAAAACACAAAATTGTAAGTGAAACCTAAAATTAAGCAGTGTCGATCAGGTAACATCTACTTCAGTGAACAGCTCGTCTTAAAAGTCTATGTGAATATACACATATTTGCCTATCTATGCAGCAGCAAATCTATAGGCAATATACATTATTTATTTGTAAAAGTAGTTCAAATTTCCCCCCAAATTGAGTTAGTACTCCCCCCAAAAATGCTGCTAAGAACTATTTCCACACAAAAAAGGCCACCTGGAAAATAAAACGAATTTAATGTTTTTCTGGATTAAATTACCTCTGATATAAGATCCAGTATTATTTTGATGCATTCCACAACTCTGTCAGGCTTTCCACCAATTAGCACGACTCTGTCAGAAGAATGAGGACAGCATTCTTGGAAAAGCTTAATGGTGGTTTGAGTATTCTGCCAAGAAAATTGCATGCAGAGATGTTTCAGTGGGCTTTAACCAGCAAGTAATCTTAAAGCTATTTAAAACACCTTATCTTAACATTGTTATGTTGAATAAGAGGCTAAGTGAAGTGGGGACACACAACTTTCTACCTTCTTGGGAAGAAGCTCCAGTACCATCCATTCTATCTCTGGAAGTGGTATAACCAGTGTAATACCTAAAGGCAACTGACCATGTGCTAGGTCCTACCCTCAGCTAGATACCAAAGACCTGGTAGGAACATCACAAGTTGCAAATCTGCTCATTTGAAAGTAGAATCATAGAATCATAGAGTTGGAAGAGACCACAGGGGCTATCCAGACCAACCCCCTACCATGCAGGAATACTCAATCAAAGCACCCCCGACAGATGGGCAGCCAGCCTCTGCTTAAAAACCTCCAAAGAAGGAGACTCCACCACACTCTGAGGCAGTGCATTCCACTGCCAAACAGCTCTTACTGTCAGGAAGTTCTTCCTAATGTTTAGGTATAATCTCTTTTCCTGTAGTTTGAACCCATTGTTCTGTGTCCTAGTCTCTGGAGCAGCAGAAAACAAGCTTGCTCCATCCTCAGTATGACATCCCTTCAAATATTTAAACATGGCTATTATGTCCCCTCTTAACCTTTTCTTCTCCAGACTAAACATGTTCAGCTCCCTAAGCTGCTCCCCATAGAGCACAGCTTCCAGACCTCCCACCATTTTGGTCACCCTCCTCTGGACATGTCAACATCCTTCTTCAACTGTGGTGCCCAGAGCTGGACACAGTATTCCAGGTGAGGTCTTACCAGAGCAGAACACAGTGGCACTATTACTTCTCTTGACGTAGACACTATACTCCTATTAATGCAGCCTAGAATCACATTTGCTTTTTTAGCTGCCACATCACACTGCTGACTCATGTTCAGCTTGTGGTCCACTAAGACTCCTAGATCCCTTTCGCATGTACTGCCATCAAGCCAGGTGTCACCCATCCTATATCTGTGCATTTCATTTTTACTGCCGAAGTGTAGTATCCTACATTTCTCCCTGTTGAAATTAATCTTGTTAGTTTTGGCCCAGCTTTCTAATCTGTTGAGGTCATTTTGGATTCTGATCCTGTCCTCTGGGATATTAGCTACCCCTCCTAATTTGGTGCCATCTGCAAACATGATAAGCATACTCTCTATTCCCTCATCCAAGTCATTGATAAAATGTTGAATAGCACTGGGCCCAGGACAGAACCCTGTGGCACCCCACGAGTCACTTCTTTCCAGGATGAAGAGGAGCCATTGGTGACTACCCTTTAGCATAAACCTACCCTAAAATATGCTCACTCATTTTTAGGGGCCACTCACAATGAGCGAGCATGTTTTGTATGGATTTCCTTCTCAATTTATGTATCTTCATTCAGCTTCTTACCTCATGGAGAGTAATTTTGGGATATAAGAACAGAACTGGTATCACTCACTCACCTCAAAACCTGAATGATCTCTCCCAGCAGTTTCATATTGATATTAAGGCATGGGAAAGAGTGCACACCACTGCAGAACCCCACAGGCTGTCATGGGGAAGCACAATGATCTTCCAGGGAAACAGGAAGAATTACTACAAAGCACCGCTCCCAAGCAGTTCAGCCCACAGGACACTTCAAAACTATTCAGTTAGGTCAAATGAGGATATTGTACTATGAATTATTCAGCTAGGTCCTTTCCAAACTGCCATGAAGGCAGAGAAGAGTAAAGTTAGTCCTAATTCAAATTCCTGTGACCGTAACTCTCAGTATTCCTTATGAGTGGCCTGGTGCCTTGGATAACGGTACTTGCAGATTAACAATATCTGGCCACATGACTGTGTTTCAATGAAGGTGACCTAAACTGAAAGAACTCTTTCACCGTATTACAGTAATCATCAACATTTTGCCTTCTATTTTGATGTGCAACTTTTTAAATAATTTCCATTAACTCCCATAACCCCAAGTTTAAACATGCATAGATTAATAAACTAAATACTTATTGAAATGTGCTTTTTTGGGGGGGTCAAGACGGCATCTTCAATATGAACTTCTTTTGAACAGCAACTGTCAATGAAGAAACAAGTACAGGCATCCCTCGCTTTTCGATGACCCACTCCTTCGACCATTCTAAATTATGTCCACAACCTGTATATCTTGACACATGGTCCGCTCTTTCAGCAATACATCGAATCAATGGGTTCTGGTTTTACAGTAATTTAAAAGAATCAAAAGATGTGGGATTTCTTTTAGGTGGACTCCACCTTTTCTGCACACATCTAAGAAATGGCCCAAGAGTACAGCTGGGAGCCCTACCTCTCCATCATTTTCAGCCAGGTAGGGAGTGCCTGGGTGCACGAGTTAACAGGGGAAAAGATCCAATACAGCAGCAGCAGGTTGCCTGTGCTGTTACCTGATGCTCTGGCCCCTTTCTGCTCTCTCCTCTCCCTTACCCAGGGAAGAGAAGAGGATGTTGCCCCTCCTTGAAAGTAGTGGCCACGAGGAAGACTATCCTGCACAGTTCCAGTAGTTAGCCTTTAACATCGGGAAGCATGGAGGGAGGAAGAACCACCTCCTGGGTTCAAGAGAGTTTCTCTCAAGGATTCCCTTGTTTTCTGGGTAAGGTTTGGCCTTTTTTCTATTAACAAAACTAAATGAAGGAAGTGATAGTGATGTGACTGAACCCTGTGCAATAAGCAGGAACATCCACATAATGTGTAGCTTGTGTGTCCCCCACCTGCATGTAAAGCAATGGGGTGGGAACAGCTCTTCCTGTGGAATTTCAGTCTGCCATTTAGTTCTTAAAGGAAGTGCAATGGCAGGCGAGGAGATGTCAAAAAGTAGAAAGTTTATTTTGGCCACATTTCCCTCAACACCACCAAGGCCTCCTCCAGCCTGTTTTCTCTCACTTCCATGGAGCCTGAGCCCTCTGTGGTAGACAAGGAAAAGAGGGAAGTAGCCACCTAAGTCAGCAGAGAGAGGAGGTGTGTTACTATTGCCTGCTGCTGAGCCAGTTCTTCTGCAAGCCTCTGATGCTATCAGTGGGCATCGCTGGCCTGGCTTAGGCAGGAATGATACCCAGGTGAGCAAAGAAGGGGACCCCCATCATGTCAGCCTACAAAAGTCCCCTTTCTGAGGGATTAAACCTCTACCTTTAACAGGCCCCGCACCAGGCAGGGGAACAGACTTCTCCTCCCACGCCCCGACAGAACTCTCTGTGTTTACAGGCTGAGTGCCACTTTCAAGAGCTGCACAGCCCACCCAGCACCACATGGGCATAGTCCAGCAGTTAAATCTTCCTCTCCGTTTCCCTGGTCTTGTGCCTCAAAAGGGACCCAGCTTGGCCCTATGGCCACCAAAGCAACAACGGCAAGACCCAGCTGCTTTCGTATCCCATGTGAATGGGCTTCTACTGGCTCCAGCCTATCATATCAGGAAGCAAATACAGGTGTCCCTTGCTTAGTCAACAGGTTAGGGATCAGAGCACTGTACTGTACAGTAAAATTCATAATGGCACGTAATGGTTTGGCATTCAACGATTTCTGTTTTTTGACAGTACTGTGGCCCCTAACCTGTCAAGTAAGTGGGGGACGCTTATATTTTAAAACTCTATGGAAGATTACACCAAGATGGAAAGTTCAATACAAGTAATCTCTCAATAATGAAAAAGGACAAAAACATTTTCATTCTTATTTTAAAATGGTCATTTCCTTCTACAGAAATAGAGGAAAGAGGTATTTGTTTAAAAATAGCATTTTAAAACCGCTCTTGATTAATATAGTTCTGTATATATTAAGTATCTCACAAGAACTCCAAGAGTACCTCTTTAGTCACAGCTTCCCTACCTTTCCCTTGACCAATGTTCACCTTCCTGATTTTCCCGAAAGTAGCAAACTTGCACCTATTTTTTAAGGAATACTCCTGCAGAACATTTCTAAGTGTTCTATATTCAATTAGGCTGCCTGTATCACACTTTTCAGTTATGGAAGAAAATATAGCTTTTATACATACAAAATCATTTGAATCCCATGCCTGTTTTAGTAACCAGAACTAAAAGAAACAGAACAAAGATCAAATTGAAATGGACAGTCCCCTCCCCTCTTTCTTCCACTGAAAGGAAAATGTGCATTTCCAAGTAAAGCACCTAGTATTTGGGTTTCTAATATTTTGTATTTATATTTCACTTAAACTCATTCATATTCTCATAACTCAATATATGATTAAGGACATTTCCTTACTTTTAACATAACTATACCTAATTGGATCTACAATGAGAACGCATTTTCCAGCTAACTAGGGTGATATCAAAAGCACAAGAACATATTACCTCTCTGAGTTCTTTGATTTTAGCACCTTTGACACCAATGATTCCTCCAGCCAAACTCTGATGAATCAGCAGCCTTAACTCGCAGTCAAAGTCACTTCCCTTGTAATGCTGGTACTACAAACAAATTTGGGAAGGAGGCAGTATGAGTCAATTTTACTTGAATTAGTACCAATTTAAACCATTATCATACGTTCATTTCTATTGTTAATCCATATTAGCAATAGTACTCTATGCTGTTACTTTTGCTCTGATCTCTAAGCAACATTTATCACCCATTAAATCCACACTGAGTTCTTTTAAGATATAATACACCATGATTCAAGGAACTATGCAAAGCACTGACCTAAGAGCACAGGGGAATATTTCCTAAAGGTCCTTATTAGTAGTAATAAAATATTTCTGAAATTGAGAACTGTTTTAAGCAGCTGTGAAAGATGCAGGATGCAAAGTAGAAAAATCCCACTTGAGTGTGCTTTTGCACATGGGTGCACATGCCCTTCAAGTTGCCTGTGACTTACGGCGATCCCAATGAATTTCAGATTATCCTAAAATCTAATTCCACTTTTTGAAATCCTGGTGTCAGAGCAAACAATACTGTGCTACCCTGACCTATGATTCTGACTTATCAAGAAGCTTCCTTTGTTTTTACATTGAATTTAAAGTTAATACATAATTTGATTCAGTGCACAAAACATGTATTTATTTATATCTTGCCCTTCAGTCAAAAAGGCTTCAAGAGCAGCTGACAAATTGTTAATTCAACAATTCCCTGCCTTCACGCTTACAATCTAAGACATGAAACACAAAGGGGAATGGCAGTGGGGAAGTGGATTAAGTCCAGTAGATGCTGGCGGCTGTTCTTTCTCTGAGGCCAGAGCCAATTGCAGTTAGAATGGAGCGAGTGCCTTTCATCAGCTTCTGGAATTGAGGCACAGTGATGCTGTGTTTTGTAGGCCACGCTAGTGTGCACTTTCATTTGTACCATCTAGAGCAGGGGTAGGCAAAGTGTGGTCCATGGGCTACATGTGGACTTTGGGAATCCTAAATACAGCCCACAAGACTGCCCAGAACCCCTTCAAAGCCCCAGATCCCCACCCAAAAATTTAATTTTTTGGTGGGGGTAATTTTATTTTTGCCTCAAACCACCTCATATCTTCCAAAACTGCCTAAAAAGGCAAAAGTTTGTTCCAGGACCTAAAACCTCCCCAAACAGACACACACACACACACAAAAAAAGGCTAAGAATCTGTCAAACTGTTAGCCAGAAGTGACACCATGTCACTTTGGACACAATGAAACATGATGCTGCAGCCCACCATGCAGGCATAGGAAAGAAAAGTGGCTCTTGCCCTGTTTACAGCAGCCCGTGCCGGATAAAGAGTGTGAATGGGGAAAGAAGGACAGACTGCATCCTCAGTTCTGTTGATGGAAGTCAGCTCCACCAGCAGCAGCCCTTCATTGTATTCCACTCACAACTCTTTTGTGCAAAAAAGTAGCACAAAATGGAACTCATTCTGAGCTAGGCATTCAGATCAATAGTCTTAAATATACTGAACACTTACACTTACCTCCTCTAAAGTAGGGATAATTTTCTTCAAAATTTCTCCAATTGTTTCAATATCTGCACTTATACTCAGTATGCTGTCACATTATCAGGAGTCACAAAGAAGATGGGGAAAAGGTAAAGTAAGTTGTGTATTCATAATTATATGGATTATAAATCAACTTTGAATAGAACTTAGTTAATATTCCCCATTTAAGTAAGCCTGCTTACTGAAGTTACAGCACATGCACCTTTTTGTATGCCCAATAATATAGATGGGTAAAAGTTTAAAATAAGGTTTTGGAGATAGAGAATGAGGTTCTTGGAAGGAGGCAGATTAACTGGACAAGAAATTGACGAAGAACTGAAAGTAGGAGTGAATACTCATGTTCCCCGCCACCATTAATTTAGGACACCCTTGCTATAACATTGTTAAAACTGGCACACCTTCTCCTAGGAGACATGGGAATATGCAAGTAGTGAACACTGTATTTGGAATAGGGTTATGAGACCAGTTAGAAATTAGACTAATGGGCTCCGCAAGAAAAACGAATACAAATGCAAGACAAAAAAAAAAAAAAAAAAAAAAAAAAGACAACACAAATGAGAAGTGAAGGAGAGTGAACCAGGGTTAGCATTTCATCAGAAAAAATTATGAACAGGCAATGCTTGGGGAGCAAGGTGGGCCACAAAGACAGAGCAGAGCGAAAGACTATTTTGAAACAATCCGATTTACATGGCAGCAAATATATAACAATTGAAGCTGTGCTCCTTCCATTGAAATAAAATTAGTGGATTGTTGGGTGGGCAACTCACGTAAAAGTTCAGTGACAAAAAAGACTTAATGGGGAAAATAAGACAGAAAACTTAAAAAAAAACAATACACCGTCTACGGGGATACTATTTAATTATATAAAAGGCAGGTAATAATATACATTTCTCTCTTTCTAATCAGGCAGTGAGGCATAAACTGTTGGGACATACCGCTCGGGGCCACTGCTGTCTGGGACTGAAACACTGGCATTGTACTGCATTGGTCATTGGCGTTCGTGGATGTTGGCATTGGGCATGGGCATTCAATCAGAAGTTGTCAAGTAAGGCACCCGTTTGGCAACGAGCACATTTTTGGGCATAGCCAACCAGGGTTTTCACATGGGCGTTCAGGGGCGGATGGGCCAACGTCATGGTGGGCAACGCAGGGGCAAGTCGATCCAGTACATGGGCAACGGAGAGATATATGGCCAAAAAAACAAGGAGAGGGAAGAGGGGGAAAAGCAATAAATTTTAATTTAATACAAACTATACTCATTACTCTCAATGAAACAAGCTTAAGTTGTTCTGAAGACTAACACAATAACGGATAGCTACAATGACTGTGGCTTAACTGTTATGGATTGTAAAAATGTGTTACTTGGCCTAAACTACTTTTAACATTAAAAGTTTAGTAGCAGGCTGGCTCATGAGGGTAGACACAAAATCTGTAGAGATTCAGATTACTGAAATCCTGGGAAAATTGGGAAAGCCACTAATCCAGGAATTATATGTATGAAATCTGTATTTAGGTAGGTGAATGTTTAAGTACACTAGCTTCAGAAAGGTCTGTTACTGCACAAGTGATAGCTACCCAACTTCTTGCTCATACCTCAGTTCTACTAAAGTTGAGAGTTACAACATTCTGCAGGAGTTTATTTTACAATATAATGAAAATATCAAACACAACGTAAAATGATATATTGCCAAATATTCCATTTAATACCAATATCACTATAACTTTAAAATATTTAAAATTATGCACAATAAAGAAATTGCTTTTTACGAGCATAGTGTTGAACTGTGAGGCACAGCTAATACTGAACGTGTCTATTCACAAGAGTCAACCCACTATAAAAAGTAAACATATTTAAAGTCACGTTCACTAAGAATTCCTTCCAGATTAGAACTCATTTACAATGCTCCACCCACATACACAAAATCATGTCAATTGGAACATTTATCTCCTAAAGCGACAGGCTGTTTTAACAAGGATCATTCCATAGCTGGGCAAAGAACATTCACCTGCAATACGGAAACTGCATTAAAAAGGAAAATTCAAGTTCTCCAGAAGTGCATGTTAAGGCAACAGAATACCCTGTTTAGTGTAATGTTTTTGTAAAATGAAGGATGGGAATCTTTTTTCTTGACTTATTCCATTTTTAAAAATTGTCAAATGAATAGAATATCCTGACACCTGAACTTAATTTTTTTTACAAATGGTTTTCAAATAATGTCTTCACAGTTGCTAGAAGTGTACACAATCTGCCTTAAATGTCTTGTTCTGTAAAATAATCAGTGTTTAACTTGTAAATACTCACGTCTGTACGAAGCGCCTTAATATTTTTGCCACCTTTGCCAATCACTGCTCCAGCATTCTAAAGTAGTAGAAAGTTAGATTATTTTCTCAAAAACAATAAATTAAAATGGAGTAATGAATTAAACCTCATTTCATAAACTTGTCTAACATTTGAGAAATATATAATCCATAATGCACATATTTAAGCTATTGCACTAAACATGACAGCTCTGCAAGTCAATGCTTTGATTTTGGTTCCTTAAAACATGTTAGTCTGCAGTGTTACCCCTTGGAAAGCAGTTTTTAACTATACGAGCAGGGATTGCTCATATTTTAGAAAAAAATCAAAAACTTATGCTCAATTCTTTAATTCAAAATGTATGACATTGCACCTGATTCCTGTTACTAGGTCTTTGGGCTGTACTAAGAGAGAAAGAGAGAGGGGAAGGAAATAATGTAGATGCTACGATCCTAAATTCTGTCTACTGTGTGTACTGATGTGGGATGTTTTTCCAAATCAGATTTTTTCAGCACTTAATTTCTGTGGAACATTTCTCACTTCTAAAAAAAAATTTGTTTACAAAAGCACATTGATTCTTCAGCTAAGATTCTGGGTGATCTTCCAGTGTTAAGATGTAAAAGGCAAAAAGGTCACTCAACAGGCTGTATGTTCAAAGAGGCGATCTAAACTCAGGTCTTTTTGGAGTGCTGAGATATTAGAAACTTGTTTAGTAAACACAAAGCAAACCAACAGGCTGAATCAGATCATATTCTATTTAAGGCACCCAAAATATTTCCGAAAAAGATTCCAATTCAGCTTTTTTTCCTCCAGAAAATCCATATCACATCTCCATGTTTGGTCTTCCTAAAAGCAGTTTTCTTAATAGAAAATTCTAGTTTCTCCAAAATGGAAATCACTGCATGTTGGCCTATACTCACTGGCACTCTCAAATTGGTTATCTAAAGTTCAACGTGAACAGCCAATTATTATACAGTTGTCACTTCATATTCACTGAGGTTTGGTTTCAGGACCCCTGTAGATACCAAAATCCATGAATACTCAAATCCCATTATGTGCAATGGCATAGCAAAATGGTGTCCCTTATATAAGATGGCAAAAATCAAGGTTTGCTTTTTGGATTATTATTTTTAAAGGATATTTTCAAGCCATGAATACTTAAATCCGTGGATATGGAGGAACAACTGCATACACAATTTGAAGAACACATTAACCAAACAGGAAACCTACTTTGCTCTGAAGCAGAATGCGCAGTTCCACCATCTCATCAGTGTTCCTAGACCTTTTGAAGGCCTGTTCTTCTTCAATATCCTCAGCTGGCCGTTTGCCTAGTGTTGTAGGAAAAAAAATAATGAAAACAGGAGAGTGTTGCTTTTTCAAGCAGCAGAGCACATGGACTGTCATTATGTGAACAAATTATTATCTACCGAACTAAAAATCCAAAATTTAAATTTAAGACCAACTAATTCCAGAACAAGTCATAACTACATAAGCAGGATACATTAGGAAAAATTACACATTATCATTTTTAGTAAAGCACTTCAATGAACGTTCAATGAATCTCAGGAATCTTACTGCCCACCATCTGTTGAGAGGAAACAACAAAAACTACTTACTAGCTAAGATAATTGCTTTAAATTTACAATAATAGCAACTGCAAAGATGTCAAAACTTGATTTCACAGCAACCATGAAGAACCATCCTGTTGTAGTTATTACTGCATTCTATAAAGGTCTTATCACGTATCTGATATTACATATTTGTAGTGGCAGGTTATGACATACATAACACATATACAACATTCTGAACTCCATACCCCTGTGTGATTCAAGTATTTTTTTTAAATCACACAATAAAATACTTTACAAATGAGGACTAACTGCTATTAAATTGGTTAATGAAAATGACATGCTGACAGCATTCTCTTTTCTCCACTAGTAGAAATTACACTACTGGTAGATTCTATTTCCCTTCTCTTACTGTAGCTTGCAAATCTCCTCCACAAAATTGCATGGCCTTCTGAAGTAGATTTAGGGCAAAGGGAGAATGCCTGGTTGCACAATGATGAACAGAATTTTATTCAGTATCACATATCTATCAAATAACACTATGTCAGAATGTCTGATAATAGCATGCACTGCTGACAAATCAAGTTTCTATTAATCCAATGGCTGACTTTTGAAGCCCTAATGAATGTTATGCTCGTTGCCTGTTCCACATACGTTGGTGTAGCCCGTTACAGCTATAATTATACAATAAAACTTACCATTAGTTTCTGTATTAGTAAAGGTCTCTTCTTGCTGTTCGGTCTCCATTATTCTAAGACTTGCAGGTAAAATCTGTCAAATAATAAATGTAACTGAAGAGCTTCAATGACAAACTGGGTACCTTGTTAAATAAGTGAAGAGAAGCAGGGGAATGTTTGGTTTACAGCACTTACCAATATATATAGCTTCGCCAAGCAAACCTTAAAACGTTCTGGGCGGGATCAAAGATCAGACAGCCTATGAAAAGCAACATACATTAAGTATTGATCTTGATCTTTTACAAAATTATATCAAGTTTGGACAAGCAAGCATTTATCAACATGCATATTGTTATCCCTCCAAATTGCCAACTTTTCTCTGAACTGCAATCCCAGAACATACACCATTTAAAGCCAGCATTAAAAGTCTTTTAGCTAACTCCTTAATTAAACAGATTTCTGTTTCATTCTGAATACATTGCTTGGTTATATTAAGAAAAATGTGAATATACGTCTTTATTTTTCCTACTGAAGGCTAGTTTCTACATTGTTTGGCTCCACAAACCAGCTGAGGACACTAAATGTTACCACTTCAACATCCACTCTGAAGATCTTTATAAATTTTAATTTTTTCCACACACAGCACACTTTCTGTATCTATTTTTAAAACACAGTCCTATTTTGGCCTCTAGCAACAGAACAAGAATCCATTCAACTCAATGTTAAACCAGAAACTATAAAATAACATGAAGGATTTCAGTCTTGCATTAAAATGAGTGGTTACAAACAAATCTCTAAAGCAACCTGTGGTAAACAGCAGACTACAGCAGCCAACAGGAGAGAAGAAGTGGCTTATTTCCATTTTCAACAGGGCTCCCTCCTACTGCTAGAAATAAAACTAACCTTAACCTTGTCTTTCACCTTTGTGCTGGGTGCCCTCTCTACAAAACGGACCAAAACACCCCAACCACCAAGCATTCAAAAGAAATTCGAGATCCACCATAAAGAAGCCTGCTATTTTACAATGTTGTTAGCAACAGAGGGGAGCAACAGCTGTTATCATGCAGGCAGTACTGAAACAAAATGGTCATTTTCGAATTCCGCCTCAATGTGGGGCGGGGGGGAGGTAGAATATGACCACATATATACGAAGCCCTCAGCTAAAATTTCCACTCTCTCTGAACAAAAAAAGGATCGTCACGTCTCCCTCCCTCCCCTCGCGTTGCAGACAGATACGTTTTAGGCTACACCGCAAAACCCTGAAAAAACCCTATACATTTTAGGCTGTACCGCAAGACCCTGAAACCTCTGCTGGAGAGGTCACACGATCAAAGTCAGGCCTGAATTTTCAGCCATAACTTATTCTAAAGCTTTAAAAACGGATGGGGGGGGATGATGAACATTAAGCCGTAAATAATAATAATAACAAACAAAACCGAAAAGGAGAACCACCATGTGCGCCTAACTTGCATAGTAGTAATAATAATCATTTTCATCATCTTGGAGCTGCATTTACTAGAGAGCAACGGCACCAAAAATGGCGGCTCTTCCAGCAGCCTGGGCTGTAATGGCGATCACGAGCTGCTCAAAGGAGGAGCCGGGAGCGGAAGAAGCACCGCCACGCGGCGGCGAAGGAGGAGACGCTGCTCTGCCCACCGCCAGCGCAGGGGCACCGAGACACAAAAGAGACCCGCCGCCGCCTTTCTCTCCTGCCCTCGCCTGACGAGGAGGAAAGAGGCCCCAGCCAGCGGGATGGAAACGCCTCCCGCGCCTCCCTCGTCCGCCATGATTTCTGCAGCAACCGCTACCAGCCCGGCGGCGCTGCTGCTTTCTTTGCTTCCTCGTCAGAGCCCACCGAGAGAAGCGGGAGAAGACGCGGCCGAGCCATTAAGGGACGAGCCTCCCGCAATCCTATCGCCTCCACTGCCTCACACTACGCGCCCCTTTTATACCCATATGCCTGCGTGAATGTGTGTGTGTATATCTATATGTGTGTGTATATCACAAAACGTATGTATACGTACATGTATATCTATATGTGTGATACACACACACACACATATATATCAAAATGTGTGTATACGTACATGAATATCTATATGTGCGTGTATATATATCTATATATCACAAAATGTGTGCATACCTACATGTATATCTACACACCCTACAATTTCCTAGGCCTAATGGTGAGGACCCAAAATAGCGCCAACGCCCTCCCCCCCCAACCACCAAACCCGGCCACGGCCCTTAGAAACCGACACGCCAAGGCCCCGGCGCTCGCTCTTCTTACCACACACCACGCCGCCGAGTCCGCCTCTGGAAATGTGGAACAAGATCGTAGCGGCAGTAACGAACGAACACGCGCGCGCGCACAACCACAGGCGCCACCGCCGCCTTCGCCTTCTTATTGGCTCACCTGCCGTACCGCTGCGCCCCTATTGGTCGCGGGAGCTGTCCTTTCCTAACTTGTGGTGCTCTCTGAAATCCCGCCCTCCGTAGCGGTCGTCGCCAGCCAGCCAGCGCGGCCAACGCAACAAAATCCCACAGAAGACAGTATGGCAGCACTCGGCCATAACTCCCTCCCCACACACATACACACCTTCTCCCGGCCCTTCGTTATTCTTCCCGTCCCCTTGCCCTGTTCGAATGTCCCGTGATACTTACTTGCGATAATATTTTAAAAAATAAAATAACGACCAGTCCAAATCGCTGTGGTTCTTAAGAAGCGGGTGAAGGGGCTTCAAGGAGAATACAATTGACCCTCAGGGACGGTGGTGATGTGTGAGGAGGGAAGAGAAAGGGAAGGGAAAATGGCGTCGGCGAAAACTCCGCCTCGTCCTCACGATCTAGAGTTGAGGTTGAATTCTCGCGAGCCTGGCGAAGTTGGGGTCTCCGGTTCACTTTGGCGCTTAAATTAAAACAAAAGGGGAGGCGGGAGAGGGAGGAAGCCTGTTGGGAGGACTCTTGTTGGTGTGTGGTGGAGAGACGCGAAGAAACCCTCGCTTGTCACGTATGTCGGGTTGGGATCAGGATGGGCCCGCTTTATTTCAAACTCCCCCCCCATCCCGCTCCCCGTTATCAGAAATGGTGGGAGGAAGGGAGAGGCTTCGGCTCCACGAAATGAAGAAAAATGGGAAACAGGCTTGAGATGGAGGCGAACCGTGCACGATGATGCCCTACTAAAACAGTGATTGCAACATGAACTGAAGTTTACGGACGCTTCTTTATTATTAGAGTAATATTCTGTAGCTTGTGTGAAATTTTTGCTCTTAATAAGATGGAGATTTGCGTTCACTTCCCCCCCCCTCAACTTTTAACAAACAAATGCTGCAAATGAGTTAACAAACGCAGCTATTTCACAAAAATAGATGCCTGCCCAGTGGAAAGGGGGTCATCAGTTGCGGAGTTGGAGTAGAGGAAGAAGTTTCCTTCAATTTACAGAATCCAAAAAGTCCCTCTACAGTTACTGTTTTTGCTTCTCCTGCTTAATATATGCTGTTCAGGCTAATTTTGCAGTGTCTCATATTAAAGAGGGGCAAGAAGAATGCTGGAAATGCGTAGGATAATTAGAAATGTTTTCCTACTTTTTCAATGTTCTATTTCTTTTCAGAATTTGTTTTCCTGATTCTCTCTCTCTCTCTGGCTTTTCTTCGCATACGAAGATTCAGGAAGGACTCATCCCGCGCTTTCTGCAAGCGCGCTGATGACTGAAAAGGCCATTCCGAGATAAACAAGTCCGGTTGTAGAAAGCACAGCAGAAGGTCTCCTTGGGTGATGTTTCCAGGTTGTGATTCTTTCTGCGTTGTCATTTCTCTTCAAGACTTGTTCGGCGTGAGTTCTCAAATAAGGCTGCAGCATTGTGGATAGTGCGTCTCCATGCCTCCTGATGTGAGGCCAGGGCGGACCACTGCTGGTGATCAATTTGGCCAAGCCTGAGATGTTGTTTCAGGGAGTCCTTGTATCGCTTACGCTGACCCATAGCGAGTTCACCGTAGAGTACTATTTTTGGGAGGCAATGGTCCTCCATCCTAGAAACGTGCCCTGCCCAGCGCAGCTGTGTTCTCAATATCATGGCCTAAATGTTGGTGATCCCTGCTGGTGCTGCAGTAGTGCAGTGCTATTCAAAAAATGGCTCTTGGTGGACTAGTGTCAGTTTGTGGTGGATATTCAGAAAAGAAAGAAGCAGTTGCTAATGGGAACAAATGCAGTAATGGTCCCTGGTACATGAGGAGGAAAATGGTGGTTCCCCATATTAAAGCACCAGTTTAATGTGCCCGTCCTTTCCTCTACTATTGTTTCAGTGGCCCAGCTGGATGATGTGGACAAAACACTTGGAAGGGTGAGGAAGGCCAACCACATATATACCTCATCCTTGCCCTTCATAACTTGTTATGTGGTTGTGTTTGTGGCTGGAGTGGTAAAGGCCCCTTAGAGAGAAAAAGGTCATACTCATAACCTTGGAAGAATCTCTGGTGTGTCCACTCCTTAAAGTCCACTTGGTGGACTTTAAGCTTCTAAGAACAACTGTCCAGTTGCAAATAAACCTTTTTGAAGCAAGATTCTTGAGAAAATGATGGGTGAACAGCTGTGGAAACACATGGAGGAAGCAGATTGTATTTTCACTTCAGTCTGGCTTCAGGTTAAGAGTTTGGAAGCAGACTTGGTCACTTTGGTAGATGACTTTTACCAAGAGACTGCTGGCCAGTGTGTCCCTGCTGTGATCTCAGCATGTTTTGATATTGTTAGAACATTTTGGAAGACCAACTCTATGGTTTGTGAATTGGGGGCATAAAGAAATGATGGTAGTCTGTCAGCTGTGACCATTCCTAGAGAGTTATAAGTTAGTTACTGATACATGCTCTGGTAATGGCTTGTTTGGATTGTTAGAATACACATTATGTGGGCCTGTCCTTGAAAACAAACTGGAAACTACCATTGGTGCAAAAGGCAGCTGTGAGGGGTCATATAACATCAGTCCTGAAAAAGCCACATTGGCAGTGTATTTCCAGGGCAGTGTATTTCCAGGGCAAATTCAAGATATTGGCATTGATAACTTCTGTAAGCAAGCTGAGGCCCTTATCTGAAAGAATGCTTCTCCCTGTATCAGCCTACTGTGCTCTTGGATCTGTGGGAGAGGTCTGTCTTGTCCCACTGCTAGGGGTGCACTCTGAAAGAAAAATTCAAGTGATTTCTAGAAGATTCAAAAAGTTTTTGTTTACTTATGCAAGGCCTGTCTAACATGGTTGTTTCATTTTACATGTGCACAATGTTATTTTGAATGAAAAGATTGCTGAAACATGTTGAACTGCTCTTTTTGTGGCATAGGAACCTATCCCTGTCGTTTCTATGTTATTTCTACCTCTGGTACCAAAGTTTCTGTTAGAGCCCAGGAACACATCTACTGTACTTTGTTAACTGAAGTACATTGTACTACTGTCACATCGCTACATTACTTTTCCTATATTGCACAAAAAAATCTAGCGCTTCACTATTGGGTTGGGAATTATGCTGCTGCTTATATTTTGGTGATTGTACTTCCCAGCATTCCTTACCATTGGGAAAACTGATGAGGGCTGCTGGAACTTGCCATCTGACAACATATGCCGGGTGTTGTGATATGAGGTGGGGAAACATCAGGTAGTGATACTGGATCTTGTATCAGGTGCTGTGCCTCTTGGATGTCTGTCTTAAGAGGTATACCTGCTGCCAACTTTAATGGCCGTTTGGTACAGAAAATAAACCTATCTGCTTATCTGGAGATGTGAGTGGTCAGTGATTACAAGTGATTTTATTGAATGTGTTGTAGTGTATCTTCTGTCTGGCATTAACATCAGAAAATACTATAGCACTGTGTTGTTTCTCCCATTGGAAAAAGCTGCAATAAGATGTACATAGGAGAGAATTCTGATTAAGCATGCATAGGACTGCTAATTCTCTTGTCTTAAAGCATTAAGAGAAAGAGAGGGTGTTGGTGTGCAACAGATACAGGAATGATACAATCCTGCAGATGTTGTCTGATGGCAAGTCCCAGCAGTCCTCATCAGTTTTCCCAATGGCAAGGGATGCTGAGAGATGCAATCCCTAATATATAGGCAACAGCATAATTCCTAACCCAATAGTGAAGTGTTTTATTTTCCTAGTACAGTTGGCCCTCCATATCCACAGATTTGACATCCACAGATCCAAGCATCCATGGCTGAAAATATTTTGTAAAAAATCCAAAAAGCAAACCTTGATTTTGCCATTTTATATAAGAGACACCATTTTACTACACCATTGCATATAATGAGACTTGAGCATCAATGGATTTTGGTATCCCTGGGGGTCCTGTAACCAGACCCCAGCGGACATCAAGGGCCCACTGTACAGGAAAAGTAATGCAGTGATGTGATGGTAGTATAGTGGAAGACGCCAAACATGGTTTGCCTCTCAGTTACTGTTTTACAGGCAACTGCCAGATTACTTTGCTAGTTTATCACTTGGATTGCAGTTTTGAATTAAAATTTGTAACAGTTTGTAGGGCAATTTATTTGTACAATGAACTTCTATAAGCAATAGCTTGTTTAAAGATGTCAAGTAAACTTTTATGCCTAGTCAGATACTACTGTATTTATTTTCAGGGCATTCACAAATTTCCCCTCTACTGCAAAAGAAAATGACTACATCGTGTCTGGTTAGAGTGGAAACGTGGCTTTCATCTACATGGCATGTGAAGGTTCCAGCACGGTGGCTAGAAGCTTGCATTGACTGGATTCAACAAGAAAATGGTGGTTTCAGTTTAGCTCAGGCTTCTCTTAATAAGCAAGTTTTTGAGCAATGGCTTCTTACAGATCTCAGAGATCTCGAATATCCTGTTCTTCCTGACAGCATTTTAAATAATCCAAAAGGAGAACTGAATGGCTTTTATTCCATACAGATTGATTCACTTGTTGATGTGAGTCAGCCTGCCTATTCTCAGTTGCAAAAGTTAAGAGGAAAGAATACTTTAAATGAGGAAATTACTACTAATACACAAGGAACTGTGAGACCCTGGGAGGCGAAGCCTTCTCGAATGCTGATGTTGCAACTAACTGATGGTGTACATCACATTCAAGGTATGGAATACCATCCTGTTCCTGTTCTCCATTGCGATCTCCCTCCAGGTACAAAAGTTATGATACAAGGGAATGTTGTGTATCGTTTAGGTGTTCTTCTGCTTAAGCCAGAAAATGTGAAATTGTTGGGAGGTGAAGTGGATGGTCTTGTAGAAGAAAATGCTAAGGAAAGGATTCTCACTAGGCTTCTTGGAGAAGAAGAAGAAAACAGTCCTAATGCTAATGTTATATCAAATACTGGAGAATGTGCGGTTCCACAACCTGTTGATGAAGTTGACCTAGGTCTGGGTCTATCTGATGAAGAGCTTCTAGCAAGTCTTGGGGAAAATGATGAATTAGTGATCAGTGAAGCACCTGTTCAAAGTGAATATTGCGGCAGAAGTACAAGTTTAAATTCTACCACATATTCTCTTCCTCCCAGCAGTGGAAACTGCTTGCAGCAAGGCTCTACAGTATTCATTGCAGAACATGAAGAACAAAACATGGAAGGAGATTTTGATGACTTTCCATTAGATGATGATTTGTTTTTAGTACAAGAGATCCCAGAAGAAGAGAGACAAGTTCTGAACAGAAATATTAGCATAAAGAATCAGACTACTGGAGAAAAGAAACCTGGAGAAGAAAAGTTGTATGATGCTGTTGAGGAAAGCATAGGAGGCTATTCTACAAAACATAATGTGAAATGCGCCCAGAAGTTGGAAAACAAGCTTGTGCAGGAGAGAGGTAGTAAAGGTAACGAAAAGGCCTCCAGTATCTCTCACAACAGATTAACAGGCATTAATATAGAACTTGAACAATCTTCTGACTGTGTGCAAACCTGCAGAATAAAGAACAAATGCCTTGCAGTTGATTTGGATACCCCTCCTTTTACCTATTTATCAGTGTTATTAAGTAACAAGCCCAAGGATATTACAATTGTGAAAATTAAAGCATTTATAGTAACTCTTACTGGAAATCTGACAAGCAGTGGTGGCTTCTGGAATGTTGCAGCAAAAATATCTGATGGCACAGCCTATCTAGAAGTTGATTTTGCTGATGAGATTCTAACAAGTTTGATTGGGTTTTCAGTACATGAAATGAAACAGTTACGGAAGGATCCTGTCCTATTCCCAAAGGTTAAGGAGGGTTTACAGAATTGCCAAAGAGAACTAATAGACCTCTGCTGTTTGATGACTATTGAATTTGATCCCTTCCAGACAAAAGCAAGAGTAGTAATTTTGCAAGATATTAATGCAAATGATTTGAATAATCTAAAAAGACGTTTACATGTGTAACATTTAAATTACAATTTTGGTTATAATCCCAAGAAAATTGTACATTGGAATACATGTTTGGCTATGATATTTTCTTGCTGCTGTTTTAAGTTAGAAAAATTTGTTGGGGAACATAGAAAATTTTTAATAATTTCTTTCACTTTTCTACAGCCAAGATTCATGTATATTTTAACATACCTATCTGTGTCTGTTTCTTAATGCTTCCTAAAAATATCAGCAAAATAAGTTTCAGAAATAAATGGAATTATATACTATGGAGCACATTCTTAAGAATTTTACAACTTGGAATTACTGAAAAGAAGATGATTCATAAACAGTTTAAATGGATTCATAAACAGTTAAAATGAGCAAGTCATAATTGTTCTTTGTATATTATGTTTTCCTGCTGCATTTAAGGTATTTTTGTCATTGCGGTGTTTGCAATTATACATTTCAAAAAATATGAAATAAATGAAACTATTCAGAAACACACTAGACTAATTTCTGTACCTTAGAAATTCAAAGGTTAACCAAGCTGACTCAGTCATGTATGTATTTTTATTTTATGTATTTATTCCTTTAAAGTATAAAAATATTGCAAGCAGGTTTGCAAGTTTTTTAAAAAAAAGAAACTTCACAGAGATATTCATTTTTTCCTTTATTTCTGATAATACTATGTCTAGTAGTTGTAGCCTAGCAAAGAAAATTTTCCCTTATTGTTAAACTGACCATTTAGACTAAGAACAAAGGTCAACAGAATCTTGCTACATTTTTATTTCTCCATGGTTTACAATAGTTCTAAAAATGTGTATCGAGACTTGTGTCCTATGTGTATTTGCTTAAAAGCAAGTCCTGTAAAGTTCATTGAGGCTTACGGTAGGTATTGGATTGCCAGGCTCCGGTTGCAGTCCTATTACCACTTGCCTGGAGTGAGCTCCATAAGTACACATGTATAGAATTGTCCTCCTTTATAAAATTAAATATAGCAAGTGAGGATACATTATTTTATCTACATACCACACAGAAAACATTAAAATTTCCACATGTATTAATATATAAAGTTTGAATGGCAGTCCTGATTTTTAATACTATTTAATGTATTGTGTTAAAAGGCAAAGACTTCAGTTACCATATCCTGGCACATAGCATGTTTTGCCACATCAAGGATATCTGCATTTTGTGAAACAAATGAAATCTCACACATGAATCATCTGATGGAATTGGGATCTGAATCCATTCTTCTTCACCCCGGACATGCAGGTACTGGTGCCAAACTTTCATACCTTGTGGGATGATGATGCATAGACCTAATCTAGCAGCTATCATCATGCAGGGAACCTACATTTCTCAATGAAAATCTTTTGGGTGGAAACCTTTCATTCAGGTAAAAATATCACATTTACAATTACAAGTGGAATAATATACTTCCATCTAAAGCAACCCATTTTTAAAAAAGTAAGAGAAGTAGGCAGAATTGCTTTGTTAACTTGTTTACTGTTTGAGTATGCAACGTAGGATTATGTGGAAGGAAGTCTAACAGCTAGCATGAAAAAGTAATCGTTTCTACTTGTTCTGTCATTAGTTTTGATGTGATGCAAATATGTATATACTGTACCTTGATTTTTGATCCTTTTAAAAATGGAGTATCTTAGGTATTTGTTTTGAAAAAATACTTAACTGGAAAAAAATGACCACATTATGTTTGTGATGAATTAGCAAGTTCAACTTGGATAATGGGTTGAAAAGATTCACTGGGAATATGTAAAATTGCCAGAGGGAAAGCAAGTATATTTTGTAGCAATTAAAAGGAAGCATTTTGAATTGCATATAATCAATAATTGTAGTGACAAGTTAATGATGTGCTTGAATGGCTTATTAGTTCAAGAAGTGCTTTAACATGTACAGTTAGAATAGTTGGCCTTAAAGGTGTACACTGAAATATGGATGAACATACCCAATTATATCCTTGGGTTTTTTTTTAAGTTGAAATATTATTTGAATCAAATTTGGGAAGGTCTTAAAAGAGACTGCATGCTAAATAAAAAGGGGTCTGGGAAGCAAGGGGCAAAGGGAATACTTACTTTATGCAAACGAAACAAGACACAGATTTTCCTTGGTTTTTTCCAGGCTGTGAGGCCATGTTTTGGAATAATTTCTTTCTGACGTTTCACCTGCATCTGTGGCTGGCATCCTCAGATAATGGTTGTGTAGGTGTGTGTGTGGAGTTTATATGCTGTGAACCCCTATTGGGGAGTATATGTAAATTTGTGTAATTGAATGATTAGTTTCTGGGTATAGAAATGCAAGGCTTGTTAGTGTCTGTTTGGCTAATGGTTGGTTGGTGGGCCATTATCTGCTGGGAATCCCCCTGTCCCTGGGTGGAAATCTTTTTTGCCAAACAGACACTAACGAGCCTTGCATTTCTATACCCAGAAACTAACCATTCAATTACACAAATTTACATATACTCCCCAATAGGGGTTCACAGCATATAAACTCCACACACACCTACACAACCATTCTCTGAGGATGCCAGCCACAGATGCAGGCGAAACATCAGAAAGAAACTATTCCAGAACACGGCCTCACAGCCCGGAAGAAACCCAAGGAAAATCTATGGATGCTGGCCGTGAAAGCCTTCGACTTCACATGAAACAAGACACAGTTATTAACTATATTAGGAATTATAAGTGGTTTCCCTGATCTGTTTGAGTTACAGGCTGAGCATCCCTAATCCAGAAATCTGAAACCTGAAAACTTCCAAAAATTGAAACTCTTTGCCACCAGCCTTCAAGGCAGCAGCTGCAGTGCTCCTTCTAGTTTGTCTCTCAGATCCTTAGTCTCTTTCCAGCCTCGCATCTTGTTCATTCACTACTTGTGTTGTGTACGAGGTGCCAGGCTGGAGAGAGACTGAGGATCTGAGATACAAACGAGTAGGAGTGCTGCAGCTAGTGCCTTGGAAGCGGAAGTGGGAGGCTGGCAGCAAAAAGTTTTGGGTTCCCACCATTTCACAGATCCTCAGTTTCTCCAGCCTCGCATCTTATACACAAGTAGCAAACAAACAAGATGCAAGGTTGGAGAGAGATGCAAAGAGCTGTGAAATGGCCGCAATGGTATTTATATATGCAAACACAGATATTTCAAAATCCAAAATACACAAAACACTTCTGGTCCTAAGCATTTTGGATAAGGGCTACTCAATCTGTAGTTGAATCTACTCTTTCTCATACATAAAGCAGATACATTCAGATCAATGGGAATGAAAGTTATCCGCAACCAATTTTAAATCCCATTATTGCAAAGAATTTGCTCTAGGTATAACTAAGTCTGGATCTAATCTGGGGAGGAGAGACTGCAGGCTGCATGTGGCCAACATATTGTTTTGAGATCCCAATTTTAAAAAACATAAAATCCTCATGGCTCTCTCTGGGGGTATGGAAGGCAATTTCTCCATGTCTACAGGCTGCTTTAGTCCCAAGAAAGGCTTTTTAAAATCAGGAAGTAAAATGGAAATTACTTTTGCGTTATTTTCTGGTTCCAAAAAACTCAGGGCAGGGAAAACATGGTGGAACCGTCCCCTAGAAGGTGCAGAGGGGCATATTTTGTTGTTTTTTAAAGTTGAAAATTAATGGATAAAGGTCTCCTGGAATCCAGGTAGTTGCTGTGGGAAGGAACAGCAGCCTCTGCACTTGTTCTTGCTATTGTCTTGTCCACTGGCTTACTTAGAGAGTGATTAGGATCTTTTGTCTTCCTTTCCTGCCTGCTTTTGCCTCCTCTGTCGGCCACCTGTCCCAAAAGCATTTCTGGCAGATAACATTGCCTGGTTCAGTCAAAGTTAATTACTTGACTGCCCTCTGTTGTAAAAGAAAAAGAATCCGCTCAGGTGGAACTATCCCACTGTCTTCCTCTCTGCTCTTTGATGAGGGAGGACATGCCACCAAATGTCTCCCTCCCATCCTTTTCTCTTTTAGATTAGATTAGAAAGGGTTAGGTTATCCTATCCAAGAATGTATTTCTTTAATAAACATTCCTCCTGTTCTAAACTTATTTTTCTGCCTACAATTTGGTTCTTATAAATTCACCATTCTAAGATGGGCACCTGTGAATTGAGTAAAGGCTCTAGTAGGCCTTTCATTCCAATAATAATTTCTCAAGATGCAGCCCCTCTAACAGTTGCCTCACCCAATGTGTGTGAGTAGCTAATATGGGCTCAGGAAAAATCCAACTCCTAAGTAGTATTAGGAGATGTCTAGGTGACTACACAAGGTGGTTCAGAATACTGTATTGTTTAACACTGATCCAGAAATGTACTGATGGTGGTATATCAGCTAATATTTCGGCTTCATGTATCCAAGTTACAACCAACAAAACACTGGATGCCGTGTAAGGAGCTTACTGCACTCTGAAGAAAAGCGGCAAGACAGCAGGAACGTTCCCGTCTTCCCTCCTGCCTGCCCCATTACGTTGTCATTCTTCTGGCATTCTTTTGTTCCAGTCCCATGGGGGACCGAGCTAAAACTGCATCTTTTTGCTAACAGGTTTTTCTGGTTAGCAAGAAGACATGGTTTTACCTCAGTATCCCATGGGACCGGAACAAAAAAACAATACTTTGCAGTAAGGCAGCAGGAAAGACAGAGTATTTCTGCTGCCTTGCCACTTTTCTTCTTGCCACTTTGCAGTAAGCCCTTAAGCTTCCCAGTGAAGTGGAGTATAAGATACATGTGTGTGGGGTGTGCGTGTGTGTTCCTGTTTGTTCCTTTTTCAGGTATATGTATGACACTTTGCATGTAGCAGGAAAATGTATTTGTGATGTTTTTATATTGTCCATCAAACAAGTTTGCAAAATTTATAAATCAAAATAACAAAAATAGATTTAAAACAGTGTCCAACAACCAACATAAAATCTACTAAACACAACAAAAAATTGACACAAGAGAATGGGTAGTTAATACTTGATTTATTTAATACTTGAAATAAAGTATTAAAGCTGGCAAGTAGAAAAATTGTTACTGTGAAAGATATAAAGTGTATTAAAAAAACAAAAAGGTGTTCATTTGGGACTGAGCAAACAGAATGTACTCCTCTCCGAGAAGGGCATACCAAAACTGAGGTAATACCACTAAATTGGCCCTGCTCACCAGTAAAGGTATATAATAAAGGTATATGGGAGAGTATGTTGGGAGGAGAAACAATTGATATCCTCTTCTGTCTCTTTGGAGCTTAGAGCTCATTAAAACAGATTTTAAAAAAAATCACTGAATGATTTCTGAGGTACATTTTAACATAATGTGGATGCCAGTGTATTAGAGGATGTTAAAAAAAATCCCCATCCCTGTGAAACTGTTTGTGGTTGCAGAATCACAGTATCCAAACATAGACACAGAATACAAAAACACATTTCCACAAGAGATATGTTTATTTTGAGTAGTTGTTTGCACCATAGTTTCTGTGTTATAAAATACTATTACTTCCAGTTCAAAACAATGAAAGCCTTGTTTTTAATACCCAAATTTAGAAAACAAACAAACTCTGAAGGAAAACAGCTGTTTCCTAGAAAATAGTACAGTATCATAACAATTTTCTGCCTCATAACAAAATAGTCTCTGCAGGGGGAAATGTTCTCCAATGAAGGTCCGTTCTATGTTTCTGCTACCCTAAAGACAGCCAGAGCATGTAGCTTTGTTGCTATAGTAGTCCTTTCAAGTGTATTGCCCACATGGAAACCACCATGTGTAGCCATCCTTATCTACTGCCTTATTGCAATAACAGCATGGGAGGGGTACTGATGTATGACTTGTTTCCTCAAATGGCAGTAACGTAGGTTATGTATTCAGTAAACAGATCTTCAAGTTCTAATTGAGTGAAAATTTGTCACCCACCACATTTTGCCTGGTGTTGAAGTATGGTTCAACCAGAGCTGTAACCATAATGTATGTCAGGCTACCTGCCAGATAAGTACCATATCCCCCTTCACAGGATATGATGTCTTAGCACAACCACACTTGTAATGCAGACTAGCACTGATCCATGCACCACCACTTTGGGTAGCACCATGGGACACTGTGCCATTAAGCCAATGTATACCTTCAGCTCACATTATTGAGGGACTTCTACACTTTTGACTTTGATAGGGTTCATAATATTCCATGATCTGAACACACTATGTAATTATAGTGCTTTTCCACTTTAACTATCACAGCAACATTCTTTGGAATCCTGAGGTTTGTATTTTACTGAAATACTGGTTGAGAATTCTAAATGTCCGTCCCCAAACTTCAGACCCCTGGATTCCATAGGACAGAGCCATGACAGTTAAAATGGAATCATCGTGTTATAATTGTATAGTATGAATGGGTCCTATGTGTCTGATCTTAGCCCCTCTAATAACACTTGTTGTATTCTAAGAGGCACAAGTGTATATCACAAATGATGTATTAAACAGAAAATAAACATACAAGTTAAGGTGATTTGTGTGAAAAAGCTTATTGTAACAGGGTTTTAAGACTTAATTGTTACAGTTATTTACTTAATTCCACTTACCTACAGCACTCATACACCGTGCTACTACACTTTGTTTCCTGACTAGAATTATTTTGAGTAAGACGTGACTTTCTAGCTAAACCTACTGAATAGATTGTTCCCTTACTCTTTAACTGATCCTAATACCCATTCATCTAAACTCTAACTTTCACTTACTGACCAACACTCTAGCACTTTCAAACTCACAAGACATCACCAGTCACCTCCAACATTTCATGCTATCATCCCCTCACAACAGACTACTTACCTTACCATATTTATTATACTCACTGCACATCACAACACATTACCGTATTTTCTTAAGAACCTTTTGTCAGTGAACCAATAGTTTTAGAAAGTGAAGTGGAAGGTGCCCTCTCAACACTTGGGGGAAATAAATGAACAGGAAGAGGTGGTATACTCCTAGAGCTGTCATAGGCTATAGAGACAATCCATTCAAATTATAACTAAAATCTGCCAATAAATATGGAGAACAAAGCAATGGCCTGCAGATTGGAAATGTTCAATATGCATGCCAGTCCCCCAAAAGGGTACATTAGGGATTACGGTAACATTATGAGCATCACTTTCCTTGCATGGGAGATTAATTGCATATATCTCCCATGCAAGCAAAGTGGTCCTCAAAACGTTATAACAAAGACTATATATGGAGGGAGAAATGCCAGCTGTCCAAATTGGGTTCCAAAAAGGAAGAGGCACTAGGGATCATATTGCAAACATATGTTGGCTAATGGAGCTCACTAAACAGATTAAGGAGAAAAACAGCTTGTGCTTTATAGATTATGCTGAAGCCTCTGATGGTGTATATCACAAAAAAAATATGGATTGCTCTAAAAAAAATGGGTGTGCTGCAACATTTGACTGTCCTGATGCATATTCTGTATTCAGGACAAGAGGCCACTGACAGAATTGAATATGGAGAAACACAATGGTTCCAGTTGGCAAAAGGGTCAGACAAAGCTTCATTTTATCACCCTATCTGTTTAATTTATATGCAGAACAAATACAGAAAGCTGGATTAGACTCAGAGGAAGGAGAAAACTAGGTCTTGGAAGGGCAGCTATGAAGGAACTAGATAACATCCTCAAGTGTAGAGATTTATTGAATATCAAAATCAGGATCATCTATATGCCATAGTATTTCAGATTTCTAGGTATAATTAGGGGAGGCGGGGCAAGATGGTGATGAACTAACAACCTCTGAATCAACCTCCCAACAATATCTGGTCTTACCACCTTTACACACTTTAAAATGCCACCCAAAGGCAACAAAAGGATATGATCCAGCTCCATAAACAAATCTGGAGTTCAGGAAACCTACAAACAGATGAGGATTAACTCACTTTTTCACCAGTGGAGACATCACAATCCGTGAGTAATAAATCTGCAACTACAGCTTCCTCTTCACTCTCTAAATCACCAAAGACACTTGAACTAAGTAAAACAGCCTCCCCAGCTCCTCAAAACCTAAACATAAACTATTCTCCAGGACAGGGTGATAATAGAGACAACATAGACATACTCCTGGCTGGCACTATATCCTGCAACAATATTGCTCAGCCCTTCCACAAGGTCTGCCTACTGTCTGCAGAAATGCTAATCCTTATTTTGCAGAGGCTAAATGATATTGCAAATAAAGGTGGAAAATATACAACAAGTCTTACATATGCAAAACCCTTATGGTGCTCAGGGAGTTAAAAAGACAGCTGACTATGATCATAAGGAGGAAACTTGCGCAACTTCATCAAGATACCCGGATGTAGATAAGCATAAATATCAGCTTATTCTACAGAAAAAGCAACTCCTTCAAATACATCACAATACATCTGGAATGGGTATCACTCAGGAGACATACTAAGGACTGCTACCAACTTTCTTTAATGCCATCAGGAAGGACATATTGCCAGGCTAAATGGACCCCCAGCTAAACCAAACAATAAGCAAGATATTAGCCACAGACCCACCTTCAATGCCTTCAGACTGTCCTGATATCAGCTGAGTCCCCCGATGAACTTTTGAAGAACTACAACTCTCTTATTCAAGTACTACACCCGTATCTAAGCCACCCAATCAGTGCACAACAAAGGCAACAACAATATCACTCAAAGCCATGGTTTGACAAGGAATGCATTAACACCAAAAATGCTCTCACCACTACCTGCCAGGAGTACGTGTCCAATACCACACAAGAAGCTGTGTTAAAACTAATCCCGCAGAAGAGAGACTATAAAAAAGTGCTGGTATGCAAGAAAAAAGAAGCCATGAAGAATAATTGGATACAATTTATTCAGGCTGTCAAAGCCAATACAGTAACTCAACTTTATTCTGGCATATTGCATCAAGTTCCCTAAGTATAGTATTGTACCAGCCACAGTGGACAGTCACATCCTCCCACGGATCTGGGAAGATCACTTTCAAGCACTTTATAAGGACACCTATGTTGAGATTGAATGGGATAACCAAAACATTGAGAATCTCCTAAGGTGGGCACCTATGACAATATCAGAGATCAAGAACCTTGTAGATCAACTGAGAAGGGAAGGCCCCAGGGGAAGACTTAATACCTTCAGAAGTCATCAAAAACAATTTGGAATTCTGGGCTCCTATCCTGGGCTCTCTTTTCACCTGTATTGACAACTATGGTAGAGCTCACAAGGATTGGGGGCTTGTGATCATTGTCCTCATATAGTAAAAAGGGAAGAAAGATGATTCTGCCAGCTACAGACCGAATAGTCTCCTCAATACAATCAGCAAACTTTTTGCAAGACACTTACAATGGAAATTATACAGCTGGTTGGAACAAGAAAACATACTTGCAGATGAAGAAGCTGGCTTTAGGGAAGGGAAGGCCAATCCACCATAGATCAATGTCTTGTACTCCACCATCTAATTGAGAAATATTCTACTTGCAATAGTTTCCCTCTGTGTTGCCTTCATAGACTTTAAAGTAGCTTTTGATTCTATATATCGAAACAACTGGGGAAAACTGGAGGCTTCCTTGATTGATTACTCTATCTAATTCGTAGGCTGCACGAAGGAACCTCACTTAAAATAAGATGTAACCCACAGGATCATCTCACCAATGCCATAGTCACTGAGAAGGGCGTCAAGCAAGGCTGCATTATAGCTCCATTCTTGTTTAACTTCTATATCAACAACATGGTGGGTCACCTCAACAACACAAACTTCCATCCCCCCAAATTAGAGGGAAGGCACATCTCGGCCCTGCTCTATGCAGATGATGCAGCAATACTTTCAAGAACACCCATGGGCCTAAAAAGAGTATTAAGAGCTCTGACACAATACTGCAGAGAGGATCAGCTAGTACTCAATTATCAAAAAACTAAGATCATGGCATTTGCAAAAAGGCCCAAGAACCACAGCTGGACTATAGACAGCCACAAGATTGAACAGGTCCCCTGCTTCAAATATCTGGGGGTAATCTTCCATGCTACTGGTGATAGAAAAAGACATGGGGAGTATACTGCTAGCAATGTGCAGAGCAGCTCAACAGCCATCCTCAAATTTCTTAAGACAAGAGGAGGCCGTTTCATACCTGCAGCGCTCAGACTTTTTGAGACCAAATCAGTAGCACAACTGCTTTATGGATCCCAGTTGGGAACCTGCCCCAACTCTGCACTACTAGAACTTGTGCAATCCAAATTTTTAAGATCCGCTTTCCAAGCTCCAAAATGTGTTTCTAATGCAACTCTGAGACTAAAGAATCAGGCTTTATGAAAGTGGAGGCCAGAGTGTGGGTGACTATACTCAACTACTGGATCAGACTATCCTACCTCCCCACTGGCTTTGCTCCACTAACCTTGAGGGACGACTGCCAGTCTATGGACTTTTTCGGATGGGCTTCTGCAGCGCTAGCAGCCTCGTCCCCGTTGCGAGGCTGCTGTGCTGCAGGGCGTACCTTTCGGATGATGCTCTCCCCTTCCGATACAGTTGCGTAATCGCGGGGACGCTGCAGCGTTATATTCGGCGGTTTTCTAATCACAAAAGTTGATCGTGATTAGAAAACCGCCGAATATAACGCTGCAGCGTCCCTGCGGTTACACAACAGTATCGGCAGGGGAGAGCATCATCCGAAAGGGACGCCCTGCAGCGCAGCAGCCTCGCAACAGGGATGAGGCTGCTAGCACTGCAAAAGCCCATCCGAAAAAGTCCTATGTGGAAACAGGCAATGATGACTAAAATTAAATCTCTGGGCTTTTGTCCAGATCTTCTACTCAACATGGGATACAATAAGGCGAAAGCAACTATCAAACAATGGGTATATCAAAGAATGGGATAGAGAGTGACAACTGGATCCAGTAGTGTTCCAACCTTTATTGCTAGTGACTCCAGGAGACCTCTGGCTTCTCCTATGGCATATTAAACAAAACTGGAAGTACCTAAACACCAGAGGGCTTTTCCTCTGGCACGATGTAATACCCTCCCCTCCGTTGTCCTTAAAGGTCAATACAAGAAGACCCCCTTCTCAAAAAGACTATGCCCCTGTTACTCTGGACAAATAGGAACAATAGAGCATGTACTACTCTAGTGCTGATAATACAGGGACATTTGTCTCAGCCTTATTTGACCCCTATTACATAAATACCAAGGACACACCGGACAATTTTATACTTCCCTGCTGCTTTCAGACACTAACCCAGACAAAACATACAATGTTGCCAGATTCTATGCAGCTGCAATTAGGATTTGTCAGGCATTGACCTCTGCAGTCTCTCTCTCTCTCTCTCTCTCTCTCTGGCATTTCTTCGCAAACAAAGATTTAGGAAGGACTCATCCCGCACTTTCTGCAAGTGTGCTGATGACTAAAAAGGCCAATCCGAGATAAACAAGTCCGGTTGCAGAAAGCACAGCAGAAGGTCTCCTTGGGTGATGTTTCTGGGTTGTGATTCTTTCTGTGTTGTCGTTTCTCTTCAAGACTTGTTTGGCGTGAGTTCTCAAATAAGGCTGCAGCATTGTGGATAGTGCGTCTCCATGCTTCCTGATGTGAGGCCAGGGCGGACCATTGTTGGTGATCAATTTGGCCGAGCCTGAGATGTTGTTTCAGGGAGTCCTTGTATCGTTTTTTTTTGGAGCGCCCCTCTTACGCTGACCCATGACGAGTTCACCGTAGAGCACTATTTTTGGGAGGCAATAGTCATCCATCCTAGAAATGTCCCCAGCCCAGCGCAGCTGTGTTCTCAGTATCATGGCTTCAATGCTCGTGTGCTCAAGGACAGCAACATTTGTCACATAGTCAGTCCATTGTATATTTAGGATTGTGCATATACAGCGCTGATGAAAGCGTTTGAGGAGTTGTAGGTGGTGGCGATAGGTGACCCATGTTTCAGATCCATAAAGGAGAATAAACAGTACAGTGGCTCTATACACACTGATTTTTGTGCTTCGCCTCAGGTGTTTATTACTCCAGATTCTTTTGTGAAGGCTTCCAAATGCGCTATATGCCTTTGCTAATCTGTGATCGATCTCTTTGGCAATCTTGGCATCTGAGGAGATGATGCTTCCCAGGTAGGTGAACTGCTGAGTGGACTTGAGCAAAGATTTGCCGACAGCAATGTGGGGATGGTGGGGTTCGTCCTGTGGTGCACGCTGGTAAAGAACTTCTGTTTTCTTCAGGTTGACTTCCAGCCCAAACAGCTCTGCAGCTGTTGCGAAGCAGGATGTTAGGCGCTGCAGAGCTGCTTCTGTGTGGGCAACAAGGGCAGCATCATCAGCGAAGAGCAGCTCATGAACTAGATAGTTTAGAGTCTTAGTGTGAGCCCTCAGACAGCTAAACAAGCTACCATCAGTATGGTAACGTATATAGATGCCATCATCTTCTTCAAGCTCTGCCGTAGCCCTTTGGAGCATCATACTGAAGAAGATTGTAAATAAAGTTGGAGCAAGAACACAATCTTGCTTCACTCCATTAGTTATTAGAAAGGGCTCTGAAAGAGCATCACCATATCTGACTTGACCACGCTGGCCCTCGTGTAGCAAGATAATCATTTTAAGGAATTTGGAGGGACATCCTAGTCTTTCCAGGATCTGCCACAGACCTTTTCTACTCACAGTGTCGAAGGCTAGGGTGAGGTTGACAAATGTTACATAGAGACCCTTGTTCTGCTCCCTACATTTTTCTTGCAGTTGTCTAAGGGCAAATACCATGTCTGTAGTACTCCTATTGGCTCTGAAGCCACATTGGCTTTCAGGAAGAAGTTCTTCTGCAATAGCAGGAACTATCTGTTCAGGAGTATCCTTGCAAGGATTTGTCCAGCAATAGAGAGCAGTGTTATGCCTCGATAGTTTGAGCAATCAGATTTTGCTCCTTTTTTCTTGTACAGGGTGATGATGACTGCATTTCAGAGGTCTGATGGCAGTTCCCCTTTTCCCCAGCAATTCACAAGGAGTTCGTGGAATTTATCGTGGAGTGCATGACCTCCGTGTTTCCAAACTTCAGGTGGGATTCCATGAATCCCAGCTGTCTTGCCATTTTTCATCTGCTGTATGGCCTTAAGGGTCTCTTCCAAAGTGGGAGCTATGTCCAATTCATTTTTCATCGGTTTTTGTATCATATGTTGGATAGCTGAGCCTTGGACTACTCGGTTGGCACTAAAGGGATTTTGAAAATGTTCAGCCCATCGATTCAGGATGGAGGTTTTATCAGTAATTAATGTTTGACCATCTGTACTGTATAAGGAGCTTTGGACCTGATAAGTAGGTCCAAACACTGCTTTAAGAGCTTCATAAAATCCTCTATGATCACCCAGATCTGCACAGTGTTGTGTCTTTTCTGCTATATTGATCCACCCCTTGTTCTAAATGTCTCGGAGTTTTTGTTGAAGTTTACTACATGTAAGGCGGCAAGCTGCTTTTCTTACATGGCAAGTTGGCTGGGCGAGGTATGCCTGGTGAGCAGTTCTCTTCTTTGCCAACAGCTCCTGGATTTCTTGGTTGTTTTCATCAAACCAGTCTTGATTTTTCTTGTGGGAGAACCCAAGGGATTCTTCTGCAGACTGGAGGATACTGTTTTTGATATGTTGCCAAAGCACTGTGGGAGCCAAAGCACTGTGCCAAAGCACCGTGACCTCTGCAGTAGACTATTGTGAACAATCTTGTCTTGTTATACTGGAGTTACCCAATCTGAAGAGATGTTTTAAAATTTTGATTTTAACCTGTATTTTAACCTTTAACCTTTTTTATTCTGTATCCCTTTTTAAGTGTGCTGGTCTATGACCGTAATAAAAATTCTGTTCTGTTCTGTTCTATGTATAGTTGTGAAAACTGGACGGTGAAGAAACTGTCAGGAAGAGAATCAACTAATTTAAAATATGGTACTTGAGGCGAGTTCTATGGATACCATGCACTGCCAAAAAGACAAATCAATGGGACCAAGAACAATGAAGCCTGAACTCTCTCTAAAAGCCAAAATGACCGAACTGAGGATCTTGTATATTGAACATATCATTAGTTCACATGACTCATTAGAAAAAGACCTTAATGCTTGGCAAAGTAGGAGGCATTAGGAAAAGAGGAAGAGCAGAGTACAGGTGGATAGATTCAATCAATGAAGGCCACGGACCTGAGTTTGCAAGACCTTAGTGAGGTGTCATGAAGCTCTCTCGTTCATAGGGTTGCCGTACATTGAAGCCAACTTGATAACCATTAGCAAAATGTGTTGTCTTAAGAAGATGAGGGCTTAAGTCACCCTACATGGAAACAGTATCGGGGATCTATATTTTCAGTACATCTTGCTATGTCATGTTTCTGCTGCGATTTGGAAAGCGTACACACTAAATCCTCATATCCTCAGCTATTAAAATCAGAGCCCTAATGTCCATCAGTGTAATAAATTATACTTGGGCAATTTTTATTATGAAATAAATTGTGCATTGTTTGATGCCTTTTCACCACCTACTAATTTGAAGGCAAGCAACAGCAATACATGTTGAGGCTCTGACAGAAGTAGCCTGCTCATTATCTATACCTCACAGAACTCTGTAAAGAAGGTTGGTGTTCTCAAATCCAGTGAACTATACTGTATGGAGTTAATTTTCTGTGTGAAGTTATTTTATTTATTTATTTATTTCCCCCACTCTTTCGGCCACAAGGCTATCAGAGCGGCTTACAAACTGTTTTAAGCAATAGCAGTTTACACATCTACACTGCATTAAGCAGTTTCCAATGTGTGTTAGCTAATTGCCCCCACAAGCTGGGTATTTTACCAACCTATGAAAGGATGGAAGGCTGAGTGAACCTTGGAGCCCTCTGGGATTGAACTTGCAACGTGGTGACTTGCAGTACTGGCATTTAACCACTGCATCACCAGGGCTTCTGTTGAAAAAAACAACCATGGTCTATAGCTCACCAATAAAAATAGCATGTCATCTGATTTCACTAAGTAAATAAATACACATGTTGGAGGGCTGTACAACTGAACACTGTGCTCTGTTGCATTATTAGTTTCAGAAGTGTAGAATTGATTGTAATTTTGTTTTACAAGACACTGAATACTCTTTAATATGATGGAAACTGGGGTTAGGCTACTTTTTAAGAATAATTCAATTTTGGAAAAATTATATCACAAGTGAATTTGCCTAAGGCCACCTAGCAAGGAAATGGCACAGGCCAGCCGCCAGTGTTTAGATTTCCAATCTATATCTTTAAAAAAGTAATGCAGATGCACACTGTATTAACAGAAGCATAGCCAGATGACAAGAATTAATAAGATGTATTTAAGCACTCTGATCTATTGTACGTACAGCTTTCCTGTCACCTTTTCCATCACCCTCTGCACATAGAGGGAGATTTTCTGAAGAGAAGAATCATGGCCTGTATGATTTAGAACCCTGGAAAACCAGGGAAACCACTATCACTCTCAAGTACACCTAAAAAGGGTGACAATGATCTTTTCTATGCACATCACACTGCGTCCAGAACTGGGCTACAGATTTTAAGATAAACTAGAATATGAGTGATTGATGGTGAGAGCCCTGGAGATCAAGTCCTATGAGGACAAATCTGAATGATGTGAGTATAGAGAAGAGATTAAAGGTGATACAATATCTCTCTTTAAACATCTGAATGGCTATCTCACAGAAGATGGAGTAAACCTATTCTCTGTTGCTCTGGAAGGCAGGACTACAGACAATAGCAAGGTAGCAAGTTTCAGTTAAAGCCAAGTGAATCATGGAGGGTGGTGGGAGGTTAACCTAGTGGTACAAACCATTCAATGATAGATCAGACTGTCTCCAGAGATAGCGGGCTCTCCTTTGCTGAAGATATTTAAGAAGAAGTGGGTTGGCCATTTGTCAGGGATGCTATTCTTGCTTCCTGAATTGCAGAGTCTGCTTTAAATTGCAGGGCTGGACTAGATCTTCTCCAGTATTCTATGTAATCACACATCATCTAGAGCCTTTATCATTCAGCCCATTAGGTATTCTTTAGATATTCACAATTTAACTCATGGCCCTTTTTTTTCTATGGATAATCATTGAACCTGAAGCCACCATTAGGTGAAACAAGTCAGACTCGGATGGAGCCATCTCTCTGTCTGCTGTGACTCTTGTCTAGGTCCATTTGCTCTTAGATTTTCCCCCCATATTTCAATGTTTGATTGCCTTTAAAGAAATTACTAAGACGTTACCAGTAAATAATCCCATTAAACTCAGTGGGCCATACTTCTGAGTAACCATCCATTTAATGTTTGGAGTCTTAAAAGCTTCAACTACAAGCCATGTTGTTTCCCTTATACTCTTTATACCAATGAATAGGATACTTCAATGGCAGGACCTAGCCAATCTTTGTTCTACCACACAGACATTATAAAGCAGCAGCGGAATTCATTGCAGAATGTGGGCATCACTGGGGAAGTAAGCTCATCACCTGGCCTACACATGGTTCCCTGATCTAAATACTTCTGCGATGGGATAGGAGCCTAAAAGTGTGATGGTACCCAATCCAGACGATAGAGAAACATTTGAAGCAGGCCTGGAAAAATGTCAGCATACTTGGTTGAATGAAATTAAGGGAACTACAGCTAGAGAAAAGTGATTACCGGTATATTCAATGCTGAGTTTGCCCATACTGATTCCAAAACAATGTATTTATTCCTCATTTTAAAGTATTTTCTCCTGCTGTGCAGTTATAATTTAAAAGTATTATGTACTGTCACTTCTCTATTTGTAAACATCCAGAACCTGCTGAGTAATTACTGAATAACCTTCTAATGAAATGCAGTAGAGGGTTCTAATTAAATTGTAAAGTTGCTTAACAACTATACCACTTAAAATGAGATTTTGCCAAGCATGGGTCTTAATGAATTCTCAGAATACATTATTAACATGTATAAATGCCAAGGTCAACACAGAATAGTGCCTCCTGGGATATGAGAAGAGGTTTTGTAAACAAAATAAGTATAATACACAAAATTAGAATGATACTATAATGCCAGGAACAGAAATAATGTGAATTTCTGTAATTCATGTGAAAAAAGTGTACTTATATGACTTACATACAGTACCTAGTTAAAACTGGAGCTCTAGAAACAAGTACTAGTAACAATATTAATGTTTATGGTTTAAACCAGCTTTTTAAAAATAAGTGAAATGTGTGTAAAACTTCATATTTCTAATTAGCAACCCAAGCAAAATTAGTAATATGCAAACTACTGTTAAGCTAATTAACATCTCTATGAGTCTCAAAGGTATTTTCCACACAATTGCTAGTTATAATTGAGATAATTATTCTAGGGGTGTCCAAAGACTTGTGTATTCGTAAAGCAATATCCAGCCTTTTTTTTTTAAATCACACCAAATGTAAAGGACAAAATGGCACTTACCCATCACGCAGGCAAAAGCCAGCCAGACTGGATCCTATTTTAACACAGGTAAGATGACAGCATCCTTCATCACAGCTTACTGGCCTTGTGCCTTAAATTTCTAGCTAATTTTCTCAGCCTCAGTTGAGTAACTATTCAAGCAGCAGCAATACCAAAGAAAGCCTTTTTCCAGACTTTTTATTTGCCTATCATTCCTTGGATATGGGCCAAAGAGTGGGCCAATGCTGGCAAGAAAATTCATTTTCTTTTAGGATTACACAAACAATGGAACACACCGGTGCAGATTATTTCCGGGAGGTCACATGAGCCAAGATGCAGTGGTGTACTTTCATAACGATCTTCTGCAGAACTGGGAGTGAACCCTCTGCTACTTTTACTCCAGTCCTCCATGTTGCCAACCCCCCTCCCCACAAAAAACCCCCAAAGCTGCACTAGAGGAAGTTCCCTGGCTTCTGGAGCAGCTTTATATGGTGAATGAGGAGGTGCTAGAGGGAAGGGGATCACTGATGCTGGCAAAAGCAGCAGGGTTCAGTGCACATAAGCCATTGGAACATGGTCTGAAAGCCCATGCAACATGGCTTTATACATGCAGGTTGAACATTAGGAATAAGTGGACTGCATATATTGTACAGTTGGAAGCTAAATATTTGAACTCATTGGAGGAAGATTTTTAAACAAAAGTGATACTACGTCCAAATATTTAAAGCAGAAGCCAACATATCCTATTTTAGAGACAAAATAGGCACTTTCAAGTCTTGAGATCTGAGACAGAGTTTGCTTGCTAGGAGTGTGTGTGTGTGTGTGTTTGCATTTGTAGGGGACCAAAACATGTTTTTCTGAGTCTTCAGAGGCTTGTCCAATAATAAGTGGTGTTGTGGCCCTTCAGGTTGACTCGTGACTTATGACAACGGTTTCTATGGCTGAGCAGGGATTCAGACCCTTATCTCTCAGAGTCCTGATCCAAACATAAATCACTTCACGCTGGCTTTCCTGTGATGTCCAATAACAGATTGTCAGAAGCTGTCCACCATGAGAGGAATGCAATAGCAACCCAGTATCCGCTGATTCGCCAACCATGGATTCAGTTATCCGCGGCTGGCGATGGTGGAGGGAGGGGGAAGAGGGATCTTGCCTACCCTGTCCCTTCCCCTGGGAGAGCTCCGGTCGTTGCTGTGGCAATCGCAGGGGTAAAGGGGGAAGGGAGGGGTGGGAGGTATCCTGCCTGCCCCGTCCCTTCCACTAGGAGAGCTTCGGTTCCTGCAACAGCGATCCCTGGGGCAAAGGGGGAAGGGAGGGGTGGGAAGTATCTTGCCTGCCCCTTCCCCGGAGAGAACGCCGGTTGTCACCGCGGCAATCACAAGGGAGACAGGAGGGATCTTGCCTGCCCCATCCTTTCTCCCAGGAGGGCTCCTGTGGCAGCAGCGGGGTGGTGGATGGCATTTGCTATTATCTGTGGATTTCACCATGCATGGAGGGGCCTAGAACCAATTTCCTGTGGATATGGGGGTGCTACTGTAATAAAAAAGCAAACTCTTCAATATTGTAGCAGAAAGAAGGCTCATCCTAAAGAAGGAAATCACAGGCTCTAGACTAGCTGGGCTTGCAATGTCAAGGGGCCCTTTCACACTACACAGTTATAGTGCTATGATTCTACATTAACTGCCATAGTTCCATACTATGGAATCCTAGGATTTATAGTTGAGGGAGGGCTACTGTATTTTGCATTCTCTGCAACAGGCCTGCAGTGCCCCACCAAACTACAAACCCCAGGATTCCATAGGACATAGCAATAGCAGTTAAAATGAAATGAAGGTACTCTGTGCAGTGTGAAACGGCTCCAGATTGGGAAAACCCTTGCTTTAGGTATAGAACCCACAGCAAGAGCTAAGGGACCCAGAAAACATGAAAAGAATGAAAAGCAAGATATGTTAAATTGGTGCTGCTAGAAAGGAAAGAGTGATGGTCCACAATAGGACTTTTAAGTCTATTTGTATGTCAAGCTTTGATTCCTGAGCTTTCTCTCTCTCTCTCTCTCTCTCTCTCTGGCTTTTCTTCGCAAACGAAGATTCAGGAAGGACTCATCCCATGCTTTCTGCAAGCGCGCTGATGACTAAAAAGGCCAATCCGAGATAAACAAGTCCGGTTAAAGAAAGCACAGCAGAAGGTCTCCTTGGGTGATGCTTCCAGAATGTGATTCTTTCTGCGTTGTCGTTTCTCTTCAAGACTTGTTCGGCGTGAGTTCTCAAATAAGGCTGCAGCATTGTGGATAGTGCGTCTCCATGCCTCCCGATGTGAGGCCAGGGCGGACCATTGTTGGTGATCAATTTGGACGAGCCTGAGGTTGTTTCAGGGAGTCCTTGTATCGCTTTTTTGGAGCACCCCTCTTACGCTGACCCGTGGTGAGTTCACCGTAGAGTACTATTTTTGGGAGGCGGTGGTCCTTCATCCTAGAAACGTGCCCTGCCCAGCGCAGTTGTGTTCTCAATATCATGGCCTCAATGCTGGTGATCCCTGCTTGTTCAAGGACAGCAACATTCGTCACATAGTCCAGTGTATATTTAGGATTGTGCGTATACAGCGCTGATGAAAGTGTTTGAGGAGTTGTAAGTGGTGGCGATAGGTGACCCATGTTTCAGACCCATAAAGGAGACTAGACAGTACAATGGCTCTATACACACTGATTTTTGTGCTTCGCTTCAGGTGTTTATTACTCCAGACTCTTTTGTAAAGTCTTCCAAATGCGCTATATGCCTTTGCTAATCTGTGATCGATCTCTTTGTCAATCTTGGCATCTGAGGAGATGATGCTTCCCAGGTAGGTGAACTTTATGAGGATATTAAAGGAAAAAGCAAATTATATAATACCATTTTGTAACTTGATTGAATAATGATTTAAGATTTTAAGTAATGTGGGAAAAGGAATGTTAGCTTCCACCTAATCAGTAGAAGTAGTTCTGCCCTTGGATGCTAGAGATAACTATAACAATAACTTGATTATGACAGTAATGAGAAATCGATAATTTTCATAATTTCGAGATAGTTCAAATGATGTGCTGGATACAACTATATTAACAGATATGGCTCATTTTATGGAATTTTGTATTTGCTTTGTAAACAAATTCTTGCGTTGTAAACATACATAATATGTTTTTAACTGATGGAACCATTTAAACTTAGTTTTGATGGGTTTAAAAAAGTTTAAGTAACTGTCTTTCCCACCAAAATATAGCACCGCATTCCATGGAGAATGCATCATTCATTAGAAACTAAGCATATCCAGCATGGTTTTCCCACGACCTCTTTTCTGTATACTTTTGGCCCACTATACATGCTTTGCCATGGAATAGTTTTGGTGCTCCTCATTTAAGTCTCCACATTATAATGATAGACTACACAGCCAGAGTCTATTTTGTTTTATATAATCTATGAACATCATCACATCTTCGAATGAAACAATTTTGTTTGGAAATCCCCATTCATCCAACATAGTTCTCTTCTTCCAAATTGAATAGCACATTTTTGTCTTCAGTTTTGACCTACCTGCATTTGTATGTTACAATTTTGTACACCACCAGTTAAAGTAACTAATCAAATCCTCCCACAATCATTAAAAAAAAAAAAAAACCTGATCCAACTCCCAAGGTGGTGAACAAAACTTGATTCTGGTTAGCAAATTCTTATCTACTGCTGTTCTATTTTTAAGGTACCGGGCATCATTCACATTGACACTATAGATCAGCCACTTGTTTTCCTGCAACCTGAGCCTATGCCAAATCAGATATACTAGTTAGATAAATTAGATCTATATTATATTCAGCAAACATAACCCCATAGAAGTTACAGAAGCCATTAAAAGGCCACTTTGATGGTGGAGTAAAAGTGGAGTGACCAAATTCTAAACTTCAAACCAAATAATCTGCCATTGTTAACTCTTGTTGCCACAGGTGTAATTTCCCCAATATCTTCTTTCCCTCTCCCTTTAAACTGGAAATTAGGGGGCTAGGTGGTTAAGCATTGAATGATACAGAACTGGTTCAAAGGCCTCCAAGTGTTTATTATAGTATAGATTGCTACACTTTAGTCTTGTTTGTCTCTTATTGTTTAAACTGATAACAGCCTTTCCTTGTAGTCTGCTTCTGTATGGAAGCAATTTTGTGTTTTAAAAAATCCACACTTTTTATTATAAACTCTCTTACAGCATAATCCTAAACATGTTTGCATGGAAGCAAGCTCTAGTAAACCGAATAGAGCTTCATTTCTAGTCAGTACATTTAGGACTGCATTTGGCTTCAATTACAGACTCCCACCCCCACCTCCAGGCTGCTTTCACTTACACAGCCATCATCCTGTAGGTAAATGGTCAAGGGGAGATACAACACAAATGTCAAACTGTAGCCAGATGTGGGTGGTCACTGTGCTCTTGTAATAGAGGAAATGCTATTTTCTGCTCCTAAAGATGTGGATTTATTAGGCCTTTTATCAAACAATTTGGCTTGACAATGCATTACCAGGAATTAGTGAGATTGGCTAGGACCCTAATTATGTTTTTTTTTTCCCTTAAAAAATGTTCTTGGTCTGCTCTGAAAAATTTTAAAGTGGGCCTTTATTATAGTTACAAAATTGTATAAAAGAGCACTGCCCTCATAAAATGAGGGTCACAGATGGAGTGTAGCAAGGCTAATAGGAAGGGTAAATAGAAAAATCCACTACTTGTGCGCCCTGCTTAAATGACATGGTTGGGTAAATGGATTTCTCTACTTCCTAGGAGTGTGCTTCTACATTAGTCTAGCAGCAATTAGAGAAAAAAGGTTGCTCTGTAAATTGGCTCCGCGAACCCTGGAAGCTCATCTTTTTATTGTGCAAAACATAAAAATTGCTCCTAATCAATCCACTTCAATGTTGAGTCTAAAAATTATTTATCATCCCTTTCATCCCAGGGTACTTTGACAATGTTTTCCTTAAATTAACTAAAGGGGAGGAGGTATTTGTATCAATAAGTAGATTATATTCATGCGGCCCAAATCTTACAAGGGCAGGAGTAAAGAGATCTGCATTATTGCTCAAGAGTTCTTAACAAATTGATTAATGCTTTTGGGGTAATTAGTCAACATTTCAAGTGTAATAGTACTTAAATTAATTAAGGTAGGGTGCAGTACGTGATGGACACTATGTCAAAATGGTTCATCTTATTTTGAATCATAGGAAGTCAGATGTGTTGAACTTTCTTTTGCTATCAAATCATTAATGCGGGGTTTGCTAACATTCATCTCTGTTGAGGGACTTCTCTAGACAATAGCATTTATTGTTGCTATGAGTGGACTGCAGTTGCAGTTCACAAATCCGTATATGTTGATGTCTCATTATGGTGATACTATATGTTGTAGGACTCTAGGGCCTAAATCCTATTTGTAGTTCCTGTAGGGCAGACATGTTGATTTGTGAGTCAACACTTATATAAACTGTATTGATTCACTAGGTCTCCTCTAATTGGGACTATTCAGGTTAAGGGCTGCAAATCTATGCAGTCACATTTTGCTAGGACAAAAATTCTAATTTATGGCAGTGTTGGTCAGTGGTTTGAGCATTCATAAATTATGCAGCACTAGAAGTGCTTGCTACGGGTGAAGTCATCTGCTGGTTCAGTCAAAGGGCCTCGCCATCATAGCTGGTTAGTGACAAAAGCATGTAATGTAGGAAAAGCGGTGAGGCATTACTAACAGGTGACTGTTGCTTGATGTCCTTCTAACAAGTACTATCAGTGGTGCTGTTCTTCACTGATATGCACATCTGCTATTTAGCCTGTGGGACCACAAACACTGCACGGTCAGCCATAAAAATAAAGGTAATATTTTTCAAAGTGCACCTACAATGTGCATCTACAAAGCACTGCAGCTGCACAGAAATAATTTAGTTGGGAAAATGGGTTGTTCAGAGCTATGGATATAATTCTGTAGCTGTGCAGAATTACTGGCAAATACTTTCTTTTTTTAAAAAGCTAATTAAGTGCTTAAGTACTTCATCAGCAACAATTAGGAATTAGAAGACAGTTCCTTACTTCTGCTCAGTACCACAGAACCACTCTTCTCTACTGAAGATGAAAGCTGAGGGGGAGAAGCAAGGTTACCAAATTTATACTGTACACAGAAGCCATCCCTACCCAGGCAAGTTACTGTGCCACAAGGTTAACACATACAAACATTTATACAACATAGAAACCACAAGATGCACAACTTTATAAAAGTAGTCTGAAGAAATCTGGGATACAAGAACAAAACTAGGGAGGACTAGAGCTTTGGACATATTACTTGCTGGGATCATGACTGTCAAAATTGTATAACCAGCATGGGCAATCACCATGCTGCCTGGGGGATCCTGAAAACTGTGTTCCAAAAAAGTAACATTTCCCAGCTGTGATGAAGAGAATGGTTTTTGAGGTGTTCTGTGTGCCACACAAGTAAGCCAGGTGTTATAATGAGCCAGATATTAGAAGTCAACCAGGTATTACAAACTCTATTGTAGTTTGGCCTGTGCGAGGGGGAAGTGGAATCACATGTCTTGATGATCAAATGTTAGCCTCAGATTTCTGGGTGTTCTCATGGCCTCTACTTTTCAAGATACCTCTTTTACTGCTTGGAGAGAAAAGGTATGCTTATGTGTGTGTACTGATATCTATAACTGTATGTGTGGGTGTGAAAGAGAGGTGTGAGAGAGAGGGGGAGAAGAAGAAAGAGGCAGATTTCCTGAGACAATTTATTTTCTTGCATTCCTTGATGTTTCTTCCTCAACTAATGGTAGATTTGCACAATGCTGGACCATAAACTGTTATGGAGGGAGACATGATGTGGTCAAAATAGTCCCATAGTGCTTAGCTCATCCATTTGCAATGGGATGTATGGCTATTATGCAGGAAACACTAAAAGGTTCAGTAATTTCATGCAGAATATCTCAAGGTTCAACCCAATATTCTTCTAAGTTTTTCCCCTGTAACATTCCAAAGTATCAGAAAGAGTGTAGTTAATCAATACGATGTACAGCAGTCTATAAAACTACTTGTTCAGGAACACAGCAGCACAGACGTGACCTCACTTGTTCTTCCCTAGTACAATTGCTTTCTGATTTGCTGCCTTTCTTATAAAAGTCCTTGAAATGCAAACAAACTGTAATGACCACCTGAGTCCTCCAACTATACACAATACATGTGCACACAAAAAATATATTCTCTGATATTTTGCTATCATTAGGTGAACTATTTCCTTGTATTCAAGGGTAGCCAGGGAGTGGGGATCAGTTGGAGATTCTTTGATGAGAGGGTTACTCAACATAAATTGAAAAACTCAACCCTTAAAGGTAAAAAATGTGTCCTAGTCAACTACTTGCATGGGAAAGGAGTCTGATTTTCTTTCTCTCTTCCCTCCACCCCCCCTCCCATGGATGCAAGTTATTACAGGATCTGTCTACCTAGCATGAGCCCCCATTTTGACAAAGCAGAATTTTTACATTGATATGCTATCTTCAGTATCCATATTAGTTTTCATTCCCTCATGTTATATAGACTTCTATCCTCCCATTGTTGAATTGCATCTAGTGTCCACATATGGTTGGGTTCTCCTGGCACAACCTGCTTTGATTTCTACATATTTGCCAGCTTTCTATTTTAAAAAGAATCAGAAAAATCACATAGGCTGGTAGCCAATATTGTAAAGTGTCCACGAATCTGGAGAAGACTTCTTTCTGACATACAATTGTTTTTTTTTAAAAAAACGTACAAATAAATGTACATTTTGTATGGAGAACTAGTCGGTTATGTGAGCCCTTAGTTGTAGTATAAAGCGACATGGCCCAGACATCAGTTGCCCTGAGTTAAAGTGAATCTTCTCATAAACAGATTTTCCATATTGAAGAGCAACATGTTAAATGGCATGGGTGAAGAGATGGAACCCTGAGCAATAGTCTCCCATTGGCCTAATGAGAAGCCATGATCTGCCAGCTCCACTTTCTGAAACCTATCAGTCAGAAACGAGAACCAACTCAAAACATTTGGCCTGGGGTTGGCAAAGAGCAACCTGTGGGCTGCAGTCAACCCCCAAGCATCCTCAGTATGGTACTCCACCCCTTATGCCCCCACCCACTTTTTAAGTTTTAAAACCCCTTTGCATGTTCTAGGGTCTGTGAGAAATAATTTCACTGGTGCCCCTCCCAAACTCTTTTAAATCCAGAAAGGTTTTTTTTCTTCCCCAAAGTGGAAGGTACTTATAGTCATTTATGGGTTTCAACGAAAGCCCCTCCTGTGCCTGGATCATAGCTGTGGAGCAAAAACCTGGCAGGATTGTGCCCTCATAGCCTCTAGTGAGGCATTTTCCCCCCACTAAAAAATGGGAGTGGTGGGCACAGGGGAGGTGCAGCCTTCTCAGGCTGAGCAAGGGAGATTTGCAGCACACAGACACCTGGAATTTGCTTATGTCTGCTGTAGCACAAAAGGTAGGCTGGAAAGGATGTAGATAACCAGTTTCATCTAGAATTCCTCAGAGCTGCAAAGCCAGTACCATATAAAGGGGTATTATTTATTTAATTAATTTATATGCCAGCTTTCTCCCAGAAGGGACCCATGGCGGCTTACAAAATTACATAAATACAGTTTAAAACCATTAAACACCTCACAATATACAAATCTAAAATTACATAAAACACATAAAAGTTCAAAGATAAAAATAAGCAAAATAAAAATAAAAAATTAATAAAATTGCACCCCAATAAAAGCCTCCATAAGCCCAGTTATGTATTAAAAGCCTGCCTGCATTAAAATGTCTTTGCCTACCAGCAAAGGAAAACCTCTTGTGGGAGGGAGTTCCAGAAGGTGAGAGCAGCGACTGAGAAGGCTCTCTCTCGTGTCCTCAACATACGACCCTGTGATGATGGCGGGACCAAAAGACAGCCTTCCCCTGATGATCTTAGAATCCTTGCAGGTTTGTACGGGGAGATACTGTCTTTCAAATAGTCTGGATCCAAGCCATATAGGGCTTTATAGGTCATGAGCAGCACTTTGAATTGAATTGCACTTTGAAACGAACTGGTAGCCAGTGAAGTTGTTTTAACAAGGGAGTTATATGCTCCCTATAACTAGGATGATAGTTTAGAGTTACTTTATATCCTCATTTTCCAGGATATAAAATATCCTGGAAAATGTATCCTTTATATTGTGCGTTGGTGCTCAGCCACAAGGAAGGTCTGCCTTTGTTTGACTGACTCAAATGAGGAGTGGTGGCTCCTCTTACAACTGAAAGAAAGCAACTGAGATTAGGGGTTATGAAATAACAAATAAACTTTGAAAATTCAAAAAACCTGTATCATATGTGTGGGTGTGGGTGTAAACTTAAAAAAACAAGTAATATATCACATACAATAAAATAGTCCAGTGAATATATTATAACATATACTATAAAAAATACAAATATCACAAAGGTCTTCTGGGGAGGCTTCCAGTCATTAAAAGTATAAAAGCCTTATCTAAAGGCAACCGGCAGAGATAAATTGTAACTTTGCACAATATGGAAGTCCTTAGAAAGATAGATGACTGCAATAAATCAATTGGTATCCAAGAATAAATAATAATAATAATAATTATAATTATAATATTTATTATTACCCTGCCCCTCTGTTAAAAACAATTGGTGCGGCTTGCAACAGTTAAAATACAGCAATACAGACTAAAACCCCTAAGACCCCCCCCCATAAATAAATATTAAATTAGCATCAAATTAAAATCCTTCTAAACTTAAAAGTCACATAAAATAAACAAATACAAATATCAACAGCCAGAGAGTCAGGGTAAAGGACTAAAACAGGACAGGAGACGCAGCTCCTGAGGCCGGGATCTAATCAGGAAAAGCTTGCCGAAAGAGATCCATCTTTAGTGCTTTTCTTAAAGTTACTTAAACTCGTCGTCTGACGGATCTCGTCTATCAGGCCATTCCATAATTTGGGGGCGATTACCGAAAAGGCCCTCTGGGAGGGTGCAGACAGCCTAGATTTTTGTGGCTGAAGCAAATTCCTCCCAGAGGACCAGAGTACGCAGGGAGGATTGTATGGGAGGAGGCGGTTCCGAAGATAAGTTGAACCCAAGCCATTTAGGGCTTTAAAGGTAATAACCAACACCTTATACTAGGCCTGGAAACTGATAGGCAGCCATTGGAGAGATTTTAATACTGGAGTTATATGGTCTCTCCGAGATGCTCCCTAGACCACTCTGGCTGCCATATTTTGTACCAACTGGAGTTTCCGGACCAAGCACGAGGGCAGCCCAATTACAGAAATCCAGACGAGAGGTTACAAGGGCATGCACCACAGTCTCAAGGTCTCTTACTTCCAGGAAGGGGCACAGCTGGCATATCAGCCAAAGCTGATAACAGGTGCTCCTGACCATTGTACTCACTTAACTAGTCATCTGAAGCGATGAATCAAGGAGCATCCCCAGACTGTGAACACAGTCCTTAATGGAGAGTGTGACCCTGTCCAGGACTGGAGGTTGCAACCCAACTCCTGGTTTTGGGGCCGCTACCATGAGCCCCTCTGTTTTGTCCGGATTTAATCTCAATCTGTTTTTCCTCATCCAGCCTGTTACTGCTTTAAGACAGTCATTAAGAGGAGAGACACCATCGGAATCCGAGGCTGACAATCGAGACAAGGAAAAATAGATCTGGGCATCATCAGCATACTGATAACATCTACCCCATAACTCCGAATAATCTCACCCAGCAGCTTCATATAAATGTTAAACAGCATCGGGGACAAGATGGCACCTTGTGGAACACCAGTCCTTTTTACTGGAAGAGCTGTCCCCGAGCAACACTCTCTGGGACCTAACCGAGAGGAAGGACTGGAACCACTGAATGGACTTAAGCACAGATTTGCTTACGGCAACGTGGGGACGGTGGTGTTCATCCTGTGGTGCAGGCTGGTAGAGAACTTCCATTTTCTTCAGGTTGACTTCCAGCCCAAACAGTTCTGCAGCTGTTGTGAAGCAGGATGTTAGGCGCTGCAGAGCTGCTTCTGTGTGGGCAACAAAGGCAGCATCAGCAGCGAAGAGCAGCTCACGGACTAGATAGTTTAGAGTCTTAGTGCGAGCCCTCAGACGGCTTAAGTTAAACAAGCTACCATCAATACAGTAACGCATATAGATTCCGTCATCTTCTTCAAGCTCTGCCATAGCCCTTTGAAGCATCATGCTGAAGAAGATTGTAAATAAAATTGGAGCAAGAACACAATCTTGCTTCACTCCATTAGTTATTAGAAAGGGCTCTGAAAGAGCATTGCCATATCTGACTTGACTGTGCTGGCCCTCGTGTAGTAAGATAATCATTTTAAGGAATTTGGAGGGACATCCTAGTCTTTCCAGGATCTGCCACAGACTTTTTCTACTCACAGGGTTGAAGGCTTTGGTGAAGTCGACAAATGTTACATAGAGACCCTTGTTCTGCTCTCTACATTTCTCTTGCAGTTGTCTAAGGGCAAATACCATATCTGTAGTAGTCCTATTGGCTCTGAAGCCACATTGGCTTAGGAAGAAGTTCCTCTGCAATAGCAGGAACTAATATGTTCAGGAGTATCCTTGCAAGGATTTGTCCAGCAATAGAGAGCAGTGTTATACCTCGATAGTTTGAGCAATCGGATTTTGCTCCTTTTTTCTTGTACAGGGTGATGGTGACTGCATCTCAGAGATCTGATGGCAGTTCCCCTTTTTCCCAGCAATTCACAAGGAGTTTGTGGAATTTATCATGGAGTACATGACCTCTGTGTTTCCAAACTTCAGAAGGGATTCCATCAATCCCAGCTGCCTTGCCGTTTTTCATCTGCTGTATGGCCTTAAGGGTCTCTTCCAAAGTGGGAGCTATGTCCAATTCATTTTTCATTGGTTTTTGTATCATATGTTGGATAGGTGAGCCTTAGACTACCTGGTTGGCACTGAAGAGATTTTGAAAATGTTCAGCCCATCGATTCAGGATGGAGGTTTTATCAGTAATTAGTGTTTGACCATCTGTACTGTATAAGGAGCTTTGGATCTGATAAGTAGGTCCGAATACTGCTTTAAGAGCTTCGTAAAATCCTCTAAGATCACCCAGATCTGCACAGTGTTGTGTCTTTTCTGCTATATTGATCCACCCCTTGTTCTAAATGTCTCGGAGTTTTTGTTGAAGTTTACTACATGTAAGGCGGCAAGCTGCTTTTCTTACATGGCAAGTTGGCTGGGCGAGGTATGCCTGGTGAGCAGTTCTCTTCTTTGCCACCAGCTCCTGGATCTCTTGGTTGTTTTCATCAAACCAGTCTTGATTTTTCTTATGGGAGAACCCGAGGGATTCTTCCGCAGACTGGAGGATACTGTTTTTTATATGTTGCCAAAGCACTGTAGGAGAAGGATCTATAGGGTGGTCTTCAAGTTTTGATTGCAGATTTGCCTGGAAGTTGTTTCTCATGGTAGCTTGTTGAAGATTGTTGACTTTGAGTCTCCTCTTTAAGATGCCGCCCCTCTTAGGTTTGAGTTTAAGATGAAGATTTAGTTTACATCTGACGAGGCGATGATCTGTTTGGCATTCTGCACTGGGCATCACTCGGGTATGACGGACATCACAAATGTCTCTCTGACGGACTAGAACATAGTCAATGAGGTGCCAATGTTTGGATCGGGGATGCATCCAGGTTGTCTTCAAGCTATCTTTCTGCTGAACGATAGTGTTTGTAATAGTCAGCTGTTGTTCTGCACAGAACTCCAGCAAGAGGTGTCCGTTATCATTGCAATTTCCAACACCATGCTTGCCTAAGACACCTTTCCAGGCTTCAGAGTTCTTTCCTACTCTGGCATTGAAGTCACCAAGGATAATAATTTTATCTTCTACAGGGAGTTTTTGTATGAGTTGACATAGGTCTGTTTAGAATTTGTCTTTCTCTACAGGGTCGGCTTGCATAGTTGGGGCATATATACTGAAGAGAACAACACGTGGGAGGTGTAAGGAAATAATGCAGTCAGAGTGTCGTGTTGGCAAGGTTTCGAGTTTGGAGGCAATGGAGTTTTTAATCATAAAGCCTACTGCTGAAAGATGTTTTTCAGTTTTAGGTTTGCCAGACTAGTAATGTGTGTAGATGGCGCCGTGTTCTTTAAGGCTGCCTTCCTCATGGAAACGAACTTCACTAAGAGCAGCAATGTCAATATTAAGTCGTGATAGTTCATGGGCTATTAGAGCAGAACGACGCTCAGGCCGTCCAGTATCTGCAGAGTCTCACATGGTTCTGATGTTCCAGTATGCAAGTGTCAGTTTATTTACATCTTTGGGGGCCGATGTGTGCCTTTGTTTCTTTGCCTTGGTTTGACCGCATCAGAAGATGCCCGTTGGCCGCGGCTAGCCAACCAGGTAGATGGGGATGAGCTTTCGTTAGGTCACCTTTTCTAGGCCCCTCTCCATATGGAGCAAACAGTGCTCTCCTTAAAAAAGGCTTCTTGGTCATCTCCCGGGTCAGCCTCAAGGGACCAAAGTCCTGAGCTGCCTGCATGCAGGATTCGGTCTGCGGCTTCCAGTGCATTTTTAAACCTGCTGTTTTGTCTCTTGCCTATCTCTACAGGGCTTTTTCAGAATTGGATTTAGCCTTTGAGCCTGTGCAGTTGATTTTTCTGGTGGAGCGCAGCGTGCACAGAACTGGTCTCACCCTTTATACCAAAGGTTCATCTGCTGTGGCCTTGCAAGCATGGACGTAGCAGCGAGGTCCTTGGGTTGTAGGTTTGATTAGAGTTTCCTTCTCTTAGATGGTTGACCTTACAGGGTTGAACGGGCACCATCTGCCCGGGTTTGGGATTAGAGTTTTCCTTCACCTAGGATAGTTGCCATAAGGCTAGAGAGCCCATACTGCCCTTTGACGTTCTTTGTGAGACCCTTCGGTTTTGACCTGTCTGGCATGGGAGGCCCTACCGGTCGCTATTATGCCATCACCAGCATAGCTCAAAACATCATTAGGGTACGCAAGCCTCTCTCCCACGACAAGGGGGCGTCAATGGAGAAGGCAAGCCATATATATATATATATATATATATGGTTTATTTTGTAAGAATTGTGTCAGTGAAGATGGACCTCCCAACTAATTAATTAATTGGATTTTTGGAATAGTAGACATTATTTACTGTCTTACAGTTGCCCCTCCACATTCGCGGCTTTCACTTTTGCAGTTTTGACTATTTGCGGTTTGCTCAGGGAACACCCCATTTAAACCAGCTTCTCTCCCTCGCACACAAGGGAGAGGAGGCAATTTAATTGGAGAGCTCCCTGAGCAAACCGGACGCCCAACTCACCACTCTCCTGGGACTTGGCTCCGTTTGGCATGGACAGCCAAGCCCCGGGAGAGTGGGGATTTCAGGGCAAAGACGTTTTTCAGCCACCCACCACCCACCCATCCCAAAGCAGCAATGGGGCTTTTCCAGCCTTGTCGTGGCTTTGGGAGGGTAGGGGGGTGGCTGAAAAGCCTCTCCACCGTGCTCTCTCCACCCCTTCTGACCCTCCTGAAGCGGTTATGGGGTTCTCAAGCCCCGTAGCCACTTCGGGAACCGCAGGGGGTGGCTGGCCAACCCCTCGCCCACCTGGCCTCCACCCTTTTCGACCTTCCTGAAGTGCCTATGGGGCTTCAAAGCCCCATAGCCACTTCAGGAAGCGTGGGGGTAGGCTGGCCAACCGCCTGCCCGCCACCCTCCCCAAACTTCCAGAAATGGCTATAGGGCTTGAAAGCCCCATAGCCCCTTCAGGAAGCTCAGTGGGTGGCTGGCCAACCCCCACCTGCCTAGCTGTCACCCTCCCCAACCTTCCTGAAGTGGCTGTGAGGCTTCAAAGCACTGTAGCCACTTATGGAAGCATGGGGAGCGGCTGGTCAACCCCCACCCACCTGGCTGCCACCCTCTCCGACCTTTCTAAAGTGGCTGTGGGTCTCCAAATCCCCATAGCCACTTCGGGAACTGCGGGGGAGGGCGGCTCACCAATCTCTCACCCACCTGGCCACCACCCTTCCCAACCTTCCTGAAGTAGCTGTGGGGCTTCAAAGCCCTGTAGCCACTTCGGGAACCACGGTTGGTGGCTGGCCACCCCCCCCCGCCCACCTGGCCACCACACTCCCCAGCCTTCCTGAAGTGTGGCAGGGGGCAGGGGGGGTGGCGGCCAGGCGGGCGGTAGGCTTTTTAGCCACCCCATGCACTTCCCAAAGCTGTGATGGGGCTCAAAAAGCCCCATTGCCACTTTGGAAGGGTGGGGGAGGGTTTGCAGGTGGGCCGGGGGGAGGCCTTTTTTATTCATGGTTTTTTCACATTTGCAGGGGTCTTGAGCACCTAAAGCCCATGAATGTGGAGGGGCGACTGTATAGAACTAGAGCAACTTTTGATATGGGTGCCTGTCACGGAGCTCCTCCCCTGTGCCTGTCATCATGGAACAGGGATGGGGCTCCATTTCCCACGTCCCTGATTCCGTGGCAGGCATGGAAGGGATGTTCTATTCACGATTTTTCATCGTGAATAGAATACCCTCAGAGCAGCACAGGGGCAGGATGGGAGCAGGACGGAAGGGGTTAACGTTAACGTCGTCCGAACGACAGCCCCTTTCTTGACCCTGTTCCGTGCCTGCTCTGCAATATTAGTCTCATCTGAAAATCTCCATAGTCTATCTATTTGCATCAATTCATCTGGTTTCAATATCCAGTCTGTTACCTCTGGTACCTTCCATTTTTTGCATATGTAATTCTTGCTGCTGTTGTCATGTAAAAAATTAGCTTACCATACTTGGATTCTAATTCTTTGGGTGTCATACTTAGTAGATACATTTTGTGATATTTGTCTACCTTTCATTTTAAAATGATCAAGAGAGTGAACCATCTTAATAGTCTCTCCACCTCAGGAGTCTAAACCTAATCAGATAATTATCTGTTGTTGATGATGGGAAAATGCCTACTCCCTGAATTTGCAGGTCATCTTTGTTATGCCCTGAACAAAACATTGACTTCAGCCCTACAATATGATAGGTCCTGTTAACTACTAGGATAGGTCTGTGTTGTTATGGTGGCTATGCAATCTTGAGCAATATCCAACAAGTTGGACGCAGACGTTACTCCAGAGACTAGGATGGCTCAAGGTGCCTTTTTATACTCCGGCAAACCTCTGACATGCCCTGAAAATATATCTCTACGCTATATAGTTATATCAGTTTAATAGCACTTACTGCTATTGCTCCATACAAAATAATCTTGGGGTTTGTAGTTTGAGGAGGTACTTAGAATTGTAGCCAGAGAGAACTAGTATAGTGTTCTGAATTGCAGCACTAGAATGCTCTAGCAGTAAATGTAAGCACCTCACCAAACTACAAATTCCAGGATTCTTCAGGATGGAGCCAACTGATATACAGTAAGGGTGCAGGGTAGATACATTCTAAGACCTAAACCCAATTGCTAGCCCCAGCTGGAGTAGATCCAATCAATTAATTGCTGAATGGGTCCATTCTTGTTGGGACTAGTAAGTGGCTGAGGTTTTAGTATGATGGAGCTTTCCATAGGTGTAATGGTGATTCTCCAGCAGTGCAAGTGTCACCCTGTCAGTGGGATTCCCTCTCTACAGGCATACCAACACATAAGCTACATTCAGAACTTGGACACATTACTTTTTTGGGACTACAGTCCTGGAATGTCTCAGCTAGCATGGCCGAAAGGGTAAATTTTCTAAACTCTGGATGCACCACTTGGCTCTTTAGTCAGCAACAGGACTACAACCTTGGTTTCTTATGCTCAGTATTTTTATTTTTGTTTTTTGTCTATAGTTCTGGGATAGAGGAAGGATATAGCCATTCTCAAGACTTTTTAAAAAAATCACTTCTCCTCCCTGCATTTTGGTTTTAAAATGTCAGAAGAGGGATCATTCCATATCAAGGATATACGGTACTGTATAAAATGGCTTCATAGGTAATCTCACATGAATGAGATCAACTTTGAATTAAGTAAAGTACTAATTTTTTTTTAAAAAAGCAATGAAAGCCACAAAAACAAATGCAAAATGCAAATTCTAGGCCTTTATTGAAGACTAATTTTCAAGAGAATATGTACAATAAATGAAATGTTGATGTCCATGAAAACAGGGTATTTATGCACCTAAGAGTGAGCAGTTTGTATAATAAAATGAGATGTACCTCTCAGCAATTTACTTGCTACTTGAAAGAAAACTGTTTCCATGGCAACTGTGTAACAAACAACAACAAATTTTGTATGGATGAATCATGACATTACCTGCAAGGCAAATCAGTGTGTATATGTGTGCGCGTGTGCATGCTCAACCCACCCTCCCATGGATCTGGCTTTAGAATTTGAAGAAATATTTTATTTCCATTTTTCTTAGTTGTTTTTTTAACTTTGTGATAAACAAGGACAGCCAGGATAAGCAGAGGGCACCTTTAAGAATAATAAAATGGTAATGTGTTCCTTTCAAAATTCTCTGCGTGTATTAATCTATATTAGACACAAGGACCTAAAATCTCCTTCTTCAGAACAGGAATGATCTTCTTGATTTAATCTCCACGTAATATCCACAGTATCTCCTAGACATTTCCAAAGGTGGATTCTCACAGTCTGTTCACTGTTGTTGTATGCCTTCACATCGCTTCTAACTTATGGTGACCTTAAGGCAAACCTGTCACTGGGGTTTCTTGGCAAGATTTGTTCAGAAAGCCTTTGTCTTTCTCTGAGGCTGAGAGAGTGTGACTTACCTGAGGTCACCCAGTGGGTTTCCATGGCCAAGTAGTCCACTGCTCAAATCGCTACACCATGCTGGTCCCTACTCATAATCTGTTCACATGCTCATTATTCTTTGTCAGTTTATAATATGAAATGGTTCTCAGTATCAGAAGATGGTTATAAATAAATAAATAAATAAATAAGCACATATAAGGTTTTGTTAGGGAAATCTATGAAGGACACACTAACTTAGGCATGAACTTTATTGTTTTTCTTCAACAAGAACAGGAAAAAAACACACAACAAACTCTTGACCCTACCCAGATACAACTAAATTTAGAGGTGCCTAGTGAGCGATCTATATAATCTATACTACTGTTCTTTAATGATTGGGTAGTTTCTGTACAATTGAAGGTCTATTATATTGGTATTACATCAGTAGTGCCAAAACATGGTTAGAGAGCACAAGATCGTTAGCCACCTGGTCAAGCTGAGCAAATTTGGGTTTCATGGTGAACACTTGAATAAGAGACCAGCTGGAAAATCCAGTGTGTGGGGGAAATGTGGAATATAAATGAACATTTAATAAAATTAAAGAGTCAGGATGCTTGAATGTCTAGGCCCTGGATATGCTAAATCCTTGACTGAAAAATAATTTTGTGAGTAGAGATGTAGTTGAGAACATAAGACTCATTTGCCCACTTCTAAGAGAACATTGTTCAGTCTGTATTTCTTGCCCACTGTCCTCCAAGTGACTGGTTAGTGGTGCCAGGAGAGATATGAGAGAGCTGTCACTCAAGAATGTGGGAAATTGAGGCAGACCAATTTTGGTAGGCCAAATATATTGACCACCATTGTGGGTGTAACATGGCACTTCTACCTCTAAAAAGTTTGTTTTAGTGAAGTACCTGGGGTGTTTTCTCCCCAAAATTCTCCCCCACCCAAAACTTAAACCCATCAGTTTTTTTTAAAGACTGAGTTTGAAAACTGTTTTTGTGTTTGTATGTGTGTTTTCCAATTGACACAAACCTATGGGAAAAAATACTGGGAAAATTAAATTTAACTTTAGTGCAAGTGTTCCTGCTTGAAAATATCTTATTATACGAGTCCACAGCCATTCCTCTGTTCTCTGCACCTTGCCAATGCTCAGATCCTGCACACACATACTATCCATTCTTTTCAATAAAAGTTAAGTGTATAGAACTGCACAGCACTATGCCATATCACCTGGATGGCCAAGTTTCTATACATGCCATGCAGTGCCTAGGCCCATCGTCTGGCTCAGATGCCAAGCTTTCATTAAAACAGCAAGTAACTAGCCCTTGTAGGAGCGGAGTTATGGGGCAAAATGGGCAGCCACTCTTCTGTCCAGTTGTATTGCAAGAAACAAATCTGCCCCTCCCTGCCTTGGTGTGTTTATAGTTAGTGAGATACTGTATGTCTTGCATCTGTATGACTCATTGGTGGTTTTGGCTACCCTCTCTCAATTCCTGTCTCAGTTCTCTAAGCTGATGCTACAATTACACAAAAGTCTACCTTTTGGGGGGAAATCTTGTTGGGATATATAGTTGCAATCCAATATGCTGACTTGTTTAACTGCTGAAAGGGTTAAATGGTAAATGTAAACAGAATGGATGAGATAACGTCCTGTTGTAATGTGAGTGCCTTTCCAGAGAAAGAGTCATGTCTTAACTCTCTTTGTTCTGGAAAGACACCACGAGGAAAAAAAGACGCCATGAAGATGTCCTGGGGCAGGAGCTCCAGGACAGAGCTCCTGCATATTTTTGTTTTTAGAGATGTAGCTTTCAAGATATATTTTGTTATTTTAGTCCACTTTCAAGTTATTACTGCTGTATTCCTGAGATGCATATTATTAGTTATTTATACCCTGCTCTTCAGCCACAAGGCTATCAGAGTGGCTTACAAACTGCTTTAAGCAATAGCAATTTACACATCTACACTGCATTAAGCAGCTTCCAATGTGTGTTAGCTATGAAGTTGTGAGTAAAGGATTTTTTTTAATAAGCTACATTTGGCTGCTTTGATTCTTTTAAGCTAGAGTGTGGAAAGTGGTGGGGGGGACAAACTGGGTGAATGGCTATTTAAAACCTGTGTTTGGAATCAGTATGTTTTTCCTGCACATGTATCTTTAAACAGAAATTCTGCTAAGTGTGCTTTCTAAGGGGATTAAAGCCAACCATTCTTTCGCGCCAATTTTAAAAGTCTCCCCAGTAGAGCACAGGGGTAACATTAATAATCCCCATTAAATCTAGTTGAAGTCTGTTTTGCATGGCTCTTTGAAAAGACTACACAGAAAGCAACTGAGCCTTTGAAGTTAAGAAGGGGGAATGCAACAAAGAAGAGTAAAAGCTGCAGCCCAATTACTAATATTTAAGGCTCCATGGAATCATTTGTTTTTCATGATTTGCTTGATGTAGCAATATTAATGCATTTTTAGCTAATGTCTGGGGGTGGAAATAATCAAGTTGTGTTTTATGAGGAGCAGCTGAAAAAGAGCCATTCACGTTACTACCACCTTCTCTCAATAATAATAATAATAATAATAATATTTATTTATACCCCACCCCTCTGCTAAAAACAATTGGGGTGGCATCCAACAATTAAAAAGCTACAATGCTGACTACAAGCACCCCCCACTCCCACCCCCCCATAAAAAGACATTAAACAGTATAAAATTAAAACCACCTAACTAAAATCACATTTAAAAAAAACCAAATACAAATTAGACTTTAAAAAAAAGGCCAGGAGATGCAGCTCCTGAGGCTGGGATCTAACCAGGAAAGGGCTGCCAAAAGAGATTCGGCTTTAGTGCTTTTTTAAAGCTACTTAGGCTCGTCATCTGACAGATCTCGTTCAGCAGGCCATTCCATAAATTGGGGCGATTACTGAAAAGGCCCTCTGGGAGGTTGCAGATAGCCTAGATTTTTGTGGCTGAAGCAAATTCCTACCAGAGGACCGGAGTGCGCAGGGAGGATTGTATGGGAGGAGGTGGTTCCGAAGATAAGTTGAACCCAAGCCATTTAGGGCTTTAAAGGTAATAACCAACACCTTATACTAGGCTCGGAAACTGATAGGCAGCCAGTGGAGAGATTTTAATACTGGAGTTATATGGTCTCTCCGAGATGTTCCCGAGACCACTCTGGCTGCCATATTTTGTACCAACTGAAGTTTCCGGACGAAGCACGAGGGTAGCCCCATGTAGAGCACATTGCAGAATTCTAGACGAGAGGTTACCAGTGTGTGCACCACAGTCTTGAGGTCCCTTACTTCCAGGAAAGGGCGCAGCTGGCATATCAGCCGAAGTTGATAACAGGTGCTCTTGACTGTTGCATTCACCTGACTAGTCATCTGAAGCGATGAATCAAGGAGCACCCCCAGACTGTGAACCCAGTCCTTAATGGAGAGTGTGACCCCGTCCTGGACTGGAGATTGCAACTCAACTCCTGGTTTCAGGGCTGCTACCGTGAGCCCCTTCGTTTTGTCCGTATTTAATCTCAATCTGTTTTTCCTCATCCAGCCCATTACTGCTTTAAGACAGTCATTAAGAGAAGAGACGCCATCGGAATTTGAGGCCGATGATCGGGAGAAGGAGAAATAGATCTGGGTGTCATCAACGTACTGATAACACCCAGCCCCATAACTCCGAATAATCTCACCCAGCAGCTTCATATAGATGTTAAACAGCATCGGGGACAGGATGGTGCCCTGCAGAATGCCACAAGTAAGCGCCTTTCTGCTGGAGCAACTGTCCCCGAGCAGCACCCTCTGGGACCTGCCTGAGAGGAAGGATCGGAACCACTGGAGTGCAGTGCCTCTGATTCCTAACCCACTCAGGTGATCCAGGAGGATGCTATGATCTATTGTATCAAAAGCCACTGAGAGGTCTAGAAGCACCAACAGGGACACACTACCCCTGTCGATGCTTAGACGCAGGTCATCGGTCAAGGCAACCATGGCAGTCTCAACTCCAATTCCTGTCCTGAAGCCAGTTTGAAATGGGTCTAGATAATCAGTTTCATCCAAGACCACTTGGAGTTGAAGAGCAACTGCCCTCTCGATCACTTTGCTCAAGAATGGTAACATAGAAACCGGTCTATAGTTGTTCATGTCCAGGGGGTCCAGGGAAGGTTTTTTCAGGAGTGGCCTGACTGCCACTTCCTTTAAACAGGATGGAACACACCCTTCCCTGAGGGATGCATTGATGATGTCCTTAAGGAACACCATCAAGGCAACCCCCCCCCCCGGATGGCCAGCCATGAAGGGCAAGGATCAAGAGGGCAGGTCATCTTCCTCACTCTACCAAGTAGCTTGTCCACGTCCTTGGTACTCACGGATTGAAATTGATCTAATAAACTTACATCAATGGAGTTGCTGGACACCTTGTCAATTGTTTCTGTCAAAATACTGGCATCTAAGTCAGCTCTTATCCGAGAGATTTTATCTGCAAGGGAGTTGTTAAACGCGTCACAGCAGGCTGTTGTTGGGTTAAGCAACGGGTTCTGTGCAAGTATAACCTGCATCATCTCCCTTACCACCCTAAACAGCTCTGCTGGGAGGGACTCTACAGACGCAATATGTGCAGAGGAGAAGGATCTCTGCGCTGCACGTATTGCCTCTCGATAGGACCAAAGAAAGTTCCTATGACGAGTCCTGTCTGATAAGAGTTGAGTTCTCTGCCAGTTGCGCTCTAGTCGTTGTCCAACCCACTTCATTTTCCTAAGCTCTGATATATACCATGGCTTACGCTTAGGAGCAGGTTGCAAAGGACGCTTGGGAGCGATCGTGTCGATAGCCTTGGTAAGGTCGGTGTTCCAGGTATTAACCAAAGCTTTGACAGGTTTGCTGGTGTTACCAACCATTAAAACCTCCAAGGCTTTCTGGAATCCTATTGGTTCCATTAGCCTTTGGGGGTGGACCATTCTAATGGGTCCACCACCCTCGGTGGGGCGGGAAGAGACTCTTAGTTCAGTCTTGACCAGGAAATGATCCGTCCATGACAATGCGGTGGTTTTAATAACCTCCGCCCACGGATATTCCTGTTCCATACTGAAGACCACATCGTGGGTATGACCCGCACAATGTGTGGGCCCGACACCAATTGGGATAGGCCCATGTTTGTCATGGTTTCCATGAACTCCCGAGCCGCACCAGTCAGATTTGTCAAACTGGTCTCAAGTGGAATGTTGAAGCCGCCCAAAACTAAAAGTCTGGGCAACTCCAACAGCAACTCCGAGACCAGCTGTGTGAGCTCGGTTAGGGAGTCTGCTAGACAACGGGGTGGTCAGTATACTAGCAGAATCCCCAAACTATCTCTGGTCCTCAGACTAAGGTACATATACTTGAAGTGGACTGTGTTTCGGACAGGTATCCTGGTCAAAGTCAGATTGTCCTTATAAACCAGAGCCACTCCACCACCACCCCACCCACTTCCTCTCGCCTGCTCAGTGACAGAATACCCGGCTGGGAGGGCCTGCGTCCACATGACAGCGCCATCCTCTCCTTACCTGCTTCTACTCTTCCTACCTATTCCCCTCATCTTGCTTTATCTCTCTCTCTTCTGTGTCTTGCAATAGCAGCAATACCCATTAATCTGCCTCTTTCACCATTCCTCTCTTTCCAGATACGTTACTCAAAGGCCTTTAGAGAGGAGGTGGCAGCAGTATGAAGTGAAGCAAAGTGGGAGAGGAAGTTGGAGATGCAGCTGCAAGGGAGGAAAGTATAGTACAGAAGCAAATTGAAGCAAAATAGGAGGTTGGAAGGAGACTAGGAGATGCAGCAGGTGGATGCACGGTGCAAGAGAAGGGAAGTACTACAGCATGAGGTGAAAGGAAAGGAATGGAAGAGAGTGAAAGTGGTAGAGTGCAAGAAGGAGAGAGATGGAAGCCTGGCAAAGGTGAGGTGAGGCAAGGAAGAGGAAGGGCAGATGAGAGGTGTAGTGGCAGGGTGCAAGGAGCAAGAGAAGCCAGCATAAAGTAATGGAAAGTGCAAGAGAGGGAATAGTGGTGACGGGAGAAGAAGGAAGGGTGGAAAATGCAGTGAGTGCAAAAAAAAAAAAAGGGAGGAGAGCATGGTGGAAGTACAAGATGAGGCAAGGAAGGGAGAGAGGTGCAGCTGCAGAGTAAGGGAGGGAGGCATTGTGAAGGCATGAAGTGAGTTAAGAGAAGAAAGGAGGGAAGAGAGGGTGTGATGTCATGCAGTGTTGTCCCCCAAACTCGCCTAATTGAAAGACAGCCTCAGACCAGAAAGACAAGCAAGAGAAGCAATGTTTCTTGAAAACAGGAGGTTTATTGCAAATAGAAAAATTCAAAGGCTCAAGCCTCTACAAAACAGGTATCTGCACAGATAGGTACCTTCAGATTAAAGGGACAATGAACTAAGAGCCAAACCTTTATACTCTTTTGACTCTTATTTTATCTAGCTTGAAAACATGTCAGTTACTTGTGCCAATTTCAAATTATACATCTAAAGCAAAGCATAGATAAGAAGTAGCTGCCTTCCCCACTTTCTTGGTGAGGTAGGAAGGATATACAAATAACTGCTGGATGGCTTCCTTTGTTTTAGCCTCCCAAGAAAGACTATCTGTCTTCTTTTCGTCCTTGTACATGCAGCTGTTAGAAAGGAACACTTAGATACAAAGCAGAAGAGGAGGGGGCTTCTCAGCAAGTGATTTTGTTGTGGTCTATTCATAAAATGGATGCTAGACTCCATTTTACACAGACAGGCCCACTACTCTTAGCAGAACAGTACAAGGTCTAAGAAAAGGAGGTACAAAGGGAGGAAAAGTACAAAACCATGCAAAGAGGCATGGTTTTTAAGTTTGTCCTTATTTTCTGCTTCATTTCCCCTGTGAATAAGATGGCAGCCATTCTCAGGGGCTGCCTGTGACCTTTTCGCCATCTGTAAAATAACTGATGGCAAAAACAAAAATATAATGGTGATCTGAAGAGAATATAGTAGCATTTATAAGTGCCTGAGCATAACAGAACGTCATTGTTATGATTATGATTATAATTCCACCAGGAACACACATGACCACTTTACATGGTTTCTGTCTTGCTATAAATCCCCAGAACAACCCTCTAAAATAGATTTTCAGAGGAAGTGATAGACCATGGCCACATGCTAAATTCCACAATCAAGCAGGCTCCTACTCCAGGACTTTAAAGATTAAACAATACCAGCTCTATCAGGAAAGTAGTTTTTGTAAAGACAGGTATCAAGGCTGGAACATCTTGCTAGGGAAAAAAAGTAGCCAAGATCCTGCAATGTCAGACTTAACTATGGACTTCATGAGATGGGGCTGTAATAGCACAATTAGTGTGATAGGACCACATACAGCTTCCCGTGATCTCATGACATCACCATCCTCCCGTGGTCAATGTATGCTCCACCTGTTAATTATGTGCCACTTTTCATTGATGGGCAAAAGCTGTGAATAGCCCCCAATATCACTCGTTTTGCGGTATTGATGAATGTGCAAAATAACACTCCACTGTAATGTGTGATTACAGAATGAATGGGAAGTCCTCTTTCTCCCCTTCTGTCTCCCAACAAGAACACATAATTAAACTTCCAGGGGAGAATGTGAAGAGGACCAACAGGATGCTGTTTTAATGAACTGTTGTCTTTTCGCTGTATTTTTTAATGTTTAAGTGTTTATTTGTGTATTTTGTTGTTTATGTGTTTTTAAGTAAAGTCACATCTTCTTGTTAGAACAGCAAAAATCTCGCCCATCCAAAATCATGGAAGGAAGAGGAAAAAAATGAGAAAATTTTTCTTATAAGTGCATGCGTGGGTCAGCATGAAGTGTTAATGCTCTGTCATTAGAAAGCAGTGCGAAGACAAGTGTTACTGTAGCGTGAGCTGATATCCCATTCTTAAACCGCTAGTGGTGGTCATGCAATAATTCCATGGCAATAGTATTGTGCAATTACAGCAATGTGTGATAATTACTGTAATTATGCCACTATGTTTTCACTTTCTTCAATAGTGGAATTACAATGTTTTTAGATACTAATCTTATAAAGTCCTATGATTCAGAGCTCTGCCACTGTAGTTACATCTGACGATGCCACCCCCACCCCTTAAACTGATTAGCCTGACAGCACTCCAACCAAAGGGTTTCCAAGGCACTGGACAATGATCCCTCCAGCACCCTCCTGATTGTGGGTTGCATTTTAAACAGGCAGCTGGAGAGAACCCGTTGGGATTCTGCCATTCTCTCAATGCGACCCATGACCAGAAAAGTGCTGCAGATGTCATTTTGTAGCAGCCTGACCTGCAGTGTCTCAGTAACCCTTCATTGGGGCACCACCAGGTTGAAAGGGTAGGTTTGGGGGCTCATGATCACTCATTAACGACTGTAAACATGAATCCCAAACAGTCATGAGATTGCAAGTCCAGCTCACGATCTAGGTACTACTGAACAGGATGTCACCTGCAATTAGCAATGTGCTAAGTTTGCACAATTACAATGGAGATAACATGTGTAAGTATAATAAATCTGTATGATATGTAAATTAGCTGCCTGATTTTTGAGGGGATGGCATATGTCCGCTCTTCCCAAAGTTTTAGGTTTTGCATTATAGGGGAGATAATGCTGATAGAGTTAAAGTGCCAAGATTTTTTTGCTTAGCAGAGATAACAACATCTGCTGCCATCTCTCTCAGACTTCCTTTTCTCTTGGAGTTTAGCTGCAATCTTCACATTAGGCGAAGTGAAAAGTTTTGTGCCCATATCTAAATGCATGTGTATTGCATGTCCATCTATGTGTGCGTGGGCAGAAGAGAGAAATTGAGAGGGATCAACATAGCTGCCTGCTTGAGAGGACCTAAATACCTTAAAGGCAACAGATCCCATCTGATCTTGGAAGCTAAGCAGGGTCAGTCCTGGTTAGTACTTGGATGGCAGACTGCCAATGAACACCAGGTCCTGTAGGCTATATTTCAGAGGAAGGAACTGGCAAAACCACCTCTGAGTATCTCTTGCCTAAAAAAACCCTATGAAAATTAATGGGATCACCATAAGTCAACAGGTGGCTTGAAGGCACACACAGTTATGATGACTGTTAGGACTACCTGCACATCAGACTTTACTATGCCATCACCACTCAGTTTCTATCTCCAGTTTTTACTGGTGGTGAATGAAACCGGAAAAGATTCCTGTTTGACACCTTGGATAGCCACTGCCAATCAATGGAAACAGTAGATGGACCAATGGTCTGAACTGGTTACCAGGCAGTTTCTTGCATGTTCATATGTTTCCCAAAAAGCTTTTCTTTTCATGCCGGGAATTCCCTGTATTAATTATACCATTTTAGAGTCTAAATTTTAGACACTACTATGTTCCCCCTAGTTAGAAACACAGCAACATTCCATGCCTCGTATCAATCTCTATGTTTGATCAAGGAATATACCCAAGATAGGGTCTTTGTTAAATTTGATCTAACACCTGTAGCCCATATGTTTTTACAAAGTTAACATTGATATTCCCAATCTAAAATATATGTGTCTTGTTTTTGTTGTTGTTTGGTTTTCCACACTCCCGACCCCTTACTAACAAGGGGAAATTGGAACAGACAGTGGTGTCTGTTAAGCAATCAACATTAATTCAGAAGGAAGCAACTAGCCATCTCACTTTCCCAACACCAGGTGTTCACTAATTGTAGAACTGAATAATGGATAATAGCACATCCTAGTGTATTTATCAATCCACATATCTTTTTACAATGCAAAAGAGGTCATTTGAGATTGTATCATTTCCCCCTCCCCTCCTCCCCAAACTATTTCTATTCATTAACAAGGATCAGTCTGTAAAGGCTGTTGCTTGACAAAGAGAGAAAAGAGAGGCCACATTACCTGGAAACAATAATGGAGTGCAATATTGCATGAAATTGTAATTAGGTTTAACTAGGGCCAGGCTACAGTTGCTATAATCAGTATCACTCAAAATTCATTTCACACTTATGAAAGGATGTGAGGTGAGATTGATTTAATAGTGACCAAAGCTACCCGGTCTCCCATAAATCCACAACCTTTTGAAAGGAAGACAAAGATGCCATGTGGGGGGGGGGGAATCATTGTATTATTAGCACCGTAGTCAGCATCCTGTCTCTTTCAAGAAACAATGCATTGCCATTTTAATGAGCTGTATGGGAATAATAATGGGCTGATTATCATCTGAACTTTCAGACTTCTGTATTATCCCTTAGGTTTTGAAGAAGCTAACACCTGAAGCAAATGTTAGAAACATGTTTTTAACCTTTGAGTAAATTTCACATTTAATCAACAATGGAATATATTCAGAAAGCACCACATAACATTTTGGATGCAGTGACAAGGGCAAATCCAAATGGGCTGAAAGTTACACTAACTGTGCCTGATGGTCTACTGGTGTTCTTGCATTTAAATTCTCTGTTTACATAACATATACACACATCAGAAGTCATTGATAATCATTCCCATGGACTTGTGACATCACCAGCACTTTTTCTTTTGTGTGAAAAAAGTGACAGTTAAAATTTGTTCTGACTACAGTCACTTCTTTGCTGAGGGTGGTGGAGTTGATTTTCTGTGATCCCTTACTCTCTTTTCCCCCTCCCATATTGATGACGTTCTGGCCTCATTAGTAATGTTCAACCTACCCACATTCCCCTGACTACATTTTGGACACATTTCCTGGCTGATGTCTTGTTGCACCAAGACAGAGAGGCTGGACACCATGTTATGGGTTAAATGGCATGGCCACAACTTTAAAGCAAATGCAACAATTCCAGATCAGCTACATTCATAACTAACATCTTCCTCGGGTAGACAATGTGTAAGCAAAGCAAGGTTTAAGGGGCATGGGGCTTGATAGTTTCCAGGACAGCAAATGCTTAAGCAGGGGATCAAGCCATGGAGGTCTGGTGAACATCTGTCAGGGGTTGCCGTAGGAGCCAATCTGTAGCACTTGTGCAAATGGTCCGCTGGAGGTGAGGTCACCTGCATCTGCCTAGACCCCAGGTTCCCCCCTTCCATCAGTCTAGCCACTCCAGGGTTTCCCTCCCCCCAATAATTTGTGCCTGATGTCCCCTCTTCCCTTTCATATCTACCACAAAAGGGGGGCAGCCCAGCTTGGCACCCCCTGCCCCCACCACATGTCCTTTGAATGTATTCCTGTAGCTTATGGGTGAGGGAGTCCAAGTAGAGATCACAGCCCACTGGAGAAAGGTGTATACCATTACCTCTGTATAGGTAGGCTAAGTCAGTAGCATGCCCAGGATGTCGATAGAAACATTGCCTATCAAGGCAAGGCTATGAATGATGTCCTGATTAGCATGACGCCAAGCTGCATTGATCATGGAGTTGCTATGAATGGCCTGCCACACCCGTCTTGGTAACATCTTTGTCCACAAGATGTGAACATTTGGGAGTAGGCGTTGGATGTTAAGGAGGTCAGCTGTCACCATGCCAACAAACTGGAGAAATTGTGCTAAGATCATTGAAAAGGAATACAGAGCACACAGCACCCATGGAAAATGTACGCTTGTAAGTAGATGTACTGTACTGATAGCAAAAGTGAGAGTAAAAGTGTAGTAATGATAGTAATAATAAGAGTAAAATAAGAACAGTGATAGGTAAGTATAGCAATAACAAGAGGCATGATGATAGTATGACAATAATTATCAAATAAGAACTTAGCAAGATAGTAATCAAATAATAACATAGGAGGTTATACAAGGAAAAATATGCAGGGAATAAATAAATAGATGCCAGGAAGAAAATAAATGACAAAGCAAAAACAACAGTAATAATGGTTATAATGATAGAATGTGCAGGAAGTAACAACAACAACAACAATCAGGAGTGAGAGGCAGATAGGGGGCAACCGAGTGATTGCTGCCCAGAGGGAAGAGAGAGAGAATGTGGAGGGCGCTGCCATGGTGAGCACCACATGAGGGAAGATTGGGGGGCAGTGGAGAGTGTCGCCATGCAGGGCACTGCATGGAGGGAGAAAGGGGTGGTAGAAGGCACCAGCAACGGCCATCGTGATGGGAAAGAAGTGGGTTGGTGGGGAAAAAAGCTATGCGACATGTGGGTCAGCAAGTGAATTGGGAAGGGCACCATGTGGCTGATGAGTTGGTGGAGATGGCTCAGGGGTGGGGTGGGGTTCTGCTGTGTTGCATGAAGGAACTGTCAGAGGTCAATAGACAATGAGGTGATTTTGCAGAAAAAGAGTGGGCAACATCAACAGTGGTACACCAACACAGCAGGCTCATCACTAATGATTATTCACACCCCTAACTAACATTTTGTGTGAACTGAAACTTGAAATTGAAACTAATCCCACAATACAAACTGTTACCATAGCTAAATTTATTTTATCCTCTCCCCCTGTCCAGTGGTGTAGTGGAACCACAGCTTGCAGGATCAAAGCATGAGGAGTTTTTTTATTAGCAGGGACAAGGCAGAGCTTGGAAATTTACATTTAAAAAGAATTTAGTTGTAGTGCCAATGTCCCCAAAGCAGTTAGTTACTATTATTGTTACATTAAAAAAACACAACTCTTTGCTGTCCCATTTCTTGAAAGTATCCAAAATAGTTACTTGAATTTACTGTTTAAAAAAGTCTGAATGCAATGAGCTGCTCATCCCATCCATTTTGTCACCATTTCAGCATGCATGACAGAGCACATGAACTGTGTGATACTCTCCCACCATGCAGTGAAGTCACACCTCTCTAACTATATAAGCAATTAAAAAGTTTCAATTACACAGCAAAAGAAGTGATATTATCTGTCCTTCATCTATAGTAATAATATACAGTTGTCCCTTCTCATTTGCAAGGGTTAGAGGCAGAGCACCACCGTGAAAGTTAAAAAACCACAAATAAAAAATGTATCATTGAGGGGGGTATGACAATGCCAGTATCCCAATTCTCCTCCTGCCAGCTTCATGTGCAAAGTGGCTGTCAGACACCATAAGAACCCATTTTCCTCTCCAAAAGGTCTCTCTCTCACACACACACCCTGCATGCACGGCCTGGTGGACCCATGTGACCCTCCAACACACACACACACACTTTCCCCTCCCCCTCCCTGAGCGAAGAGCCGAGGCCAGGTAGGAGGCAAAGCAGTGTGGCTCCCACAGTTCCTGGGAGAGGTAGGCCAGCAAAAGCCACAGTGGGGCAGGAGAGCCCCCCGGGGCCATTGCCGTGTGCCCCCGCTGGTCTTCCTGGTGAATGGATGGTGGGGTGGCTGGTGCTGCTGCTGCCGCCGCAGTCCCAAGGAGGGGGAGGCCTGAAAAAGCCCCATTGAGGACAGGAGAGCCCCATCACCATGTGCCATCGCCTGCCTGCCCGCCCAGTGAGTGGATGGTGGGACAGCTGGTGATGGTGGTGGTGCTGCTGCCGCAGTCCCAGGGAAGGGGAGGCCAGTCAAAGGAGAGTCAATTGTGATGGCATGTAAGGGCCTCACTCACTTCTTCGGGCTTTGCCACCAGGCTCTTACCTCTCACCTCCTGAGGAGCTAGAGGCAGCTAGTACTATGGAGATGCAGAAAAAAGGAGGGAAGGAGGAGGAGACGAAGGGAGGCCGCCACCATGAGGAAGCTATACTGCCTGCTGCCCTTTGCCACCTTCGTGGTGCATTCGCTGGCACTGAGGGGACTGGCTGCCCCTTTGCGGTGCCTTCTACCTCCTGGGCTTGGCGCCTGTCACCTTCTGTGAGCCCTCCGAGTAGCCCCAGCCTCAGCAGCAGCAGCAGGAGCAGGAGAAGAGAACTGGGTGCAATGTGGGTGAGGGTGAGGGCAAGTGGAGAGTGGGGCGACTGGTGGTGGTGGTGGTGCTGCTGCTGCAATCCTTGGGAGGGTGGCCAAAGCCACAGCAGGGGCAGGAGAGCCCCGCTGCCATCAACACACTGTCACATGCCCCTGCCTGCCCTCCTCCTCCTCCTCCTCCTCCTCCTCCTCCTCCTCCAACACACACACACACTCTTCCCCCCTCCCCCGGTGAAGAGCTGAGGCCAGGTGGGAGGCAGTGCCACACCACTGCATGCCCCACTTGCCTGCCCTCCTCCTTCAAAACACACACACACACTTCCCCTCCCCCTCCCCAGGCAATGAGCCAAGGCTGGGAGCAACTCCCATAGTCCCAGGGAGGGGGAGGCCAGCCATCGCCGCACTGTCGCATGCACGCACGCACCCACCTGCCCGCCCTCCTCCTCCAACACACACACACACACTTTCCCCTCCACCTCCCTGGGCGAAGAGCTGAGGCCAGGTGGGAGGCAGGGCTGAGCAGCTCCTACAGTCCCGGGGAGGAGGAGGCTGGCCAAAGCCAGAGTGGGGGCAGGAGACCCCTGCTGCCATTTGCTGCACCACCGTGCGCCCCCGCCTCTGAGTGCTGCAGGCCTGGGGAGCAGGAGTCTGGCCAATGCCAACTCCGCGAATACACAAAACCACGAAAGGGAAAGCCGCGAAAAGGAAGGGATGACTGTAATGTAGTTACTTGATACTGGAAAAGGAAGAATTTAGTTGTAACTAGTTACTTGTAAACTCTGACAATGAAATCATCTGCCTCCACCACATCTTCAGACTTCCTTGTTCCATATGAGTTTAGTATCAAATCTCACAGTAGTTTGGTAAACAGTGGGAGTTGATCTTTCCCAATAATAGTATACATTGGGAATTATTCCTGTTGTCATGTAAAGGATTTGAGGGGCGAGATCTTGGTCTTGAATAGAAAATTTACAACCCATTTGCTTTACAAAAGACTGGCTCCTGGTGGAGATGAGAACAGCTAGAGCTGGTTTGCTTATATGCATAAATACACCTGCCTTCATTTTTAGACTCTCTTTGGCAGCAAGGCTGTAGGACTGGCACGAGGGATCCCTGTACTATTACATCACTTTTCTCCCCCCCCCCACTCCTTTTAATACTGGACCACCATGCTCAGAAATATTTTAAAAAGCAAATCATTATACAACTCATTACAAAGTCCAAAAAAGCAAGTAATTGCCATAAATGTTCATCACAATACCTGTTAAGTTACGCATTGCTGTTTTATCACTTATAAAAAGCACCTTAGACTTGATGAACAACATTTGAAAAATTCCACTCAGTGCCTCTAAAAATGCCCTTTACTAATATCTAGAAACTGTTGCTGAAATTGCCAATAATAAAGTGGTATTTACTAGAACAGTACAGTTGTAGTCATGGTATCTTTATTTTTATACTTTTCAAAACTATTATGCATTGATCAGTCTTAGTGGATTCCTGGAAGAGAAGGCTGCACTTCCTTCAGGCTGAATGTCACCACTAAAAACATGGCAAATTTGGGGTCCAAATTTGGGGTTTTTAAGGCCCCTCACTCTAGGATTCACAGGAAGGAAGATTGAGATGAGGTTCAGGACACTTTATTCAGGGGAGAACTTTCAGTACCATCTCCCATGTTGCATCAAATGGAGCATGTGGCCTCACTGCTGTTGTCTGATTCAGAGGATAAGATTCCAGCAGCTCCAGCAGCTTTTGGTCCTCTAGAGTCCCTAAAGCTGAGAAACATTGACCTAGACCTCACAGAAACCAAAGAATCAGACAAGGACCCTTAAAGGAACACAGCTGGCTCTTTCAAGGATGTGGAGGCTAATATAAAAGGGATTTTGATTACCTTTATCAATCTTAGACAAACAAGGTTTTTTAAAAATATCTTGATTTATCTTTGCATGACTGATTCATTTTGAGCCTGAAGCTGTAACATAGCTCTACTGATCCTTGTATCTCCAAGATGTTTTGGACGATAGCACCCACCATCCCCTGGTAGCATGGTAAATGCTGAAGAATGGTGCTGTAGCCCAAAACATCTGGAGAAAACATTTGTAAGAACATTGGTTCTATGAGAAGATACAACACTAGCCGTGCCTATGATTGGAGATATGCACTACAGTCCTACAGATGTCTATTCTGAAGTAAGTCCAATTGAACTGAATAGAATTTACTCTCATATATGTTTGCGATGTTTGTATTCTTGTGCGATGTTTGTATTCTTGTCTACAGACGTGGAGAACTTCACATGCATCAAGTGCAAGCTGGTAGCCCTCTTGGAGGAGAAAGTACAGCAGCTGGAGACACGGGTAGCTACACTTCAACAGATTCGTGAGCAAGAGGTTTTCCTGGACAGAACAGAACGAACAGTCTTGGATGGGGACCGCACAGAGGAAGTGGCTGTGGAGGAGAGGGTCACTTCACAGACACAGGAAGTAGACAGCTGGAGGAATGTCACACACAGAACAAGAAAATCCAGGGATTCTTCCAGCAGCTTGCAGCTACAGAATCGATTCGAAGCCCTTTCCCTTATCAAGGACAACGAGGAAGAACAGCATGGACAGACTTCAGGGGTAGAGCAGGGGACCTTGAGAGGACCACCGCAAGGAAAAGCAGCTGCGAAGCCTCAGCGGAGGTGTGTGGTGGTGGGGGGGGACTCCTTGCTGCGGGGTACAGAAGCAGTGGTATGTGGGCCTGACAAGATGACTCGGGAGGTGTGTTGTCTCCCTGGGGCAAAGATCTGTGATGTGACCGAGAGGCTGACAAGACTCATCAAGCCTACGGATCATTACCCCTTCCTTTTTGTCCATGTGGGAACCAATGATACTGCAAGGCACAGCTTTCCCAAGATCAGAAGAGATTATGAGGCCCTGGGGAGGAAGCTGAAAGAAATGGACGCACAGGTGGTCATCTCGTCTCTTCTGCCAGTTGAAGGGCATGGTCCAAGAAGGGAGAGGAAAATAGCCGACGTAAACAACTGGCTCTGTAAATGGTGTCGCCGAGAACAAATTGGATTCTTGGATCATGGACTGCGCTTCCATGCGGGGGGACTTCTGGCAAGAGATGGGGTGCATCTTACAACAGTTGGAAGAAACATTTTTGCCAACAGTCTCAAGAATTTGATCAGGAGGGCTTTAAACTGAGTCAAATGGGGGAGGAAGACAGTATTCTGGAAGGCAAAAGGGCTGGAGAAAAGAGTCAAACTGTCATAGAGGGAACAAGGCAAACAGTGCAAGGACCCAACAGTGGGAGGCAAAAAAACTTGCACAGGGAGCAAGTAAAGGGAACACATGGTCTCAGATGTCTCTACACTAATGCACAGAGCATGGGAAATAAGCAAGATGAACTTGAACTCCTTGCACTACAAAACAAATATGATATAATAGGCATTACTGAAACCTGGTGGGACGAGTCTCCTGATTGGAATGTAGGAATAGAGGGGTATAACCTTTATAGGAGAAACAGGCCAAACAGGAAAGGAGGAGGAATAGCATTATATGTCAGGGATATTTACACCAGTGAAGTGATCCATGACATCAATACTGGAAGCCAGATGGAGAGCATCTGGATAAAAATTAAAGGGGAGGGAAACAACAGGGATGTTACTGTGGGACTCTACTACAGACCCCCAAATCAAACGGAGGAATTGGATGTTGCCTTTCTAGAACAGATGAACATACATGCAGAAAGGAGAGATGTAGTAGTGATGGGTAACTTCAACTATCCTGATATTTGCTGGCAATCTAACTCAGCCAAAACTACAAGGTCTAGCAAATTCCTTACATGCCTGGAAGACAATTTCATGGTCCAAAAGGTGGAAGAGGCAACAAGGGGGTCAGCTATTTTAGATCTGATCCCAACCAACAGAGATGACCTGGTTAATGGGGTGCAAGTGGTGGGATCCTTAGGTGAGAGTGATCACGTTCTCCTGGAGTTTGTTATACAATGGAAAGGAGAAGCCAGGCATAGTCAGACATGCATTCTTGACTTTAGGAGAGCTGATTTCAATAAACTCAGGGAAATACTGGGGATGATCCCATGGTCAGGAATACTAAAAGAGAAGAGACCTCAAGACGGATGGGACTTTCTCAAAAGGGAGATACTGAAGGCACAATTTCAAATAGTACCATTGAGGAAGAAAAATGGGAGGTGTCTCAAGAAACCAGGATGGATGACTAAAGAACTTTCAATGGAGCTAAGTTTTAAACGGAACATGTATAGGAAATGGAAAAGGGGGGAAATCACCAAAGAAGAATTCAAACAGATAGCGAACACGTGTAGGAGTAAAGTCAGAAAAGCTAAAGCGCAGAATGAGCTCAGACTTGCTAGGGAGGTTAAGACCAATAAAAAGGGTTTTTTTGGGTATGTCCGCAGCAAAAGGAGGAAGAAGGAAATGATAGGGCCGCTACGTGGAGAAGATGGCAAAATGCTAACAGGGGACAGAGAAAAGGCAGAATTACTCAACACCTTCTTTGCCTCAGTGTTTTCAGAAAAGGAAAAGGAGGATCAACCTGAGGAGAATGGAACAGAGGACACAATAGGGGAAATCCAGCTCAAAATAAGTAAAGAGGTAGTACAGGAATACCTTCTTAATCTAAATGAATTTAAATCTCCAGGACCAGATGAACTACATCCAAGAGTATTAAAAGACCTGGGAAATATAATCTCAGAGCCATTGGCAATAATATTTGAGAACTCCTGGAGAACAGGAGAAGTCCCAGCAGACTGGAGGAGGGCAAACGTTGTTCCCATCTTCAAAAAGGGGAAAAAAGAGGATCCCAACAATTATCGTCCAGTTAGTCTGACATCAATACCAGGGAAGATTCTAGAGCAGATCATTAAACAGAGAGTCTGTGAACATTTAGAAGGCAATGCCATAATCACAAAAAGTCAACATGGGTTTCAGAGAAACAAGTCATGCCAGACTAATCTGATCTCTTTTTTTGATAAAGTTACCAGCTTGGTAGATGAAGGGAATGCTGTGGACATTGCATACCTTGATTTCAGTAAGGCCTTTGACAAGGTTCCCCATGACATTCTTGCAAACAAGCTTGTAAAATGTGGGCTAGACAAGTTAACTGTTCAATGGATTTGTAATTGGTTGACCGGCCGAACCCAAAGGGTGCTCAGCAGTGGCTCCTCTTCATCTTGGAAAGATGTGACCAGTGGGGTGCCATAGGGTTCTGTCCTGGGCCCAGTGCTATTCAACATCTTTATCAATGACTTAGATGAGGGAATTAGGGGCATACTTATCAAATTTGCAGATGACACCAAATTGGGAGGAGTAGCTAATACCCTAGAGGACAGGATCAAAATTCAGAATGACCTGGATAGACTGGAGAGCTGGGCCAAAGCTAACAAAATGAAATTCAATACGGAGAAATGTAAAGTACTGCATTTAGGGCGGAAAAATGAAATGCATAAATATAGGATGGGAGAGACCTGGCTGAATGAGACTACGTGCGAAAGGGATCTAGGAGTCCTAGTAGACCACAAGTTGAACATGAGCCAACAGTGTGATGCGGCAGCTAAAAAGGCCAATGTGATTTTGGGCTGTATCAATAGAAGTATAGTGTCTAGATCAAGGGAAGTAATAGTGCCACTCTATTCTGCCTTGGTCAGACCTCACTTAGAATACTGTGTCCAGTTCTGGGCACCACAATTCAGAAAGGATAATGACAAATTGGAGCGTGTCCAGAGAAGGGCAACTAAAATGGTGAAAGGTCTGGAAACAATGCCTTATGAGGAGAGACTTAGGGAGCTGGGTATGTTTAGCCTGGAAAAAAGACGGTTTAGAGGCGATATGATAGCCCTGTTTAAGTATTTGAAGGGATGTCACGCTGAGGATGGAGCAGGCTTGTTTTCTGCTGCTCCAGAGACTGGAACACGGAGCAATGGGTGCAAGCTCCAGGAACAGAGATTCCACCTCAACATGAGGAGGAACTTTTTGACAGTAAGAGCTGTTCGGCAGTGGAACACACTCCCTCGGAGCGTGGTGGGGTCTCCTTCCTTGGAGGTCTTTAAACAGAGGCTGGATGGCCATCTGTCGGGGCTGCTTTGATCAAGATTTCCTGCGTGGCAGGGGGGTTGGACTGGATGGCCCTCGTGGTCTCTTCCAACTCTGCAATTCTATGATTCTATGATTTTATTTCATTTAACACATTTGTATGCCACACCATAATGATATTCTTTGAGTAGCTTACAGTATTAAAATATTACACAGCTCTCAAGTTTATTTAAATTATTGTTCTAATGACTTCCTGTCTTGGTTTGTTAGTTGTTGATATATGTTCATGCTGAAATTAAATATATATTGTCTAATACTGACATAGTTTAAAAGCAGATGTTGAAGACATTGAAATAGTTAAAGACTTTCTATATCTTTACTCAGTAATAAATCAAAATGGAGAATGTATTCAAGAAATCAGAAGAAGACTAAGGAGATTTTCACACGGGCTATATATCCCATGGCAGGAACAGAACAGGGTCGGGAAAGGTTTTCCCTTTCGGATGACGTTGACCCCGTTCTGTCCTGCATCCATCCTACTCCCGTGACTGTTCCAGAACAATGTAATCACGATTTTTCATCGTGAATAGACCTCCCGTTCCGTCGCTATAATGCAATCACAGGTGTGCGAACAGGAGCCCCGTTCCTGTTCCAAAATGACAGCCATGGAGGGGAGGTCCGTTCCGAGTACTTCCTGGTATGATCTGGACATCCAGGTAAGTGACACCCTTTATTTTACCCTCCCTGTTTTGATTATGTGATTTAAAGAGTGTTTTTGTGCTTGGTGAACTGATTTTATGTTTGGGGGAGTTTTATTTTTTAAATTACTGTCCGGCGTTATCACGTGATAACGTGATAACGTTTCAGACGGCCGGTCGTAAAAGCAGCGTTACGACAGCTGCATTTACAGCCGGCCAGCAAGGGGAGGGGGAGCCCGTTCCTGCTGCGGAATTAAGGTGAGTGTGTGAAAGATTTATGTTATTCCGTGGCAGGAACGGGAGAGGAGGTAGCGGGGCAGTAACGGGGCATTTTGGCCCCGTGTGAAAATCTCCTAAGACTTGGAAGTGCAGTTACAAAAGAACTGGATAAGATCCTCAAATGCAAAGATTTACCATTAAGTATCAAAGTCAGACAATATCTCTAGCCAAAAAGAAAGAAAAACCCTACTGGATGACAGATGAAACTCTTCAAGCAGTTAAGTCAGGTAAGAAGTAAAAGGAAAAGGGGACATAAATACGGTCAGAACCATGAATGACTTGTACATAGGGACAAAGAGAACTACTATAACAATCGATGCAGAGAAAAAGAAGACCACAGTAAAAAAGTAGAAGACCCAACAATTCAAAGGGAAACTTAAACCCAGACTGGAGATGCTCTATGACCAGCAGGGGAACACACTGCATGATCAAAAAGAAATAAAAACCCAATGGAAACAATGCACAGAACTATTTAAAAGAGATGAAAGGATGACAGATTTATTCAAGAAAGAACAATTTGAAGCTGCACCAACAATTTTAGAAAATGAAGTGCACTCAAAGCATTTGGGAGAAATAAATCTCCAGGAACAGATGGCATAGCAATAGGGCTACTTCAAGCAACCGAGACAGAATCCACTGAAATTTTAACTGAAATCTGTCAACAAATATGGAAAACAAAAGAATGGCTCACAGATTGGAAACACTCAATATATATTCCAGTCCCCAAGAAAGGAGACATGCAGTAACCACTGGAGCATTGCATTAAACTCCCATGCAAGCACATTGATGTTCAAAATTCTACAACGAAGAGTTTTACCATATATGGAGTGGGAAATCATAGAATCATAGAGTTGCAAGAGACCACAGGGGCCATCTAGTCCAACCCCCTGCCATGCAGGAATACTCAATCAAAGCATTCCTGACAGATGGCCATCCAGCCTCTGTTTAAAAACCTCCAAAGAAGGAAACCCCACCACACTACGAGGAAGTGTATTCCACTTCCAAATAGCTCTTACTGTCAGGAAGTTCTTCCTAATGTTTAGGTATAATCTCTTTTCCTGTAGTTTGAACCCATTGCTCTGTGTCCTAGTCTCTGGAGCAGCAGAAAACAAGCTTGCTCCACCCACCCTCAATGTGACATCCCTTCAAATATTTAAACATGGCTATCATGTCCCATCTTAACCTTTTCTTCTCCTAGCTAAACATACCCAGCTCCCTAAGCTGCTCCCCATAGAGCACAGCTTCCAGACCTCCCACCATTTTGGTCACCCTCCTCTGGACATGTCAACATCCTTCTTGAATTGTGGTGCCAAGAGCTGGACACAGTATTCCAGGTGAAGTCTGACCAAAGCAGAATACAGTGGCACTATTACTTTCCTTGATCTAGATACTATACTCCTATTGAAGCAGCGTAGAATCGCATTGGATTTTTTAGCTGCTGCATCACACTGCTGACTCATGTTCAGCTTGTGGTCCACTAAGACTCCTAGATCCCTTTCGCAAGCCAGGTATCACCCATCCTATATCTGTGCATTTCATTATTACTGCCTAAGTGTAGTATCCTACATTTTTCCCTGTTGAAATTCATTTTCTTAGTTTTGGCCCAGCTTTCTAATCTGTTAAGGTCATTTTGGATTCTGATCCTGTCCTCCGGGGTATTAGCTACCCCTCCTAATTTGGTGTCACCTGCAAACAAGCATGACCTCTATTGCCTCATCCAAGTAATTGATAAAGATGTTGAATAGCAATAGTAATTGATAAAGATGTTGAAATGCCAAATGTCCAAACTGGGTTCAGAAGAGGAAGATACATGAGGGATCATATTGCAAACATATATTGGATAATGGTGTGTACTAAAGAATTTAAGAAGAAAATCACCCTGTGCTTTATAGATTTATGATTGTGTAGATCATGGCTAACTATGGATCACTCTTAAAGAAATGAGCATATCACAACATTTGATTATCCTAATGTGTAACCTGTACTCAGGACAAGAGGCCACTGTTAGGACAGAATATGAGAAACAGTAGTTTCCAGTTGGCAAGGGGGTCAGGCAAGGCTGCAGTTTATTACCGAATCTGTTTAACCTGTATGCTGAACATATCATATGCAAAGCTGGATTAAATTCTGAGCAAGAAGGTGAGAAAATTGGAGGAAGGACATCAACAATTTAAAATTTGCAGACAACACAATAGTACTGTACTAGAAAAAAGAGCAAAGACTAGGTGCTCACCTACACCAGTGCTGTAATCCAGGGAAAGTCCAGAGCATTAGGTACCAGAGTGCCCCAGATTAACACAATGCTGGCTACACATACTGTGTAGATCCATTCTGGATCTGTGCCATAGTCCAGGTAAGCTGATAGGCCAACACTGCATTGGCCCCGCTGGCATGTCCCCCTCAGTGCCCCCCCTCACCCACTGGCAAGTAGCTCTCTGCAGAACCTGTCCATCGCTGTTGCTGCTGCTGAGGTCAGAACAGGGCACCGCACAAAGTGATCAACAAGGAAGTGGTCACTCTAGCTTTTCCTTGTTGATCACATGGAGCCCCACTGTCACCTCACCAGCAGTGACAATAATGGCCAGGGTCTGCAGAGAGCTGCTTGGCCTGCAGGCAAGGCAGCGATGATGGTGGTGATGGCATCGAGGGAGATGGACCAGTGGGGCTGATGCGGTGGGTGTGTAGATGTGTGGACAGCTGGGTCACTCCTGATCCAGCTGCCCACATGCCCAAAACACAGGGGGCCACTCTGGAGTTTCATGGAAAGCAACTTGCAGTTTCTGTTAAACTGGATTAATGGCTAAAAGGAGCAGATTTGCTCTGTGCATCACGTGTACAAACAGCACTGGATTTGGGGTGAGTACACATTTTTATCTTTGGTGTAGACAAGCCATTGGAACTGAAGAAAGTCAAGGAAGAAAGTGCAAAGACAGGTTTACAGTTGAACATTAAGAAAACAAAAATAATAACTACATATGATTTACTATGTAATAACATTACACAAATGATGTTAAAATAGACAATGATGACATTGGTTAATGGCTCTGTCATTAACCAAAATGGGGACTGTAGCCAAGAAATCAGAAGAAGAAGGCTAGATATAGGAAGGGCAGCTATGAAGGAACTAGACAAGATCCTGAAGTGTCAAGATATAATAAATACTAAAGTTAGGATTGACCATGCCATTGCAATTCCAATTTCTATATATGGTTGTGAAAGCTGGGCAGTGAGGAAATCTGATAAGAAGAAAATCAACTCATTTGAAATGTGGTGCTGGAGGAGAGTTCTGTGGATGCCCAGGACTGCAAAAAATAGAAATAAATGGTGTGAAGAGGACCCCCGAACCAGGCAAATGTTGTGACTATTTCATAAAAAACAGGAACTTTCAGATTCAATCACTCCTTTCTATATTCTTAATTCCCACTCACTCTATAATCCATTCAGCCTTAACACTCTTTCAAGCACAGACCATACTTCATATAGACATTTCTTAACTTCACTCAAAAGCTCACAAATCCCAAACTGACTCAAACTCAGTCTTCAACTTAAAACTCTCAACTGCCAAACTCCTTTTTCTCAACTGTCATACACACCTTTTAAAGCTCTAGGAAAACCCCTCCCATCACAGTTTCCTGTGCTGGGATTTGCTCCCTTGTGCTTTCTTCCCATTTGCTCATCACAAATGGGTCCTAGAGCATATGAAGCCTGAACTCTCCCTAGAAACCAAGATGAGGAAACTGAGACTGTCATACTTTGGATATACTGTATCATGAGAAGACAGGACTACCTAGAAAAGATGATAATGCTTGGTAAGGTAGAAGGCAGTAGGAAAAGAGGAAGACCTCATTCCAGATGGATGGACTCAATCAAGGAAGCCATGGCCCTGAGTCTGAAAGACCTGAGCAGGGCTGTTGATGATAGCGTGACTTGGAGGTCTCACATTCATAGGGTTGCCATAAGTCAAAATCAATTTAATGACAGTTAACAACAACAAACCAAAGTCAGAATCATTCATGCCATAATACTTCCAATTTGTATGTATGTTTGTGAAAGTTGGAAGTGGAGAAGGCTGTTATGAAGAAAATCAACTCATTGGAAAGGTGCTGCTGCAGGAGAGTTCTTTGGAGACCATTGACTACCCAAAAGACAAATAAAGCCTGAACTCTCACTAGAAGCTAAAATAACTAAATTGTATTTTGGCCATATCATGAGATGAAAATCACTCATTGGTAAAGATCATAGTGCTTGGTAAAGTAAAAGACAGGAAAAAGAGGAAGGCCACATTCCTGGTGGATAGACTCAATATAGAAGCCATAGTTCTGACCTTGCAAGTCATGAGCAGAGCTTTTGATGACTAGGAGTCTTGGAGGTCTCTCATTCATAGGGTTGTCATGAGTTGAAATTGACTTGACAGCAGTTAACAACAAGGCTTCAGAATGATGTCCCTAGAGAGGCTCGCTTACCTCAAAATGTCCCATTCCTGTCCACTTTAGCTCATTCACTCCAAGTACTGCAATGTTTATACATTCCATTTCTTGTTTCAAAATGACTAGCTTCCCCAGATTTGTGCATCTTACATTCTATGTTCCCATAATATGTGTTGTGCAGCTTTGAACTTCCCGTTCACCTCTGAGTCTGTCAATAGTTGAACATCCTTTTGACCTGAGTCCAGTTGCATCGTTACCCATAGCACTAATTGTACTTGTCCTGCAGCTACCCTATTGTAAGTCAGCCTGGAGTTTGGTTTACACAGGACTTCATCTGAATCTCACAGCCCATACTTTATCAGACCCATCACATGGCCTTAATGCAAAGTGAAGAATAACTAGGATCAGTGCCTTTTGAATTTCAAATATTTTCACTTGCATGTTTAAGGAGTGATATGAAAATTACATGTGACTTTCAAGAAATGAGGGATCTGTAATGACAGTCATTATTTCTTGATTTTCAAATGTACATACAATAAACAAGACTGTTATCTCTAATATTCAGAAACAATGTATCTGGAAGCCTTTTAAAACACTGTTAAGACTACACACACTCTAAAGTTGCATTTAAAAGGGGCGTGGGGGGCAAGTTCTTTATTTTTGTTCTGTACTTCAAGAGGTTAAAACTGATAGATAGTCTTCTGTATTCAACTTTGAAGATGAATGAATACCCTACCCCACTATTAGCTGTAAATGGAGTGTTTCCACCTAATTCATTTCTAATTATGGCTCGTCCTAGAAGAATAGCATTGTGTTGCATTTTACCTTTCTGCATCTCTTAGCAATAACACGTTTTGGTAATTTAAGAGAGACTGGCTTATCTTGCATTTGGATTGTACCTTTGTCCTAGGAAAGTGGAATTCTTATTATGCCTCTATGCCAAATTATGCTGTAGGTACGGTAAAAGAGGCAAAGTATGTTTTAATTGTAGGAGACGGGGTAGCCACAACACACAGCATTCATGCTAATTGCTTCTTCCCCCCCACTCCTCTTTCAGCATTGCAAGATTGCTTGTAATGGGGAATACTGTCAACCGTTTCAAGCATTCTGTATATAGGCAATAATTGTATAGTTTGGGTTCAGATCAAGGCAATGTTTCCACTGCAGAGAATTAGCATTTCTTCCAGCATTCAAATTACAATATTTTGTTTCTGAGAAATTGTTCTTTGCTCCCACAGCTGAATGCCCATTGCTGTTGTGGGTGTTGCATGGGATCTGTTTGGATGACATGGATATTGAATGGGTAGTGCCTATGACATTACTGAGGAAGAACAACATGACTTTCCTCTCCCTTGATTACGCCATTTTAGAATGCTGCTTGAATGTTTAAAAAGAATAATAGACAGAGACTTAACATTCCATCATACTACACAAGCGGAAGAATGATGATATAACCAAAAGATTTTTTTTTTTTAAGAGATGATCCCCCGCTTCACACACGTCTTGCTATTTCATGGAAACTCTGGGAAACTTACCCAAACATTGTTCTCCACTCAAAACACCCCTAAAGGTATGATATTAGGTATAAATATTACCCCAAATCATAGCCAAATTGTGCACAGCCTCTCATACCTCATCACTCTGCCAGTCTGCTGTGTGACCCTCTGCATCAAGGCTGAGTATTCTTTGCTGCACTAATTTTTGCTCTTCAGACAGGTAATTATAGCCCCTCATCTCCTGAATCTATTCCTCTATCCCCATACTTCTTCCTAATTCTTCACTAGCCTCGTGTGACTGCTTGAGGCATGAGTGCATGTGTGAATGGTCCCATGATTATTTTCCAATAAAAACCGTTTTTATTTTACTTTTTGGCTTAGAGTCTCTTCAGTTAGTACTGGTATACACTGGTTCAAATGTCCCACCTGACCTGTCACAGCCTAATTTGAGGTAATTAAAATCTCCCAATCTAATATGATTTGAGTGACATGAGTCGGTCCCACGGACTCCACGCAATTTGGGTAACACTCCTGCCACTCATACATATTGGCTAGTTTGGGCCTTGGACTAACAGAGAAAAGTCTCAGATTTGATAGTGTTTTCCTCTTAGTGAGATACTGCAGTCTGTATGTGTATGGATATCTCTGTTTTGTTTGTCAGTAGTAAAGGCGGTTCCGTTAAAAGACCAAAAAACACCCTCTCCCTCTTTTGAAGGCATGATTATGAACTTCATTATGGGAGAAGGCAATTGTGAGGGTCTTTGCTGGCTTCTCTCATGAGCCCCCCCCCCCGGCTGACGACTCAGAGGAGAACAAGGAGGATGCAGAGAACACGCAAGGGAAAGGCAGAGGGGGGGAAGTATAGCTGAGTCTGAAGAAGCAGAAAGAGACAACCTGGCTCAGCCTGAAGATACTGCTTTGGCTTCCCCTGAGAAGGCAGCCAAAGCAGAAAAAGAACACATACCTCACTTGGAAGAATGAACAGCCGGTCAGCCAGTGATGATTGATCTAGATGCCATGCCACCTCCCTTCTCTGAATGTAGGAGGGAGAAGTGCCACACCCAATGCTGTCATTTAAATACCAAACGCTGACCTGCTTCCTCGTTAATTAGCTCCACCTGACCCTGAAACTCTAGCTATAAATTCAACCGCAGTTTCCCTTAGAATCTCAGAGATGATAACTGTTTATCTCAAGCTGTTGCATTCCTCTCGTGTTCTTGCTTTGCCTTGGCTTCAGGTGGACTTCTGGACTGCTGCATTAACTCCTTGCTGATCACGGACTTGGACCTCAGACCTGATAATACTGAACTCTGGACTGGCTATTGGCTTCCCTGGCATCTGGCATGGACACCTGGTAATTGAACTCTGGACTGCCTTTTGACTACTCTTGCATCTTGTATGGACTATTGGTGACTGACTTCTGGACAGGCTCTTGACATCTCTTGCTTCTTTTGTGGACAATTGGCAACAGGCTAGAACTACACCCCTTACCCTATTGTTCCTGCATTCCTCCCCTGTTGCTCCTCAGGCACTTGCTACTGTGAGTTCAGGACAGTTTCCTTCCAGTGGGGTGCCAATCACACAAGAAAGATCTGAGTCATGATATTGAGGACACTGTGGTAATATACCTCTGAGAAACATGGGAAATCACCAATGGAAATCAGCTCCCATACCACTACTGCTAAGTGGAAATATGGCAATGCTTCAATATATTACTTTTTCAAACTATAGCTCCCAGAAAGACTCAACCAGCATGCCAGCCAAGAACCTGGCTAGCTGACTCTGGGAGATGTAGTCCATAAAGAGAACTTTTCCATGCTCTGAAAGAGGATCTTGGAATTCAACATGTAATCATAGCAAATCATGCAGTCCTTCCCACTCCTATAAGCAAATTACTAGGAAAAAAGGTACTGAGCAGGTGAGACAACCCTTACAATCTTCCTCTTCTTCCATAGTTGTTTCTAATCTATAAAAGTGCAGGTTGACAACATTAAAAAGTTGCTCCTTTGTGACAGTGTGTGGACACGCAGGCACTAAATGTGTGTTCCTTATATGTACTGACTGGGAAAAAAGGGAGAGAAGACAGCAATAGTTCCTGAACTTTGGATCACCAACTCTGGGCTCCTCCAGAAAGCCTCTGGATTTGGTGGGAGTTGTAGCTGTACTTACCAGTTTTTGTTTTTTTTTATTAATTTTTAAAAATAAGTTTTCCATACGATGTCCACTTCATAGCTCCATAATTTCGCATATCTTACAATTTATACACTGCTTATATGTGGACATTTCAATAAAACAATCAGCTTCCTCCGTACCATAGCTCATTGAGAGTCCTCTATCGTTGTTCTTTCTCTTATCTTCCCTTAATATCTTCCCAATTTAGCTCATCCTACTGTTTCTTTATCAGAATTGTTACTATCCCTTTCATCTTCCATCCCTCGTTGCCTCCTATAGCCTTCTATAGGATCTTTTGTTTAATTCTGTTGTGCTTATCTTTTGTTTTAATTCTGCAGTTACTAGCTCATATTATATTCCACCTTTTTTTACAGTAACTCATCAAAGGAGCCCACTCCCTTTCTAATTCCTCCTTTGGTTTTTTATTCAATATGTGGGTTAGTGTATCACTATCTCTCATATCTAACACTCTTTCTAGCCAAGCGTCAATTTGTGGCATTTCTCTATTTTTCCATTTAACCGCTGCATTAATACGTGCCGCTGTAGTGAGGTATAGTATTAGCCTCCAGTGTTTCCTCTCTTGTTCTTTTTCGAGTATCGTCGTAATGTTTAAGAGGTACAACTTCGGATTTAACTCGAATTGTATATTTAGGATTTTTTGTATTATCTCATGTACTTTTTTCCAATATTTTTTCATAATTGGACAGTGCCAAAAAATATGCATCAGTGTACCAGTAGCCTTGCCACATTTCCAGCATGTTTTATCTTTAGTACCAAATACTTTATTCATCTTCACTGGCGTTAGGTACCATCGATTGCTAACTTTAAGGTAATTTTCTTTTAATGCCTGGCATGCTGTAAACTTCTTTGTTTGTTTCCAGGCCATCTCCCACTCCTCCATCGTTATCACATCTCCCACATCTCTTGCCCATTTCACCATAGCTTCTCTAACTGTCTCTGTTTCCAGTTGCCTTGATAAAAATAAGTTATAATATTTAGTTATTTTTTTTCTTTCTTCACCCCATATTATCTTATCAATTTCCGTCTGTTGTTCCAAGATGCCTGGGTTTATTCTGTCTTGTTTGAATCTATTATTGATCTGCTGATATGTTAACCAGTTTAGCTCCCATCCTTCTTCCTTCAATTCCTCTTTTGATTTAATGTCTAATATTTTCTCTCCCTTTTTTTTTGTGAGATCAGCGTATGTAAGCCATCTATTCATTGACCCTTTTTGTCCCCATCTCCCCATAAAAGCTTCTACCGGTGATAGCCATTTTGGCAACTTGTTGTTATAGGATATTTTGATCTTTTCCCAATTATGAAGCAGCGCCTTTCTCACGATATGGCCCTTGAAATCTTTATGGACTTCTACTTTATTGTATCCCAGGTAGGCGTGCCAGCCGAACCTTAAGTCGGCTCCTTCCAGTATTAGTAATTTAGAGTCCGCCAATTTAATCCATTCTTCGGTCCATTTCATACAGCAAGCTTTATAGTAGAGGGACAAATCAGGTAGAGCCGTTCCACCTCTCTCAGTTCTTTCCAACAATGTCTGCCATTTTATTCTCGGTTTGCGCCCATTCCATATGAACTCACTCAAGTCGTTTTTCCATTCTTTAAATGGTTTTTGGTTGGTCAGGATTGGTATATTCTGAAATAGAAACAAAATTTTAGGGAGTACTGACATCTTTATTGTAGATATTCGGCCTAACAGCGATAATTTTAGTTTTCTCCATTTATTCAAGTCTTCTTTTATGCTCCTCCAGGTTTTCTTATAATTGTTATCATAGAGATCTAAGTTTCTGTTAGATATCAGTACCCCTAAATATCTCACTTTTTTCTCGATTTTGTAACCTGAGATTTTTTCTATTTTTTCTTGTTCTTTCTTTCCCATATTCTTTGTTACTATTAGCGTCTTATCTCTATTGATCTTGAATCCCGCAAACTTGTCAAACTCCGTCATTGTCCTGATTAACTTCTCTATGTTCTCATTCGGATCTTCTAACACTACAACCAGATCGTCCGCAAAAGCCATCACTTTATATTCCTGATTCTTGACTTTTAACCCCTGAATTTCCTTGTCCCTTCTAATTTTGCTCATTAAGAACTCCAATATAGTAATAAATAACAGTGGTGACAGTGGGCAGCCTTGTCTGGTCCCTTTTTGGATTTCAATTTCTTGTGTTTTTTCCCCATTTATTATGATATTTGCTTTTTGTTCCACGTAGACTTTCTCTATATTCGCAGTAATAAATTGACCAAAGCCCAGCTCTTTTACCGTCTGCTTTAAGCAGCTCCAGTTTACATTATCAAACGCTTTTTCCGCGTCGGCAAAAATCATCGCCACTTTTCTTTCATTATTTTTTTCCAGAAACTCTATTGTATTGACTAAATTTCGAATGTTCCTCGTTAGTGATCTTCCTGGCAAAAAGCCATTTTGGTCTTTGTGTATGATGTCCTTCAATACTCTTTTCAATCTGTTGGCTATCATGAAAGCAAATATTTTATAGTCCACGTTAAGCAACGAAATCGGTCGATAGTTTCTGACATCCGTTTTATCCTTTCCTTCTTTAGCAATCATCACAATGTTGGCTTTTTTCCATGACTCAGGCATACCCTCCACATGGATTGTGTTTATCAATTCTAACAGATGTATCCCAATTTCACTTTCAAAGGTTTTATAGAATACTTCGTTGAAGCCATCTGGGCCTGGAGATTTTCCACTTTTAAGATTCTTAATAGCAGTTGTTAATTCTTCCTTGTCAAACATTTTTGCAAGTTCAGCCTTTTGGAGGTCTGTTAAATCTGCAAATTTATTTTCCTTCAAATATTGCACCGTTTCCTGGTGCCATCCGTCTTCTTGTGTTTTTGCCTTGTACAGTGAGGAGTAAAATTCTAGAAAAGCTCCTTCTATTTGTTTTTGGGTTGCTAATATTTTCCCTGCCGCCTTAATTTCTGTGATTCCATTCCTATCCCTTTCTTTTTTCAGTTTATATGATAGCCACCTCCCTGTCTTATTTGCGTATTCAAATTGTTTTTGTTTAATTCTTTTCAGCTTAATTCCTATCTCTTCCACCATTTTGGCATTTATCTCTCTCTTAATTATGGCTATTCCTTTTTTCAGAGTTGAGTTTTGAGGTTCCTTTCTTAATTTGTCTTCTTGTATCTTTAATTTTTGCAAGAGATCGTGATTCTTTTGTCTCTCCTCTCTGGAAATCTCCGCTCCCCTTTGAAGAAACAATCCTCGAATTGTGGCTTTAAACGCATCCCAGATTACATTCAATTTAGTTCCTTTCCCCTTATTTTCATTAAAATAGTGTTTAATGTTGTCTTTTATTTTATCAACAAAGCTTTCTTCCCTTAGCATGCTCTCTTTAAGCCTCCAAGTATACTCCTTCCTTGGCAATATCATAGTCATTTTTATCGGATTATGATCCGATAATAATTTAGGTATTATTTCCATTCGTCTTATCTTGGGGAGTAGATTCTTAGATATCCAGAACATATCTAGTCTCGACATAGTATTGTGTGCATCCGAATAGAAGGTATATCCTTTCTCTGATTGATATTTCTTCGACCATACGTCGTCTATGTTAAACTCCTCCATTAATTCAAAGCATACTTTAGGGAGTCTTCCTTGTTTTTCATTTATCGTCCCAGATCTATCTTGTCTTGCATCCATAACACCATTGAAGTCTCCAGTCAATATTATCGTTCCCTTCTCCAGGTGCCCCATTTCTTCTTGGAGTTTCGTGAAGAATTTTTGTTTATTCTCCACCGGTGTATATATAGCAATCAAGTATGTCTTTACATTGGCTAAATTAAGTTCTAAGCCTAGCATATGACCTTCATTATCTGTAAGCACTTGTTTTGCCTCATATTTTCTATCAACATAAATTACCACTCCTTTTTTTTTATTTGTTGCTAGGGAGAAGAATTCTTGTCCCAGTTTTTGATTCTTGAGATATTTACTATCCCTCTGTTGTATCCTGATTTCTTGAAGGCATATGATCTCAGCTTTGTTTTTTTCTAGGAAGTGGTATACTTGTCTTCTTTTCTTTAGTGTATTCAGTCCTTTGACATTCCATGAGATTACACTTAGGGACATATCCTTGACTCGTCTTCGTCCTCTCCTTCTTCCTCCGCTACTTCTTCCTCCTCTTCCTCCCCCTCTTCTTTATCCTCTTCCTTGTCCTCATTGCCTTCCTGATATTCTAGGACCTCACTTTTTTCCTTCTGGGAACATCCCTCTTTTCCCTCCACCTCTTCTGTATTTCTAACGGTCTTGTCCTCTTTGTTATCCTTCACATCCGTATTATCTTGTCTTCTACGCCTTCTCTGGTGGTATCGTCTCTCTTCCTCTTCTAATTTCTCCATAAAATCTCTTGCTTTTTCTAGAGAGTTTATTTTATACCTTTTCTGTCGATATGTACACGAGAGACCCTCAATTCTTTCCCATCTGTAATTTATCCCAAGCCTTATCAGAGTTTGTGTGAGAGTTTTGTACTCTTGTCTCTTCCTTAGTATTTCCACCGGAGTATCTTTGTATATCTTGATTTCGTTGCCATCTAATATCAGCTTTTCCGTGTAATTTTTTTGGATAATCTTATCTCTGTACTTAGATCTCGTGAATACTATTACAATATCCCTTGGGAGCTTTCTGTCCTTCGCTATAACTGAGTTAGCTCTAAAGATTTTATCTACTTCCTGCCCAATGTTCTCTTCTGGTTCCTCAATAAAATTCGCCAAGGGAGAAATTATCCTTTCATGTAGATTTTCGTACATTCTTTCTGGTAATCCTCGTAATTTGATACATTTCTCTCTGTATCTGATTTCTTGTAAAAGGCTTGTTTGTTTTTCTTTCTCCATTTCTTTAGTTAAGTTATCCGTTTGGGACTCCAGCACTGTTGTTCTACTCTTAATATTGTCCATATCCTCCTTAATATCCTTTAGTTCCGTAGTCATCTTATCCAGTCTCTTATTCACTTTCTCGAAATCTTGTCTCACTTCTTTTTTAAAATCTCTCAGTTCCTGTTTTATCTCTTTCTTAAATGATTTTAATCCTTCAAGTATTTGCATGTTAATGTCTGTTTGTTTAGGAGGCATCTCTGTTGACCCTCTTCTCGTTGTTGTTGTGACTGTTGACACCGTATACGCCCTGGGTCTGAGTCCTGAGGCCATCTAACAGCCTCTCTCCCCCAAATACTTTGGATTTGTTTTCTATAATTTAATTCTATAATTTAGATTACAATTGTATATATATGTATATGTATATGTGAATATGCGTTTTTTTTCCCTTTAGTGTAGTAGACCTAGTTTTATTGAAGTCTAAAAGTCTAACCCACCAAAAAGAAGTTACTTTTATATAGACCAGTTCCTAACCCCTTAGAGGAGGTATGTCTAACCCCACTTTTTCCTCTCTCTCTTCTTTTCAAGTCGGGACACTCTACCCCTCCATTCGTTCCCTTTGATTTCTCACTATAACTAGCACTAATAGTTCAAACACAAGCTCAAAACCACGAGAACAGAGGAAGGGGGGTAATGACAGGTCAATCCCTTCCATTAAGCCCCCTTCTTCTATTCCTCCCCCCTCTGTTCCTTTCTTCTCCCTTTTGCTACGTGTCCTTTCCACGTTTCTTTCCCCAAATGCTCCCCCTCGTTCTCTGTTCCTCCGTCTAGTCCTTCCTTCCTTCTGGTCCCCGTCACGCTTCGTCTGATCCCCTCGTCTGGTCCCGTCACGCTCCCTCCGATCCTCCTGTCTGTTTCCCGTCACGTTCCGTCTGATCCTCCCTTCTGACCCCCGTCACGCTCTTTCAGCAACCCTAGGTTGCTCCGTCCTCACCTCTCCGTCCGCCTTCTCCTGCTCCTTTAAATCCGTCTGTCCCTCAGCTCCGTCAGCTCTGCCTCTTATTCTCTGCTCTTGCTCACGCCTATCTTTTGGATCTGTCTGCTCTCCGCCTCTGCCTCCGCCTGCTGTTCCGCCTCTTGTATCCTGCTCCAGGACACGCTTATCCGTCTGCTTCCAGTCGCGGCGGCAGCGTCTTTTTTGTCAGCCTTATATTTCCCCAGTTTGCCTCTAGTAATCTGCCTTAGCGTCCTCGCTCCTTCTGATCAGCTGCTATCGTAGCACACAAACTCCACCTCCTCCTCCTGCCTCTTCCTCTGCTCGTAATCCTCGTAATCCTCCAATCACCTGCTACCTCCGCCTCAGCTGATCGCCCCCACCCGGTGCCTATCAGAGTCCCGTATCTAGGTACTGCGTGTTTAGGATTCTCTACGCAGTCATTTTGTTTTGCATCGCCTTGTTATTAAGCCCCCACTGCTTTCCCAACCAGGTTTCTCTGCGATGAAGTTGCTTCCCACATTCCCTTTATTAATTTATAGTCGTTTGTAGCAATAATAGTACTGATTTTGCCTTTTGCAATGAGCCAGCTATCTCTCCCCCACTTCTTCTAACCAGCTTTCCTTTTTATTAATTTAGTCTTTAACTCTCAGAGGGAAGGCTTATTGTTGGAAGCCCCTTCGCCCTCTTTGAGCTATTTACTTTTCTCTGCACTTTTGATTTCAGCAGTTCCCTGCCTTTTATAATAGGGGGAGGAATCAAGACTAATTGCCAATGGCTCCAAAGACAGCACTGGCTGCTCAGTGTGCCGATTGTAATCAGGGAGAGATCTATCCCTCACTCCCCGAAACACAAAAAGCTACTACTGCGAGCCCCAATTTCCCTTTTATCTTCCCAGATAATCGGGTTGTGGTGGTCTTCAAAAAAGACCCCACTTACCGTCTCTGGACGACTGGCCCCCACGGAGCCCCGTTTGAGCCGGTCCTACATCTTTGCTCCCCCTACTGGAAGCCGCGTTTTTTTTAAACCCATACAACATTATTCCTGTTCTGTCTCTGCCTCCTCCAAAATTCTGGTACTAGCAGCAACTTTTTATTCCTATAGCAAGTTTATTCCTATAGCAAGTTTTATTCTTATAGCAAGTTTTTTCTTCCTGTTCTAGGAGTTTAAGACATAGGCTGGGGTAAATGTCACATGACTGCATCCAATGTCTTGGTCCCTCCTGCTATATTTTTGGTGGTCCCTGATGACATTTTGAATGTGATCTCATACAGTTTTCCTGCTGGCCTGCATGCCCTCATTACATTTCTGATTAGAACATTTCTTCCTTCCATCTTTTTAGAGTTATAACGCTAACATTGTATAGTCTTATATCACTTTAGCACTATCACTATACCAAAAAAAATCAGAAAATTAGAAATATAAAATAGAAATGCAGTGGGCTATTAGTATCTACTAGAGTTTGGTTCCAGGAACCCCTGTGGATACCAACATCTGTGGATGCTCAAGTCCCATTAAATACAACGGTGTAGTAAAATGGTGTCCCTTATATAAAATGGCAAAATTAAGCTTTGCTTTTTGGATTTTTGGGGGTGTGTGTGAGTGGGTGGGAATATTTTCAAGCCATGAATGGTGGAATCTGTGGATGTAGAATCTGGATATGAAGGGCAGACTGTACATAATCTGCAAGAAGGGAACATAGATACTGGGGGAGGAGCATATGGGAAGAGGGGTTGATTTCATGGAGATGATGGAGAGAATTTATGCCCACATTGCAGCATAACCACACCTCAAACAGAAGAAAAGAGTAATATGGAATTTGGTACTAAAGTCAGCTACAGTCAGCAAAAAGCAAGTGCCTAAACCCCAGTAAATTTAGGGTGTAATTGGATGTAGGAGTGGAAACGGCTATTACAAAGAGTTACAATGCTTGAAATCCCAAAACAGAATGCCCCAACATTTACAAAATGGGCAATCTGGAGCAGTCTGGAGGAGCCAGTTGTTAGATTAAAAACTGATGTTTAGGTTCTGTGCCATTGCAGAAATTTTGTATGTACAAGCATCAAGTTGACTGTAGTGACTGTAGTACAGGTTGATGATACTGTGGTGTAAAGAGAAGAGACAAAGGAGTTGTTTATCTTGTGTGGGAAACTGACTGCATCTTGGTTGAAGATCACATGTTGAGGATAAACTTACCATGCAGTCTAATGCAGAGATAGAGCAACAGGTAGACCCCAGCTCCTATCAACCCCAGCAGCATGGCCAGTAATGATGGATGATGTGAGCTGGAATGGAAAAAAAAACATCTGGAAGGCCACATGTGCTCCACCCCTGATTTAAGGCACCAGGCAGGAAGTAAGTATTAATATCTGATACAACATCCATACTGACCAGTATAGTGGTCTCATGGCTTTCTTCTGTAAGTAACAATTTTTATAACATCATAGTATACATACAGGGGATAGGATAAGTTCCCCAGCCATCTGCTCGAACTGGCGCAACAGGTAGCTACAGATGTCAGGCCCATTTTCCCCTATCAGTAGGAAATCATCTAAATAGTGTACCATGCCTCTTTGGTCTGTTCTAACTCTCAGGGCCCATTCCAAAAAGGTACTAAAAGTTTCAAAGGTGTTGCAAGAAACAGAGCAACCCATAGGAAAGGTGCAGTCCATATAGTACTGCCCATCGAATTAAAACCCCAGTAGCTCGAAGTCCTCGGGATGGACTGGGAGAAGGCGAAATGCCAACTTAATGTTGTATTTTGCCATCTCTGCTCCCAAACCATGATGCCGGACCTCACGTACAGCTGCATCAAATGATGTATACCAGACCGTGCACAATTCCGTAGGGATAGAGTCATTAACTGACTCTCCTCTCGGATAAGACAAGTGATGTATAAGTCTAAATTCTCCCAGTGCCTTCTTAGATACTATACCCAAAGGGGAAACTCTAAGATTAGGCACTGGAGGCTGGGAAAAAGGGCCAATTACTCTCACTTTGGATACCTCCTTACACATCTTTTCCCTAACTACAGTTGTCCCTTCACATTCGCTGGGGTTTGGTTCCAGGACCCCCCATGAATACCCAAATCTGTGAATACTCAAGTCCCATTATATGCAATGGCATAGCAAAATGGTGTCCCATATATAAGATGGCAAAATCAAGATTTGTTTTTTGGATTATTATTTTTTAAAGAATATTTTCAAGCTGTGAATATTTAAATCCATGAATGCCAAATCCGTGAATATGGAAGGACAACTGTATATGCTCCTTACACTTTACTGACTGTAAATTCTGTGCCCTAAAGGGATGCCTGGCCCCTTTGTATGGAATACGAAAACCCAAATGAAAACCCTGGGATAAATAAATGGCCGCTTGCTTGTCAGGGTATACTGCCAGCCACTTATCCAACACATCCAGTTTAATTGGACTGGGGCACTTTCTGAGGTTGAGTGGAGGGACCACCCCCTTTGCCTGATCCCTCACCCCCTCTGGGTCCCCAAAACTGTCCTTTTCCTCTCGGGCAGTTTCAAAAGGAGTGCAAAGCCCCGCAGATGGAGCACTTGTGGCTAAACCTGCAGGGCTTCCTAGAGCACGACCCATGTGAGCTAAACTCCCAACACAGCAATTTTTGCCCCAAGTTAGGTGTAGAAGATGTTTGCGGCCCTGTGGTGGCAGTAGCCCTCAACAGGTGGCTGCTATGGGTACGCTCCCCTTGGATTGGCCGTGCTGGAGTCATCAACTGCATCCACAACTGGGGATGTCCCATCGCAGTGTTGGATAAATTGCCGCCTGCATACAAAAACTTCATTGTAGAGGAGCCAAGTGGGGCTGGCAAAATCTACGTAAGCCCTGTGGATAATATTGATATACTGAAATAGGGCGACTGCCCCGTGCGGCTGTGCTTTAGCTATAACACCGGCAAGGATCAAAAACCCTGATAGCCAATTGGACCACGTCCTTTTGACTTTCCTTTTCTTTAATTTCTCCTTCTCCTTTTCATCTAAGTCATCTTTATCTTTTTTCTCCAGCTTCCTATACAGGAGTGAGAATACATCCACATATTCTCCTTTTAATAGCTCATCCCTGGTGGACTGTAATAAATGATCCCCAAGGGGAAGGAACATTTCCCCAAATGGGATTGCGGAATACACAACCGTGTCATATCCTAGGGTTGGAGGTATTCCTGATGAAGCAGGTGACCCAAAGTGAGGTACCCCATACCCACTAAATGTGTAAGAACCCCGTGGTGACCACTGAGGCCCAGCCCACCCAAAAGCTTGCAGGGACATGGGCCAGCCTGACTGCAGATTGCAGACCTGGCCCTTGTGTATTGTTAGGTGTGACCAGCAACCAGCCAGACCATGGCCAAAACGTCCCAGCAGTATGGGTGGCTGGATTGGTAGGTGACTCACCTGTTGGTAACGGAGCATCCCCAGGCTCAGGTTCCATATCCGGTTGAGCTGGCAGGTTGTTGCCACCATCTGGTAGCTTGGATCCCGAAGCGTCATCCCCTTGGATTCTCTTCTCCAATGCATCTAAATGTGTGAGAATTTGATCAGCCAGTTTCCCTTTCTTTCTTGGGCGCTTAGATGGATGTGCTGGTCCCCCTCCCCAACTCCTTGAATTCTCTCTAACTCCTGGATCCTGTCCAGGATCGCTTTCAATGGAATCTCTTCTTCCTCATCGCTGGATAAGGAGGAAGGGAGGAGGTGGTGGGCCGCTTTGATGCAGGCCCCTTGCCCTTATTGTGGGACTCTACTACAGACCCCCCAAATCAGACGGAGGAATTGGATGTTGCCTTTCTAGAACAGATGAACATACATGCAGAAAGGAGAGATGTAGTAGTGATGGGTGACTTCAACTATCCTGATATTTGCTGGCAATCTAACTCAGCCAAAACTACAAGGTCTAGCAAATTCCTTACATGCCTGGAAGACAATTTCATGGTCCAAAAGGTGGAAGAGGCAACAAGGGGGTCAGCTATTTTAGATCTGATCCTAACCAACAGAGACGACCTTGTTAATGGGGTGCAAGTGGTGGGATCCTTAGGTGAGAGTGATCATGTTCTCCTGGAGTTTGTTATACAATGGAAAGGAGAAGCCAGGCATAGTCAGACACGCATTCTTGACTTTAGGAGAGCTGATTTCAATAAACTCAGGGAAATACTGGGGATGATCCCATGGTCAAGAATACTAAAAGAGAAGGGACCTCAAGACGGATGGGACTTTCTCAAAAGGGAGATACTGAAGGCACAATTTCAAACAGTACCATTGAGGAAGAAAAATGGGAGGTGTCTCAAGAAACCAGGATGGATGACTAAAGAACTTTCAATGGAGCTAAGTTTTAAACGGAACATGTATAGGAAATGGAAAAGGGGGGAAATCACCAAAGAAGAATTCAAACAGATAGCGAACACGTGTAGGAGTAAAGTCAGAAAAGCTAAAGCGCAGAATGAGCTCAGGCTTGCTAGGGAGGTTAAGAACAATAAAAAGGGTTTTTTTGGGTATGTCCGCAGCAAAAGGAGGAAGAAGGAAATGATAGGGCCGCTACGTGGAGAAGATGGCAAAATGCTAACAGGGGACAGAGAAAAGGCAGAATTACTCAACACCTTCTTTGCCTCAGTGTTTTCAGAAAAGGAAAAGGAGGATCAACCTGAGGAGAATGGAACAGAGGACACAATAGGGGAAATCCAGCTCAAAATAAGTAAAGAGGTAGTACAGGAATACCTTCTTAATCTAAATGAATTTAAATCTCCAGGACCAGATGAACTACATCCAAGAGTATTAAAAGAGCTGGCAAATATAATCTCAGAGCCATTGGCAATAATATTTGAGAATTCCTGGAGAACAGGAGAAGTCCCAGCAGACTGGAGGAGGGCAAACGTTGTTCCCATCTTCAAAAAGGGGAAAAAAGAGGATCCCAACAACTATCGTCCAGTTAGTCTGACATCAATACCAGGGAAGATTCTAGAACAGATCATTAAACAGAGAGTCTGTGAACATTTAGAAGGCAATGCCATAATCACAAAAAGTCAGCATGGGTTTCAGAGAAACAAGTCATGCCAGACTAATCTGATCTCTTTTTTTGATAAAGTTACCAGCTTGGTAGATGAAGGGAATGCTGTGGACATTGCATACCTTGATTTCAGTAAGGCCTTTGACAAGGTTCCCCATGACATTCTTGCAAACAAGCTTGTAGAATGTGGGCTAGACAAGTTAACTGTTCAATGGATTTGTAATTGGTTGACCGGCCGAACCCAAAGGGTGCTCAGCAGTGGCTCCTCTTCGTCTTGGAAAGATGTGACCAGTGGGGTGCCACAGGGTTCTGTCCTGGGCCCAGTGCTATTCAACATCTTTATCAATGACTTAGATGAGGGAATTAGGGGCATACTTATCAAATTTGCAGATGACACCAAATTGGGAGGAATAGCTAATACCCTAGAGGACAGTATCAAAATTCAGAATGACCTGGATAGACTGGAGAGCTGGGCCAAAGCTAACAAAATGAAATTCAATACGGAGAAATGTAAAGTACTGCATTTAGGGCGGAAAAATGAAATGCATAAATATAGGATGGGAGAGACCTGGCTGAATGAGACTACGTGCGAAAGGGATCTAGGAGTCCTAGTAGACCACAAGTTGAACATGAGCCAACAGTGTGATGCGGCAGCTAAAAAGGCCAATGCAATTTTGGGCTGTATCAATAGAAGTATAGTGTCTAGATCAAGGGAAGTAATAGTGCCACTCTATTCTGCCTTGGTCAGACCTCACTTAGAATACTGTGTCCAGTTCTGGGCACCACAATTCAGAAAGGATATTGACAAATTGGAGCGTGTCCAGAGAAGGGCAACTAAAATGGTGAAAGGTCTGGAAACAATGCCTTATGAGGAGAGACTTAGGGAGCTGGGTATGTTTAGCCTGGAAAAAAGACGGTTTAGAGGCGATATGATAGCCCTGTTTAAGTATTTGAAGGGATGTCACGCTGAGGATGGAGCAGGCTTGTTTTCTGCTGCTCCAGAGACTGGAACACGGAGCAATGGGTGCAAGCTCCAGGAACAGAGATTCCACCTCAACATTAGGAGGAACTTTTTGACAGTAAGAGCTGTTCGGCAGTGGAATGCACTCCCTTGGAGCGTGGTGGGGTCTCCTTCCTTGGAGGTCTTTAAACAGAGGCTGGATGGCCATCTGTCGGGGATGCTTTGATTGTGATTTCCTGCGTGGCAGGGGGGTTGGACTGGATGGCCCTCGTGGTCTCTTCCAACTCTGCAATTCTATGATTCTATGATTCTATGATTCTATTCCCTGCCTTACCATTTTTGGGAGCCATTGGTATTGGGAGTTTATAGTCTTGTCAACACTAATGCCAGTACTCCTGTGTATTGGTGCAATGTGTAGACAATCTGCCACAATCCAACCCAAAATCTGGCTTAAAGCCTTAAATTTCTTGGGGGGGGGGGAGAACAACAAGAAAGATTTTAAAAGCCAAATCCAATAGTATTTCTAATATTCATTATTATTATTATTATTATTATTAATTAGGATGGCACCAGAATACACCATCCAAAGCAATCCTCCCCCCCTCAAATTGCCAAGCAGTGTCATGGTTTGAGAGTACAATAAAAATACTATCAAAACCAACCCAATGGTATTATTTCTTACCTATTATTATTATTATTATTTAAATAATAGAAGGCCACACAAGGCCTGGTTTGACCCTGGGCCCAGTCATAAGCATCCAGTGCCCACTAGGCCCCAAAGCCTAGTGGTGGTGGTCCAACCCACAGTACACCTCAGTGGGGCCCAAAAGACCCACCAGGCCCCATCCTGGGGTTCTAGGCCCAAAGTTACAGGAATCCACTAGGTCCCAACCAATCATAGGCCCCAGCACCCAATTGTTGATGGCCTACCAGGCTCTTTTTCCCCAGAGGCCTATCGACATGCTAGACCACAGCCTGCCAGGCCCGGAACGGCGAACGCTAATGTGGCCCATCAATCATGTGCCCACCGATCCCCACTGCCACTAGAGGTTGATTAAACCTGCAATCCAAGCCTGGGGTACCCAACAACCCCCGGTAATATAAGGCCTACCCGGCCTGGAGGTTGGATCAACCGAGGAAGGAAGGGGTGGTGGCGGTTGTCCAAGCTGCTGCCGCACTCAGGCCGTCAGTCCACACCACCACTGGTGCTACCGCTGCTGCTCGCCCAAGCCCCCACCATCCTGGGTATTCCCACCCTGTCTGGCCTGAGGTTAAATCAACCAGGCAAGGGAGGAGGGGGTGCGGTCATCTGAGCCGCTGCCGCGTGCCAGCCATCAGCCTGCACTACCACTGGCATTACTGCTGCTGCTTTGCCAAGCTCCCTCTGTCCTGGGTATTCCTGCCCTCGACAGAGACCCGTTGGGGGAAATCCGACCCCCCTTGGATGGCCTAAATGCTGGTCGAGCCCCATCGGGGCACTCCCCCCCCCCAAAAGGGAAAAGGCCTGGCTGGACTGAGCCCAGCACACTCAGCTGCCCTGGTGCTGCACCACTTGTCTTGCTGATCCCGGGCTCCTCCTCATGCTCCTTGTCAGTATGCTGCTAAAATGCTGGATCCGCAATGAGCCCCTGCTGGCCAGCCATGGCTCGATTGCTCCAGGACTCACTTGTCTGCCCTGCTCCCTCGATGGTCACCAAGACAAAGAGGCTGAAAAGAGGGGCAGGCAGCCCATTTAACATCTCCAGCCCCACCACTCTCCTCACGTCGGCGGCGCTTGCTGGTGATGCACAAGTGTGGTCGCGATCTCCTCCTGGCCTGCAATTGGAGATCCCCAGCTGCAAGCCCTGCAGTGGCGTGGGGTCTGTGTTCTGTTTCTGTAGGGGTGGGTTACATAGAATCATTGAATCACAGAGCTGGAAGGGGCCTCACTGGCCATCAAATCCTATCTCTTGCTCAATGCAGGATCTCTAACTAAAGCATCTCCAACTGGAATCTGTCCAGCCTCTTTTTGAAGGCATCCAGAGAAAGAGACCCCACCACATCTCTAGTCAATTTGTTCCATTGCCAAACTGTTCTTAGTGTCAAGAAGTTCCTTCAGAATGTTCAATTGAAATTTACTGTCCTGGAACTTCAAATCATTAGACTTGGTTCTACCCTCTGAGGCAGCAGAGAACAGGTCTAGCCCCTCTTCTCTGTGACAGCCCTTGAGATACTTAAAGAGCGTGGTCATGTCACTCCACAGTCTTCTCTTCCCCAAGCTGAACATGCCCAGCTCCTTCAACCTTGCCTCATATGTTTTTTTTCTCCATACCTTTTATCATCTTTGTTGCCCTTTTATGAACCTGCCGCAGCTTGTCTATATCCTTCTTAAAATGAGGTACCTAGAACTGAATGTGGTGCTCCAGATGAGGCCTGGCCGGAACAGAATATAGTGAGAGCATTACTTCCTTCGGCTTGGAAATATTCACTGTAACAATTTTTCTACATGATGAATTTCAGTGTGATTTCCTCCCCCCACAACCCCACTTATCAGTAAGCAGCTGCTGGGATTGACAGGGATCCATTCCCCTGTTGACTGAGAAGCAGCTGTCTGAGACTCCCAAGACCTCCCATGAGCCATCTCTGGCAGGCCAGGCCAGAAAAAGGACCCCTGTTGTAAATTCCCCTCACACCGGAGATCACTTGCATGAAGGGGATGGGAGTGTCAGGCAGCTGCTTTCCAACTGGGGTTGTGTAGGAGCTGTGCAGGAATCAGGAATATATAGCAGTTGCAAATGTGTAACTGTAGGTTATGTATTCATAACAGCCCATCAGGATTCCAGCCAGAGGTTCTATTAATGCAGGCAAAAATAGCATTTGCCTTCTTTGCTGCATCATCATACTGCTGTCTCACATTCAATTTACGATCAACAATAATCCCAAGGTCCTTTTCGCATGTAGTACTGCTGAGCCACATATCCCCCATCCTATCCCTTTGCATTTGGTTTTTGTGGCCTAAATGTAGAATTTTGCATTTGTCTGTATTGAATTTCATTTTATTAATTTCTGTCCAGTTTTCTAGGGCTATTTTGTAGAGCTATTTGCTGCAGTGTGCCTTTGCACAGAAGAAAATGCATCAAGAGTGTAACAAAGCATCCCATGTAAGACGTGAAACACATGAGTGGGGGATTGGGCAGAAGATGGCAGACATGAGTTAATAATAAAAATACTCGAGGATTTTGTTCCATCTACAGTACATTTTAAAGAAAGCTAACTTGATCTGCACTTCCAAGATTATGCAAATAAGAATCAAGGCTTCAAAAAGTTAATATTTTGGATTACAACTGTGATTCTGGAAGTTATCATAAAAAAACAACAACTAGCTTTTAAAAACTGACCAGAATGTAGTTAACCTTTGCATTTCACACTTCCCTAAATGTTGCAATGCAGTTCTCAGCACCCCAAATTTACCAACATGCATACAAAATTGAAAGCTTTGAAATGTGTGCTTAGAAATACATATTTTGTGAGAAAAAGATGTTCCCAAACAGTCCTGAAGTACAAATCTTCATTCAGATTTTCAGGAGGGAAAAGCAGATTGATGTGGAAATGGAACACAATGGACTCAGTGAAGATTATCAGACGCTCAAAACATCCCAGGACAGGGACGACAGGAGGTCGCTATCATGCTCCCTTTTCAGATGACATCGTCTCTCTCCTGTGATGTTCCTGTTCTGCTCCTGTTCCTCTTCTGGTTCCTCTTATTCACGGCTTAAGCTGTCAATAAGAAGCCCATTCCATTATAATAACGGAATGACGGGCGAGTGAACAGATGACCCGTTCTGATGGCAAGATGACATCGTAAGGTGATGTCAGCAGGAGGTCCATGCCAAAACTTCCGGGTACAATCGGGACAGCCAGGTTAATGTCACCCCCTTTCCCCCCCTCCCCAGGTTGCTTTTTAAGTGTAGAGTGTGTTTTAGTGCTTGCTGTCATTTTTTTTAATATATATTTTTTATTTTTAAAATACCTGCGCAATCATTCTTTTATGAGAACAGGCGGGATTTGCTTTCCAGGACATGAAAGGAGCTTTGCGACCACTCCATTCATGCCCAGACTGCTGAGGGGAGGGGGAGCACTCCAGATTGCGTGGCAAGGTAAGTGTCTGAACATTTTTTTCTTCTTTCGTTACAAGGACGGGAGTGGAGTGGAAGTGTAGTGGTGGTGAGGGTAGCGGGACAGTCCCAGTTTCTATGGTCCTGTTTAAGAATCTCCAGTGAGTGAACATGTACAAAATTGATGTGGAGCAGAAATAGACTGATTAATCCTGATTTGGAAAAGTTATATATGATGGTCATCTAGATAAGAGGTAAAATAGTAGTTTGCTTTTGACAATTTTAATTAGTATAACCCAAAACAACTGCTTTGACACCAACACAATTAAAGTTGACTAAAAAATTTGTACTGTATATGTGCCACTGAGTGACAGAATTTAAAAGTTTCTTGACATGCTTCCGAAGATTTTGGAAGCCTAGATTCTGGGGGATGCATCTTGCTGGACACTCAGTAGTTTTGAAGCAGTCAGCTTATAATCAGACTTGTGAGCATAGTGTAAAGTAGGAGGCACACCAGAACAGTATGATCATTTCAATAGTGTGTGTGTGTGTGTGAAAGAAAGAGAAGGAGAATACTAATTTGGTAAATTAATTATAAAGCTGACATCATAAACATAAAAACCCATTGTACTTCCAGATTTGTTGTTGATGGAACATTCATTGTCTGTGCTCTGCTACTAAAAGATTTGCTATGTTTTGTTCATGCCCTATTAAAAATCCTCTTTAAATGTAGTTGAACTTATTTCCCTAATACGTTTCTAGCATGCATATTTGTGATGTGCAGCCATCAATATCTGCCACCTGTATGGGCTACACAATGAGGATTTTAAAAGCCACATTTACTTAGGAGTTAAGATCCCAAGGTAGTAAATATTCATTAGGCACTTAAATGATTGTTTTAAAGCAGCTTTTGTGATGTGGAGAGCATGCTCCCCCCCCCCCCGCCCTCCATCAGCTGCTCAATATTTATTTTAAATGTATTAAACTGCCTTGGAAATATTCATTGCACGAAACCCCTTTTGGTGCTTGAGTGGATTAAATTTACAAGTCCAAATTAATGCTATAAATTGAATTTACATAATTCATTTGTCACAATGCAGCATTTGTTTTCCATGTATAGCTGTTAATATATGTGCTGGAAGGAAAAACACAGAACTGTATTGTTGTCCATGTTGATAATTTAGCCTAAACAGAGTATATAACTCATTTCTGCATCTGTCAGTTGTTTGGCTGCGATATCCTCCATCACCAGACCCTTAACACACAATTAAGCCATGTGTACTTGCCTTGTCAAGCAAGAAGGACCTTGTTCAGAAGGCTGAACCTGCAGTGTGTACTCCAACCCATAGGTGGATAAAGTATATATTTAAACTCTATTATTAGTGTTTTGTTTATTAGTACATACAAGAAGAGTTAATGGGGGAGATACACGGCAGTTGAGCAAAAGGTGAGATTCTAATGCTTTTCGTGGCTTATGTCAAGCATCTTAATGAAAGAAAGAGAATGAAAGAGGAGCTAAGATGGTCAAACAAAACACTGAAAAAGAAATAATAGGAGGGATACAATAGGAGAAAAAAAATTAATGAAACATATGTATGTAACTCAAACAGGAGGGGCAAAAAGGAAGTTGTGGAGGAGGGGGGTTTAAGATTTGGAGGGAGGAAGTAAGTGAGATGGTAAAGAGAAAGAGAAGTGAGTATGAAAAGGGGGAGTTTGAATGGAAGAGAGGAATGATTGAAGAAGGGGTGAAATAGAAGGATGATGGGAAGTGAATAAAATGAGGAAAGGAAGAAAGGGTGTGAGATATGTGGGATATATGGGGGGAGTTAGTAATGGAAAAAGTGTAGTGATGAAATGAAACTTGTTTTACGATAACATTGTAAATATTTTGATTTACGCTGCAAATAAAAATAATAATAAAAAAAACACTGAAAAAGAAATAAAGGGAAACATCTATGAAAACTTTCCCATTGCACTTCAAGAAATGAAGATTTGGAGGTTGGCAAGTATTCATTTAAAATGATACATTTATGAAGATTGGAAGAGCAAGCTGCCCCAAGTTCTTGGGACCAATGGATCACACTGCTCTTCCTCAGTTTTCAAATCTTTCCTCTCAGGGCGACAGGGCAGATGGATTTCTCAGCTCAGAACTCTGACACTCATAGCTTGAGTGTAGAGACACTTAGGGTGTGTTCAGATGGATGACTCCTAGCTCTGTCAATTAAAAGTGACCATACAGCTATTATGTCTTTTCCTTCTTGATATTTTTTTGTGGAGGGGTGGGTACAGAAAAAAAAATGAGAAAAGCAACAGAGAAATGGTAGATATTGACATGTGAACAATCCCTAAAATTCTGTGCTTGAGGCAGGATGATTGTGGAGGAATATAAACTTTACCAGGAAACATTCTTGGACAGAATGGGATAATCCCCTGCTACCAATCTCTTTGTTGTTGTTATTTTGTTCCTTCAAGTCATTTCCGACTTATGGAGATCCTAAGGTGAACCTATCAGGGGGTTTTCTGAGTCTGAGAGTGTGTGACTTGTCCAAGGTCACCCAGTGGGTTTTCATCCTTGCTTAAAACTCATGCACTTCAGGTGAGCAGGGAATGTAATATCACAGTGTAAGTATTCCCCTCCATTCTGAATAAGTTGTTCTTGTCCATGGCCAAAGCCCAAGGGATGCTTCAACCTCAGCAAAGACAAGATATTTGTTGTATAATCACAACATTTTTATTGTAAGCCTTCTTTTCCTGTTTTGCCTTCTTTTCCTGTTTTCTTACAGGAAAGTGGGTCATGGGGCAAAATTGTCTCCTGCCCCCCTACTGTTGTCCATCCATGGGACAGAATTTATTTTTGAGCAAATGTATATGGCATGAGTTCACAGTTTCAATGTCAATTTTGGACAAAAAAAGAGTTTGTTTTGCAACATAAAATTAAAATAACTTATGGGAAGTAACCTGAGTTTTAAAATGCTCTTACATATAGTTGATCTCCAGAGCACATAAGATGACGTAACAGGAGATGCAGTCTAGCCAAACCATTGTTCCCAATTCCCACTGCCCCAAATCAAAGTACTGTATGTTGGTTTCTAGAGATAAACACCAGCCCTACAAGGTAGTCAAGCTGCTCCTCTGTCCAGCCCAATTTGCATCACACACACCAGACTTTACAGGATGTCTGAGATTGAGAAGGAGGAGCCAGTATGTACCACTCTTCCCTTTGTGTCTATACACAAAACCTTTACTTAGTTGCCATGAACTAAGAAGTCAGAAAGGAAATAGATTTAGGGCTTATCTATACCTGGCAGGAGACAATGGCTCCCCACCAGTATATCTGGCCTGCAGAACTGGCCAGTTTCCCCTCCTGTTACCTGCAGAAAACAGATCAGAGTCCGAACAGGACACTGGCCTGTTGTTGAAGTTGCCGCCACCACAATTTTCTTTGCCAATGTGGAAGCCAGGCAGGAAGCCTGCAACATGTGACTTCAGGCCCCCTGCATGTGACCTCTGCTGCCTGGGAGAGCCAGGGAGCTGGCAGTGGGAGCGAACAGTGGTGTTCTGGACAGGTTTTTATATATCTCTATATATTAGGAATACCATTTAGATCCACAATGCAAATCTGTCAGTGAAACAAAACAGCAGATACTAGGGTGAGGATGTAGCAAGTATTTCTACTGAAGAGAAGTACAAAGATGGTATTGGCTGGGGTGAGGTGGACAAATCTGTCACACTGGATTGAAACTTGCTTTGAAATAATGTTTTCTTACAGAAAGGAATATGTTTCAAAGTTTTTAAAGGGCAGTCATGTTAATCTTTTGCAGAAAAAAAATCAGGATCCTAGTGTGTACCTACTCAACGTTGCCTACCTTTAAAGACTAACCAGTTTTATTTGGCTTAAGCTTTTGTGGACTCCACCCCGCTTCATCAGATGAATGGACTGTTGTTTCATTTGGGAGACATCTATATACTTGATGGATGCTGACCATAGTGGCATTTAGTCCTCACTAGGCTCAAGTTTAATTAGTCATGCAAACCAATTAATAATTTGTTTTTTCAAAGTTATCAACATGACATTTTGTCACTGGAAACAAAGCCACCAAAAAGTGTGGAAATAATGTAGCCATCCTGATGTTCTTGGTAGGCTGCAGTTCCCAGCAGTTCTAGTTATCATAGCTGATGGTGAGAAATAATTGGAGTTGCAGTCCAACAACCTCTAGTGGGAAGTCAAAGGCTTTCACGGCTGGCTTCCATAGATTTTCCTTGGGTTTTTTTCCGGACTGTGAGGCCATGTTCTGGAATAGAACTATTCCAGAACATGTTCTCACAGCCCGGAAAAAAAGCCAAGGAAAACCTCTGGTGGGCTTCATGATCCTCACCTCTACTTAAGTACCACACAAACAAGCTAATGTGGTTACCATATCTAGAGTGTAGAGAAGAAAAGTATAATAATTATTCCTTTCTGTGTAAGCATGGTATTAGTAAGTCACCACTATGTGAGATAATGGTCAAGATCCTGCAACAGAGGTATAACTACAATATCATAGCTACATTCCATCTCCTTATCTGACTACTGAAATCTACCTTAAAGGCCAGTCAGCCATCCTGAGTGTGATATACCAAGAACACACGCTCGCATTCACTCACTAGAAAATCTTTATTGGTAAGGAAATGTGTGTCAGGAACATAGAACAAAGCCGAAACTGAATACAGGCTAGCACCCCCCCCCCAGATAAACCCCCACAGCGTCAAAATGGCATCTAGGGAGGAGGAACAGCCTGGCCCGCACCTGGAGTATTGACCTTGAGCTACTGTGGAGAGCAGCGTTCCCAGGCCAACAAGGTGGGCTGGCACCTTTCCCAAAACCCCAGGGGCCTAGTCAAGGGAAACAGACCAGAGGCAGCATCATGTCAGGGTCTTCCATGAATTCCACTCTAAACCCCAGAATTCAGGGGTGAGCCTGACATACTGCCCTCCCAAAGAGAAACCCCCCTTCAGCCCGGCTTATCAGGAAAGCGGGCATGGAACTTTCGTAATAAGCGCAGAGCATTTACATGTTCAACATTGACCCACTCAGCATGGCCCAAGGGCAAGTGTTTCCATCGCACCAAATATTGTAAGCCCCCCCTGTGTACCCGAGAGTCCAATACATCAGATATCTCAAAATGCTGATCCTGGTCAACCAAGATAGGACGGGGTGCAGGTTCAGGGTCTGGATGGTGACGATGTGGAGGGCACGCCAGTGTGAGCAAGCTAGAATGAAACACAGGGTTGACATTACGGTACAGCTTGGGTAGTGACAGTTCAAAAGCCACAGGGTTTATCACTCTTACAATGGGAAAAGGACCAATATATTTAGGCCCCAACTTTTTTGAGGGTTGAGGGCTCTTAAGGAACTTGGTGGACAAGAACACCAAGTCCCCTATAGCGTACTGCGGGGTGGGGTCCTGTTTCTGGTCAGCATGATGTTTGTAACGTGTTTTTGCAAAGTCCAACGCTGATACGACTTTTGGCCAAGCTTCTCTAACCTTCTGACTCCATTGGGCCACTGAGACTGGGTCCTTTGAAGACCCCTCCCCTAAAGGTAGAGGATTAAAGTGTTGTCCTGAAACAACCTTAAAGCCAGTGCTTTGGTGTGTGGCGTTGTTGTATGCAAAATCAGCAAAAGGCAAAAGGTCCACCCAGTCGGATTGCTAGAAATTAACATAACACCGCAAATATTGTTCCAAAACCTGATTAATACGTTTGCTCTGTCCATCACTATGGGGATGATGGGAGCTGCTTAACCCTAATTCGACTCCCAGAAGTTTTGTGAACGCCTTCCAAAACTGGGAAGTGAACTGAGCCCCCTGGTCAGAAATGATCTTAGCAGGAACTCCATGCAGCCTGTAAATGTGCTGCAGAAACAACCTGGCCAACTGGGGGGCAGTTGGGAGCTTCTTACAGGCCACAAAATGCGCTTGTTTTGAAAACATGTCAGTAACCACCCAAATAACAGTCTTTTACCTACTCTCAGGTAGTTCCACTATGAAATCCATACTGATGACTTCCCAAGGTTTGGATGGGGTAGGCAAAGGCAGCAACAAGCCTTTTGGCCTTCCCCCCCTTTTGCCATTGCACACGTGGAACACCCCTTGACATACTCCTCCACCTCCCTCCTCATTTTAGGCCACCAAAACTACCTCCATGCCAAATGCAAGGTCTTCACATATCCAAAATGTCCAGCACTTTTAACATCATCGCACTGCTTAAGGATGGCAGACCTCATGGCCTTTGGAACATATAGGCACTCCCCCTTCCAAGCCAGGCACTCTCGGAGGACCACCTCCCCGGGATGAGCCAAAAACCATGGGTCCTTGGGGGAGGGCTGTCGCCATTTGGGCTCGCCACCCACCCCCATCATCCCGGGAAGTGGGGAAAGGGGACGGCAAAGCAGGCATGGCTGGGGCCATACTGGGATCCGAGGCCCTTGCTGGAGGGTCGGCATTTCCAGTTGCCTTAGAGTCCAACCCTGGCTCCAAAAAGGAGCTTGCTGGGGGCTCTTGACGTTTGGCCTTGCTACGCGTTAGGACTGCCAACCCCAAGTGGGAGAAGACTGTGTCAATCACCTCCTTCCGTTGGCTGTCATGTTGGGGGAGTCTGGACAAAGCGTCAGCTAGGGAATTCTTTCTTCCTGGGATAAACTTCAAGGTGAAATTGAACCGGTAAAAGAAACTGGCCCACCGAACCTGTTTGGGGTTCAAACATCTTGGGGTTTTCAAAGCTTCCAAATTCTTGTGATCTGTCCAAACTTCAAAAGGTTTGGAAGATCCTTCCAACAGGTGGCACCAAGCCTCTAAGGCCAGTTTGATTGCACCCGCCTTCTCCCATACAGGGCAATTTCATTCAGTCTCATTAAATTTTTTGGACAGGTATACACAAGGCTTGAGCTCCCCCTCTTCATCCCGTTGTAACAGCACCCCTCCCATTGCTACGTCTGAAGCGTCAACTTGGACCCCAAAAGGTTGGGAGGAGTCGGGGTGCTTAAGAATTGGTTCAGAGGTGAAAAGTTTCTTCAGCTTGTCAAAGGCCTGTTGGCATTGGTCAGACCATACAATCTTTTGGGGAGGTTTCTTGGCCTTCCCCGTTCCCTTTTGTGTCTTTTCACCCACCCCTTTGGTCTTCAATAAGTTAGTCAGTGGAAGGGCTACCGTAGCAAAGTCAGGGATGAAGGACCGGTAAAAGTTAGCAAACCCTAGGAAGCTCTGCAGCTGCTTCCTGGTCCTAGGGGCCTCCCATGCCAGCACCCCCTTTACCTTTTCTGAGTCCATTTCTATCCCCTTATTTGAGATGCGGTACCCTAGGTAATCTAAGTGGCTCTGATGAAATTCACACTTTGACATTTTAGCATACAGATGGTTCTCCCACAACTTAGTAAGCACCTTTTTCACCAGTTTTACATGGGACGTATAATCCTCAGAATAAATAAGTACATCATCCAAATACACCAACACCCCCTTGTACAAAAATTCTCTCAGTACATCTTTAATCAAGTTCTGAAAAATTCCTGGAGCTCCACTTAGTCCAAAAGGCATGACTAAAAATTCAAAAGCCCCTAGGGGGCAATTAAAAGCAGTCTTCCATTCGTCCCCTTCCTTGATCCTTACCCTGTAATAGGCCTCCCTCAACTCCAGTTTGGTAAATATCTTCCCCTTGGCCAAATGGGCCAGTATGTCTTTCATCAAGGGGAGGGGGTACTGATTAGACATGCTGATCGCGTTCAGGGACCTGTAATCCTGGCAAAGACGAAGACCCCCATCTGATTTACGCCTGAACAACACAGGGGCCCCCAAAGGCGAGGTCGAGGGCCTGATGAAACCCGGAGCCAAATTTTTATCTATGAACTCCCGGAGGATGTCCATCTAGCCGGCGTCATGGAATAAATCCTATGTTTGGATAGCTTGGTCTCAGAAAGTATCTCAATGGCACAGTCAAAGGGTCGGTGGGGTGGCAAAATGTCACATGCCTTCTCCTCAAACACATATTGCCATGGTTTATATTCCACCGGTAACCCTTTCAGCTCCCCTTGAACTAGAGCGGTTGTGCAATTCTGTTAGTTGGCTTCTAGAGGGACACCCCCCCCCAGGAAAGCTTCCCCCACCCCGTGCTCCTGTTCATACACAGGATCTGCAAAAGTCACTGTCTCTTTCACCCAGTCTATGATGGGTTGTGGAATTTTAGCCAGTTTAACCCCACCACTGCAGTGGGAACTAAACCTGGGGCTATCACCAATTGAAGTTCTTCCTGATTGTTCCCCATTCTCATGTGTACTGGACCAGTCATTCACCTTGCAGGCCCCCCTTCATCATCCCTCCGACCCTCTGAGACAGCCACACTGGCTTGTCCAACTTGATAGTGTTAATTTCAAGCTCACTGACCAGGGAGGGGTGAATTAGTACTTGGGTACATCCACAATCAACCATTAACATTACTTTTTGGGTGCCTCCCCTTTTCCAGCCCCTATTTTGGCTTTTATGAAGAAAGAGCCTTTTACACCACTCACCACAGCACTTGGGCGCCCTTCAGGATTAGCCCGCCCTTGGGCGCTTAGTAGGGCGGGCTGGAGCCATTTCCCGCCGGTTCCGCATCGGAAAAGGAAGATCCGCTGTCATCTGGTTCATCCGAAGACTCCCCTGCCACGTGGCCTGGTACCAAAGCACGCACCGCTGCTTTGGGCTTGGGTTTGAATGGGGTCTTAGGTGCCGTCGACTTCCCCTCGCTCCTCTGGGGCTTCTCGGCTGCCACTGGTTCCCGAGGGCTCCTCTCTGGGCATTCGGCTATGCGGTGGCCCCCTTTCCTGCAGTGTAAGCACAAGCCTTTTCTCATCCTTCGCTCCCTCTCCGACTCCCCCGTTGTGGTTCCGCCTGGTTGGGCCACCTTATTTTTCTTCCCGGTGGACCCTGAGGCCTTTCCTTCGGATCACTGCCTGTGCCGAGCTAGCTTGATGCTCCGCCTCAGTGTCTCCACTTCTCCAGCTAGCCTCACCCATCCCAAGAGGGTCTCAGGGTTCCCCTGGAACAACGCCCATTCAAGGATGTCTGCGTTCAGCCCATACTGGAAAAACTACCTTTATGGCTTTGGTCCACTCAGGGACCTGGCTGGCTAGGCGGCGAAATTCAGAAGCGTACTCACCCACCGACTTCGAACCTTGCCTCAGTTGCCGAAGGTCTGTGCGGGCCCGTCTCACTCTCAGGGGTCTTCGAATTGAGCCCATAGGGCCATCATGAAGTCATGGAAACTCCCCAACTCTGGAGCCCCCTTGTTGTAAAGCCCCACCAGCCACTGCACCACCTCTCCCTCTAGCTGGTTGGACACATACTGCACCTTCTCGGCCTCTGTCTGGAACTCCTCATCCTACTGGGACATAAACCCCATCACCTGGGTTAGGAGTATGGTAGTTTCACCACATCTCCATCAAAAGTCGCCTTTAGGTCTCGGTGCTTCAGCCCCCGCGGTCTTTCCCGTGGCTCTACCAGACCCAGGGGGCGCAGGTCCAGGAGCCGGCAGGCCAGGGACCCCAGCAGGCACAGCAGGGTTCCCTCCCCCAGGTACCGGGGCTGCCGCTGGTTGAATCTGGGGAGGCTGGGCCCCTCCAGGGGCAGCTGGTGGCTGAGGTAGTCTCTGCAGGATCTCCAGGAGGCTCGTCTGCATAACCTCCATCTGCTGCTTCAACTGCTGGACCTCAGCTCCTACTTCCGCAAGTTAAAACCACACCCCCGGTTCTCGGTGCCCATTAGCTAGGGGTTTGTCCCACCGGTGGGACCTACGTTCCTCCCAGCCTCGTTCGTCTGGCCAGAGCCAGCTGGCTCCCATGGCCACTCCAGCTCCACGCACTGGAGTGTCAGAGAGTGGTAGGCTGCCCCTCCCCAGGGCTTGCCTGGCTCCCAGCTCCATTAGGTTGAAGGGATGTGTAAGCCTTCCAGCCCTCCGGCGGGCTCGGCTCCCATCTTCCTCAGGCACTCCTGCAGCATCCCCCGACACGCCGGCACCATCCCCTGGTGCTCTGCCCCCCTGGCCGCCACCTGCAGCCAGATCCTTCTCCGTCTGGGTTCCAGCCTCTGCGCCGTCCGACATTGTGGGTAGAACCCCTCAAAATGGTAAGGTTTTAAAGATTCAGTTTTGGCTTACTGTGATATACCAAGAACACACGCTCGCATTCACTCAATAGAAAATCTGTATTGGTATGGAAACGTGTGTCAGGAACATAGAACAAAGCTGAAACTGAATACAGGCTAGCACCCCCCCCCCAGATAAACCCCCACAGTGTGAGGATGGCATCTAGGGAGGAGGAATGGCCTGGCCCACACCTGGAGTATTGACCTTGAGCCGCTGTGGAGAGCAGCGTTCCCAGGCCAACAAGGCGGGCTGGCACCTTTCCCCAAACCCCAGGGTCCTAGACAAGGGAAACAGGCCAGAGGCAGCCTCATGTCAGGGTCTTCCATAAATTCCACTCTAAACCCCAGAATTCAGGGGTGAGCCTGACATAGAGTGATATAGGCCAGATCCACACTACACAAATCTTGAAACTGGATTATTTGCCATGGCTTCTTCCTATTGAATCCTGGGATTTGTAGTTTGGTGAGGCACCAGCACTATTTGGTAGAGAAAGCTAAAGGCTTTGTAAAACTACACATCTCAGGATTCTATAGGAAGGCCATGGCAAATAATCCAGTTTCAAACTAGATTATTCAAACTAGATTGTTTTTGTAGTGTGGATTTGGTCACAGTTCTGTGGTGCTGACAAGAGTGCTCACACACTCATTGAATAAGACCTATTATATTCCAGAAGTCTCAGTCTGAGAAATGATTGTTTCAAGTTGGCTCTGGAACAGCATTCAATACCATAGAAAATCCCTGAGGTACATGAAAAGCAGAGCACGCTTGTTCTCTGCTGCTTTAAAAGTATTTTAATCAACTTGCAATGGTTATAAGAATTTTAAAAAGCATTCTAGGAAATAGTGAAGCAAAAATGTTGAAAATTGTGATTGTTCTTTATCTTTAAAAGCTTTGATATTTTTATTGGGGTGTGGAAAAATGGTTATCCTATTCAGCTACAAGATCTTTTTTGTAGCTTTTTTTTGGTAGCTTTTTTGTAACTTTTGCCCTACCTGAGGTAGGGTTGTTGTGACAAAATCTCACAAAATTATTCATCCTTGGTAAGAGAGGTTGTCTCAATGTGTTTGGATGCTGAAAGTTTGTTAACTCCTGGGAGATTTCTGGCCTCCAGAATGAGAACAAGAAAACAAGTGCTTTTTCTATTCTTCTGAGGTTTCTGCCATTTCCACATAATGTCCCTGTATGAAATTTGTGTCTTTTCCCTTTGTAAAACAACACACACACACACACACACACACACACTGAGAGAAAGGAGGTTATCAGACATGGCTAATGTGGCACCAAAATGATGCCAGCAGAATGCAAAAGGATACCAATATCGCACAACGTCATCCTTTTGCATTTCACTGTTGTTCTTGTGCTGTTTCCTTTTATTGACGGGCTGGATCTATCAATGGATCGCCCGTCCTGTTTTGGTGCCAGCATTGCCTGTCAGGGTGATGGGATATACAATCACTGGAAATGTATACTGTAAAGAGCTGGCATGGTATAATATGCTATAGCCTGCAGGGGCCAACAATGAGCAGGCTAAATGCAGCTGGCGAGCATATCTAGATTATGTCTGGGAAACAGACGTGGGAAAGAAATGAAGGCTAAAGCCTTATCTGTATGTGAAAATATGTGTGAGAACCACCAACTGCATAACCCATGTCTGCACTGTATCTGTACTGTATAACTGGATAACCCCACTAACTGTCTTTGCACTTGACTTTCAGTCTGTGCTGCACTGTACATTGTGCTGTGATATGTAGTCTATATGCTAGGAGACTCAGATTCATTGTAAATATTACTACAATATGCTTTAATAAGGAGAAGTAGTTTAGACACATGTCTGTGTCTGTGTGCTCATTTCTTCACCTGATGATTGCAACTCTGCTACAACAACTTCTGCTGCCTGGTCCTCTTGATATGCTCAGAGGTACCAGTGTACTATCGTGACATTGCCAGCATCTGAAATCTCGCACTGTTTTTGACTTGTGATTACAGTGTCAATGGGCGGTCCTGCCAGGACACTTCCAGGTGGGATCGTGAGAACCAGGTAGGTTACCCTCTTTTTTGTACCCTCCCCAGGTTACTTGTTATTTTTGTGTGTGTGTGTGCGCGCTTTTGTGAACTTTTTTGTGTGTATTTTTCTTTTTCTTTTTGAATTTCCTGTGCTCGTGTCTTCTCACAAGAACAGATGATATTTCAATCCAGGAAGTCAACGGAGCCCCATTAGAGCTCTGTTCATTCCTGAGCTGCCTTTGGACACAAGAGAAAGTAAGTCTGATGGGGCGGGTTAATGTGCTGAGACAGGGGTGGGACAGGATTGTGGGACAGGAATGCTTTTTACATTTCTGTCTGATAATCTCTGGAGAAAGAGAGCGAGAGACAGAGAAAGAAAGAAAGAGAGAGAGAGAAAGAGCAAGCAAGCACAGAAGAACTGGGTGACTGATCAAAATAGAACAAACAACGTTTCTAATTTTTAAAAGTCCACACAGCAAACCAGAAGTTGTATCGATTTAGCTACACAATTTGTACAATTTATATAATTTGCACAAAAATATTTCTTGCAAATACAAAATTCTCATACAGCTGACATAAAATATCTTGAAACTTCAAAATACACATTGAGAAGACAGGGGAAAAATTAGGTCAGCTTCTTCATCAACAGCTCATACATGGAGAAATGACATTGTGGTCACAGGGAGGTCTGCATCTTGTTTGTTTCACTGTTACAGAAACAATGTTATGAAGAAAGTGTAAAGCAGACAAAAAGTTCAGACCCTGCCTCCCCCATAAAAAACCTCTTTCTGTCTTCTGTTTGGCCTAATCAAGGTATCATCAATATATATTTTGGAGGTGGATTTTATTCAATTGTCAATGTAGCCCACCCTGCATATTTTTTTTACTGGTCCCAGGTGAGAAGTTAAAAATGGCAGTTTTTGATTCTCACAAATGTGACAAAAATAATGAAGATACCTCTGGCTGAGGTTACAACAGAACCAAGTACAAGAGACAGAACAACCCTAAGGTGGGGTCTGAATGAGTTAGAAAGGAAGATAATTTTTTTGGGGGGGGGGAGGGAGATTGAGAGAGTGTCCATGGTACAGAAACCACCACTCCTAAAGCCATGGAAGCTTGTGCTAGTGAGAGGGACATATAAGGGGCATGGTTTTCCTGCTGCTCTCCTGGCCTTTTAAACAATTTTTGTTCCCACTAACACTAACGACAACCATCCTGAGAGAGGGGTGTCAAGTGAAGGAAGGTGGTGCTTTGGACCTCAGGCTTCCCCTATCATGACCACAGCCCCCCTCCCACTTATGCCCTGTTACCTATGGAGCACTGCATTACACATGAAACAGTCAATGGGGCTTTTCAGTGCAGCATCACTGGCCTCGACTGGCTGATTTTTGCCCCTGCCCACATAGAGCCCTGCAGCAATCAATAGTGTACCTCATATGCTCCCGCTGGGACTTTAGGATTACTCTCTGAAAGGCTTAGAAATTGTAGGAATGGTTGATTTGATGATTAAAGTCACAACTTCAAAATCATCATGACAATTCCACATTGAGAGGCATCATAAAGAAATGTGTGCACCTTCAGACATTGTTTGGCTGCAGCCCTCTTGGAGATGACATGTGTCACCAGAGATGGGAGTCTGAGGCAGGAATAGTGACTTCTGGTATCACCCAAGTACCTTCTTGGGCAGAACAGATGGGCTGGAAGATGTAGGTCTGGGTACACCACTAAGTACACATGGCTATGGCATTTTTCATCCACTCTGAGCCATTTGAGGGCAGAACATTTCTGAAACTTTGTGTGGGGGATCTTTTTTGAGGAGGGAAAGCACAGGAACTAGGAAAAAGTCTGGAAGGGCTGCACCTGACACATGGCAAATATTTTTCCCAACCCACCTCTATGGCAAGATCTCCATATTCAAAGAAATATCCCATCCAGAACCAGATTAGTGGCAGCTATACGCCAGTAAGTGGAGCAGGACAAGGTGGAAGCGTTAGGAAGGTCTTCTAACATTACTGACACTATGCTGTTTGCCCTCAAATACTACTAAATGAAAAGGAGGAAGGAAAGGGAGGGGAAAAAGGAAATGTACCACCCCTTCCCTTCCTTCTTTTTATCCTGCAAGAGCCTAACACAACTACTTCTTTGAAATCTATAAAATGACTTGATAAATTGTCATAGAGGGCTTTCTATTGCTGCTGCAAGAGAAAGGGGTTGCGATCCTAGGAGAGTCTCGAGTCAATCTTTGTTCTATCATTTTGACGAGTAAGTCTGGATAAAGGGCTTCAGCTAACCACTCTGAACTGGAGTTAGGGGAGATCCATGATTGGAACATGGAAAGGAGGGAAAGAACACTTGGGTAAAAATGATAGGAGAAGGAAACCAGAGTGATACCACTGCAGAGGGATGCTCAACACCTCTACATTATTAAAACTGAAGACTTGGATGAAGCTGTCTTAGAACAGATTACCACACAGGCCTTGGCTGGATGGGCTGTTTACCCCAACTTGGCCTCATCTTGGAACCCTACAGTCTGGATGATGCAGGACATTTGTCTTGTTTTGCCTCGGGCAGTCTGCATGACCCCTGGGGCAAAGATGGGACCAAGACAAGGTAAAACCCATTACACTGTTTTTAAAAAATCCCTGGACCATTGCTCTCACAGCCAGAAAGCTGGCCCACAACATGTGATCAAGGCTGGTCACATGCAGGGAGATGTGGTCACATGTTTGTGGGCCGGCTTCCTGGCTTCAGAAAGAGCAAGGCAGGTGCAGCAGCAGCTGCAGCTACAGGCTGGCATACCTATCTGGACTCCAGCCCATTTCATGCAGGTAATGGGAGAGCAATGGGTCTCATCTGTGGATGGATAACGCTGGTGGTAAACTGGCATATTCTGGCCATGCACATGAACCCTACATTCTAACACGGAAAAAAGGAGAAATATAACAGTACAGTAATGAACAACATCAAGTAGCCTGGTATTTGTTAGAAGCCAAACTTGACGACAAAGTGGTCTCTTGCCTTGCTGACAATTTCATTAAATCCAGGACCACCAGAAGCAATGGGAAATATAAAACAATGAGAAAGTGATTGGTCTTCTTTAATTTGTGTTTTCTCTTGCCCCCCCCCTCCACATCCAGCTAGCCAGAGGAATGACATTTATCCAAAATACCTATGCAACTTCACCTCTAGATGTAGCTAAGGAGATATGTAGTAAATGAAGGTTGAGTAGATTATGAGTCTTGAAATACTAAGCTTCTCTGAAGCAGGTCAATGCCACTTCTTGAGCCAAGGTGCTCTATTATGACATGCCCTTCGTTGTGACACATCCCCTGCTGGCTGCCATTGAAGAGGCCTGACTGACTGTGGCTCTTTGTGGGGAGTCAGGAGATTGAGAGACAAGGAAGGAGGAGTTGGAGCAGATCAGTAAGTTAAAGTAAATTAGTGGTCTTAATGTCTTTATTAGAATTAGCTATTGTTTTCCTAGTAAGAGATAGGCTTCAATCTGGAGTTGTTTAGCTGTGTGTGTTATTTATCTATTATTTAGGTACGTTAGGTTATTTAGGCAGTTGTTAGGACAAGTTAGAAAGGGAGAGAAAGGGACAGTTGCTTACCTGCAACTGTAGTTATTGGAGGGGACATCTGTGAACTCACACAACTGAGTTATTCCTGCACCTGCACAGTGTACTTCGGAACCATCTAGAATAGTTATATAATGCTTTTTGGTGGTAACTCTGCCCATCCCAATGGTTCCCCTCAGGCGTTCCCTCTCATTTTCCTCAGTTCCAAGGATGCCGCAATAGCAGCATCATAGCTTTACAACAGAGCAGAACAATGAGGAAAGAATGGGTGGGTTTGTGTGAGTTCACAGATGACCACTCGAAGAACTACAGTCACAGGTAAGCAACTTGTCCTTCTTCTTCATGTTCTCTGTGACTCACACAACTGGGAGACTAGCAAGCTTTCTCACAGGTGGAGGGATTGTCATGCCCAACAAAAGAGAAAGGAGAAAGACACAGTGTTGTAACAGTGAATCACAGATAAATTTACAGTTGTCCCTCCACATTCACGGGGGTTAGGTTCTTGAGATGTGAATGTGGAAAAAGCGCGAATAACAGATGCTGCTCCCGCGCCCCCCCCTCGGCCCCTGCAACTCATGCTTCTTTAGACCCAGTTTAGAAGAGCCGAGTATTTCCAAGATCTGAGATCCCTTGGGCAGGAGTGGTAAAACCTCCCACATTTCCAGCTGTCCCCATTGAGATCTCTATTCTGCCACTATTGATAGCAGCACCGGAAGAGTGGGTATGGCTCCCCAGCTATATGGGCTATCTAGAGTGTAGCCGAAGATTGGCTACAGCTTGCTGAGATTGCTGGTCTGATAAATTAAAAAGGATTCTTTTATTGTTTACAGCAAGAATATCAAGAGAGGAAATGTACCTACAGGCATATCAACAACAGATCAGTTTTCTTTTATACTTTAAACATGAAATAACTTTTAAGCTACAAAGCCTTTAGGCTAGTCCATGCAGAGGCAAACTTTATAAATGGCAAACTTAACACACATCAAAATGTATCATTTGACAAGACACCTCTCTCTCTCTGGCTTCTCTTCGCAAACGAAGATTCAGGAAGGACTCATCCCGCGCTTTCTGCAAGTGCGCTGATGACTAAAAAGGCCAATCCGAGATAGACAAGTCCAGTTGCAGAAAGCACAGCAGAAGGTTTCCTTGGGTGATGTTTCCGGGTTGTGATTTTTTCTGCGTTGTCGTTTCTCTTCAAGACTTGTTCGGCTTGAGTTCTCAAATAAGGCTGCAGCATTGTGGATAGTGTGTCTCCATGCCTCCCAATGTGAGGCCAGGGCGGACCATTGTTGATGATCAATTTGGCCGAGCCTGAAGTGTTGTTTCAGGGAGTCCTTGTATCGCTTTTTTGGAGCACCCCTCTTACACTGACCCATGGCGAGTTCACCGTAGAATACTATTTTGGGGAGGCGATGGTCCTCCATCCTAGAAACATGCCCTGCCCAGCGCAGCTGTGTTCTCAATATCATGGCCTCAATGCTGGTGATCCCTGCTTGCTCAAGGACAGCAACATTTGTCACATAGTCAGTCCAGTGTATATTTAGGATTGTGCGTAAACAGTGCTGATGGAAGCGTTCGAGGAGTCGTAAGTGGTGGCGATAGGTGACCCATATTTCAGACCCATAAAGGAGAATAGACAGTACAATGGCTCTATACACACTGATTTTTGTGTTTCGCCTCAGGTGTTTATTACTCCAGACTCTTTTGTAAAGTCTTCCAAATGCGCTATGTGCCTTTGCTAATCTGTGATCGATCTCTTTGTCAATCTTGGAATCTGAGGAGATGATGCTTCCCAGGTAGGTGAACTGCTGAACGGACTTAAGCACAGAGTTGCCGACGGCAATGTGGGGATGGTGGTGTTCATCCTGTGGTGCAGGCTGGTAAAGAACTTCCGTTTTCTTCAGGTTGACTTCCAGCCCAAACAGCTCTGCAGCTGTTGCGAAGCAGGATGTTAGACGCTGCAGAGCTGCTTCTGTGTGGGCAACAAGGGCAGCATCATCAGCGAAGAGCAGCTCACGGACTAAATAGTTTAGAGTCTTAGTGCGAGCCCTCAGACGGCTTAAGTTAAACAAGCTACCATCAGTACGGTACTGTATATAGATGCCGTCGTCAGACACCAATGTCCCACATATCCAGATACAGAAAGCGATAGATTTTTAGGGTAAAAAAAACCCCACTAGATAAGGAGGCCATTAATACACAAAATAATGGATGAACAGCTGCCCTGGATTGCTTCTTAACTTCCCAGGAAATTCTATGAGCTCTTTGAAGACACTGAAGCCTCTGTTCTCTCTCTTGCATTAGTGATTTACAGTGGCCAACTGCCCAAGTCATTCTGGAACATTTTAAATTTTAGCTTATTCTTTAGTTCTGAGTGTTCACAGGTGTTCATAAACTTCAGCTGTTCTAAAGTTCTATGGTCATACTATTGAGCAGAGCTGGTTACACGAAGCACAGGGCTCTCTTTTTATTACAGCTTCACTGGCTACTTATCAGTCTTTTTCCAGGTATAATTCACTGCACTGACTATAATATATAAAGCCATATATGACTTGAGTCCAAGCTATCTGAATGATGAGTATAGTCTCCTATAGTACTGCTTGCCCAAGCCTGCCTGGGCTTTGAGATCTTTAGCAAAGGCCCTTCTCTTGATCCCATTGTTACCTGCCCCTATACCCCCACTCCTTCAATAATTTATCAATTGGCTATATTTCATAAATTGGTGTATTTATTGATGCTTCATGAGGGTCATGGTAGACTAGGACTTCCCAAGTATAGGAACTCAAGGGTTTCCTCAGAACCTAAGAAGAGGTCTTTCCAAAATTCCCCCAAAAAACATGCCTGGGGAGTAATTATGCGGATCCCCCTTAGACAGTGAGTTAGAAGGAAATAAGGTGAGAATTATGCTAATTCTCATGGATGTACTTGGAAGTGAGTCATTCACTAACTCAATCAAGTGGCTGGAAAACACATTACTCTGCAAACTGGTTTTCCTACACTCCCCTCTCCTCAACACTAGAAGGTTGCCTGACACCATCAATCTTAATGTCTCAGCCATTAGCGATTGTTAACATAGCTGGAGTGTCCATTGCCTAACTGTGGGAAACTCCAGCAAACATTGTATTCCATTCAAAATACCCCTTCAAGGGGAATATCAAGTATAAATATCACCCCAAAACATCACCAAAGTGTTCACAGTGCTCACAGCTTCGTGCATCCTGTCACTCTATTTGTATGCTGTGTGACCCTCAGAGCTCTGTCTGAGTAACTTCTGCTGCACAAATCTCTGCTCATCAGATAGGTACAGTATAGCCTATCATCCCAGTCTCTATTCTTCTATCCCAATGATAGTGCACACTGGGAACCGCTTCAAAAGGTCCAGGCAGCATAAAATGGTAGCAGAGTAAATGTTCCTTCAGGCATCAGAGCAAAGGCAAAGACACAGGCTTATGTCTAAAATCTTCTTGTTCTTTACTAGAACATAACAAAGATTTTTTACAATATGAAATCAAAGGCTTTCACGGGTGGCATCCATAGATTTTCCTTGGGATTTTTCCGGGCTGTGAGGCCATGTTCTGGCTGTGTTTTACAATATATTACAGCATCCACAGAAGAAAAACCATCTTCACACTTCGAGATTCAAAACAGAACTAACCAGCTTAAACTCAGCTCTGCTCTGAGCCCAGCTCAGATATTGATACATTTGCCCAGTAGCTCTTGCAAACTGCTGGCAGCTCAGAACTGCAGATCTGTGCAGACTGTTTGCTATATCCCAGCTTCTTCACAGAATAAATCTAACCACTCTATGTCCCAATATCCTGACAGGTTAGACTGCCTCCATCTCTGTTGTCATTATGATGGCAAGCAAAGACCTTTTTATTCAGGCAGGCTTTTGGCAACTGATCAGTTGCTAAGAAAGAGGGTTGTGTTTTTTTTTACTATATTGGTACTGTATTTTCTTTATTGATGTTTTAAGGGCTTGTCTACACAGGCAATATGCCCATCTTAGAGCCCTGCAGTCCTGATGATGCAGGGCTCTTGCTCTGTTCTGCCCCTTGGTAGTCCTCACCACCCCTAGGGCATAGACGGGGGAAGATGGAGTAGGGCTCTTTACCATGTTTTTTTTTAGATACCTGCTTTAATCCATTCTACTGGAAAGGAAGAGGTTGGTCCCCTCATATCCATTGGGGCCCATCCTGGCAGGCTGGCCCCCCACTGCAGTTGCTGGTCTGCTTTGCTTTCTCCAAAGCATGGAGGAATTATGCTTTGTTCAGATGCAGGGGGCCTTGGTCACATGTTGAAGGATGGCTTCCTCACTTCCAGGAGAGCAAGGGAGATGCTGCTGCCCAGCTGCTGCATCAACTGGCTAGCATGCCTGTCTGGACTTCCTCCCATTTTGTGGAAGGAACGGTGGAGGAACAGGACTGATCTTTGGCCAGGATATGCCAGTTGGAAGCCAGCATATCCTGACTTGTGTAGATGAGCCTTAAATTGTATTTGAGCTTATTTTAATTGTATTTTTATTCAGTTTCCTGCAAGCCACATTGCATCCCATTTTTGAAAAGAAAAGCAGGATACACTCAGTTTTGGGAGCAATTTATCATGTATATATCATGAGAGCAATTTATCATGGATACACACACACACACACACACACACCACCTCAGCTGTGGAATACTTTCTTGCTGGAGGCCTGAATGGAGCCAGTGTTGGCCTTGTTTCAGCATCAAATTAAAACCTGGAAATTTATGCATGTGGCTGAAGTCTAGTGAGTTCATGCCTTGTTTGTTGGTCTTGTCTGAGGATTCTATTTTGTTTGTTGAATTGTTTTAGATTGTTTGAAACCTTTAAAATTGTTTTGCTTTTCTTTTAAAGTTATTTCACTGAATGTACCCCCATCCTGACATCTTTAGATACAGGATAAGCTAGAAATATTTAAAGGAAGGAAGGAGGGAAGGAATAGAGAAATCCAGGCTAGAATTCACTATCACCGTTTCAAATGCTTAGATTATACATTTCTGACAGATTCATATTCTTGATTCCAACATATTCAATAATGTAGGGAATACATAGGGATCTTAAAAGTCCCCCAGCCTAAATTACTGGGCAGCAGCCTATGTGAGCAATGAGGGTCTGTTCTCCTGTTGATCAGGATGCAGCAGATTGACATTTCCACTCCCTTCTTGCCAATTATCTCCAGTGCAGCAGTCAGAAGTAGGATCCCTGTTGCAATTCTGCCTCATGCTGGAGATTACTGGTGGGAGGGTGTGGAAACATCAGTTTCCTGTATTCCAATTGACAGGAGAACAGACCCCCATTGCTCGCAGTGGCTGCTGCATGTATGTCAGGATTGAGGGGGTTGGGCCAGGAGGCATTACTTTAGTAAGTAAATGATCTAGAATCTCAGCCCAACAAACAAACATTGTGCATACATTGCCAAAAGACTGGATTACATTTATTCTACAACATAATCACAAGACATGTTTATCTGTGATATAAGAATAGTTTGATCTTAAATGTTAATGTTCATGCAGTGGCACATACAAAAAGGTCAGACCTTTCTGGACTTCCACCAACACTGGGCACTAGTTCAGAAACAGGTCAACCTTCTTAGATTATAATAAATAGAGTTAGGCATCATCAGCATTTGGGTGGATCCAACTACAAATTCCAAATGACCTCTCCTATCTGTTTCATGCATACATTAAATAACATGGGGGATACAGTGGAAACCTGATGGATACCCATGATAGAGAGTGGGCAATCTCCAGCACCACCATCTGAATTCATTCCCCCAGGAAGGACTGAAGCCACTATAAAGAAGAGTTTCCAATTCTTATACCTGTCAAATGACTCAGAAAGATAAAACAATGGTTGATGGTACTGAAAAGCACTGAGAGATCTAGCAGGACCAAAGAAAACACACTGCCAATATCCAGCTCCCGGCATAGGTTGTCCACCAAGACAACCAATGTTGTTTAGTTCTATAACAAATCTTGAAGCCAGATTGAAGTGTATCCATAGACCATAGATTATAATCATGGAATTATACAGAGGCATGATGATATTTGCTGATTTATATTTAGTCCCTTGAATCTGCCTTTTTGAGAGGTGCAAGAAGTGGAATGGTTATTGTCCATTAGCTTTCCAGCATGACTACACATTCTTTATTGTGTAACCAATTTAAAACACAGTACTATATATGAGATTAGTATTCTTCTGCCAATGTGCACACATTTGGTTTTATGTCCACTTAGTTTTCTCTTCTATTCATGGATCTACTTGGGAGATAGTTTTTAGAGCCTCCTGTGTTTTCTTTTGGGATTTTAAGAAATTACAGTCTATGGTATTAGTCCAATTGCTATTCCCAGCTAGAACAGATTCATAGAATCAATTGTTGAACAGTAAATCAACATATAATCTGAGGTCATTTGCGAACTAGCTTGCTCACTATTTTTTCCTAACCAGATCATTTATGAATAAATTATGTAATCCTGTGCCTATCCGAATGACCTATCCTGACTAGTATTATTCCCTTATTAAAGATGAATAATGGAGCTAGACAATGATTTCTGATGATCAACATTGAGTGAGTTTAGAGCTAAAACGGATGCCTAATGCCCTATTATTTGAAATGTCTGCTGCCAACGTAGTACTAATATTTAGCAAGCTCACTTGAAACATTGAACACTTTGCATTTAGTATCTCACAAACAAAATTAAATAAAAGTAAAGGGAGTGAATCAATTTGTTTAATTTGCTAGGAAAAATATTTTATTCAGTTGCTTGATAAGCATATTACCTGGAACTTAATATTTCAGTGCATTCATAAAAGTCGTATTTAGAATATGAATGGATTTGGAGCCTCAGTCTTTCAGGACAATAAGGAGCCATCCTGTTTTAGAAAGCAGTTCTCACAGGAGCATTTGCTGAAGGTTTTCCTCTCTGCCAATATTTCTGGACCACATTGCTTTGAATACCAGTTTCAGTCCCCCCTGTCACCCTGCTGCTTTTACATTTTAGGATATAGCAGTGCTTTGGAGATTTATCATGTCTGCAATGTGGAAACATAGTATACCTTTATTTAATTAGTCCTTCTGAGACAGGATATTCTTGATGGAGTTCTTGACTTTATTCTTGACTTTAGAATCAGGTGCTTTCCATCTGTCTAAAATATATATAAAAAACCCCTTAATATTTTCCTCTTATATATCCTGTGTTATTGGACAGATATAATTTGACATCCATTGAGATTCTCTGGAATATCTAAATCTATTTTCTATAGATGCCTAGTTAAGAGACAGAACAATGTCAAAATTTGATACTGAATGCTTCTGACAAAAATTACAACTAAGTCCCTCCCCCCCAATTGGTTGACCCCTGTTACCATGCCCTACTCTCCTTCCTGTGAGATTCCATAACTGGACATATTAGACACTTTTTGGGGTCACTTTGGCTGGGAGGTTAGGCAGACAGGAGGTCAGTTTAAGGTCACACTCACCTGAGGTGTGTCTAGAACTATAATGGTGTCAAAGTCCAAGTTAAGATTGAGCAGAAAGCCCCCATGATGGGTTTATGCTAACAACCCAGTCATTAAAGGTTTATGTGCTAATCCTTTCTTCCAGCCTTGGGCATTGCCAATAATAACTCACTTAAACAATTAAGTGACCATTACTCATCCCACGCCCTACAGAAATATCATCCGACGCTTTTAAAAGATGTTTTGCCCACCCCATATCCACAGGGGATACGTTCCCAGACTTACTGTAGTAACGTGAAACCATGGATAATAGCGAACCCTATAGAAATGGTTTCCGTCCCAACTTCTGGTGGAAACATAACATAGAATTGCATTGGAGGACCTAGAAAATACCTAGAGAGGACATTTTTTGGACGTGGAGAAGTGAAACCACAGATACAGGCCACGTGAATATGAGGGTCGACCTGAAATTGCTCTCTGCCACTTAGCACTGCCTATCAACAAGGCCAATCTGTACAGAAGGACCCAGTTGTGTTGCATGAAGAAGCAAAGCCCAAGTGAGTAAAGTAATACACTAGTAAGAAAATGGAAGGAAGACTGGGAAGATCTAGGTTTGAATCCTTACTCAGCTAGGTGTCCTTGGGCCAATCGCTATGCTTCAACTTGATGTACCTCACATGGTTGCTTTTAAGGACATGCCTACTGCTTTCAATGAGGTCAGGATTAAAAAGCAATCAATCAATCAATCAATCAATCAAATAATTCTTTATTCTGGCCTATTAAAAAGCAATACGTATGTACAAGAAGTAACAATGTCCAGCTCTCTTTGAGCCCTAAAAATGATATCCCTTGCAGGGTATAGCAGCTTATGAACAGCTACAATAATATGCACATATGCACTTCTGAAAGGGACCCAAACATACATAATGATACTTCAGTGTTCTTTACATTCGTGATGTAGGTCCATAACTCTAAATGGGACTTCTCACACTTTTGCTCCACCTACCCTGAAAACACCGATCCTATCTAATCTTGGAAGCTAAACAGGGTCAGGCCTGGTTAGTATTTGGATGGGGAATTGCCAAGGTGCTACAGGCTATATTTCAGAGGCAAACCACCTCTGAACATTCCTTGCCTAAGAAAGCCCTATGAAATACATGGGGCTGCTCTGAGTCAACAGGCAACTTGAAAGGACACACACAAGCTGCCACTTGACTTTCAGAATCAGGTATCCAGAAGGAGCCAGCTGTATAAGGAAGGTTTAACAAACTAGGAGCAGCTCTCCCAAGTGCACTGGTACTGTTTCCTCCCACTCCATCCACAATCCCAGTCAGACCTAGCAGCAAATGCTTCTTCTTTCTAAAGGAATCCCTGCTTTATCTCCCTTGTATGTCAGGATCAGCTCTGATAAGAATGTCCTTGATGCATGATTAGACCAAAAGAGTCCACAAAAGCATCCAAGCATTCCATTCAACCAAATCTTGCAGGGAAACTCAGGTGATAGAATTAATTGCACCCTGCTCTTCACCACCCCTACACACACAGAGAGAGATACACTGCTTCTAGTGCTGTAGGCTCCATTTAACCATATCCTAAAAGGCTGGGAGGCTCCACGCAGAACCCCACAGATTTAACTCACTTTAAACACATGCAGTGTATCCACCCCAGATGCTTCGCAGATGATGACACTCATGGCAAGGCAAAGTGTGGCAAGCTGCAAAAGAAGATGCAACTGGATGGGCACCCCTGCACCTCAGGTGCCAACTCCCAACTACATACGCACCATCAGGCAGCAAAGGCCAGCAAAGAGGGGCAGGCGGAGGCTAGAGCCGAGGAAAAACACTGTGGGGGGAGGGAGAGAGAGAGAGAGAAGGAGATGGGGAGGGGAAAATTCAAACCCGTGCAGAAAAGAGCTAGTAAAAAAAATAGTTTGCCAGCAGGGAAGAGAAGCAGAGCTCAGAGGAGCCAGGAGCTGGAGGAGGCAGCCAGGACACAGCTGGGTCATAAAGTCCATCAGGTCTCGTTACTATTTCTTGCAGAACCCCCAGCCATGTCTCGCGGAACCCTAGGCTTCCATGGAACCTTGGTTGAGAAACGCTGACATAGACATATGACCAGGCCACAGAGGGGGAAAAAATCAGTTTTACTGTATGGGCTTTACATCAGTAATGGTCTCCTTCATGCTAGCTTGTGTATAAGGTATCCAGGCTCTTGGGGGAGAAGCTGCAGAACAGTGCAGATTCGAGGGGATGCTGGATACAATAGATTGGATCTGGGATCTGCATTCCGCCCTTAAGGGTTCTGTTCACTTGAGATGCCTCAGCTGAATTCTTCAGGGACCCACTTGCTTCACAGTTCCCTTCATTTAGCAGGCTTTCCTGACTCTTTGCATAGTACCGTATGTTCCAGTGACAGAAGTTAAATAAAATTAACTTATCAATTTAACTAAAAGAAAAAAAAAGCATCATAATTATATTTATTTTAACTTAGTTGTCTTAAGTTGGAATTTCAGTATCAACCAAACTCCAGAATTAATTAATTTATTAAATGGTTCATTAACTAATTTAATGATCATGCCAAAGAACCAACAGAATTTACATTTCCCAGCTGCTTCTTTACCCAAAGATTAGTCCTATTCAATTTTTGCAAAGTACTTCTTGCTTTTTGGTACTCTCTCAGGTCTGGGGAATTATAACATCTAGACCACAAGAGTCCAAGCACTTACTCAAGCATAGTTCCATTGGAATAAGTTGTGTTGCAGGCTTTTAAGATAAGCAATCTCACTACCTGATCCTCTCTTTCCCTCTCTTTATTTCTAAACATAAGCAAGTGTCCATGTTACTTAGACTAGACATTTCTTTATATCTGTCAAGTCCAGAGGACTTTAGAAAGTTGAAGAAGCACTTGAAATCCATGTAAAGTAAAGATAAAAAGCTAGGAAATGGAAAGTAAAATCACGGCTGGCATTCTTCAGCTTCCTTCTGGTAAGGCTTTTAGTGCAGGCTTTTAACTTATATGGCATCAGAGGCCCACTAACAACAACAACAAAATATGGAAAAGTAAAGGAGAGGGGTTTGATTCTTCTACAAGGCACCATATGTCTTGTTTCACTGTATGATTAGGAAGTGTCAGGCAGTATAAGGCAAATTCTTTTTCATTTTTCTTTTGCAAATTTTTTAAACAATAAATAATGCCAACAAAACTGAACTGGAGGGCTGTCACCACCCTCTCATCTTGTATAGCACTTTAAAAAGAATAATTTGGAAGCTTTAGTTTTGTAAAGCTATAGCTCTGAACTGTGCTGTTCAAAAACTCCTTGGAGCATGTGTACCACTTTGATTTAAATAAATGGTGTTGCCATTCATTTCAGAGCTAATATGAAATTGTTTCCATGGGAAGCTTGTAAAACTGCCTTCTTGAATTGGTAGTCTTTATGTAAGTGAAATTAAAGAAACTTGGCTCTCAGTTACCATAGCAATGAAACTACCTTAGGCACCAAGGAAGAAGAATGAAAAGTTGTAATGGAAAAATGGAAATGTAATGTATGATATGTCAAGTAATAGGAATGCTAACGATGACCTCCCTGGGCAGCTAAAGGAAGTTATTAGGACAGGAATTTTAAAATCCTTAGTGGTTGCAAGGATGGGATGCAATAGAGATTTGTCTTCACTTTGCCCTCCTTAGATGACCAATCATGGAATAACAAGCTGGGACACAGAAAGTTGGGTAAAATAAGGGCCACTTTATTTGACCTATTTCCTATTTAAGTTGATCGAAACTGAAAGGAGCAAGAGGGGGAGCCACCTGATGTGGGTTCAGCTGAGGCCAGGTGTCTACCTCCTCAGCCTTCCCTTGGGTGAAACACCTGAGTCCTGTGGGCAATCCAATAGTTGGGTAGCTCCCTGGCTGGCCACTTACTGGAAGGTAAACTCAGAACACTCCCACACAACTCCCAGGACCTATAAGCGAGAGCAACTTCCAATGCCCAGTAAATCATACTATGGCTGAAGATTGGGACCCATCATCTTGCTAAACAACACCTAGGAACTAATGGAGAAAACAACAATGTTAGTGAAGAGTAATCTTCAAAAATGGAGAGGACGCATGTACTTCTTGAAGGCAGCATATCTCAAGGGGGTCAGCTATTTTAGATCTGATCCTAACCAACAGGGATGACCTGGTTAATGGGGTGCAAGTGGTGGGATCCTTAGGTGAGAGTGATCATGTTCTCCTGGAGTTTGTTATACAATGGAAAGGAGAAGCCAGGCATAGTCAGACACGCATTCTTGACTTTAGGAGAGCTGATTTCAATAAACTCAGGGAAATACTGGGGGTGATCCCATGGTCACGAACACTAAAAGAGAAGAGACTTCAAGATGGATGTGACTTTCTGAAAAGGGAGATACTGAAGGCACAATTTCAAACAGTACCATTGTGAAAGAAAAATGGGAGGTGTTTCAAGAACCAGGATGGATGACTAAAGAACTTTCAACAGAGCTAAGTTTTAAATGGAACATGTATAGGAAATGGAAAAAACGGAAAATCACCAAAGAAGAATTCAAACAGATAGTGAACACGTGTAGGAGTAAAGTCAGAAAAGCTAAAGCGCAGAATGAGCTCAGGCTTGCTAGAGAGGTTAAGAACAATAAAAAGGGTTTTTTGGGGGGGTATGTCTGCAGCAAAAGGAGGAAGAAGGAAATGGTAGGGCTACTATGTGGAGAAGATGGCAAAACGCTAGCAGAGAAAAGGCAGAATTAGTCAACACCTTCTTTGCCTCAGTGTTTTCAGAAAAGGAAAAGGGTGATCAACCTGAGGATAATGGAACAGAGGACACAATAGGGGAAATCCAGCACAGAATAAGCAAAGAGGTAGTACAGGAATACCTTCTTAATCTAAATGAATTTAAATCTCCAGGACCAGATGAACTACATCCAAGAGTATTAAAAGAGCTGGCAAATGTAATCTCAGAGCCATTGGCAATAATCTTTGAGAACTCCTGGAGAACAGGAGAAGTCCCAGCAGACTGGAGGAGGACAAACGTTGTCCCCATCTTCAAAAAGGGGAAAAAAGAGGATCCCAACAATTATCGTCCAGTTAGTCTGACATCAATACCAGGGAAGATTCTAGAGCAGATCATTAAACAGAGAGTCTGTGAACATTTAGAAGGCAATGCCATAATCACAAAAAGTCAACATGGGTTTCAGAGAAACAAGTCATGCCAGACTAATCTGATCTCTTTTTTTTTGATAAAGTTACCAGCTTGGTAGATGAAGGGAATGCTGTGGATATCGCATACCTTGATTTCAGTAAGGCCTTTGACAAGGTTCCCCATGACATTCTTGCAAACAAGCTTGTAAAATGTGGACTAGACAAGTTAACTGTTCAATGGATTTGTAATTGGTTGACCGGTCGAAACCAAAGGGTGCTCAGCAGTGGCTCCTCTTCATCTTGGAAAGATGTGACCAGTGGGGTGCCACAGGGTTCTGTCCTGGGCCCAGTGCTATTCAACATCTTTATCAATGACTTGGATGAGGGAATTAGGGGCATACTTATCAAATTTTCAGATGACACCAAATTAGGAGGAATAGCTAATACCCTAGAGGACAGGATCAAAATTAAAAATGACCTGGATAGACTGGAGAGCAGGGCGAAAGCTAACAAAATGAAATTCGATACGGAGAAATGTAAGGTACTGCACTTAGGGTGGAAAAATGAAATACATAGATATAGGATGGGGGAGACGTGGCTGAATGAGACTACGTGCGAAAGGGATCTAGGAGTCCTAGTAGACCTCAAGTTGAACATGAGCCAACAGTGTGATGCGGCAGCTAAAAAGGCCAATGCGATTTTGGGCTGCATCAATAGAAGTATAGTGTCTAGATCAAGGGAAGTAATAGTGCCACTCTATTCTGCCTTGGTCAGGCCTCAACTGGAATACTGTGTCCAGTTCTGGGCACCACAATTCAAAAAGGATATTGACAAATTGGATCGTGTCCAGAGAAGGGCGACTAAAATGGTGAAAGGTCTGGAAACCATGCCTTATGAGGAGAGACTTAGGGAGCTGGGTATGTTTAGCCTGGAAAAAAGACGGTTAAGAGGCAATATGATAGCCTTGTTTAAGTAATTTGAAGGGGTGCTAGGTTGAGGATGGAGCAGGCTTGTTTTCTGCTGCTCCAGAGACTAGAACACGGAACAATGGATGCAAGCTCCAGGAACAGAGATTCCACCTCAACATTAGGAGGAACTTTTTGGCAGTAAGAGCTGTTCAGCAGTGGAACACACTCCCTCGGAGCATGGGGGGTGGTCTCCTTCCTTGGAGGTCTTTAAACAGAGGCCGGATGGCCATCTGTCAGGGATGCTTTCATTGCCTATTCCTGCGTGGCAGGGGGTGGACTAGATGGCCCTCGTGGTCTTTTCCAACTCTACAATTCTATGATTCCATGAAATCCCTGATACATTTTATGGACTGAGGGCATAAGCCCATAACAAAAGCCATGGAGGCAGCCCTAATCCTGGGTACCAAACTTAACTCCTTGCAGGCCCAAGATCTGCAAGGCCTTCAAGGTGACATTCCAAAACTTATACCTAGTGAACAGTGAAAAATCAGTGTGACAAAACAACAACCCAGGTCTAAGTCTCGGAAGATGTGTGTAAAGGATGAACTGGGCATAAAGCTGAATCAGAACAAAGACCCAAAGTTACTTTCACCCCCAACCCCTTCTGATCTCTCTTGGAATACATACTGTAATTCTCAATACAGCTTGATGATGAGACCGAGTTAAAGGCTCAAGGGCCAGCGCTCTGCCTAAGATATCTCCTTTGGCTGATGTGACCAATTCCCTCACACATAAATATCCAAAGAATACAGTCAGTGCTATAGCATGAAAAAGAACAACCTCATACTCTGAGGTACAAATGACAGATCAAACATTCCCCAGACTAAGAATCTCAGGTAATAAAGATTTTTTCCCCATCTACCACATGGCCCTTTTCCAGGGACCACCTCTCCAAAGGCTTGTACACCCTAAAATCTACAATGGTATCCTGATACTCTTGAGCCTTCAAGGCAAAAGCCAATGCTGACAGCTGAGTCCTGATGGACTGTGGCACCAGCCCCCTACCCCTCAAAGCAATACAGTACTGAAAAATATGATCCACTGTAATGGGACAAGTGACCTGAAGCCCATTCCCTGATCTAAAGTGCTTGAATTCCCTATCCACCTTCTTGCAACTGGCTCTCAGTTTTCTCATGTGCAAGGGGAACTCCCAGTTCTTTTGTCAGTGAGACACATTTCTGTTTGAGAGAGGCACATTGCCCTGACCTCGCATGGTCAATAAACAAACAATCAAAAATCATCCAGGTAATGAACAACACCTCTTTGCCCCAACTTCAGCTTAAGGGTCCATTGCAGCAAAGTCTTCTGGCTTTTCTTTGCAAACGAAGATTCAGGAAGAACTCATCCCACACTTTCTGCAAGTGTGCTGATGACTGAAAAGGCCAATCTGAGATAAACATGTCCGGTTGCAGAAAGCACAGCAGAAGGTCTCCTTGGGCGATATTTCGGGGTTGTGATTCTTTCTGCGTTGTCGTTTCTCTTCAAGACTTGTTCAGCGTGAGTTCTCAAATAAGGCTGCAGCATTGCGGATAGTGCGTCTCCATGTGAGGCCAGGGTGGACCATTGTTGGTGATCAATTTGGCCAAGCCTGAGATGTTGTTTCAGGGAGTCCTTGTATCGTTTTTTTGGAGCGCCCCTCTTACGCTGACCCATGGTGAGTTCACCATAGAGTACTATTTTTTAGGAGGTGATGGTCCTCCATCCTAGAAATGTGCCCTGCCCAGCGCAGCTGTGTTCTCAATATCATGGCCTCAATACTGGTGATCCCTGCTTGCTCAATGACAGCAACATTTGTCACATATTTAGTCCAGTGTATATTTAGGATTGTGCGTATACAGCGCTGATTTCAGACGAGGACAAGTCTGCTCATCCTCTGTGGTCCACGGTTTCCTTCCTCTCAGATGAAGAACTTGATGGTAGAGCCTCCACCTCAGATCCCACAACGTTTTGGGGACCCTTTTGTCCATGAAATACTCAATTGGGTTAGTCTGGTGATTTAGGTACTCTGATGAATCTAGTTTGGCCTGACGTTTTTGCAAACATGTGTTAACGTAAATCTCTTCCACTATTTTCCTGTACAAACCAAAAGGTTCTTTACCACTTGCTTTCAAAATTTTTGATAAGTTGTCCTCTCTTCCCAGGGCTCTTTTACATGGCAGTTTTTATCCCGAAGAGAAGTGAGATATCTTCATCCTGAGTTCTACACAATTTGTCACGGGTAGCATAAGTCTCTGTTTTTTGGATATGTTGTTCCGAGTACCTCCATCCTGGGATAGGAGCACACAGCAGAGCAGTATTTTGATTGGCTGGACTTTGGAAGGGATGGGATTACAAGGGAGGCCTGGGAATTCTGGATCCGCCATTTTTGGAATAGTCAGTCTCGGAGAACCACCCCCACCCCCACCAGCCACAACTACCCTTGTCTCTAAAGAGAACCCCCATCCCCTGCCCTTCCAATAGAAAGCAATGCTTTAATTTCTGTATGTCCCCCTCACTCTTCCCCCCACTTCTTTTCTTTCCAACAGAAAGCAGTGCTTTAAGCGAGGCTGAGCCACAGCCTAGAGGAAGGAGGAGGGAGGAAGGGGCCGGTGACTCTCAGCTCCCAGCCGGGCATGAAGAATTGAAAGCCTTCCTTTGGAAGCCTGCCCCCTCCAAAGTCCGCCCAATCAATATTCAGCCCATGTCCCGGGATGGTTCCTGATTGTTCAGACAACCAATAGCATGGGTTGTCTCAGACTTTCCTTAAAAGATACTGAAACATAGAGGGGTGGAAAGTCACAGGTCAACTGGGCTTTTTGCTACCCCCTCCTTCTGAATAGCCTGTGATGTGTGTGAAGTACTAGGGATCAACACAAATTCTTCTTGGGCTTTTTTTGTAGTGTAAACAAGTCCTCAGAAATGTTTTTTCAATTCTTTTCTCACCAGCTTCTTCCTTTAATGTTAAAAGCAAAGTGTAGGCAGTATTACCAGCATCAGTATTCTTAATAGGAGTCTGCAAATGCTTTGGATGCAATACTTTTCAAAAAGGAACTATAACACTAACTATAGTATTTGGGGGCAAGCAGGTTTGGAACTATTAAGCCTAATTGACAGGAAGCCAGAAGAACTCTGGACTGGAGCCAGGAACATTGCCAAGGAGTAATGCAAAAAGACTATCTAAAGCCAAAAACAAAGAGAAGCCTCAGTGGATGACAGATGAAACTCTTCAAGCAGTTAAGGACAGATGAGAAGCAAAAGTAAAAGGTCACAGAAATAGGATCAGAACCCTGAATGCAACTGTTCAGCAACTTGTGCTCAGGGACAAAGAGAACTACTATAATAATCAATGCAGAGAAATAGAAGATGACAACAAAAAAGGAAGAACAAAAGATTGCTTCCACAAGATCCAAGAAATCAAAAGAAAATTTAAAACCAAGAGTGGGGATGCTATACAAACAGCAGGGGAACACATTGCATGACAAATTGAGAGAGGGAACTGATGGAAACAATACATCAAAGAACTATTTAAAAGAGATAAAAGAAGGAGAGATTCTTTCAAGGAAGAACCAATTGAAGATGAACCTACAATTTTTTAAAAATGATGTGGAAGCTGCATTCAGCACACTTGGGAGAAATAATTTACCAGAAACAGAAGGCATACCAATAGAGCTGCTTCAAGCTACAGTGACAGAATCTACTTTAGTTTGAACTTAAATCTGCCATCAACTCTGGAAAACAAAACAACGGTGCTCACAGATTGGAAACAATCAATATACATAGATTTTCCTTGGTTTTTTTCCAGCTGTGAGGCCATGTTCTGGAAGAGTTTACTTCTGATGTTTCACCTGCATCTGTGGCTGGCATCTTCAGAGAATGATTGGGTAGGAGTGTGTGTGGAGTTTATATACCGTGAACTCCTGTTGGGGAGTATATGTAAATTTGTGTATTTGAATGGTTAGTTTCTGGGTTTAGATATGCAAGGAGGAATAGTGTCTATTTGGGTAATGGTTGGTTGATGGCCCATTATTTGCTGGAAATCCCCCTGTCCCTGGGTGGAATTCATTTGCAAGTGTTGAGTTTTGATTCTATTGTTTTTCAAAACTGGAAGCCAGATTTTGTTTACTTTTAGAGTTTCTTCTTTCCTGTTGAAGTTGTCCAGGTGTTTGTGGATTTCAATAGCTTCTCTGTGCATTCTGACATGATAGTTGTTGGCCTGGTCCAGAATTTCTATGTTTTTGAATAACATTTTGTGTCCAGGTTGGTTTATAACATGTTCTGCTACTGCTGATTTTTCTGGCTGGCCCAGTCTGCAGTGTCTCTCATGTTCCTTGATTCATGTTTGTACACTGCGTTTACTGGTCCCTATGTAAACTTGTCCACAGCTGCATGGTATGCGGTAAACTCCTGCAGCTGGATGCTGGCTGTGAAAGCCTTTGACTTCACAAATCAATATACATTCCAGTCCTCAAGAAAGGGGACCCCAGGAATTGCAGTTACCATGGACCATTGCATTAACCTCTCACACAAGCAAAATGATGCTTAAAATACTACAACAAATGTTTCTTAATAAGAAAGGTACATTAATTTAAAATAATATGTTGACCTTTGACTTCTGGGACGTATTCTGTTTAAATTTCTGTTTGTGAAACATATGTGTTATTTTTTTTTTTGGTAATATCTATGTTATGTTGTAAGTATTTTGTATAATATTTATTTAACTAAGAGAATGGATTTGTGTTATATGTTATGTATGTGTATAGAAAGCAATAAAAATAGTATTTTAAAAAAATCTACAACAGACTTTTACCATATATGGAGTGAGAAACGCTAGCTGTCCAAGCTGGGTTCAGGAAAGGAAGAGGCCCTAAGGATCAGATTGCAAACATACATTGGATAATGGAGCACACCATAGAGCTTAAGAAGAAAATCAGCCTGTGCTTTATAGATTATAGCAAATCTCTTGATTGTGTAGATCACGAAAAACTATGGATCACTCTTTAAAAAATGGGTGTGCCACAATGTTTGATCGTCCTGATGTCTAACCTGTACTCAGGACAAGAGGCTCCTGTCAGGACAGAATCTGGAGAAACAGAATAGTTTCCAATTGGCAAGGGGGTCAGGCAAGCCTGCATTTTATTTTCCTACCTGTTTAACTCATAAGCTGAACATATACATAAATTCAGATTAGACTCATAGAATCATATAATTGTAGAGTTGGAAGAGACCACAAGGGCCATCCAGTCCAACCCCCTGCCATGCAGGAATACACAATCAAAGCATCCCTGACAGATGGCCATCCAGCCTCTGTTTAAAGACCTCCAAGGAAGGAGACCCCACCATGCTCTGAGGGAGTGTGTTCCACTGCCAAACAGCTCTTACTGTCAGAAAGTTCCTTCTAGACTCAGAGGAAGGAGCTGTGAAAACTGGAGGAAGGAACATCAACAATTTAAGATATGCAGATGATACCATACTACTAGCAGAAAATAGCAAGGACTTGAAACAATTACTGAAGAAAGTCAAGGAAGAAAGTGCCAAGGCAGTGCCAAGAAAGTGCCAAGGTTAAAGCTGAACATTAAGAAAACAAAAATAATGACCAGAAATGATTTACATAATTTTAAAGTAGACAAAGAAAACATTGAAATAGTGAAAGATTTTCCAGACCTTGACTCAGTCATTAATCAGAATGGAGCCTGCAGTCAAGAAATCAGAAGAAGGCAAGGATCTGGAAGGTCAGCTATGAAGGAACTAGAAAAGATCCTCATTCAAATGTAAAAATATATAATTGAATACTAATGTTAGAATTGTCCATGCCATCATAATTCCAATTTCTATATATGGTTCTGAAAGTTGGGTAGTGAAGAAAGCTGGTGGGAAGAAAATCAACTCCTTTGAAATGAGGCACTAGAGGAGAGTACTACAAATACCATGGACTGCTAAAAAGACAAATCAATCGGTCCTAGAGCAAATGAAGCCTGAACTCTCCCCAGAAGCCAAGAAGACTAAACCGAGACTGTTGTACTTTGAACACATCATAAGAAAGCATGATCCACTAGAAAATATAATAATGCTTGTTAATTTGAGGGCAGTAGGAAAAGAGGAAGTCCACATTAAAGATTAATAGCCTCAAGCAAGGAAGTCATAGCCTTGAGTCTGCAGGACCTGAGCAGTGTTGTTGATGGTAGGGTGACTTCGAGGTCTCTTATTCATAGAGTTACCAGAAGTTGAAGTCAACTTGATGGCAGTTAACAACAACAACATGGCTTGGAACAATAACTATGACTAATTCCTTAAAAAACAAAAACAAAAAAAACCCTCCCCAAGTTCTGTTTGGTCACCACGGATGGGGTATTTCTATTGCTATATTCTGTTCTGATAGTCAAATTAAAGGGTTAATTTTTTATGGGTTCTGCAAGATACAAATCACATTCTCTGGGTCCAAAATCAGCAAGCTGGACTTGCTACAGAAAAGCAGGTTTGAAATAAACTTCCTTGGTGAAATCCTGCCACCTAGTGCTTCTTTCATAAGAGACAGAGAAGAAAAATCAGGGTGGGAGGATGATCCAGAGTACTTCTAAAGACCACCAAACAGTAAAGGAGTATCTTCATACTGAGCTTTCACCCTAATATTTAGGAACACAATAGAGTTCCCTTCAGTTTGACTACAGCAAGGTGAGAAATGGCAACCTTTTCTGGGAATGAAACAAATCTTGTTTCTATACGCACACATGGTTGACCAGAGGAATTTATTCTGGGCAGGGATAAATAGTATTTGAACTAAAATCTCAAACCAGCATGACTTAAAAAAAATATTTAAAAAATACTGCATAGTGGGAAGTGAATGTACACATTGCCTCTAAGGGGTAGTCCAGATGGTGAAAAAACCCCACTTAGAATCTGCAGGGAATTCCATGTGTCCAAATGGGATCTGGCAGTGTTCCATCCTTTTTGGAAGGAGGGAGAGCAAAAGTTGGGTAAAGTCCATGGCAGAACCCTCTGGGACTTTTCCTGAGTTTTTTTAAAATACCCTGACAGAAATGCTCACCCTCGCCTGTTAGGACAACTGAATCACATTGCATCGCATTGCTGAAGAGGACAGCTGATTGGTCAGACATGCGCAGGGGGCTGAGCTTGGTAAGACAGCAGATCACGGAACCTCTATGTTGGATTGTTGCCATAGCAACCATGTGCTGAGGCAATGAAACAGGCTTTCTTTCGTTCTTTTTTCATTATTTAAGCAGAAGATTGCTCTTCCGCAACTTGGAGTTAGTTTTTTTTTTTTTTTAAAATACTGTTTGGCAGGAGCAAGGTGGGAGTAAAAAACAGCAAGTAATTCACTACAGCCGCCATCTTGATTTGCTGGCATGCCTCCCTGTGAACAGGAAACATAGAGAGCTTTGCACACCAGCAATCTTGCCAAAAAAATTGTTGAGACAGGTGACAGCTGCTGCGAATTGGTGTTCCTGCACCCCAATTCACATTTTATTCCCTTGTCTAGACTGGCCCTAAGAGTGAAGATGGCACAGTTGACATTTATGGTTTATCCATTCTTTAGTCATTCCTCTTCTGAAGCAGCCCAAAGTACAGCCACCACCACATTGTGTGGCAATGAATTCCACAGTGTGTTGTGTGACAAGAACTTCCTTTTATCTGTCCTGAACCCTCCAACATTCAGGTTCAGAGGATGACCCCAGGTTCTAATATTACAAGAAAGTGAAAAACACCTTCTACCTAACTACTTCCTCCCCACCATACATTATTTCACGCACCTTTCTCATGTCTCCTTTTACTCACCCTTTTTCTACATCCCACAGCCACAAACATGGAGTTCAGCTTTAAAGTAGCCACATTTCCAGTCAACATTTTCATGGAACTATTCACTACAACTTTAAAATCCCTTTCTTGATCAGTCACTGCCAGCTCAGATCTATTTGTTCAAGTATTTCAAACTGGCTTAGGGGGGCAGGTCTTAACTGTCCATTTAATGGGTTTTTTTTTATCTTTTAAAATTATAGCTAGCTTTGGTTTTTACTATGATTTTGGTGAAAAAAAGTCAATTTTTCTAAACTGGACTGATGCATTCAGCTTAAGTGAGGTACACACAAATTTCAAATCAATAAAGATATAAGTAAATAAATAATGTACCAGCCGAGACTAATCTTATGTTCCCTAGGCAGGCTTTTAAACACACACACAATTTCCTGAATAGGCATGTCTTTACCAAGAATGCAAACAGCAATGCTGTATGTGCTACAGAAAGCCTGATGCATACACAGAAATGTGTTTTTACTACTCAGTCAAAATTATCTGTGTCATTGATATATTTTCTCTTGCTATAGAAATGATGCAGTTTGTTCTAGGAACATGTTTCCAAGCATGAGAAGACAATTTCAAATATTCAGGGAGCTGATGTCTTTTTTGAGTTCAAGAATTGCTATAGAATACCTTTACTAAGAATAGGATTGACATAGGATTAGAGCCTTACTGCACTCCGAAGAAAAGCGGCAAAGCAGCAGGAACGTTCCATCTTTCCTGCTGTCTTACTGCATGGTATCGGCGTTCTTTTGTTCCAGTCCTGTGGGAAACCAAGATAAAACTGCATCTTTTTGCAAATGGATTTTTCTGGTTAGCAAAAAGACACAATTTTACCTTGATCCCCCACAGGAATGAAATGAAAGAATGCCAATGTCATGTGATAAGGTAGCAGGAGAGACAGAACATTCCTGCTGCTTTGCCGCTTTTCTTCGGAGTGTGGTAAAGCTCTTAGCTCATTCTTGACACTTTAAACACTTTTCATCCTATACAATAACAAAATGCTTTAGCCCTCTTAAGATATTATGCTAAAAACTCCATTATTCTTTTCCAACAGCTAACATAGGACTAGTTTACACTTGGGACAAAAGTCCAAATGTACTCCTTCCCCTGAACCCACACAGCAGAATTTATTTTCCGTAGGGACTTCGGGTATGTTGTCTTCACTACCTGGAATGTCCCTGTGGAGTTTCGCTGCCACCACCACCACAAGCCTGGTCAGATGCTGGCAGGCACAACATTTTAAGCTGTGTTTAAGTTCCAGAGGCATGTTCTTGGCAAGTTGCCTGATGAAGGGAGAAGCTTTTCCCCTCCTCCCCTGCCCGCTGTTACCTGTTGCTTGCTTCAGCGCCTCCTGTTTATCTCATCAATCAAAGGGCAAGTGAATGGGCAGGGGAGGAGCCAGAGTGCTGCCGAGGGAAGAGGAAAGGAAAAATCTCTCCCTTGGGCAGGGAACCTGCCAGGAACTTGCCTCTGGAGCTTAAACACACAGCTTAAAATGATGCGCCTGCCAGAATCTGACCTGGCTTGCAGCGGAAGTAGGCAAAACTACAGAAAAATCCCAAAGCAAAAAATCTCATCAATGTAAAATACCCAGAATCTGGGGCGGATAGGAAAAAGGATGTACGTTGTGTGGCCTTTTTACTGAAGATTAAGGGGGAATGTGGGGTTTTAGAGGAGTTTTTTTTATAGTATAGACAAAGCCATAGAGTATAAGAAGGTTACTGCTTCCTATTTCTTTATACATCATCTATGCAGTTTTGTCACTGCATTTCTGTTGATGGGATATTTTATTTTCTTTGCTTTCAAAACTGCGCTGTTTCAACACTAAGACTCTACTTACAGAGAACGCATTCCTTTTGATTACAAAAGGATTTGATTGCTGTGTCAAGGCCAAACTATACATGGCATTGTGTTCCATCTAACTTCCTCCTGGTTTTTAAAATTATTAGTACTGACAAGAAGACAGAGATAAAAATATAAACAGGAATTGAGGAAGACTGGCTGGCAAGTGGGCATCTCTCTCCTTGCCACAACCAGCCCTTCAAAGAGCCTTTTTGCTCTTGGGGGAGTTAATTAAGTGAGGATAAATTTCCAGCAGCAACGTGGGATAACATTCATGCACTAGAATAAGGACTACTGTGTTGAGAGACTTGTGGGACATTTTCTGACCTCAGAGAGAGTGCCAACATATTTCAGGAAATAAAAATGCCATTAATTCCAAGGAATATTGCAGAATCAATTTTATTCCATTCAAATACCGAGAAGATAGAACAAAGGTAGAATAAAATCAGAGAAAAATAAAATGAAGATTCCCTGTATTGTGGGACATTTCCTCCTGACCACAGTGAATTTTAGTATCTCTCCAAAGGAAGATACAGATATTTCTCGCATATGGCCCAAACTGTTGCGAACCAGAATGTATCACTTCTGCTTGGACAGATCACGGATTTCCAAAACATTTGGTATCAAATATCTTTATCCCAATGTGTTATACTAGTTGAGACACAAACATTATTTATTGGAAAAAATGTACACGGCAATTGATTGAAATGTGGGGCCGTTTGTCTAGTACTGTGGAGGTGACAATGACCTACAACAGGCATTTTGCAAGACAAAAATGCATCCACAGACTAAAATGTTCCATTTTATTGCATTAGGGTTAGACAACTCCTCCTCACTGAAACTTTTTCTGCTCATGGTTACAATCATACTCAGGAGGGGATGTAGCTCAGTGACAGTGCACATGCTTTGCATTCAGAAGGCCGCTTAAGTCATTGGCAAACTCCACTTATGCTGGAAAAACTCTTGTTTGAAATCCTGGAGAACTCCTGTTAGTCAGTGAAGACAACACTGAGCAAGATGGACTAATGTTCTGACTCAGTACAAGGCAACTTCCTATAAGTGCCTATTCACTTAATAATACTGACAAGAAAAACATTAGGTTTCACAGAACTTGTAATGTAGGAGTGTATTTCCACAAGTGTCACAAGCCCTCATTGGTTACTTTGTGTGATGTGGCAGATGGGAAAAGCTTCAACATTGCCTGCTCTTGCCCCATCATCTTGCGAGTCTTATGTGTCACCTTCCTCCTCCCTCCTCGCCACAACAGTACAATTATTGGGTACTGTGTGGTTCTACAGTGTTAAAAAACCAATAGTTGGTAAAACTGTAAAAAAGGTAAATATCTAAACCTGTTTCTAAATATCTGAATATCTTTTATAGTATTATTATATATTTATTAGTGGAACACTGATATTTTCTGATTCCATCAGCAGCAATACTATGTAGGGTTAATTAACAACACAGAATAATTCCAACCACATGGAATAAAAAAATAAATACCCTTCCTTGGTCACGTAAACTGTAGCTCTCACATCTGTTCCCATGCCTTTGTGGTTCTACATGATGAAATTGTACAGAATAATGTCACAGCAAGTATTTATGATCATTGCTCTTGTGCTACATTCCATAAAGACTCTTACCATTTGATAGTACAGTACTTGATAACACCACTATTGGGGTTATGTAGATGACCCCTTCCATTCATTTCTAACAATATGTCAGTGTAAAAAAATAAAAATCATGTTTTGAATCTCAAAAAGAATCTTGCCCTATTACCTAAACATCAAGAAAAAGTGTTTTTGGTCATATAGACTTTTTGGTATAACTGCAATCAACAATTCATGTGGATTTTGTTTTCATGGATAGCCATCTGAACACAAGACTCACAAGGTTCAGAAACCTTTCACTTTGGGGCTAAACCCAGTTGTTAGTCACAATTAGAGTAAACCAACTGAATAAATGCAACTAAATGTATTGTCTTAATAAGTTTTATTTGTTCAACTTCCTTCAAGTTGAGACTAACAACTGGATTTAGCTTTGGTATTTTGGCATCAGAATATAAGCCACAATTTCAAAATTTGTTCTGTCCTTTAGGTCACATCTGCTCTTTGGGGAGATTTTAATATATAGGCAAATACAAAGCTAATTCCAGGGTGGATCTCTTAAGTCATGCCATGACAAAACTCCAATTACACTGTTTAAGAGCTAAGAACAAGAAACATGATTAGATTTACTTGGCCTAAACCCAATTGTTAGTTCCAACTAGACTAGACATGCTGGATCAATGAAAACTATGTAACTTACGAACCCCATTAATTCAATGGGTCAGTTCTACCTGGCTCTAAAAGTTGATGTTTGGCTTTAGAAGTAAGTCCCACTGAAATAAGTGAAGCTCATTCTGAGTAAACTATGAAAAACATCACACTAAAACACTATAGATCACACTAAGGCAAGTGTAGCTCCATATAGCAAATTAGCTCTAGATTGTTGACTGAAAACTCTGTTTATTCTTTATATGTATAAACAAGCAGGATTTTGGGAGCAGTTTTAAATAAATACTTGAAAAATTCCAAACTGTTTGAATATCTCTTTTGCAATGGCCAGTTATTTATATTAGAACCCAAGAGCTCATGAAGAGTTACACAGCATGAACAAATACAGAAAATGGACAGAGCATGATTCCATGAAGTCAAGGGACTCTGATACCTGCCAATCTAGTTTAAGTTGAAAACAACATATGCCTTGTTTGAAGCAGTGATAAGATGATGCCACTGCCATTCTGTCTTCCTCCCAATCCACCAGTGAGATAAATTCATAAGTCTGTCTCATGTATAAAAACACCCCAGTTTAAGATAATGTAGTCATCCAGCTGCAGTTAATTGTGGACTGGTACAGAAATTTACAGCATCCATCCAAGGTTACATTGCTGTTTGTTTTCAGGAAGATCTCTGTGGAACTGTTTGCACTGGTGGAGAAGGAAAACAAAAATTTAAAAATGAAACAAAACCAATTTAAAGCATACTTTTGGACAAAACTGATGGTTTTCCCAAAGTGAGCCCACAATCAGTTCTGGGCTTGAAAACAATAATTATAAAACTGTTCTAAGAATTATTCTGTTTTCCCCTATGAGGTTTTATTATTATTCCCACAAACTATTATAAAGACAGTTGGTATATCTCAAATGTTTGTTAAACACTGTGGTTCTTATTCATCCATTTTGGGCAAATATGTAGCAGATTAATTAAGATAAATCTTAAATTCAGGTTCTTATCTTCCTTACTTTGTGCAGTAAACTTCAGTGTGATACAAGACCAATGTGAATCTGTCATCCTTTCTTTTAGGCCAGCACACAGCCTTTTGGAGAACATCAACTAATTTCTTCTGTTTCCAAGTAGAAGCTGGCTGTACAAACTGCTGATTGGTTGGCCCTTGTGACAATCAAGAAGCCTCTCCCTGCCTATGTCTGGAGTTATGTATTAAGTTTACAAGTGTTCTCAGAATGGCACCCAAATGAATCTTAACTGTATAACTGTATAAATTCTTAACTGTGTAAATATACCAAATACTTCATAAATCTTTCCTTTCAATTGAAAGCATGCCTAAAGAATAGTGGAGGGGGGTCAAAATCAGCACTGAGCTTAAAACCAAGTATGCTTGTCATTAAAGACCAAAGGGCTGGAGGAAGCAGAAAAAACTGCATCAGCACCTCTCAGTAGGTATGGCCACACAGAACACCATTATGGGTAACTTCATACTACACAGTCATAGCACTTCAATGCCACTTTAACTGCTATGGCTGTATCCTATGGAATCCTGGGGTTTGTACTCTTGTGAAGCACTAGAGCTCTCTGGCTCCTCAGGAAAAGCCTGTCTGATGTGGAAGACCCTCTGCTACCACCAGCATAGCCTCTTCCCTCACAGAAGCACACAATCTCACCACCATGGAAAGGTACTGCAGGTTAGGGAAAACTGATATATGATATTCCTGTCACAAGTAAGAGCAACAATTTGACTTCACATACAATCCCTGTGCATTTGAGGTCCTTTTATAATTACCTGTTAAAGAGCTTTAAGCAACATGTAACTATTTCTGTACTATTGACAGTCATGTTGAAGTTGTTTTCTAATAAACCAGTGCATGGATCATCTGTCACAGATAATATTCCTGAAAACAGAGCAGAAAGGCTACCTATATGAAACTAAGCAATAAATATATATCTTGGTTACAGTGCCAAAGTAATAAAAAATGACTTGTTCAAGTTCCCATTTCAGTTTTCCCACACCATTACTGAATAAATTCATGTTAAAGTGATGTGACAAGGAGCAAAATAATATGGAGTCTCTCTCTCTCTCTCTCTCTCCGCACACATGTGCACATGCAAGGTACTGTTGACAGTGTGAAAACATTCTCACATACCGCTGACTACATTTTCCACACCAATCAGATTCAATCAGGGGTTTAAACTTTGTGTACAAACAGAAATAGCACTATCCATCACCAAGTATTATAATGTTTCTAGGCCAGTACTGAAAACTACAGTAAGGGTGAAGACAGGTATAATGTATGTCACAATGGTATCCACAGTATGAAGCCTGCTTTCTTACAGCTTCACAATCTACACTTACATGCTAATATGGCAACATTAACAGAAAGACCATCCATATCTACTTCATATTTTTATATAGCACCTTTCTTCCATCATGGAACTCAAGGTGATATACAAGGGGCTCTCCAGGTGGTGTTCTCTCAAGACACTGACCAGACACAGACCTATTTGACTTTAGCAAAATGGCACCATCATGTGACTTTAGACTTCAGTCCTCTAGATGTGTTTGCTTTCCACTCCCAGATACTCTAGTCAGCATAGCCAATGGCAAGAGATTCTGGGAGCTGAAGTGCAAAACATCTGGTGGAACAAAGGTCATGGAACCTGTCTTAGACCATGTTCTAAGAACTGGAGAGATGTCTTGTTGTCAGGACACCAGCCAAAAAGCTCTGTCCAGAGAACAACAACAACAAAGTTTAACTGGGCTGCTGAAAGGTCCAGAAATTTTCAAGCAGTCAAGCAATATATAACTCATTGTATATATTTATTCATATATTTCATAAATTGTTTTATGTTTTTTCCCTCAGAATCCTTTCACACAGTTCAGCTACATGGTATTATTTTAGGAAAAAATATTGCATTGTTTTACATGTGAGTGGTGAGTGGCTGACAGAGTGAGAGGAGGGAGGGGATTGGTCAGATATGTTTCCTAAGCAGCCAATCAGCACACTGGGAAAGGAAACATACCCAAGAGTTTTATATTAAAGGGGCCAGCTACACGGTAAAAAAATATGTACGGCATTCGGAAGATCGATCATGTGTACACACAGTCATTAGGATGCATACATGTCTTTCAGAAGCGGGGCTAGTGAATCCCCTATAAACTACATGGATTCGGTGTTCGGGAGGATTAGCGAATCTCGAGCTAAAATCCATATAGCCATTCGTATTGTTGATGGTCTGTATACTCCGTTAGCACACATATGAACAGGCACTGTAATCTGATTGGCTGGCCGAGCACAGGGGGCGGGGCTAGCAAAGAGGAGAATTGGAAGCAGCCACCATGTTGGATTCCTGGCTAAGCAAGAGTCCAGTAAGTCCATGAATGGAGATTTTTACATATATTTATTTTTGTTTTACATTGTAAATAAGGAAATCCGACTGTTGCAAAACAGGCACCTTTTAAAATAAAATAAAAAAGTGGTGGGAGATTTAAAACTACTGCTTGGATAGCGGGCTCCAGCCAGCTGGGCAAGGGGGGTCATATGGAATTTAGGGGGGGTTTAAAAATTGTGTAGGCTGATCGTATGCATACGAACGGCTGTCTTTTCAGATTTTTTACCCCTCAAAAGGATTTTCCCCCATCATGTAGATGGGGCCAAAGGTTAATTCATATTTAATGTCGCAAGGGTACTTCCAAGTCAGCCTCATTTGTTCTAGAAATTAGAACTTTGATCCTGAGAAGATCTGGATTCACCAGAACAGGTTGGGTAGATTGTTTTCCCTCCTTCATGACCCCACTATTGTAGCCTCCTGAAGAATCTCTTACAGGTTTTTGAAGGCTCTTTTGAATGGAAATGGGCTTTGCCAAACATTTGGTGGAGGCATATTTTATCATTCACAAAAATACCATTACTTGATGTGCAGTGATCCCCCTGACCCTTGTACCACACCCCCCCATTCATGAGCATCTCCTAGTCCCCAAGAGATGACTTTTTTAGAGGTCTCAATAAGTACTTGGGGAGGAAGGGTGGGAAAAAAATGGCATCCACCAAGCATTTCTTCCATCAGCAGTTTTCTGGATCCAAGCCATTGTTTTCAGTCTGATTTATTCTAGTTAGGACCAAATCAAACCAGCAATAGGCATAAACTAGTCAGAGTCAAAAAATTTAAAAAGTTAAGAAAAAGAAATTTTACTGATTTCAGTGTGTATGTGTGTTTGTGTAGGGACATAAAAGAACTTAAGCTTGGTTATATCTCAGTCTTAATTTATATAAATTTTACTTTTCTCTCTTGAGAATATCCTGGAAGTAAAGAGATAGACATAGCATTTGAGTTTCAATTAACTATTTTATAAAAAGAAGTCAATATGTGTATTAGAGCCCCTCCAGATGAGAAAAAAGCCTCCAAAAAGCCCAGGTTTTGTTCCTGTACAAGCTGATCTTATTTTGGAGATCCATATGATGTTGTCTTCATACCAAAGTATTTCCTAGGAACTCCTAGCATTACCAAGAATTTTTCATTCCTACTTCCCATGTCAATTTAAATTAACCCAGTATTTTCTGAAATGAAATGCATCTCTATTTGGCTTTCTGTTTGTGTTATGAAACTAGCTAAGATGACCACTGCCAGTAAGCACAACTAATTTTTCCAGGACACAGATTCAGCAGAGGTCAAGAGAGGTTGTTTGCGCCAAAACAAAATGATCCTAATTTTTAACTGGTATGATACTGCCAAAAGGCTTTAGCACTTTGACTATAACTCCTGAATAATATCAATGGAATTTGGTGAAAATCAATTTCTGAAATGCTGCATGAGTCCAGCTGTGACAAATGAACAATACAAGTGAGAGGGGAGTGAGGGAAATCCAGAATATTTCAATAAAGAGTTTGGATGCAAAAATGGAATATATGCAAGTAAAATAATAATAATAAAAAAGAACTGGAAACTTTCAATACTTCCAGAGACTTTCCCCCCTTCTGTATGAGACCTGTGCTAACTTTTCTTTAAAGTGACAGATTTATATATATAAAAAATCACTCTTGAAAATGATGATAAGAGTTTTTCCCCTTCCCCACTATTTTTCTTACTGTGGCCTTTTTTGGGATTCCCGTTTTGTTGAATGAACGGATTCTTACAATGGTATTTATCACACACTGCAGACCACTGGGAGCTGAAAAACACAAACTGACAAACCAAAATACTGCCATCTTGTGGTGTTTGAAGATATAATACCTGCAATGCAAGCAGTCATGAAGCAGGCCACGGTGCCAGCAATCATGGCCCTGAAGGCCCCACCTGCAATGTCTCTCTTCCTGGAGGGAGCCATGGAAGCTGAAGAAAATATTTGAAGAGGAGTATTAATGTGTAACATTTAGACAGTAACCAATGAAACACACACCAACTCTCTCTCTCTCTCTCTCTCTCTCTCTCACACACACACACACACTTGTTTGTTTTGAGGCAGATATTCCCCAAACCTTTGAAACTATCTTAAACTATCTTAAACCTTTCGAACTATCTTACCCCTTCACTCAAGTTAGGATGGACTCAATTGTAGGACAACAGTGGGGACTGCACTTCTCCCAGGCAGCGAATGGGAATCTTCTACGCGTTTGCTAGGCCAGCATGTGGATAGCTTTGTCTTTGGGCTTACCTATCCACATGGGCTAAATAACCCTGCTTGCCCCCTTTCCAGAGCCCTGCAGTCTATACAATACAGGGCTTTTGCCCTGATCTGCCCGCAAGCAGTCCTCACCACCCCAGGGCAGATATGGGGCTGGAATGGGGGCAAGCCAGGGTAGGGCCCAATAAAATGGATAATAAAATACCCTGTTTAATCTGGTACCACTGGGATAAGACTGATCAGGCCCTGCGTGTCCGTTGGAACCTGTCCCAGCACACTGTCCCGTGCTGCTGCCACCAGTTCCCTGGCTCTCCCAATAGCCAGGCAGGGGTCTCTCAGCATATGGCCAAGGCTGGTCGCATGCAAGGAGCCTTCAGTCCCATGGTGTGGGCCCCTTTTTTGGCTTCTGTGTCAGCAGCGAAAATGGCAGTGGCTGCAGTGATGAGCCAGCATTCCTGTTTGGATGCTGGCCCATTTTCTCCAGGTAATGGGGCAGAAGGGGCTAGAGCTAGAGCTAGGATATGCCGGTGGGGAGCTGGCATATCCTGGTTGGTGTAGATAAGCCCTTTGTGATAATACAATGACAGACCCAAGGAGAAAATTTCTATTATTTACTCTCCTTTGCTACTCAGATAGAATTCCACAGGATATAGTTGCACAAATAATTGGGAGAAAACCAACTGCATAGTGCATATAAGGCTGCAATTTTACCACAGCAGTGAGGGCATTACAAACTAAAGTTCAGTGATTTTTTTTTAAGTTCTCCCCTTCCAGGATTGTCAATGTGCTTGTTGTATGACTGCTAGAGTTCCAAAGCAGTTCAAAAGTAGAATCTATTTTATTTGATTTCTTTTTTTGTTATTTTTTGTTACATTGTTTTCTACAATGTAATGGCCTGTGGCTAAATGCAATGAAGAACAGAACCAATGGCTACACATCAGGCATCAGAGCTAGGCTGATGTGTTCTTGTGGATCACTGAGAAACCCCACATTTCATTTCACCTTTACAACTAGATAAAATATTTCCATGGTTTTGGCATTCCCTCCACTTGTATGAAGGGCATATCTTCTCTCTGATGTCTGCAGATATTTACAGAGCACTTCTGCAGTGAAGGCCAAGGTCTAAGGTTATTACCTCCCTCCCTGCCAGCACCCAGCATGGGAAACAAACCATTGTTCTTCTTTATGATAGAATGAGGTTTTTTTTAATGGATTACATGTATCCAATAAAATGCTCCATACAGAAAGTACATAGTGTTCTTACTCAATGCACCAACTACCACTCCTAAGGAGCCAATGTTGGCAAATCCACACAGGGCATAAGTGGCAATGGTTTCTGACCGGATCTAAAATTCAAGCACAAGAAAATATCTTATTCAGTTATGTTAACTTACCATTTTGAACTGTACTTAAGTTGGATTCAATAGCTTCTTGCTAACATGGATGAAAGGCATAATAAATGCACACTTTACAGCAGAATTAAAGGGTTATGCGTAATGAAGTTTTTCAAAGGATACCTTTCTTTTGGTAATGAGTTACCCTTCTTAGTAAACAATGGTGCAATGAAGTTATACAGTTGGCTCTCTGCATTTGCTGGAGTTAGGGGTACAGGACCTCCATGGAAGTGGAAAAACCACAAATATCTCTAGCCCCCCCCCCCACATTTAAGACACACAAAAAATACAATCTGTGGATTCAACTCACTGTGGATGCCTTTGAGTCGGTGGGTTCCTCCACAAGGCAAAAGTGGCTGGCTGGAAGGGCTTGCCACTACTTCTGCTGCTGCCCTACAGCATTTTTATTAGGGACTTACAAGTCTCACAGCACATTCACAGTCTCTCTCAGTCTTGTGACGCTTGCAGTCCCTATTAAAAATAGCATAGGGCAGCAGTGGAGGTGGCAGCAAATAATCTGCGAATAATCAAATCAGAAAAAGTTAAACCCGTAAATGTGGAGAGCCTGCTGTATTTCAGAAACAAGGAAACAAGGGGTAATGACATTAATTTGTTGATGGACTGAGTAACATTCTTTAGCAACTTTCTGAAGGAAGGGTTGGGAAACTGTGGCCAATAGGACTCTGCTTTGAATTTGGCTCAATTTTCTGACTCTGCTTCCAGATTCTCTCTGCCTGCCTTGTCTATATGCAGTGTAGGCCCTTACTGGCCTTTGACCTCAGACTGTAGGCCCTGCTATGCCCCTGGCCACCTAGGTACAGGACACTGTGTGTCTATGGAGGACAATCTACACATGGGTTTCTTATCATTTCCACATGGAAACCACGATGAACCTTCCTTCAATTTCCTTCAACTTTTTTTTTTGGGGGGGGGGGGAATCCCTGTTGTCTGCGTGGAGAAATACTATGCATAGAAGTATGTTTATGTTGTATGGTGTTAATAAGTTGCACATATGTGTGGACATTTTGGGGATTTTTTTCTGCAGTTTTCAGGCAAAAATTGCCCCCAAATAATTTTGGAGGATTGGGGACCTGGTGGGTGGCTTCAGGGGCAACAAAATTGGGATCCAGATGCCCTGTGGGGCCCACAGTCTGCACGATGCCTACCATGCCTTAAAGTAACACATTATGGGTAACATAATGTTCCAATTTATGCTGGGTGATTATAGTTGTGTGAGGCAAGGAGAAATATTAATCTGGGGGGAAACTAATGTACAGATAAGTACACTAATGAAATTAAACCAGAATTTATCTTTGGTGACTTTAAGAGAGTTTGGTTGTAGAAAATAATTCAAGAGGCTTGTGCAAAAAATAAAAAAAATCCAGCTTCTCTGTAAGTCTTCAGTAAGTATCCCTTAACACCCCCAATAATTACAAAATTCTTTTCTGTAAAATATTACACTTCAATTTTGTAGTTGAGTTGTAGTTGTAATAGTTGAGACTGTATCAGGTGATCATTTCTATCACATTTTAGAGTACTGGAGTACCAGGGGATTGTTTCTATCACATGTTTAAATCTAGCGTATTGGAATACTAGGAGGCTGTTTTTATCACATGCTTAAATCTAGAATACTGGTATACTAGGTGGTTGTTTCTATCATATGCTTAAAACTAGAGTACTGGTGTACAAGGGGATTGTTTCTATCCCATGTTTAAATCTAGGGTACTGAAGTACTAGGTGGTTGTTTCTATCATATGCTTAATTCTAGAGTACTAGAGCATAAACATGGGACAAGAAAAATTAGTCTAATTAAGGAATCTTGTGATGTAGTGGCAAGGAATTCCATACAGTTGGAAATATATCTTGTGTTTTGTAAATGCCTATAAAGGTGAAACCAAGGAAAGAGGTTTTCCCTCCATTGCAGTGGGATCAAATTGACTGGAACCTCAGTCAGAAAGGTGTGTGTGTGTGTGTGTGTGTGTGTGAATGTAGGATTTGCGTTATTAGTGCCAGTACTACTAAAGTCTCTTTTCAGCCTCTGGATCATCTACTATTTCCCCTCCATAGTTATACTGTGCAATCAATACAAGGTCAGTAAAGAAGTTTAGCCAGAAGAAAGCAGGCCCACATTGTATAAAATCATACAGTTGCGTTATTTTCCTTGTTCAAAACTTATTGAAGCTTTCTGTGCTGGCAGCTTTACCATGCTCATAGCAAAGGCTGCCTTCCTCCCAGCGAATTCATCTGGTATTAAAAAAATAATAATCTTAGTTCAAGGAAAGAGACTACACGGTGTGCAGGTCTCCACTTCTCCTGCCTTCTGTTCCCTGCATGCAATAAAATCATCTTAGTACTTCAGTTGATTAGGTGCTCATTTGTGCCCCCTCATGTTTTTAAAGAAGCAATTTGTAGATGTTTCTGTTTGCTTCCTGCATATAAACAGAAAAGCATATCAAGGTCTTATTGGGTTTATTTTTTCCAGGAAATGACTGAAAGCCAAGAAGCCTCATTGTTGCAGGTTGCGGAGGTGGACATGAAGCTGAGTACCCACTCTTTCTGAGAGAGATACTTGTACCTAGTTTTACTAGAGATCTCTGAGGAAAACATCAATTAAAATGGAACGTTCCAACCTCATTTGTCACTGTGCCATGATTTTTGTAATGAAAACTAGTTCTGAAATCACTAAACCAGAGACTCCTTTATAACACTGGTATTAGAACTTAGAAGCACCCAGGAGATACAGGTTCAGGTGTTAAGTACTAGAGGAAAAGAAGAGGATTTCTCTAACTTTGGGCTTGTTTGCACTGGCCAGAATACTTCACCTTCTGGCTGGAGTATTCTAACCCTGGAGCTGATCTGGATCCCCCCCCCCTTACCATGATGATCAGGGAAGAAGAAAGTATGATTTCAACACAAAGGCAGCTTACAACCAACTCCCTGACACTTCAAGCTGGCCATGTGAATGAATCAATCCTCAGTTTGGGTTCATTTCGAAATAAAATGGTGTATTTTTGGTCAGGAAATATTAGCTTCAGGCCTCTTCAAATGCAAGCAGCTCCCTCGGAAGAAACAACAGCTGTAGAGAAAAATGTTCCACAGCTGTCTGCAGATTCTTATAAGGCTGAAAGGGCTACAGTATGTAAGTCTACTTTGAAGAGACAGAGGTCTTTCTTGAGCTTGTTTACTTAATCAAGGGTACCATTATTTCCTGACAAGGTGGGTCTTCTTGGACAGTCTTTCTGTTTCTGTTTAAACACCCACTCCCAGGACCTTCGTCACATATAAGAGGAAAAGATACCAGATCCACATATTTTCTTTAGGTAGGAAAAACAGCTTGGCAGAAGGTTGATTCTGACTGGGAACCTGTTGCATGAAGAAAGTGTTACACATCCCAGTTTTCTAATTAGATTCAAGGCTCCTCTTCCTTCTCTCTCCTTGTTTACATTCAGGTAAAACCAAAATCTGTCAGAAGATATTCTTTGTTTCTCCCTTATCCCATTTAGTATCAACACCCTTAGTCTTACTTCCAAAGATCCCCTTTCTCTCCTTGAATTAGACTTGGCCTCTCGTTTGAGAATCCACAGTTTGTCTAATGCACAAAACAAATCCTGTTATGCTCTGGGTTTGTGAGCTTCCATGTATTCACAGTTTTCTATTCTATCTGTTGAGGGTGGGACCTAAAACATCTTCAGAGAGCACTACTCTAAGCCACGAACACAGAGATGTATCCCCTGTCTTGTCCAAATGCCTGTGGTTAAAAAAATAAATAAAGGAAGCCCCACTTTAATTTGGAAACTCTCATACAGAAATCAAGCTGCCAGACGTACCCAGGAGCCATTTTGCGGTCCTGGTAGGTGCCCCCCTTCCCCCACAATGCAGGCATGGCTGTTGCCATGCTGCCGTCTCCTTCCCGACAGCCATTGCATCTGGCTTGGAGGGAGATGGAGAGACAGCCAATCGGAGCACAGCATAGCTGGCTCTGATTGGCAGGGGGCTTTTGCTGACAGACAATCAGAGGTGAGAGTTTTTGCTCAAATCTGTTTGGCTGGGGGAATAGAGGGAGCCGCCTCCTGCAGGTCATCGGTATTGGGGGTCTCCATCACTGCTAGGTCACAAAGATGCCCTCCAAGTACAGGGGGAATATTGGCCAAGAGAACATGCCAGCTTGGGGCATGCATCTCAAGGGTGCCCCTCTCTTTGGGTGGAGGGGGAGGAGGTTGGCCAGCAGGTACTGGGGCCTGTGGGGAATCCTCCCCTACCTGGGTTTTCACTTGTTGGCAGGTGGGCCGACAATGGGTTCATTGATGAACAGGCAGGTTGGTTGATGCCAAAATCCAGACCCATGTGTTGGAGCCAACCAATTGTAGCTGTCATCAATAAAGTTGTGGTCATTTTATTGCCAATATTGTCAATGTTTGTGTCTGGACTCTTTCTTGGGTGTGTGTGTGTGGAGTAACTTATCACTTGGAAACACAATCAGAGACCTAAAACTCCATCCTCTGTAAGCAGGACAGCCTTTAGGCAACAGGTGACCCTTGTACTCCAGACCCCTGACTCCATCCTGTGAGATAACACATAGGTGGGAAAAGAAGTGTCCTGCTTGATTTGCACCTGTTAGTTGCATTCCTTGTTTAAAGTGACAGACTCTCTGACATAAACCTGAACCTCCTGTTGATTAATTTTTCACACTACAGATATGTTATCTGCCATGGTAAACCATTCAGAACAAAGACCAACATCTCTGGAACAGCTTGGGAATGTTTTTAGAATGCAGACGATGTGCTTTGAACTAGCTGTTAACGTTCTTCTGAATTGTTACCTGAAAAACTCCCTGCAAATAGTGTATATAAAGTGGACTCTCGAATGTCTCCTTGTCTCACTCTGGGTCTTTTTCAAAGTGTGTATCTATTTCTACTGAAGAAAAAAAACCCACACCCTTATTTCCCCCCCTCTAATCCTTGCTCATGTTGCTTTACAAAATTGGACCAATCTACCAGGCAATGAACTTCACTCTTGGGACATATCCTTCAGAATGTATAAGAAATAAATTCTGAGGCAATTTTCCCTCCACCCCTTGATAAAATAGTTCATGAAGACTCTGGCTTTTCTTTGCAAATGAAAATTCAGGAAGGACTCATCCTGTGCTTTCTGCAAGTGCGCTGATGACTGAAAAGGCCAATCTGAGATAAACATGTCCAGTTGCAGAAAGCACAGCAGAAGGTCTCCTTGGGTGATGATTCTGGGTTGTGATTTCTCTTCAAGACTTGTTCAGCGTGAGCTCTCAAATAAGGCTGCAGCATTGTGGATAGTGCGTCTTCAAGCCTCTCGATGTGAGGCCATGGCGGACCATTGTTGGTGATCAATTTGGCCAAGCTCATGGACTAGATAGTTTAGAGTCTTAGTGCGAGCCCTCAGACGGCTTAAGTTAAACAAGCTACCATCAGTACGGTAACGTATATAGATGCCGTCATCTTCTTCAAGCTCTGCCATAGCCCTTTGAAGCATTATGCTGAAGAAGATTGTAAATAAAGTTGGAGCAAGAACACAACCTTGCTTCACTCCATTAGTTATTAAAAAGGGCTCTGAAAGAGCATCGCCATACCTTACTTGACCATGCTGGCCCTCATGTAGCAAGATAATCATTTTAAGGAATCTGGGGGGACATCCTAGTCTTTCCAGGATCTGCCACAGACCTTTTCAACTCACAGTGTCAAAGGCTTTGGTGAGGTCGACAAATGTTACATAGAGACCCTTGTTCTGCTCTCTACATTTCTCTTGCAGTTGTCTAAGGGCAAATACCATATCTGTAGTACTCCTATTGGCTCTGAAGCCACATTGGCTTTCAGGAAGAAGTTCTTCTGCAATAGCAGGAACTAATCTGTTCAGGAGTATCCTTGCAAGGATTTTTCCAGCAATAGAGAGCAGTGTTATGCCTTGATAGTTTGAGCAATCGGATTTTGCTCCTTTTTTCTTGTACAGAGTGAGGATGACTGCATCTCGGAGATATGATGGCAGTTTCCCCTTTTCCCCAGCAATTCACGAGGAGTTTGTGGAATTTATCATGAAGTAGATGACCTCCATGTTTCCAAACTTCAGATGGGATTCCATCAATCCCAGCTGCCTTGCCATTTTTCATCTGCTGTATGGCCTTAAGGGTCTCTTCCAAAGTGGGAGCTATGTCCAATTCATTTGTCATGGGTTTTTGTATCATATGTTGGATAGCTGAGCCTTGGACTACTCAGTTGGCACTAAACAGACTTTGAAGATGTTCAGCCCATCAGTTCAGGATGGAGGCTTTATCAGTAATTAATGTTTGACCATCTGTACTGTATAAGGAGCTTTGGACCTGATAAGCAGGTCCAAACACTGCCTTAAGAGCTTCGTAAAATCCTCTAAGATCACCCAAATCTGCACAGCGTTGTGTTTCTGCTATATTGATCCACCACTTGTTCTGAATGTCTTGGAGTTTTTGTTGAAGTTTACTTCATGTGAGATGGAAAGCTGCTTTTCATATATGGCAAGTTGGCTGGGCGAGGTATGCCTGGTGAGCAGTTCTCTTCTTTGCCAACAGCTCCTGGATCTCTTGGTTGTTTTAATCAAACCAGTCTTGATTTTTCTTATGGGAGAACCTGAGGGATTCTTCCACAGACTGGAGGATACTGTTTTTGATATGTTGCCAAAGCACTGTAGGAGAAGGATCTGTAGGGTGGTCTTCAAGTTTTGTTTGCAGATTTTTCTGGAAGTTGTCTCTCATGGTAGCTTGTTGAAGATTGTTAACTTGGAGTCTCCTCTTTAAGATGCCACCCCTCTTAGGTTTGAGCTGAATATGAAGATTTAGTTTACATCTTACGAGGTGATGATCTGTTTGGCATTCTGCACTGGGCATCACTCGGGTATGACGAACATCATGAATGTTTCTCTGGTGGACTAGAAGATAGTTAATGAGGTGCCAGTGTTTGGATCGGGGATGCATCCGTGTTGTCTTCAAGCTATCTTTCCGCTGAAAGATAGTATTTGTAATAGTCAGCTGTTGTTCTGCACAGAACTCTAGCAAGAGGCGTCCGTTATCATTGCAATTTCCAACACCATGCTCGCCTAAAACACCTTTCCAGGCTTCGGAGTCCTTTCCCACTCTGGCATTGAAATCACCATGAATTCATGCAGACTAGGGCAGCATGAAGTATACTGGATTACGTGGGGCTGCGAAGCAGATTTTTAATACGTGGGTGCTGTACCTTGTTGAAGTGGCTTTAATTCAGTTGTGCTCTAATATTATAATTATAATTTGTTTAATAATGTTCTAATATGACTTTTTGTGTCCTTAGATCAACTAAAAAGCTACATATAAAGAACACCAAAAGTCTTATTAAAACATGATTGGCATCTTCCACCCCAAGTCTGCATGAGCTGTTCCTCAACCCTATACAACCTGTCACTACACAGCAGATTATACAGCATAATTTAGATTGGGACTGAGAGGTAACAGGATTAAAGGGATATTGGTGATCAATTCACTTCAGTAACTGAGGCACTATTATTAATAACCTGTGTGTAATGAAAAAAATGGATCCTAATTCACAGTTCAGTTTTATCTGCTGTGACTGTACTGGATCTACAATGGAGTTGGGTCTTATGGATCAAAGAGCTATACAAGAATACTCACGCTCAAATATTGTTTCACACCATTGCTGTACATTTCCCCTCCATTCTTTCTCTGCTGAATCAGTTTTGATAGGTGTTCATAAGCCACAAATTCATTGAAGAAAGTCTTATAACCTAGAAGTCCACCGACAATAAAACTGTCTTCCCAGTCTACTCCCATAATGAAAGAAAATGGCATGAAAACATAGGCACAAATTATCTGCACAAAATACAAAAAAAAGAAGGTGAGATTAGATGAAAAACATGTTGACTACATATTGCCATTTCTTAGAACAGTTTCCTAGAGCAGTAAGAAGCATAGAGGAGCTGCAGAGATTCATCTAAAGATCTGTTCTGCAGCAACTGAAACTTGGGAAATCAGTTCCAGGAACTTAGCATCAGGGTGAAATAGTTTAGTCATAATGGTCGCTAGGACTTCAAGAAGTTACAAACAGTAAAAAGCATTCTTTTCTGCCAGTGGGTCTCAGATATTTCTATGGATCCAGGAGTACCTGGACACTGAGGCAGCAAGTGAGGATGAACATTACACTAAAGCCTCAGGGATGGCAGCTTGTGTCATGCCATATATTATGGGACTCCAACTTCTCTCAGTTTTAGCTAGCACAGCCAATGGTAAAGAACAATGGGAATTCCAGTCTTGCAACGTCTGGAGGGCCACAACTTGCCCATTTGAGGGATCATGAAAGAGGTTGGTGAAATAAATGAAGTGGAGAGAACAAATGCTGAGAAATCATTCTTCTTCAAAAACACTAGGTTGCAAAGTTAACCAATTAGGCTGACGAGTATCATTAATGCATTTAGTGGAGATCTACATGTGGAAACCTGAAACGATGGGAGAAGGCACAATTTAGAGCAAAAAGGAGAAAATGGAGAGGGATACTTAATACTTCCCTTTCCAATAATTTCTCCCAGGCACTCCTGTTTTATAGCTGAAATGCCATCTTGCAATTCTGTCTCCATTGCAGAGATACATCTAACAATCCCATCTGAGCATAACTGGCAAGGGGAATGGAGTCTTCTAGCCCTAGGCTACTGGAGAAGATGCAGATGAGGAAAGGACTATACATCCCTCTCTCATCTCCAAATTACACCCTTCCCTCCTGCTTTTTCAGAGTCCAGGCTTCCCAGACCTATGGTTACTGTCTAGTTTATCTCTTTGGAGCAAACCAAAGGAAATACATCTCCATACACTGCACAGTTCAGTTATGGAATTCGTTGTTGAACAAAAGAGGGCAACTTTTAATGGTCATGTATGAAGAAATAGAAAAGAAATATGGCAAACTTATATTTTACATGACAACTACTGCTTGTTTTCTCTATGCATATAAGTGGAAAAGAGAAGAATGCCCAACTACAGATGAATGACTGTTAAAATTATATGAATACATGGAAACAGATAAATTGATAGGAATGCTAAAAGGTAATTCTTGTACATTAAAAAAAAGAAAGAATGGGACCCGTTAATAAAGTATCTCCTGAAAGAATGAGGGAAATGATGCCATTATTGGTTTGATATAAGGGTTAAAATATCTCAGACAACACACATTCAAGTAAACACACACACACACACACATATATACACACAAATACTTGATTTAAGTTTAAATGATTATATATATGTTATAAAATAGAAATTGCAAATTAGGTATAAGAGGTATTTGATTAAGAAGAAATATTACAACATATAGTAACAGACAGTAAAGATTCCAGGAAGTCGAGAGTTGTAAGTATAAGAATGCAATGTTTTAATGTTTAATTAAGAGGTAATATTTTGCTCAATATGTTTAGTTTTATAGGCATAGTTTTAAAGATGTTTAATGTTTCTTTTGTTTGATGTTTGCATGATTTAGGTTTGTTTTTTTGTTAATTTTATGTCTTTGTAATTGAGTTTTGAAAGTGTATATTGTATTTTAAACCAAACGTAAAAAATACATTTTAAAAAGAGAAGTGGGCAACTTTTGACCTGCAGATATTGTTGGGTTGCAAATCTAATGAGCTCTAGCCAACATAACTACCGTAAATATGAATGGTGACAGGAGTGATGGCCCAACAACATCTGGGGAGCCACAAGTAGCCCAATCCTGCTGTAGAAGGTTACAGTGGGCTGGCATTGTCTAGACCTCTGCAGGTTGTTTTGCAACCCAGGAAGAAACACAACACTGAGCATGTATAAAACAAGCAAACCGGTAAGCCTTCAGTGCTTTAACTTTAAAAAGAAACCTACCCTGTTGAAAAACAATCCTGGACTAAGAATTTTAAATAATTAATTTCTTGCCTTTCTCTCAATATGGGACTAGTCGGATTATGGGAGCATGAAACAATACAGGGTGCCAGTTACACGAAAAAAATTGTCGCGGGGCTTACCGTGACTTCCTGATCCCGTATCCGTCCCTCGCTGTTTATACGATTTTTGTCACTCTTTAGGAAATCCTGGAAGATCCCATGATTGATATTTACACGACAAAAGTTTTTATTGGTCCCACACTCTTATATCCCGTGCTTTTGCTGTTTACACATGTTTAGCCTACTGGGTTTTTTTTTTTTTTTTTTGGGCTGTCAATCAAGGATGCGATTACTCGTGTTTTCACAACCTCGGTGATGTACTTCCTTTAGAGTTTCGCGCCACGAGCGATGCTATTGGCTGGCTGGGGGGGGAGAGAGGGGACAGACACTTGTGTTTGTCCTGTCTCTTAAAAATGTTAACCCTTTAAGCAGAGGCAGAAGGCATTTTGAAAGACCAAGAATGTGATATTTCGCTCAGACGGAGGAACAATTAAACCATGTCCTTTCCTTTTGAAATCAAGCCGAGTGGGAGGGGGGAGGAGAGGCTTGGGATTTCTTTTAAAATCTTGACACTTAAAGCAGAGGGAGCTGCATTTTGAAAGACCCAGAATGTGAATGTGATCCCTGCTCAGATGCAGGGAGTGCTTTCCTTTTGAAATCAAGCCGAGTGAGGTGGGGGGGAGGGTTGGTATTCCCCTTGCCTCCTTAAAATGTTAACCCTTACAGCAGAGTTTTAGCTGCAGAGTGAAGATTTCAAGCCAGCGACAGACAGGCATTTTGAAAGACACAGATGCAGAGGGGGGGAATAAAAGTGTGTTCATTCGCTCAGAGGCTGGAATATTTTACTGTGCCCGTTCAGACCCAGCAGGGGATGAATGGGTGACCCTCTGCCCGCCACGATCTCTTTGTAACATGCAGTTGAGGAAGACGTTAAAGCTGAAGGGTTTGCAGTGTAGAAATCCATTTAAAAAGGTGATTGAGTACATGCGCGGACGCACACACACACATCAACCTACGTGCAGCTGGAAGGGATGCCTTTATTTTCAGCTGGTGTGGCTGAATCTGTTGAACGGGTGACTGACCCCTCCTTTTCTGGTCGCTGATCTCTAAGCCCGCCCCCAGTCACCATTTCCGGTCATCCCAGTACCGAGACTTTTTGTCCCAGGCTGTTTACATTTCCGATTTTCCGAATCCTCCAGTGACTTTTTAAAAAACCAGCACAACCTGTGGGACTGGAAGTCCCGCAGGTTGAGGGATAAAAGGTGGCCCCCTTTCCAAAAATCACGTACCCGACCCGATGTACGTGTAAACTGCCAGGGATCGACACAAATTCTTCTCGGGACATTTTCATCGTGTAAATGGCACCCAGATGATTAATGGCAGTGAATAGAGTGAGAAGGAAATGTCCCTCACTTACTAATAACCCTCTTGCCTGCATTCTACTTTATTTCTCTGTAAACATCTTTTGCAATTGGTAAATGCCTGAGTAAAATGAAGTTCACATTTAAGGTCTTTATGAAATACATACATTTTCTTTCAATCAAAGTTAAACCGATTGCATGGTTCTGTGCAATTAGGAAAGTTAAGGGCAATCTTTGGGCAATAACATAAACTTTTCAAAAAAGGAGGATGAAGATCTGTTTTTATTAATTAGAATATCTTTGATTGACAGGCAATTTGTCCACACTTAACTACACTGCATATTGTACATAAAATAGAATCTTTAAGCTCCCATTAAAGAGAAAAAAGAATGTTCTTGGAGAAACTATATTGACCAGCTGTTTCTTCATTGTTTGCTGCATAATTGCCTTCTTCCTGAGTGCTTTTTAGAAGTCATCTTTTTATTTGTATAGATAAGACATTAGGAGATTGTTAAGGAATCCATCAGTCATTCTCCTAAATGCAGTAAGGCTGCCATTTTAAAGCAAATATCTACACAGATTGTCATAAAAGTTTTCTATGCTTAAAGTGGCTGGTTTGTAGTCTCATTCTGAATGAAAGAAATTCTCTCCTAGTTGCTCTATTTTAAAGTATGTGTGGTGGTTTCCACTTGATTTATCCTTTTGTTGCATTAAGTGGCAGTCCTGATATAAGGAGAGTAAAATATCAGCTTGGAGATAAAGCCCCAAGGCATGCTTGTTTTTCACTACTATCAACCCTCACTGGCCTTTCAGGGAAAAGGATTTTGCTGTTGCCTAAGCAGTGGACACAAGTGGCAGAAGAAATGGTATTACTTCAGAAAAAAAAGCTTCTTCATCCATGAACTGTAGGTCCCAGAAGGACCTATTTAACTGAGTAGCATTTCAACAACAACAACAACAGCAATTTATTCATACAGTCCAGAGACCCATCAAACAATGAACAAAATGTACATTAATACATAAAACCAGGTTGGCATCCATATATACAAAAATCAATAAAATTAGGATACTTATTGGTAGACTTTTTGGAGTTCAGGCCAACTTTTCACCTTTTAACTTCCTTCTCACTGGTCTTAATGACCACAGATAAGAATTTAGCAACTGGCAAGGTATTGTTAGGATATCTATCCTCTAATAAGAATTTGATATAGAACCTCTCCAAACGGCCAGGTAGATAGCTTAACAAAGGAAAAATCAGTTGTTTGCGACTCTGAGAATGAAGAATGCAGGATAGTAGAATATGAGGCATGGTTTCCACCTCCTGCGACCCACATGGACCGAGCCTTGATGCTGAAGGAAAAACATTACATTTGGCCTTTGTAAATAATATGTGATAGATTGGCACAGTCAAGTTCTTTAGAGAAGCATCTCCAGTTTGGCTTCCATATTGCATTTAAGACGTGTGTGGGGGGAAAAAACCCATCAGGTCTCAGCTAAAAGCTTACAGGGCAGTACCTCAAAGTTGAGCTGTGGATAGTCAAACATGTTCCCCAGCCAGGACAAGGTTGCATTACAGAAAGCCAGCAAGGCAAGGAAGGCAATCAAAGTTGCAGCGATGTTTGCCACCAGGAAGATAGAGGAAGAAGCACCTTGGCTGGCTGCTTCCAACAGATTTTGGGAGTCCCTTCACCAAGAAAAGAAGAATTAAATATGCATCTTTGTTTAGGATTTCCACATTTAAAAGGGGGTTAGCAAAGTAAATAAAGGAATAAAATTTCCCCCTATAATTACACAAATCTTCCTTTTAAAAATATCAGGACACGCAAAACCTAGAAAAACATAGGAACCAATATAATAATACCAAGCATTTTTATAGCTTTTGTCAACATTGAAAGAACATCAAACTTTCTTTATCTCATGGCTAAACAACACAACATACAAGAAATCTATGACGTGAATCATAGCTGCTCATGACAGACACGGGATGCTGCCACACTGCAGAAATAATGTAGTTTGACACTGCTACTATGGAATTCTGGGATTTGTAGTTTTGTGAGATATTAAGCCCTCTTTGTCAGAGAGCTCTGGTTCCACAAGAAACCCCAGGATTCCATAAGATGGAGCCATGATAGTTAAAGCAATGTCAAACTGCATTATTTCTGCAGTGTGGCTGTAGCCACAGACTGGGATGCTATATGGTGCACCATTCATGCAACAGCTTGTTATACAGTTGGCCCTCTGTTTCCATGGATTTAGCATCCACAGCTTGAAAATATATATAAAAAAAAATCCAAGAAGCAAACCTTGTTTTTGCCATTTTATATAAGGGACACCATTTTACTATGCCATTGTATATAATGGGACTTGAGCATCCATGGATTTTGTCCATGGGAGTCCTGGAACCAAATCCCAGTTTATACCAAAGCCCCACTGTATTCTACTCCCTCTGAGCTCACACACGGAAAAGAAAATAGAGGCGGTGGTGGTGGGAAAAGTAGGCTATTAGCTCCAAGTGACTTGTTCCTCAAATACCCATCTTTTGTTGGCTTCCATGGAATGAAGGCAGAATCAGAAGGGTAGCATGGGACAAGCAATTGTCCAAGTTATGTGTCCCATACTATCTTAGCTCTATAAATCTTCCCAGAAGGAAGACACTTGAGGAACAGACCTCTTGGAACCAATCACTTCCTTCTTCTGTCACCTGCTAGCTGTTTCTTCCTGCCGCTTCTTCCTTTGCCTCCACTGATGGTGTAACTACACCAGTGGTGCCAATAGGACCTTGGCCACAGGTTCAAACGGTGCTACCTTTGCAGGTATAGATGTATAATGGTAGGCAGAAATTTCATTCACTGCCATTCCCCCCTCCATGCAGGTGTCATCATCCTTGTGCCTCTATCAGAAAAGAGGTGAGAGACCATCTGCAGAGGGACAATTTGTGCAGTATCTATTGAATCATGAGAATGTATGGTAAGAACAGCTGTGTATGGAAAATCTCCATTATCCATATTATTGAGGCTGTTGATGTTGGGAAATGTGACATATAGTACTGGATGTCTCAAGCAGAGTAATCAGATTGGCAAGCAAAAGAGGATTCAAACCCTTTTCCTTCTCACAATGTAATACATATTCTGTTTTTTCAAGAAGATGCTACTGTGTTTGTGCAGAGGTATTTATAAGTAAAGGTACCTTTATATGTTTTACAATAAGATTGTTTCTCTCTCTGTTACCCTGTACAGTACGGGGTTGGATGGGCATGGGACTATTCAGCTTTTACCCTGCCAACTTGATTACTTTGTTTAAGAGATCCAGTACTAGCTCTCACATTTCCCAACATGATATGGATTCCTAAGATGATATGGGATAACAGATCTACAATAGGGTGCTCTATGCTAGCCTCCCCCCAACCTGGAGCCCTCCAGAAGTGTTAAACTGTCAGCCATCAGCCACAACTATTGACTTAATGGGTGGTGATGGTGGGAGTGGTCAATATTGTGGTCATCCAAAATATTGGAGTGGGGAAAGGCTGTTAAATGATCCATCACCTCTGACACTAGGAAGAAACAGGAACAGCCACTTGAAGAGTTTACATGAAAAGTCCATCCAGGGTTAACCATGAATGCTGCTGCTGCAGATGAAATTAACTTAAGGGTGACTTTGTAATAGTTTTTTGGATGTTCTTGTGAAACTATGATCAGAAACAAGAATAAAGTTCCTTTGACAAGCACTAGAATCACAGAATCATAAGGCTGGAAGGCACTCAAAGGGCCATATGTCCAATCCCCTGCCGACAGGTAAAGTGCTCCTAAGAGATGAACATCACACTCTGAAGCAGTTCATTCCACTGTTGGATACCTTTTAGCATCAGGAAGTTCTTCCTACTGGATTCAAATGGCAAGAACAAAGATTTCACCTAACCATTGGTTTGTGTCCTAGGACTTTTTCGGACGAAGAAAAATAACGCAAGCAGCCTCTCCAGCTTGCGAGGCTGCTGCGCTGCAAAGCGCCCCTTTCGTATGACGCTCGCCCCTGCTGGTACTGTTGCGGTACCGCAGGGAGAGCTGAGCATCATATTTCATTGATTTTTACTCACGATCAACTTTCGTGAGTAAAAAATCAACGAAATATGACGCTCAGCTCTCCCTGCAGTACCGCAACAGTACCAGCAGGGGCGAGCATCATACGAAGGGGGCGCTTTGCAGCACAGCAGCCTCACAAGCTGGAGAGGCTGGTTGCTTTATTTTTCTTCATCTGAAAAAGTCCCTAGTCTCTGGAGAAGCAGAAAACAAGCCTCCTCCATTTTCTACATGACATGCCAGCAGATAGTTAAAGATGGCTATGACATCAGCAATCAATCTTTTCATTGCCAGGCTAAACATTCCTAGCTCCCTAAGCCATTCCTCATGTCTTTGGTTTTCAGACGATCTTAGTCACCTCCTTATTTACAGTGGCATAAAGGATCCCTTGACCTACTAGGGGCTACTTTGTTCTTCCACTGTCAAAAATTTGCTGCCACAGTTACCAGTACAGTAGTAGCAACTTCAGTGGTACTCTCTAGGAAGGTGTCAGGGTGCCTGCCTGATCCTGCGCCACAGAGTTCTCCACAGAATGGGCAGAGCCTCAGTTTCTTTTCTCAGAGGGAAAAAGGGAAAAGGACCTTTATAGGACATCACTTAATGACATGCTTCTGTTGTCAGTGACAGAGTTCCTGATTTTGGCAGTGGTGGCACACAAGGCAGTAGAGGTTGCAAAAGATGTGTGTGTGTGCGTGTGTGTGGCTATTTCCCATGCCAAGTTTATAGGCAGTTCCTTAATGTTGACCAGTATAACAACAGCAGTCATAAAAAGGTTTAGATGACTTTTCCCAATTCTAACTAAGCCTTGTTGCCAGGCAAGCATAGACCTCCTTACCCTTTCCCAAGGCTTGTGCCCTGCTGTAAAGTTATCTTGGGCCGCTCAGTTTCAGGCCAAAAGAGCTTGGCAATAGCCAAAGCTGCTGGTGCTGACATCACAGAAGCAGTTAATAAGTGGGTAGCTGAAACCTGAAATTCCAAAGAACAAAAAGGTGTTAAGGATGGTTACAGTGTAGGATAACTTCCCAACTTAGTGCCCTCCAGATGTGATTGACTATAAATTCCATCATCTAAAACCCATCATCCTTTTGTAGTCCAGCACCTCTGGAGGGAGCTACAATGGGTAAGACTATGTTGGACTTATGTTGGGAATTGTAGTCCAGTGCATTTGGAGTATCAACATTTTATATATTTATGTATTTAATGTCCCATCTTTCTGCCAATATGGGAACCAAAATAATCAAAACACAACATGGTGCAATTTTGATGTGCTGATACGATAATCAACACATGAACCAATATTCTTTTTGGGTGGCTTTTCCAAACATAGCTCAGTAAGAAAAATGAGAAGCAACAGTTTTGTAGTGGACTCTGGCTTTTTAAAGTTCCTGTATGCAGGGAGAAATCTGGGCAGATTCTGAAATACACATATTCTGTCAGGAAAATGAATTCTCCAAGGGCCAACCCTATAAAGGGAAAATGGCATAATCTACAGTATGTCCACACAAAAAGGTGGTATTAGCAGATGTGGAAGAACTCCAAGATTTGCAGAACAAAAACCTGAGGGTAAAATGCCCCAAAGCAGCAGAGTGAGGCATGTGAATGCTCAGTGAGGACAGAATTCACTGTGGCACTTGCAGATTTTTTTAAAAATGTATAGAATAGAAAATGTGCACCTTTGAAAAATGTGCAAAAATGCTTCGGTTGAAAGAAAGTTGAATACAAAAATGCATTTTTTGGGGGTGGGGGATATGCACAAATATCTGTGTAGGAAAAAAATTACAAGTCTCAGAGTCAATACAGAACTAGGTAGAATGAGAATGCCATTGGGAAAATACAATGAGAATATAATGGGAACATATCCGTCAGGTTTTCACATCCCTGGATGACATCAGACTTTCTCTTCCCTGTCCCAAACATTGCAATTAATCCAAAGTGAAAACACTCCCCCCCCCACATATTGGAAATTAATGTTCTGTGCTACCTTTCTTTTATTTTTGATAGAATTAAAAATGGGGGGTGGGGGGTGGGATTAGTTGGAGGAAAAACTGGATAAACTACTTGTTTTCTATAAAATTGTATGGTTGGTGGGGAAACTATTGTTCCATTTAAGTTTCTTCCTACTAGCTATGGGAGCACCAGGGAGAAAGAGGAATGTTTGGAAAATAACATTTACATTCTCGTGTGTTTCCATGCTTACCCCAAAAGAAATATATGCTCCTAAGACACTTCCAGCAATGGTGGCAAACCCCGCCGTCATGATAGCATGGAGTTCTGACTTTGTAACGTAGGGCAAATAGGGCTTCACTAAAAGTGGAGATTCTGACTGGAGGAAGGGTAGGGAGGATAAAAGATAAAAAACAAAACAAAAAAAAAAACACAGGTAAATTCTAAACACATCTTCATGTTATCCAAGGAATGGAGTCACATTGCAACCATTTCAACTCAACTTTATACCCCCACCCATAAACTAAATACTTTGAAGAACTTCTTTTTATGGACAGCCTTTTCATTTGGTACAGAGAGATCTGCATGCCAGCCAAGAGATTTAGACTATGCCAGTGGTTCTTAACCTGGGGTTCACAATGTCCTCATAGGGGGTCTGCGAAGGCTTGAAAGTTGCTTGGCCCACCTCCTCCCTGCTGTGGAGTGGCCACATGACAGGAGCCAAGGCAAAGGCTGGCTGGCTGGCTTGGCCTGCACATTGCCATTCAATCCAGCCACAAACTTGCAGGAAGAAGTGCCTCTGAGGGAAGGTTTAATGGATGGTGTAACAACAACAACAACAACAATTATTATTATTATTATTATTAGTTGTTTTAAATCTTGAGTTGAGTCTTGTGGGTCTGCAGCAACAAAAGATATTTAAAGGGGGTCCTTGGTAAAGAAAAGGTTAAGAACCACTGGACTATGTCATGAAAGGGCAGAATATTTTTTGTCATTTATTTATTAATTTAATTACACTTGCATTTTTACTGTAAGGAAGGAAAAGATGGTATTGTGAGATCTTCTGTCGCAGGTACCCAAACACTTTGATTAGGCTAGGGGTATTATGCAACTTGCCTTGACTTTTCATGGGTGTGCACATGAGCAGGACCAGTTTAAGGAATTTTGGGGGCCCCTGCAGCGCTTTGTTTGGGGCCCCCCATATGTTTATCTCAGTGTATGTAACCTATTCACAGTACAGCATACTCAAATTATTACTCATAATGTTTTGGCAGGAGGAGGGTTACAACACCCCCCCACACAATGATGGCCCCCCGTGGCTGCAGGTGCTGCAGGGCCCTTAAACTGGCCCTGCGCATGGGTGTGCAATCACATGTGCCATTTGCTGCTCTGCTTCAGGCAGTAAAATGTCCTGAACCACCATTACTTCTTGTTTGGTTGCTCCAATGAGGCTGTATCTAGTGTATTGTTCCCTCTTCTGAACTGCTTGCATGTACAACTTTTTTGTGTAACTGATTGTTGGCCCTTTTTATACGCCTGATCTTCCTATTCCCTTTTTCTGATAGAAAAGTTATCTCATGATCCATTTTGTTATTTATATTGTAAGGCCTTTAGGAAATGCCTCCTTGAAGGCAGGTAATTAGAAATGCAGATGCAGAGCTCTCAGCCCCAGGAAGTGTTTTATGTTACCCATAGCCATTGATACGGAAACTTGCTGGTGGAGTTCTTATCAGCTGCTAAGTTTGCACCCACCCTCTCCTCCTTATCTTTTTTGATGGCCCATTTATTCCTTGGAACTGAGAAACTTTGCCTATGAGTTTCTTTAATCCTCATCAGGGCCTAATAAACCAATCTTGTTAGCTAAACTAGTAGGTATAGTGGAGGCAAGTTTCAAAAGAAATACCTGATCAGGGGCCCTTTCACACTACATAGTTATGGCACTATGATTCCCCTTTAACTGCCATGGCAGGAACCTATGGAATCCTGGGTTGGTAGTTTGGTGAAACATTAGAACTCTCTGGGTGAGGATTCTAAATGTCCCACCCTCAGCTGCCAATCCCAGGATTCCATACGATGGAGCCATGCCAGTTAAAGTGAAGTCTAGCTCCATAGCTGGATAGTGTGCAAAAGACACTGAATACCAAATTAAGTAAACAAGCTAGGATATGCCTGCTCCCTGCTGGCATATCCTGGTTGTGGATCAAACCAGTCCCTTCCCTGTTACCTAGATAAAATGGAAGGAAGTCCTGACAGGCATGCTGGCTCCGTCACTGCAGCTGCCACTGCCACTGCCACCATCTTCCATATTCTCCTGGCATCGAGGGAGTCAGCCGCAACATGTGACCAAGGCCCCCTGCATGTGACTACCGTGGTCACATGCTGCGGGACAGCATAGCAGACTGGCAGCTGGAGTAACAGGCTGGCCTGTTGGGATGGGCTCCTGCAGACACATGGGGCTGATCCGTTGTTTTCCATCTATAATGGAATTAAGCAGGTACTTACATGGTCTATCAGGCCTTACCCCATCTCTCCCCCATATCTGCCCCAGGGGTGATGAGGACTGCCCAGGGACAGAACAGGGCAAAATCCCTGAGTTGTCAGGACTGCAGGGCTCTGAGACAGGGGCAAGATGGATTATACTGCTCATGTAGGCAAGCCCTAAATCAAAGTTGGGTAACTTCAGTAGATCCAGTATCCAGTTTATGCAAAGACATTATTACACAAAAGATGGAGAATAGTTTGTGCCTTTAAGACAGCTGTGTATTCCTATATTGCAGGAACTGGCTTTAATAAATATTTACCACTGACAATAGAAAACAGAACAAGGTACGTAGATTGGTATAATTTTGGAGGAGAGAAGGCAGGTCAACTTGGATGGGCACACTGCAGTGGGTGGAAAAAGACAGGAAGCTTGGAGCTGATAAAATGAAAGGTTTAGCTGTCTGTACCCCAACTTGGTGCCCTCCAGATGTGCCTGAGGAATGATGGGAAAGTACCAGATCAGGAAAGGCTGGCTCAAGTGATGTCAGCTTTCCTCCGTCAGCATTCTGTGCAATTAAGATAACCACATTCTTCCCTCATTAATGGAAATGCTTCACTACTAGACCACACACAAGTTCCAAAAGAAGGGTATATATTTGTACTCCTTTCTCTACTAAGGGAGGAAAATGGCTTTGTGTAATGACAAATCTTATCACATGGTCTATTTTTAATTCAAGAAGTGGGCCTTAAGGCTATTAGATTATTTCTCTATTGCACAACCTTACCTGTCCCACAAATATATTGCCAGCTGCAACTAAGGATTCAACAGGACTTGTCCCTAAGGTAATTTGCATTACCCATCCAACCTAAGAAAAGAAAGTTATTATGTGGAAAATCAGTCTTCTGGTGTTCTCAAGCTGCTTAAAAGTACCATTTTCACATCTTCTCCAGGTTAACTCAATTTTCAGCCATCAGAAGGAATACTTTTTGGCATTTTATTACAATATAGGAATTTACAAAAGTTGGGCCAGGCCTGCCTGGGAAGCAGGCGATGATGATGGACTGTTGCCACCAGAGAGATGGAGAATCTTTCTTCACTGGGTTAAATTTAAACTGCACCTTCATACATGTTGACCTGTCTTGGCCTGTTAACAATAATTTCATGAATAAATCTATTTATACAGGGTTGTATTCTCAGTGAACTATATAGGCCACATTCAGAGAAATTCAGATCAGAATAGAGCTTGGGGAAATTACTTTTTTGACTATAATACCTAGAAAGATTCTGGGATTTGTAATCCCCAAAGGCAAGTTTCCTAAATTCTGGAACAGAATATCAGGGATTAGATAATGTAGGTTGTGTAGCTGTATAAAAATGTTAGCATGATAGCCAAGGAAACATGCATCCCTACTCCCCGTGTCCTCAGAAACCAAAATACGTCAGGAATTTGACCCGATATGGTTAGGACAACCTGTCTTCTTCATGCTTGGTACTTTCTACAAGTTGTACAATCATCTAAAGTGTCTTTAAAAAGAAGAAATGTGTCTTGCATTAATGAAGGGGCATGGGCAGGAGTTCACTATTATAGTGTGGAAGCTAGACAATTTGATTGGTGGACTTTCAGAGAAGAGATGACAAAGAGAGAAGGATGGTAGTGGGTGGGTTGGAAGATTTACAGCAGAACTTGGGAACCTTAATTTTGATACTACAACTTGGATTCTGGGACTTAGACGCCAAAAAAAGCTATAGTTTATACCAAGATATTTTGTACTTCAACTCACACTTAGTCCCAGCTTCCATAGCCAATGGTTAAGAACCAATTGTTTAGAGCAGTGCTTCTTAAGCTATCTAATGTGGAGGACTGGCAGGTTATTCTCCACCCCCACCATGCCAGAGACTGGAACCATATTTGTGCCCATTGGCTACAATTGTTTCTTTCTTTCCTGGACCAGCCAACAGCTCATGGACCAGCCCTGGGCGATGGGTGACCAGTTTGAGTAGCACTGGTTCAAAGCATATAAAACTCAAATGGTTTCTAGGCTGTGTGAAGCTTTTTCCACCTTGGGTGGAAAACTCAAGGCTGTAACAAGAAGAGGCCATAAAAAACCAAGGCCATAACAAGAGGAGTTCTCAAAAGCTACTATGATGGAAGGCTGTAGGCCAGGGTGGAATTGTGCAGCCTATGGGTCATGTGACTGCATGAGGCCCCCAGGAGGCAGGTTACTTTACATGTCCAGGGTTCCCCATTGAAAAATTTCTATTTGAAAAATGTGCAATTCAGAAAAAAAAAACACACCTCTGGGCATATGGAATTTTGGCCCTAAAGGCTGTTTCACCCCACACCTTGAAATAACTTTAAATGTCCCTCCTAAAGCAAAACCAAACCAAACCAAACCAAACCAAAACCCTGGCTTGAAAGCAACTGGAAACAACTTTCTTTCACCACTGGGAGTTATGCTGTGGTCTGCTTGAGGGTTCAGCACTGTCAAAATTGGCCTGCCAACCCTCTGTGTGTGCCAACCCCTACTTGTAGGCTAAAAATGGAGTGAGAATAGTGCCCTGGGCTTTACCTTTTTAACAAGCCACTGCATGAATCCAACATGGTAGAGCATAGACATCACTGTGCTGAAGAAAATTACTATAGGCAGCACCTAATTTGGAGAGAAAATAGAACAATTTCCAGTATCAAGAATTTCTATTTTTTACATTTCCAAATAGAAATAAAGGGAATTGGAGGGTCTTTCTAGGCTGTGGACCACAAACAGATAAAAATCACAGAACATCATGTAGAGTGATCAGCAGTATTGACAGTAAAGATTATTTACATGCTGCCTAAGGTTGCAAGTCACTAAAAGCCTAGGCAAATAAAAATAACAGTGAAATGTCAACAGCATAGATGCTGATGAGTATGCCTGAAGATTAGGGGTGGAAAAAAATTGAAAATACTTGAAAAATGGTAAAAAAACCAGGTTTTTCAAGTGTTGAGAAACCCTGACTAGAAAGCTCTTGGACTGATGAGAATCTTCGCAGTTCAGGACTTTATTTTGTACAAAATTTGCACATAGTTATTTTGTATAGGAAACAGCATTTTCAGCATGGAAAATAATATTTCAATGCAGAAATATCAATTCTTGTGCTGAGAATGCTGTTTTCTGTGCAGAAGATACTATAATTGGGGATTTACTCTGCATAAAATTTTCACATGGTTGATTTGCATAGAAAACAACACTTTCTGCACAGAAAACTGCATTTTCTGCATGGGAATTAATATTTCTGTATGAAAATATTATTTTCCATGCAGAAAAAATGCTGTTTCCTGTGCAGGAAATACAGTTTTCTGTGCAAAACCACCATACACAAATTTTCGCACAAAATAAGTCCTGAATTGCAAATACTTTTCAAAAATGGTGGTTTTTGAAGACTTTCTTGTAGTGAGAAGAAAATTGCTGAAATTACCCATTGTTACCTTCAAGAAGAAATGTAGTGAAGAGTTACAACCCTACTAAAGATGTTCCTTGGTGCAGGTGCCACCCAAGAGAATCATGTCCTTGGAAGCCATCTTGGAAGGTGAAGGCACCTGGAACAGGGTCTCTACTAATTATCCTGAAATAGCCTTTCTCAAACCAGTACCTTCCAGATGTCCTCAATCACAGATCCTACCATCCTTAGAAAGTGCATCTAATGGCAATGTTGTTTTGAGGGGTGATGGGATATATTTTATTTATTGATTTATTTATACCCTGCTCTTGAGCCACAAGGCTATCAGAGCAGCTTACAAATTGTTTCAAGCAATAGCAATTTACACATCTACACTGCATTAAGCAGTTTCCAATGTGTGTTAGCTAATTGCCCCCACAAGCCGGGTACTCATTTTACCGACCTACGAAAGGATGGAAGGGTGAGTGAATCTTGGAGTCCTCTGGGATCGAACTTGCAATGTGGTGACTTGCAGTACTGGCATTTAACCACTGCGCCACCAGGGCTCCTATTCAGATATACAGTCTGACACACTTGGAAGGAAGGGGAAGGCTTTCTTAAAATAGAGGTAGGCTTAGATCGGAGGAGCAGGTACTTCTTAATGTAATCACACCCTGTGTTGGGTATTAAAGTCAACATCAGCATTTGAATTGCACTCAGAAACAGACAGTGCAAGTCTTTAAGAACAGGCAAATTACAACCAGGTCTATGATTCCAATCAACTATATGCCCATCTCATTGTGAACTAAGTGAAACTACCAAACATTCTTCATGGCTAGCTCCATATTCAACATGTTGTAGCAGTCTAATCTAAATTTCCAGGGCGTGAGTGATTATGGCAAGATTAGGAGGAATGGCCAATCATTGTGAGGTTTTTTGGTTTTGGCAATTTGTTTTGTTTTATTTATTTATTTATTTATACCCCGCTCTTCAGCCATAAGGCTATCAGAGCGGCTTACAAATTGTTTTAAGCAATAGCTATTTACACATCTACACCGCATTAAGCAGTTTCCAATGTGTGTTAGCTAATTGCCCCCACAAGCTGGGTACTCAATTTACCGACCTACGAAAGGATGGAAGGCTGAGTGAACCTTGGAGCCCGCTGGAATTGAACTTGCAACGTGGTGGCTTGCAGTACTGGCATTTAACCACTGCGCCACCAGGGCTCAGTGGACTCATTTCAAAAATTGTTTCAGCAAAAAATAACACGTTTGTGCAGAAAACAGTGTATTTTGTATAAATTACAAAGTACAGTGGACCCTTGGTATCCACTGGGGTTTGGTTCCAGGACCCCCCGTAGATACCAAAATCCATGGATGCTGAAGTCCCATTATATACAATGGCATAGTAAAATGGTGTCCCTTATATAAAATGGCAAAATCAAGGTTTGCTTCTTGGAATTAAACAAAAAATTTTTTTCAAGCTGTGGGTGGTGGAATTTGTGGATTCCAAATCTGTGGATACAGAGAGCTGACTGTACACTGTTTTCTTTCAAAAAATGTTTTTGTGATTTTTTTTTTTAATTCATGAACTGCAAAAAATAAAATAAAATAAAAAATACACAGAAACTCTCATAATATTACTTAGTGGAGAAGATTTTGGAAAGTATCTGTTATAGAATGAAAGAACTAAATAAGCAGAATGTTAGCCTTCATTGCCTTGTTAACAACAATAAAATCATGATTAATTAAAACACCTGCCTATCCATGAGCTTTACCTATTAAGCCACATGCCAACGTTTAGTTCCTTGGTTAGAGCCGGCTGTCCTTCACAGTCAGGCTTTTGATTATTGTACCAAAGCAAGGTACTCTGGAACTATGCATCAGTGAGCAGGAACACAGAGTGCTTTTTAAAAATAATAATTTGAAAATTTTGCAACATTCCAGGCTTGTTAATAGAGCAGAAACAGGAAATCAAAACAGCACATCTGTGACCATCAGAATAGCAGGTAATTAGGAGTCAGTCTGTTCCTCACAGTCCAAATCTGTTATGGCATTGGTTCTCAGCCTTTGGCCCTCTAGAGAGAAGCCCTGGACTGCATAGACAGTGGTAAGTGATTCTGAGAGTTGAAGGACTTTTTCGGACAATGTAAAAATAACGCTAGCAGCGTCGCCAGGTTGCGACGCTGCAGCGCTAGAGGGCGTCAGTTTCGTATGACGTTCCTTCCCAGCAGTACTGTTGCAGTACCGCTGGGACATTTGACCGTGATATTTTTGCTTTCTACCGTCATATTTTACTCGCGATCAACGATATGATTTACAGTCATATTTTTCTCATGATCGTTGATCGTGAGTAAAATATGACGGTAGAAAGCAAAAATATCACGGTCAAATGTCCCAGCGGTACTGCAACAGTACCGCTGGGAAGGAGCGTCGTACGAAACTGACGCCCTCTAGCGCTGCAGCGTCGCAACCTGGCGACGCTGCTAGCGTTATTTTTACATTGTCTGAAAAAGTCCGAAATCTGAAACATTTGAAGGACAAAAGGCTGAGAACCACTTCTTTTTGGACTGCTTAGCAAATCTACATTTTGAGAGCAGAATCATTCTATTCTCCCATGTAGCAGAAATACTGAGAGAACACTGAGGTGAACCAAAGATGGTAACCCCCCCCTGACAAAATTAGCAGGTGTTTACATATTTATTACCATGTGTTTGCCCAATAATGAAAGCACCATCCATATGTATATAGATAACAAACTGTGTAGATTGGTGGGACTTTGGATGACAGAAGGCAGATCCAATTCGAAATGGCAGACTGCATTAACACCTGGATGTGCTCCAGTGGTAGCAGTGGCTCTAGTCCAGGGGTGGGCAACTGTGGGAGTCTGGGGACCACACTAGCCTCCTAGGAGACCTTGGAGGGTTTTGTTTGCTCCAAAAGGCATCTAAAAGGACTTTAGGGGTAATGGCATTTTCACCATGTTTTTGCCCCCCACCCAGCCATTTTAAACCCAGGAGAGGCCTTTTTTAAGCCAACCAAAGTCAATTCCTATTCACGTCCTCTTTTACAAGAAGGCTTCTCCTGGCTCTAAAATGGCCCAGAGGGAACACAAACTTGGCAAAATGCCCCTATGCCCCCATAGCAAAAATGGTCCTGGGGCTGCATTTTACCAATCCCTTCTCTAGTAGCACTTGAGTAAAAGAGAGCTGAGGCATCAAACAGGGAAAAGGAACACAAATCTCCCCCACAGTGCCAAGGCAGCATATTCAGTTGTGAGGGATAATGGCAGTTGCAGCCCATAACATCCGGAGGGTCATAGTATTTCCTAAGCCTGCTGCATAAAAGAATGTTAGGTATACACCCAGCGCAGATGGGAGAAGGGCTAGGAAAGGAAAGGAGCCTGAAGAGAAGAGTTCTGCCTGTTTGGAGAGGGAGGAAGAATAGAAAGGGAGGAGGGGAGGGAGAGAACAAAAGAAAGAGGAGGAGAGAGTACAGATCTTGGGGCTCAGTTACACGGCAGTTTTTATTGTGATAGTTTGCACTTTAGTGCATTTTCGCACCAGTACCGCATAGTTTACATGATTTACTGTGAAACCGATTGATCGGGTTAGTTTCCAGCTTTGTAGTTCACACAAGAATGTGATCACGGCAGGGCGAGGGAGCGAATGCCCGATGGAGCAGATAAGAGGCTGGGAAGCACAGAGAAGGGCAGGGAGGGATGGAAGGAGGAAGCCTTTCAGCCACGGAGGAGCCCGGAAGGAAGGAGGGATGGTCTTGGGGGGATCACACACACACACACACGAATGTGATCACAGCAGGATGAGGGAGTGAATGCCTGGTGGAGCAGATAAGGAGCCGGGAAGCACAGAGAAGAGAAGGGAGGGAGGGAAGGTTGCAGCCTTTCAGCCACAGAGGAGCCCGGAAGGAAGGAGGGATGGTCTGGGACACACACACACACACATGAACGTGATCACAGCAGGCTCCCCTCACTGCCCACTCCTCAGTCAGCCCAACCAATCATGGCTCAGCTCTGCTGTGGCAGTTTTGGGAAGATTGCTGGTAGTTCCCACAGACTTTTGCAAAATGGTAGTTCACACAATTGATAGTGTGCTAAGTTGCACAACTTTTTAAAAAAGTTAAGAAAAATTGCAAAAGCCTGTATTATGCTACTTTTGTGTTTTTTAGCTCCCCCCTTCTGAATGAGGCAACTTTGTGGCGCAATGTGTGGGGACTATTAGGGGTCTTAGCGATTTCTTCACAGACTTATTTTGCTGTGTAACCGACCCCTTGGGAAATTATCTGAGGTGTCAAAAGATTGTTAGAAAAACAGGAAGGGGCAAGGTTATCAGACAACATCATCCTCCAGCATCCCGGGTGCTACAGAGGGAGAGATGGAAAGGCAAGCAGAGCTCCATCTTGTCTCAGCCCAGAAGCAGAATGACCTTCCCTCCTTCCCAACTGCCATTGCCCTGGCCAAGGAGAGAGAGAAAAGAGAATGCTAGACTTAATCCCTTCCCCTACTGCCATTCCATTTCCTTTTGTATCATGTCTTCATTAGATTGTAAGCTTGAGGGTAGGAAACCGTTTTGTTGTTCTTTTTCTTGTAAAGTGCCATGTACATTGATGGCGCTATAGAAATAAAAGATAACAACAACAATAACAAACAACAATAATAGATAATATTAGCAACTTGTCCCTGTCAATAGGAAAATGGAGCCTTGTTTGCAGCAGCGCTGTCCCTGGAATGGCTGATGGACATGGGTGTCTGATAAGGTCGCCCTTTCTGTTCTTCTAGCAATCTTCTGGTGTGGTTGGGAATGTAATTTTTTGGCATGTTCTCCTGCATCTGATAATCTCCTTGGAGTGGGTGAAACAGCTGGGTCTCACAGAATAGGCTACTGTGGTGAGAATCTGATTTTGGGGGATGTTGATGACCCCAAATTAAACAAAATTACAATATGATCTTCATAATGCCACTATTTCCCCCTTAAAAGTACAGAAAAATTTAACCAAAAAAGACAGCAGCAACACAGATAGAGTTTCTACTGCATTCCTCAATTCAAACCATCAATGATCTGAGGGTGTACACATTTCTATTCCATCTCCTGCTTTGGAAATGAACATTTAAGCAGCTTGCTTTTCTAAAAAATAAATAAATAAAAACACCTTTATATTAAAAAAAAAAAGCTTATACAGTATTAAAAAACCAGCTAGCTTTAGAAACTAATTTGTCAGCACTAAAATATCTTGGTTCAGTAGGCAGAACCAAGCCTGGCATTTGCCTGAATATTAAAAGCTTCTGACTGAGTTATAATGAATATGTTCTAGGTTTAAAGTGTGATAGGGAGCAGAGTCTATTTTGAGACGTGTGCCTATTATCTCACATGGCACAGAGACCAGGCTAATGGAGCCTTCTGTCAGCCTCCAAGGAACCCTGTGTTCCTTTCCTACTGGCGAACACTTGCGGATGTAGCCCTGAGAGCTGGAATGGGATTTTTCAAATGTGCTGCTCATGCCTAAAACTATGAACCTAACTAGTTCCAGGTTTTCAATCATAACACTGAAGACAGAGGTTTGTCTCTAAGGTACGTGTCCCAGAGCCTGAAAGTACTGTATTACCATTATGAGTAATAATAGCCACAGTGAGTTCTGTTTTTGTATAACATTAGTTTACACAGTTATTTCCTCCAAAGTACCAACATTAACACTGAGTATTCCTTTCTTTGATGTAACAAGTGATTTTTCCTCTTGGGGTAGCCAGCTGCTACTGCCTCCCCAAACCTTTTTTTAACTTTCTTGAACCAAAAAGCAAACTGTCTGGCACATACCTAAGTGTTCAACGCTAAGAGCATTCTGGGAAGCCTCCCAGGAGCTCTAATATTATAGGTACATAGGCCATTTATCAACCATGAAACTAGTTTTGGTGGAATTTCTATGGCTGGATACGAGACTGCCAATAAATACCAGGTGTTTTAGGCTATATTTCAGATGAAGGAATAGGCAAAACCACCTCTGACTATTGTGTAAGAAAACCCTGTGAAATTCATGGGGTTACCATAAGTTGACAGGCAATTTGAAGGCACCCTACTCACACAGTCTAGCACTCTAGCATTATAGGTCAATAACAATCTAGCACTATTGCACTCTAATGCTCTATAGAGCTTACTAAAGCTATAGTCTTGTAGGCTACAAGAAATTCTATGGGAACCAAGGCACACAAATTTGGCATAAGCTATCCTTGCATGTTCCATGTTTCAGCATTAAAAAAAATGCTGGCAAAAAGAACATCCCCCTCCGCACTTACCTCCGTTCCCAACAAAGGCAGCTCTGGCAAAAAAGAGCCCTGTTCACTCAAAATCCCATGAGACTTCGTTGCATGGAGAATTCAAAAACAAAAACACAACTAAAGCATTTAAAGTTTAATAAAGCACCAACACACACTTTAAAAGTCCCAAGTAACCCAGGGAAGGTCATAAAAAGAGCGAAACTTACCTGGATGTCCTGATCTCACCCGGAAGTGTTTGCGCTGGACCAACCATTGTCAGGGTAAGTACAGACTTTTTCAGATGTTGATTTACCACAGAAGAAGGCTCATAACACTTGCGAGGCTGCTGCGTGGCAGGGGGCCCATTTTGTACAATGCTGTCCCCCTGCCGAAATCAACCGTTTCAGTTCCGGGAGAGATCGGAGGCAGCCATGCCATATTTGGCCATTTTTTATTCACAAGTAAAAAATGGCCAAATATGGCATGGCTGCCTCCGATCTCTCGTGGCAGGGGGATTGAGTCGTACGAAACGGGGCCCCTGCTGCACAGCAGCCTCGCGAGTGTTACGAGCCTTCTTCTGCGGCAAATCGATATCTGAAAAAGTCCTACAAGTGTTAAATGGCCCGAGATTTTGCATGCCAATAATGCCGGCACAAAAGCAGCAAGGGATCTATTGATGGCTTAAGCCATCAATTAAAACGTACAGGTTTTAGGCTGATTTTAATCACGAAAGGGCGACGTCATCTGATCTACATGCCCTTTTGCAGTTATGTGGCATTGTTATGACACCATATTTTGAGTGTCTGATAAAGTCCTTTGTTGAAACACATTTGGTTATGCTGTGTTTTTATCTTTTCTGGATCCCAGTTCTTAGGGACAATTGTATAGGTAGTGGCTGGGATATAAACTATTATTTGTTTGGGAAATACATCAACCTGGTAGCGGAAATGGATCTGCTCCTCGTGAAGGGTACAATGCTTCCTTAAGCTGCCTCTATAGTTAGTTACACAGACATTATCATCCTTATAGCTCAGAGCTTGAACTGTTACTTTTGAAAAGTAATTTGCTATTTTTTTCTTGCAACTTAAAAGAAGCAAATGTTATTAATTATTGAAAGAGTAGCTCTTTATTGTCACTGGGACTAATGACATTTAAATTATTTTCAATCATTATTTTTGGAAAAAAATAATGTAATAACTTAATTATCTAGTTAATTAAATTAATTTAGGTGAATTTAAATTTAAAAAATCACCTAATAATACCAAAATATACTTAAGGTTTGCCAAAAATCCCCCAACACAACAGTCCCATAAAATATTTAATAGGAAATAAACCTTCCAAGGGATAAAAGGCAGATGCCCTTGTTGGGGAAAAAAATGTCTATGTTGACCACTATGCCAATGCTGTGATTGATCAGTGGCTGAAGATACATGAAATCTTGATGTATTCTATTACTTCTAGTGCTCAAAATAAAGGAATGTAAAAATGAGGGACCTTTAAATGAATCACTCCTGGCCTGTGCAATCTCCCCAGTCCAATAAATATGACAGCTGAGAGAGCTAGAGAGAATGAGAGGGAAAATATCTTATTGCTTCATATTCTCTGTTCAAATAATGACTAGATGTAAAGGATTGGTTGCTGGGCAACATAACCTTCTGAAGAGGTCAAGGATTACCAAGCTCTTTCCGCAGTCAATCAGAGGAAAGAAAGAAGATCTTGGAGAGACATTTTACTGATTTCTTTGATGAGTTAGAGTACACATGTGGGCCAAGATTACTTTTTTCAAAATAACCCTTGTGATAATCCACTCAAAATTTAAGACTCTTCCCTTTTTTCAATCAATATTGTTCTTCTTCCCCCCCCCCTAAATCAAAAGCCTAAATCTCCCAACTAGAGTGGACCCACTGAAATGGAACTCATACAAATGTTGATTTACCAAGAGACTTATTGCACAAGGGAAGGGAAGTGGCAATACACCCTGATAATAGCACCTCCCATCTTCCCTTATCACACAACATCAGTGTTCAACAGCTGATCTGCTCTAGATGAGGCTACAACATAGATTTAGACAAAAATAATGTTTAATAGTATTATAAAGACTGAAAGCCAGTGTGGTGCGGTGGCTTGAGTATTGCATGAGAACTGTGAGAGAACAGGGTTCAAATCCCCACTCAGCCAAGGAAACTCACCAGGTGACCTTGGGCAAGTCAACTCTTTCAGTCTAAGAGGAAGGCTTTGGCAAATCTCCTCTGAATAAATCTTGTATCCCATCCCCCCAAAACACCACACCTATGATAGGGTCACCATGAACTGGAGCTGAGTTGAAGTTAAAATTGACTTGAAGTTGATGTAATAATAACAAATTATCAAGATTATATAAACAACAAGGCCAGTTCTGTGCTGGAGGCCTGCATTGTTGGTTATAGTTAGTTTATACTTATCTTGTTATTTACATTCCAAGCTGTGAAAAGTTCCTTTTTTGGCTGCAACTCCCAGATTTCCTCAGCCAACACAGACACTGAGGCTATAGTCCAAGGAGATTATCAGATGCCCTAAATATGGCGTTATGAGGACACCAAGAGATTGGGAAAGGGCTTGAATATCAGACAGCATCGTCCCTGTCACGTAATGCTCCCATGCTGCTCCTGTTCCCATGGAGATCCTTAATCAAGTTTGTTTTTCTAAGCAAGCATTACAGTATTATCCTATCTGAACCTGGATTTCCTTCCTCCAAACTCAACACCAGTATGCTGGCTAGTATATCGTACTCTTTTAGCAGATGACTGTCACTATTCTGCTCTTCCATAGCCCACACCTCCTGCAGAAGAGAAGATCCTGTTAAACAGAATCCTAAACAGAAACACTCCTTTTAGGGGGAATAAAGCACCAACAGTTGTAACTTACCTTGAAGGCAAAGAAGTGATCGATGTATTTTTCCCCAAAAACAAATTTAGCCCCAGCATCTGTGTATCCCAAGAAAGTCTTAAATGAAAAAGAAAACTCAGTTATTAAAAAGAAACCAAAACTGGCAATAGACAATAATATATTTCATTTTAAAATATATAGACAATAATATATTGTAGTTTATTAACTTATCCCAGTCACCTTGACTTCACTTTGTTGTGTTATGTCTTAAAATAGTTTCCGACTTATGGTGACCCTAAGGTGAACCTTTCATGGGATTTTCTTGGCATGATTTCTTCAGAGGGGGGTTGCCATTGCCTTCCTCTAAGGCTAAGAAAGTGTGACTTCCCCAAGGTCACCCAGTGGATGTCCATGGCCAAGCAGGGATTTGAACCCTGGTTTCCAGGGTCATAGTCCAATGCTCAAACCACCACACCATCCTGGTCCTCTTGCTACCAGCATCTTTACACTGAAGTTCCAAGAGTCAACAGTTGCCAACAAGGTGATGGCTTGAGGGAACTTTCTCAAGGCCCACTCTGCTGGCCAATTAGTGGCTCTTTGGGTCAGGGAATAGATGGCCCAGGCACTGTCCAGCCATTGTGCAGTCTGTATTCCAGAAAAAATATTGTACTGTACTGCAACACTGCAATACAAAGAACTATTATAGAAGAATGGAAAGAATATTCATAAATATTCAAATCTCATATTAAAAAAACCAACAACCCAAGAAGAATCATTGACAAAGGAGAATCTTCACAGTTGGGGACCTATTCTATGTATAAAATGCATGTGAGTTTTGTGGCAAGTATAGCATTTCCTGAACAGCAATGTTATTTTCTGTTTTCCACAAAGAAAACATATTTTTTTTGCACAGAAAACAACATTTCTGCACAGAAAATGCTATTCTCCAAGCAACCCCCCCTGTATTTTTTTGCACAAAAATCCTGAACTATGAATACCCCCTCCCACAGAGAAGATTCATTAAATGACACATTCCTGCCCATGAGAACAAAATGTATGATGAGTTACCTCCTCTGTGTTGTACAGGAATGTACTGGATACTTCCTTATACAACATCAAGGAAGTACTTATGCTAGCACCACTCCTGGTTATCCTAGATTAAATAATCAAGAGGATCCCAGCCTCCACCACATTCACCCACACTGGCTTCCCTTGCATTTCCATGGGCATCAAATTCAGCTCTTGTTACTGGTATATTAAAAAAAAAAGACTGGGGGAGAATACAGTTACATAATGTATATTCACCCAGAACTTACCTGTACTTGTACACCAAGCCAACTGAATGCATCAAATCCTACTTTTGTCCTTAAGGTTATGAGTCCAAGGACAAATTGTAATCCTATTCCCCATAAAACTGGTCTCCATACAACCTAGTTATACAGAAAAATAAATCAAAACAAATAGTGGAAACCACTGGACACACAAAAAAAACCCCTTGCATTTTTTAAAAAATAAATGATATGTTCTTAAGATGGCTTTTAATTCAATTATGTTTTAATATGATAATATTTAAAATAACATTTTATTATAACTTGCTGTTTTGTTTTTTTTTAATGTATACCTGCTTTAAGAAAATCCTGTTATGGCCTGCCCTGTGTTCCAGTTTGGGAAGAAAGATGTGATAGAAATCAAATACATACATATATACATACACGCATTTGGTTATATTACCCCTTCTAATAGAAAACTTGGATTGTGAGCTGTGAACCGATAAGACTGTTGCCCCCAAAGGGACTATAGCAGATAGTGGCCATGAGGAATGGCCATGGAAAAGGGAAGAATAGAAAAATAGGGCAGAGGGAGTAGAAAGTTCTGGGTCAACACCCCCTCCCCCATACCTTCTAATCCTGGAACAGGATGCGGCTGACTGGAATGATGAACAAAAAGTACTGCTTATAGGGCAGTGAGAATGCACTGCAATGTTTCTTTTCCTGCAGGTTTTATTTGTTGTATTGCAAAGAGGAGGGATGGCAGAACTTTGAAAAGTTCCTTTTCTTTAGAGATTTTCAGACGGGAACAAAAAATAGCGTCCCTGTTTCACTATCTCCTCTCCTACTACCCTCCTGACCCTGTCCCAGCACAGTAATGAAGAGTTTCAGATCTACCTTTAATTGCACGCCTTCCCTTCCCCTCGGCAGCCATGGAGTGAAAGCAGCTCGCACGGAGCTGCATTCACTTCCTGGTTAAAATCCCGGGATGTTCTCACGAGAGGACTAGTGCATGGGAAATTTAAAAATGAAAATAAAAATAAAGGTTAATAATGACGACAATCACAAAAGCACGCTTAAAAATACCAAGTAACCCAGGGAGGGTACAAAAAAGGGTGTCACTTACCTCAATGTCCCGATCGCACCCAGAAGTGTTCTGGCATGGATCTCCCACTGTGGCTGGCATTATGCTACGGAAACAGGGCACCTTTTCACTCGCTTGTCCTTCCATTACAGAAATGGAACAGGTGATTTATTCATGGCTTAAGCCGTGAATAAAAAAGGAGTACCACGGAAACAGGAGCAGCATGGGAGCAATACGTGACGGGGATGATGTTGTCTGATATTCAAGCCCTTTCCCAATCTCTTGGTATCCTCATCACGCCATATTTAGGGCGTCTGATAATCTCCTTGGACTATAGCCTCAGTGTCTGTGTTGGCTGAGGAAATCTGGGAGTTGCAGCCAAAAAAGGAATTTTCACAGCTTGGAATGTAAATAACAAGATAAGTATAAACTAAATATAAATTAGTCCTGCATAGCTGCTCCAACAGGAAAGACATGGGTCATATGAAGGAGAAGGCAGGGAAATCGAAATCACTGGCCCCCATCTGGGAACCACTTCCAACCTCCTGACCAGAACCTGGGCACAGAGACCTACCAGTGTTTAACTTCCAGGGAGGCCAGTAGCAGTCTGGGCTCCTTACTTTAGACCCCTATGTTTACAAGATTGCACGAGAGGCATAACTATGGGCAAAAAAGTGGGCTTTAGGGATTTGGTTAAGTCTTCCCCTGCTTTTTGGTCCATAAAATTAGGACTGGGATCTACAGATATAATAACTCTGCAGACTTGGCTCCAATGTATCATATGAACAAATGAAGATTTGGAAGTGGAGGGATGTTCTGAGCCTACATGAAGCCACGTAGGACCTTGAGGACAAGTTCCTATTGATGCATGAAGGCAAGATGGGGCCAACAATTGCAATCCTATTTTCTTCCTTAGGTATATTTCATTTTTGATGCTATTTTGCCATCTTTGCAGGGTGAAATATGTAAACTACTAGAAAACTCCTGCAGAACATACTGAAGGTCCAGATATTGGGGTCAGTTAAAAAGTAAGCAATACTGCTTCACCAGGTTTTGCAACATCTGCTCATGATAAATTAAATTCTTTCTGGATGCAGGGGATAATGCCTAAAAGTTGCATGAGGGTACTGGCTTCTTTGAGTCTGGTGGCTTCTGTAGAAGGTAAAAGGTTACAAATTCCATCTGGATGTTTGGCCCTAACGGATTACTCTGACAGCTGTCAGCTTCTTAGGGAGTCCACACGATGTACACTTGTCCCTTCACATTCACGGCTTTGACATTCGCGGTTTTGATTATTTGCAGTTTTCCCTCACCCACCGCCCCTCTCCTGGGTCTTCGCTCCCCTTCACAAAGGGAGCGAAGACCCAGGCAAGCACGGGGGGGGGGGGGGCGTGAGGCAAAGCCTCTTAAATCGCCCATCTGCCCAGGAGAGGGGGGTGAGGAGAAGCCTCTTAAATCGCCCCTCTGCTTGGCATTTGCTCCCTTTGGGGGGGGAAGCGAAAGCCCAGCAGAGGGGCGATTTGAGCAGGTTTCTCTCACCTGCTGCCCCTCTCCTGGGTCTTCACTTCCCTTTGCAAAGGGAGCAAAGATCCAGGCAAATGCAGGGTGTGTGTGTGAGGCAAAGCCTCTTAAATTGCCCCTCTCCTGGGCCTTCCCTCCCTTTGTGGGGAGAGTGAAAGCCCAGGAGAGGGGCGATTTTAGGGGTTTTCCCCTCACCTACTGCCCCTCTCCTGGGTCTTTGCTCCCCTTCACAAAGGGAGTGAAGACCCAGGCAAGTGCGGGGGGTGAGGTGAAGCCTCTTAAATCGCCCCTCTGCTGGGCCTTCACTCTCTTTGTGGGGAGAGTGAAAGCCCAGGAGAAAGGCGATTTTAGGGGGTTTTCCCTCACCCACCGCCCCTCTCCTGGGTCTTTTCTCCCCTTCACAAAGACAGCAAAGGCCCAGGCAAGTGTGGGGGATGAGGCAAAGCCTCTTAAATCACCCCTCTCCTACGCCCTTGCTCCCTTTGTGGGGAGAGCGAAAGCCCAGCAGAGGGGAGATTATTTGCAGTTTTTTCACATTCATGGGGGTCTGGCGGCCCTAACTCCCACGAATGTGGAGGGACGATTGTATCCCATGCATTGAAAGAATGCACAAGGTTGTCATAGGGGCAGCCCCACCCTTGGTTTGTTTTGAGTGTTGCAGCAATGCAGATGCATTAAAATAATTCCATACAAGAAAGGATCCTTGTTAAATTCCCCCCTCAGACAGAGGTGTGTGTTCACTGGCATGCATGTTCAGCCTCTTCTGACAAGATTCAAATGTGCAGTGGGTGGGGTATATGGCAGAAAGATGTATTGGTGTTGAGGAAGATAGTGATTGGGGCTAGCTAAAGGTTGTAAATTTATATTTTTGGACATATGGCCATGTTGGCTGGGGGATTATGGGAGGTGTAGTCCATAAAACTAACTTTTTGCAGCTCTGGGGCAGGACAAGTAGGCCTGGTATTAGGACCCTTTGCATGTTCTTTCAGTATGGATATGTGTAGGAGAGAAGTCCTGTGAACGTTTCTAATTCCTGCATAAGAAAAAAAAACCCTAGTAAAGGCATGAAAGGAATTTGGGGTGTGTGTCTGTATGTGTGGCTATGCTTTTGTCAAACTGGCCACTTTATTATGGACTTTTTCAGACACCCCTTACTGCTCAACTTCCATGAGTAAAAAATGGTGTGGCCACCCCCGATCCTACCTGGAACAGTCACGGACGACGCTGAGAGAGGGATGGCGTCATCCGAAACAGACCCCCTGCCATGCAGCAGCTTTGTTATTGTTACAGAGGATTCTTGCGTGGTAAGGAGTGTCTGAAAAAGTCCTATGTAAACACATGGAAGAATCCAACATTTTTAACTCTCAAGGGTTATTCATTTTAGAATCCAAAGCAGTCCACTGCCTACCCCCACAATACTGTATTTCTGTCCAGATATACCAAACTAAGGAATTTTTAAGAGCATAGGGGTAGGGATCAGGTGAAGCTCTGTGACACATCCCATATTAATGTAATAAAACTGGGAAGCCAGTAGCAATGAAGACACAGGAGTGAACACAGAGGAGCAGCTCACTAACATTCACTTCTGCTGTGTACTATGTGCAGACTTATGGATTTGGAAAAAAATATCAAGCCAGTCATTGGTCCAGAAAATGAAGTGTTATTGGGAGACTGGCTTATCTGAATGGTTACCTGTAAGAAATCCCTTGCTATATTGCTTATTTCCTCAGAGAGAAAAAAGACTTGAAAGTTTTAGAAAAGAGCTCAGTGACACGGGCTGAACCAAAGCAGTGAATTAATAATATATGATTCAGATGAAAGTCTTGTTGGGACTAAGCATAAAAACCAGAGTAGAAAAGTAAACTAGGCTTTTTTGTGATCAAAGAAGACCTTTCTTCTAATGTCACTGTCACATATATGATTGGACTAGACACTGTTGTATTTCTTCAGAAAATAAAGCCAGCAAAATAGAAAAGCTGGGATGTTCCGAAAATAAGGGGAAGGGGAAAATGGACTAAATGAAGAAAATGAAGTTTGGCATTCCTCTATATGCTGTGGTAAATCTTCAACAACATCCTTCTTTTGAATTCACTTATTTCTCTCTCCCCCCTCGCCCCGCCTCGTAACTGTGCTAAACTGATCATATTTTCCACCATCTTAATTGGGTGACCCCTTATCCAATATTAAAAAGGAAGAACTACATCACCAGAAGGAGATGACAGAAGAGGATTTGCACAAAATTTGCATATGCTCATTTCTATGATTAGATGCAAATTTAGAAAGAATTCTTCTAATTTAAACAGAAATACAATTAATTTTACCATAGTAATTAAGACTACAACAAAGTGACCTATGTGCCTGCTGCTCAGTCTATGGGTCAAGAGGAATTTCCAAGTCTCCTGCTCTCCCTTGTTACAGCTATTTAAGTCAAGAAGACACTTTGAGAGAGAGAGAGAAAGAGAGAAAGAGAGAGAGAGAGAGAGAGAATGAGAGAAAGCTACCCTTTGAAAATAAGGACATATGAATACCCAAAGCTTAAGATGTGCCTTCAAGAATTCAAGGACAAACTCAACATCCTTTTCTGGGTGGCCACAAGAGGAAGATAATTGGCCCAAAGACAGTTTTATTCATGACATTATTCATCATAGACATCTACTTTAGACTGTCCAAATTTGTCTGGAAGTGGAGACAAAACTACTTGTTTCTCCAGTGTCCCAAAGTTCTTCTTCTAGGTAGACCTTCTCAAAATGTTTCATAAGAAGCTTCCCTGTCAAAAAATCAAGTGATCTGTGGTTGTAGGTTTCTTCTGTTGTATACCCATGAGTGAAAAAGATCCATTTCATAAAGGGTTTTCAGCTGAAGGCTAATCAAAATGGAGACTGTAGTCAAGACATCAGAAGAAGACTGGAAGGGCAGCTATGTAGGAAATAGATAAGATGCTCAAGTATAAAGACATATTGTTAAATACCTAAGTCAGAATCATCCATGTCATAGCATTTCTGATTTCTACATATGATTTTGAAGGCTGGGCAGTGAAGAAAGCTGATGGGGGGGAAAATCAACTCATTTGAAATGTGATACTGGAGGAGAGTTCTACAGATACCATGGACAGCCAAAATGACTAATACCGGTAAATGTGTCTTTGAGCAAATCAAGCCTGAACTCTCACACTGGAAGCCAAAATGACCAAACAGACATATCATGAGATGATATGATTCATTGGAAGTCAATAATGCTTGGTAAAGTAGAAGGCAGTAGGAATGCAGAAAGACCACACTGCAGAAGGATTGATTCAATCAAGTAAGCCACAGTCTTGAGTCTGCAAGACCTGAGCAGGGCAGCTGATGACTAAGGCTCCTGGAGATCTCTTATCCATAAAGAAGACATAAGTCTAAGTTGATTTGATGGCAAATAACAACAATAAATTCAGGTGAACAACCCTCACCCACTGAAGGGAGTTGCTCCCAGTGGCCGCTTCCCCTTGGTGTGAACACTTCTTGCTGGCTTTATGTTTGGTGTGAGAGAAGGGATTCTTAGGTATGTATATCAACATATATTTTTACTGCTCCTTCAGAGAGGGAAGGATCCTGGGTCATTGGTATCCAACTCTCCCCTTAAGTGAAGAGCACTACATGTGTTAGTACAGTATGGGCTGCTTATTCATGGGGGAATATGTTCTCAAACTTACTGTGGAAATGTGAAACCATGGATAACAGTGAACCCTATTGAAATACATGACTTCCAGCCAAAATTCCATTGGAAGCATACCATAGAATCATGCTGGAGGACCTAGAAAATGCCTAGAGGACATATTTTTTTTGAACAGAGATTAGCGAAACTGCAGATAAGTTGTACTGTATTTGTTCATGTTTGCCAAGTGCATAGTGGGTGTTAACAACCAATGGGTGAATTAGAGAAGCAGAGTGAGCCTCATGAACCCCAGTGTGCATTCATTGGTTATTTAATGGACAATCTGTTTGTTCTGGACATGATTCAGCCAAGCTCATGCAACATGTGGGATGATAGGGTCATTTTCCCTCACTTGTTTGCCTAGGAAACATATTTGGAAATGGAGACCCGGGGAAGTAGGAGGAAATTGGCTGGCACAGAGACATTGCCGTGGGGTTGACATTCCTAGACTGGACAGGAAAGAGCTGAGCATATATCTCCTCTAAACACTTTCTTCCTCTCTTTTGAATGCCAGTGTTTCACAATTATTCAGAGAAAGAGAGTGAGAGTGGGGGTGAGGAGCTACAGAGAGAATGAGAATGAAAAAGAACTCTGGGTAAGACTGTGAACAATTAGAGCTCAGAAACATTACCTTTTTGGATTATAAATCCCAGAACTCTTTGCCAGTATAGTCACTGGCCATTCTGGCTTGGGAATTCTGGCACTGAATACCCCCAAAAGTAACTTTTTCACATTCTATGAATATTTAATCAGGAGTGCAAGGAATACTTCATTACCATTTAGTGCAACTTTCTCCAACCTGGCACCATCCAGTTGCGTTAGAATTAATCTCACACCATCCCCACCCAGTATGGGGATGTAGTTGCAGCTAGTCAGAGTCCAAGGCACCTGGAGGAGGTCAGCTTGGAGATGGATGAGTTAATGCCTAGCAAATAGTACATTCAACACCAAAATGGAAAATGAAGGCTTGGGAACACTTACCTTAGTTGGGTATTTGGAAAAGATCAGCATCAAGAGAACATACACTACTAGTCCACCAAATGATATGAGCTGTTTGGTTCCCTGTTTGGCAGTGTCAAATACAAGCCAGCACACAATGGCAGCTATTAGAGAAGTCCACACTACCCTAGGCAAAAAGGATTTCAAACAGGACAGTGAATGACATGGAGTGGTAGGAAGCTCATAATCTGATAAGAACTTTTTCATCTAATTTGTTTGTCTAATTTAGACTATTTTGTTACCGCACTGCCACGTGAAGAAACTATATTCTCCAAGCCAAACACAGTCTATCATTCATGTATCCACAAGGGGCTCAGTAAATCATCCTGTTCTGCGCTGACTGCAAAAGCAGGTAGGTTGCCAAGCACCAGGTAGGGCATCTTAGATGGTTGGTGGGTCTGTCTTCTATTTGCTAAGTCATCATAGGACTGATCTATGTTGCTCTTTATAACTGAGACTGGTTTCAAGTACAGAAACAACAGAGGTTTGGGAAGTTTAAGATTACTCAAGGTGATAGTTTTAATTTTTCATGGCAGCACTCCTATGCCTATACCTTTAACAGCTTAATGAAAGGCAGAAATTCAACAAAGTGTAGTAAATGGGTTAACTTCATCTATTGAATTCCTGTCCATCATCTGGTTATAGAATATAGGATCATAGAACTGGAAGAGGCCTCATGGAGCCAATTGACTAGAGCGGTGGTGGGGTCTCCTTCTCTGGACAGTTTCCTGCTCAATGCACGATTTCCAGCTAAAGCATCTCCAGCAGGAAACTGTCCAGAGAAGGAGACCCCACCACCGCTCTAGGCAATTGGCTCCATTGCTGAACCATTCTTATTGTCAAGAAGTTCCTTTAATATTCAATCAAACTCTAGTCTCTTGTATCTTCAAACCATTATACTTGGCCCTACCCTCTGGAACAACAGAAATCAGGCCTGTCCACTCCCCTCTGTGACAGCCCTTGAGGCATTTAAAGAATGCAGTCATGTTACCCTCAGTCTTCTCTTCACCAAGATGAATATACCCAGCTCCTTTGACCTTTCCTCATATGTTTTGTTTTCCATACCTCTTATCATCCTTGTTGTCCTCTGAATCCACTCCAACTTGTCTATATCCTTCTTAAAATGAGATGCCCAGAACTGAATGCAGTACTCCAAATGAGGCCTGAATTAAATGCATCAACATTTTGCCAGGAAAAGGTGTCCACTCTATGTTCTGCTCTTGTTATTTGAGATGGATGGTGCTGGTGCAGTTCTTTTCAAACTCATAAAGGTCTGACCTGAGAGGCTAGTTCCAGACATTTGTGCAGTGGGCCCTCCTGATCTGCAGACTCCTGATTTGCGGTTTCAACCACTCACTGATAATTGTGTCCCATATGTGGATCATTGTGTTGCTGCCATTTAATAATATGGGGCACGACCAGCCACAGGGGTTCCAGGAATTGAACTCCCATGGATCTAGAGGGCCCACTCTCTATATTTTTTTTAAAACCCAATAAAATGTAAATTAAAATACAAAAATAACCCTCTGCATAACTTATGATGCTCACATTTCATGGAAGTCAATGGGCGTTTAAAACTACAATTTACCTAGGAATAAGGCTCACTGAACCCAATGTGACTTGCTTCCATTGCATAGGATCAGACTGTTATATCATTAACATTTTTGCTAGAATATGGACCTTTACTATCCAATAGTATTTTACTACTACTGTATGCTTTCCTGCCTAACATATTTAGATTACTTGTATTTTACACTAAATAAACTGAATACAGTATTTCTGTTTTGTTAGTTACACTAAGATGTGTGGGCTTATATGTCTATATGTGGATCAATACACACACAATTCTGTGGGTTTTTTTCTGTTTACTTAAAATAAGGCAAGCCAAATAGGATTAAGCTGGTCTTACCTGATCCTTTTCATATAACAGAGGATATGCTTTTGATGGCATGGAACTAAATGTTAATAGCCGAGATCTTGTACTGTCCAGTGTAGTGCTACTGCTCCCTGCTGCCAGGACTCATCATTTTGCTGCAACAGCCCTCCTAAATAGCCATTCTATGACTAGTGGAGAATGCAGGAAATCAGAGAAGCATATAGCTATGTCCCATAGCCAGATGCACACTGACAGCATTTCCCACCAAGACCTGCTATGGTCTTCTAGAGGTTTCAGAGGATGATGTAATCATTTTACATCTGGCTACAGGAACATAACCAGGTGCTTCTCCAATCCCCTATGTTCTTCACCAGTCAGGGAATGGTTACTGCAGAAAAACTATGAGTTTAGGGGGGTGCTTTGGTCATTGTGGAGGGTGGAAGAGAATACCAACCTCTCCAACAACAAAAAAAGACATGTGCAGGTGTAAGGTGGACTTACACTTGAGTATATCACTAACAGGACACCAGACAATATGTGTTAATTGCTGCAGGTAAAACTGGTGTTAAAAAGACAGCTACAGGGGCCATTATCAGTTCTGATACCATTACATATTTTATGATTATGCTGGCTTTTATTTGTTTAGGACAGAGGAGGGAATTATGTACTTCTTGAGATGTGGTTGGGCTGCAATTCCCAACATTCTTCACAATTGACTTTTCTGGGTAGGCATGATGTGAGTTTCAGTCTAACAAGATTGGGAGGATCAGACTGTTCCCACCCCAACTCCTCAGTGTTCAGAAATGTCCTTTCTATTTCCTGCCTATTTCATGATTCCAAAATGTAATTTTCAATGCACTAACTCCTATTGCTATATCATAACAAACACAAAAACCAACTGAGTCATCTTATTGTTCTAAATCAGCAAAGAAATAAATCCACCATGCATTTACCATTTCAGCCAAAACCACTGTTTCTTCAGAAACTTTCCAAAGGGAGAAAGAGATTTTGCAATTCTGTTCTCATATTTGGCTATCAGAAAGTCCCAGCAGATGAAAAATATGCTGAGGACAGTCAGCACAAAGAGGGGCAAAGCTCTGTGAAAATTCAAGATACAGGCAGCAATTACCATTGCCAGATAACCTGTCATGGAAACAAGCACATCAACACATCAGTTAGAGGTAAATCATTATGTCTCCCTTGTTTCCTTCCCAAACAAAATCCCAAGGATGCCCAGTTTTAGCTAAGTTTGCTTGGAAAACAGTACATCAAACAATCCTGCAGACAGAATTCAGTGTGCTTAACTACATGATCTTTCTTTCTATTTACAGACAAGCTCACTCTTGGAAAGCAGGAAAGAGGATAAGACTTTGGGGTGGTGGTGGTGGTGAGTGTTGGAAGTGGAAATGTTCTAGAAACATTCCTTTGTAAGCTCTGGGAGACAAAAGGTTCAAATCCCTGTTCAGCCATGGAAACCAACTGGGTGACCCTGAGCAAGTCACATACTCTCAGCCTCAGAAGAAGACAATGGCAGGACTCCTCTGAATAAATCTTGCCAAGAAAAGGCCATGATAGGGTTGTCTTAGGATTGCTATAACTTGGAAATGAAATGAAGGTGCACAACACACACACACAATGCAGACAATACAGCCAGCACAGTAAAATTTATCTTATAGAGCAGAGGACTAAAAGGAGTGTGATCATCCCCTAACAAAGAAAATTTTGCTTGTTTATATGTGGATGTGTATTGAGATTGGTAGACCTGGAGGACAGTCCTGCCAGGACTTTGCTATTCAAATAAGGGGCTCTTGAATCCTTGAATCATGGGGATTCATGTTAGGGTCAAAGATTATAAACATTAATTGTACTCCAAGCCATTGATCAAATAAAGAACGTGAATACTAAGCATGTAAACAGGGAAATAATGAAGCTGGTTTCCCAGACTTTTGGTACTGAGTGACTTAATGACTCACTTCTGAAACAATTGTGCAGGAAAACCAGATAAAATAGCAAAGAAAGATATCTTTGTAAGGTCAAATGTCAGGCATAAGCATAGCAATCATACAAAGCTTAGGACTTCACCACCAGTCAATAATTGCACAAACACTTTTATTGTTTCAGTCTGAGTTCTGAGCCACACAGACTCTTCAGCAGGAAGTTACAAGGCATTTAAAAACACACCTTCCTATATAAACCAATATCACACCCCTCCCCCATACAACACTTGTTTTCTTTTGTATAGAACTTGTAAAATTCATTGGGGTTCGTGGGACACAGCATCACAATTTCAACAACACAGTAGACTCAATCATCTTTGATAATTCTTCTCACCCTTTTCTTATCCATATTTGAGAAATGCGTCAGAAAGGATATGAGTTGGGAGAATGGGAAAGAGAAAGATGTCCAGAAGAAATAATTTCTCCAATTATGCCAGTGACCAGAATGGAATGAATAAATGCAGGAAGGAAGAGCAGGCCATGCCCATTAGCCTGCCCTTTACTGTTGCATACCTGCTAGCCCCAGTTTCTATGTGCTCGTGTTGGGGGATACAGGTATAGGCACCCCTACTCACACAGAGTTTTAAATCATAGAACAAGTTTATGTGTCCCTTCCTGCAGATATTCCCCCACACCCTTGAGGCTAGGAGATGGGCAACACCAACAGTTAATGTACCACATAGATATTAATCACTGAAGCAAGTGCTCAAATATGGCAACTGAGATTATGAAAACATCAGCACAGCAGATTATAAATCTAAGCCAAAAATAGGGATTTCATTTTTACCTAATGAAACTCAACCAATCTTCTTCATGGTAACTATCAAACCTTGCTTTATGACCATTTCATTTTTGTTTGCTACTTTTTTTTGTTACTTCCTTCCTTCCCTCCTTTTTGTAGGTGGGGTTGGGCCATGGTGAGTGAAGCAGAAAGGAATAGTAGAAAGGAGGAGGAGGACAGATGCCCAGTGTACATCTTGTTGTATACCCATATTTAGACTGCAGTCCTATACCCATTTGCATGGGTGTAAGTCCTGTTGAACACATTGGAACTCATTTCTGCATAGACCTGTAAAGGGGGAGTCTGCTAACTGCAAATTGTCGTAAGTGCTGGTCCCCAGAAAGACTGTATGGGGAAAGAGTTTTGAAATATACCCTGAACAGGTTCTTCTTGTTTTTTTAAAGTGAAAAATATATACAATTGTGGAACAAAGAGAGACAAAGAACCTGAGAGTAAGAGGAAACATGTATTTATTTATTTTTTAATATTTTTGGTTGTATGAGAATTAACAGTGGCTCCTGACACACTGCAGAAATAATCCAGTTTGACAACACTTTAACTGCCATGGCTCATTCCATGCCATGCTATGGAATTCTGGGATTTGCAGTTTTGTGAGATATTTAGCCTTCTCTGCCAAAAAGCTCTGGTGCCACAACAAACTACAAATTCCAGAATTCTATAGGATGGAGCCAAGATCGTTAAAGCGGTGCTAAACTGCATTATTTCTGCAGTGTGTCAGCAGACAGTAGTTAGTGGTCAGCTTTGCCCCACTGCTCAGGAAATACCTGTATATGAAAAGTATTTTTGGGAAACTTGATTTAAATCAATAAGGGTGATACAAACCAATGTTTCTCCTTGCTCATTTATATCACTGGTTTAAATCAGTCCACCTTTAGCAAATACAACATATGTTTATTCAATTCTATCATCATTTTTCTCAGAGAACACATAATGGTTACAGAGGAAAGCCAAACACCACAGGCTACAGGGAACCATTCCCATGATATCTGGCCAATCTCTAGGCGAGTTATATTGAAACCACAACCTGGACCACAGTCCAGGGCAGTGCTACTCATTCCAATGTAGCCAGTTTGGCTGGTCATGGAAAAATACTGAAAAAAAAAAACCCAAAAAACAAAGAGGCTAATGAAAGGAAATTACAGCCATGAACTAATAAAACCAGCATTGATTCTGTTTGTACATTTTCATCATTCTAGAGAGAATGGGCTTTCAACCAGGGACTTTCATAATGAGGAAAATGGATGTATTTTTTTGGTTCACTGCATTCTATGGGATATTACAGGAAAGAAATCACTTTGATCACTAGAATAAAAGACCTACGCCCTTACCCTCATGCCTACTAGTCCCTAAGTCCTTCAGAGAACAATAGAATTGATTGCAAAAATTGAACAATGTATTTGGGGACATGTTTGCAGAGATTTTTCTTTACAAAGCAGACTAAGCACCAAAGCCAGACTTGTGCAAATAGCCTGATCCTACTATTGATTCTCTCCACGCTTGGAAGTCAGAAAAAATAAGTACAGTTGTCCCTTCATATTCACTGGGGTTTGGTTCCAGGACCCCGCGTGGATACCAAAATTCGTGAATACTCAAGTCCCATTATATGCAATGGCATAGCAAAATGGTGTCTCTTATACACGATGGCAAAATCAAGGTTTGCTTTTTGGATTATTATTTTTTAAAGAATATTTTCAAGCTGTGAATACTTAAATCCATGGATACCAAATCTGTGGATACAGAGGGACAACTGTATAACCAAAGATTAAATAACTAATAATAAACTGCCCTTCTCGTAACATGAGATCTCAGGGTAACAGACAAATAACACTGATATACATAGATTTTAAAAATTTACAATGGTAAAAATAATTTCAATATCCAAAAATATATTAAAGAAGTTGACAAATTAAAAGCAGATTTAAAAAGTTTAAAATCATGTGCACAAACATTTTAGGCTAAATCAGGGCTCGTCCAATCTGGCAACTAGTACCAACTCAATCAGCTACATTTAAAGTCATTTTGGGCTGCTTCTTCCTGTTTCAACATCTATACACTTAAATAAATGCACAAGTAAAATGCATGGTCTACTCTTCCTTATTACTTATTATACTGAATGAGATCACTCTCTTCTCCCACCCCCTTTTAATTTTTCCACAACCTTTCTCCCCCTATCCTCTGTTCCATAAAGCAGTTTTATAAAATAAGGGGAAGGGACAGTCTCTTTTCCTCTCTATTCCAGTCATTCGGGGACATCTGGGTGCACACACACACAGAGCACCCTACAGATCCAACTTAAAACATGCATGAAAGGGTGTGAAATTTAGCTAGTCTGGGGCTCTCAACCTGGATCCCCCGCCCTGAACTAGCTCTCCTCTAATGGAACCCTTAGTAGCCTCAATCAAGGGCACCCCAGAGGCCAAAAGCTGCCACCACCACTTGATTTCAGGAAAACCCTTTTTAAAAAATGTGATTACAAGAGGACAATCACACAGGTTGTAGGCTTTCCAGCCTTAAATGAGATTTACCAACCAACTCCCCCTTCCTATCTCCACAGAAAGAGAGAAAGCCTGTAGTGATCTGAGACGTAGACACATACAAGAGGCTTGTTTTTAGATAGGAAAAATAAAAAAGGTTTTTATTTATATTCAAGCAAGTAACACAGTTAAAAAGAAATCATATAATGAAGAAACATCTTTCCCTTCAGGTTCCAGCTTAAAGTGGTGCTTATAGATACTGGGAAATGTAGTTCTGGCAGATGTAGTTCTTGCCCCATGATGGAAGCTGCAATCACCTGAAGCAGGATGATGGAACTCCATCATGACAAAGGGGTAAAGGGAGCAAAAAGAAGGTCTGAAGACCTTAAATTATCATGTATTTTTTTTAATTCACCCTGCTGGTAGGAACAAAAAGGGAGAAAGGAGGGCAGAAAGCCTGAAATGTCCTTGAATTACCAATACCTCATCTGGACCTTGGGAATAAAAGCTCTAATTACAACACTAAAAACCATGCTCTCCCAATATATTTGACCAGTTTGGAGCCCCCAAAAGCTTTAGAAAATAGCCACACTTTTCTTTAGTGCCTCAATGGCATCAATCAGGCCTCCACAGCTGGGGTGCTATAGCTGAGAAGGGCCTCTCCCACATCCTCATGCAGTGTATTGGCCTCATTGGTAGAAAACATAGGAGGGTCCCCTCACTCCTTAGCAGTCGTTGCGCAGGCATATATATATTCTTGTTATAACTGTGAAATACCTCAATGGCAGAATGCTGTGAAAGCATTTCCCTGTAATCCATTTACTGGGGTGGGGACCTCGAGCAGTCCAATCCAGCATAGACAGTGGTGAGGAACGTTGGGAGCTGCATTCCAACAGTATCTGGAGGGCTGTATGATTGTTGTTGTATGCCTTCAAGTCATTTTTTACTTTTGGCGACCCTAAGGTGAACCTATCACAGGGTTTTCTGAGGCTGAATGTGTGTGACTTGCCCAAGGTCGTCACTCAATGGGTTTTCATGGCCGAGCAGAAATTCAAACCCTGTTCTCCACAGTTGTAGTCTAACACTCTAGCCACTATGCCACGCTGGCTCCTACCTCTGTCTTAGGTGGAAGAATGTCTTCTGGATCGTTTAATCGTCGCTGCTCAATGTACTTGCTTAAACTACTTAATCTGATGCTTAGTATTTTCTAAATTAAGTGAAAGAATCTGGGATACTGAGAACGTGGAATAGAGGTAGATGGATATGACCAACGAAGTCATAGCTATGGGGGGAAAGCTAGATTTGTAGCACAATCCTATCCATGTCTACTCAAAAGTCCCATTTCATAGGGCTTGCTGTCAGCTAAGTGGCTGATATGGAACAGGAAACCTATACACTTGGAAGAGGGCAACTTTAGTGGGTCTGCGGGCCAAAACCCCCTGAACTTGCTGTGGGGCATTCCCATATTGCTGCTGCTACAGTGCACTGATGAAATGTGGTGGTAAACTGAAAATACTGAAGAGGCATTACTGGTTCAATGTAATATTTGTCCTAGTGTCAGTTTTGTGCATGACCAGCTGATCATACAAAATAAATAATGACTGATTTAGTCACAGGATTTTAATAGCTGGGTGGAGCTGATGACTGAACTCCAGCAAAATGGGATTATATCTGGGTGAATCCATGTACTTCAGACAGGATAGGTTGTGAATGAGATGGAATAGGTGCTGCAGTTTGGGTTTAATTCTGTGCTGAATGTAAATAAAGCCTTTCTTTGCATTGCTTACAGTAGCACAACCTAACGCAGCTTGACTAGTAGTTTGATGTTTACAAGGTGGTGCCTGTTGATTGCAAATGTCTGTATCAGTGCACTGACAGCTTCCATGGGAAGGATTCTCTATTTGCTTATGACATTACATAGAATAATGGCCTTTCTTGACCCAACCTTCCAAGTACAACCCTTCAAAGTTTGTAAAGTATGGCTTTTGACTCAAAATAAAACAATAACTAGAAACAGTAAACACTATTATAATAACAAGCACTGAAGAGGAACAAAATACACTAATAGGGAAACTTCAACTGAAACACCTGGGAAAATAAAAGAATTTTGACCTGACATCAAACAGATTACACTAGTCATACTGTATGTCATACCCCATACCCTCATGGGGACAATATTTAATCATCAGGTGCCATCTCAAAGGAAGCCCTCTTCATTACTGCATAACACACTTTCCTTGATTGGAAGTGTGCCTTAAAGAGCTTTCCTTAAGACACAGGCAGGTTGCTATGGAAAGAAATGATTTTTCTAGCATTTTGGTCTCAAGCTTTTCAGGGCTCTGAAGCTAAGTACCAGAAGCTTGACATGGACTTGGAACTGAATGTGAATAGGCAACAAACAACACAACTCCCTTGTGAGTGGTGTAATATGATTCTATCTGACTGTACCAGTCAAAACATTGGCAGCCAAATTTTGTGCTACTTGAAGCTTCTGAATCCCTTATACACCCAAGCTGTACATACAAACAAGATATTTCAAACTTCAAATAAATACCTGCGGTCAATATTCCATAAACCACCAGTTGAATTCTGGTTTTATGTTTCTTGAAAAAGTGAAGGACCATATCATATTTCTTTTCAAGATACCTAGAATGACAATTTAAAAGAGGAGGAGGATTGTGAATATGTATAAAATAATTCTAAACATCAATACTTGAGATGTTGACAAGTGATGTTGTAAACAACTACTAATACTAGTAGTAATTTGCACACTAGTTGTGCAGGTATTTTAGATTTGTCCTCTGTCATCCTTACCCACTAAACCATTAAAGGCTGCTTTTAGCATAATAGGAACCATAAAGCCAAAATTAAACCCTCTCTGAGGTACCATTGCTTTAAATAGGAATTGCACAATTACATCTCCCCCATTCACAATGTAATGTTAAGCATGTCTATCCAAACATATTTCCCATTGACTTCCAGAAAATAGTTTATAAGTTTAGAGCCTAAATCAACAAGATTTCAATCTATTTACAGCTTGTGGATTTTAAGATTTTTCAGCCCAGCCACCAGAGGCAAAGTGGCAACATTAAAATGACAGTAGTCTCTTTAACACTGTGCCATTATAGTACTATGATACCACTTTAATTGTCATAGTTGCATCCTATGGAATACCAGGAAATGAGATTTGGTGAGGCACTAGAGCTCTCTGGCAGAGAATTCTAAATACCTCACAGAACTACAAATCCCAGGATTTCATGAGATATGGAGCCATGGCAGTTAAAGTGGAATCACAATACTATAATAACATAGTGTGCAAAAAGACCTTAGGTTTATCATGTTGGGCTGTTCTAAGGAAAACTACATGAATGCAAAAAGCTTCCAGAATGAAGGGATATAGCATATTTACAATAGAGCAAATTGCCCACATAGCCCAGGATCCTGTAAGTGATACATGCTGGTATAACACTAGTTATGCTGGCGTATGTATTTTGAGGGGGGAAGAAGGTACCCTCACACAGTGCTTTTACCCTGGCTGCACAGCAACAGCTGGAGGGAGGTCCTTCATGCCACCCCATCCTGGGGCCAATGCTTGGCTTCAGGGATCCAACCTGCCATATTCAAGTTGCTCTCACACACTCAGGGAAAAAGCAGCAGCCTTACACTGAACAGAGCTTGCTCCAGATTCCCCAGCTGTGAAAGAGCAGCTAGAATATGGCTAGATCCACCTCTGCAGTCAAGTAGTGGCCATGGGACAGAGATCCAACCAGCACTTCCCCCCAGTGGTCGTTGTGCAACTGGGGAGGAAGTGGTGACAAAAGAACAGCCTCTGCCCCCATACAACAGAACTATGCCCTTGGGGACCTGCACGCTGTTAGTATACTTATTGGATCTAGACCACAGCTTTCCTACAACCCGTTGTTCTTTTCATGTGTTTATGTGCTCATATAGACAAGCTCACGTGCAGTTCTCAAAGTCCTTAAGGAAGCCCTGGACTTTGTTAGAACTAGTTATCGGTGATGCAGAAAGAGGGCATAAGAAGGAAAGAGATCAGAAATAAAAGCAAAGCAGGAAGAAAAATATGGAATGATATTTTTAACAGCACCTATGAGTTTCCCCCTGTGGCTGAGCTCATGCCAAATTACTGCCTACTTCATACCATCATGCATTTTTACAATGATACAGTTGTTACCCGAATAAGTGGGGGTGTTTTAGGACTCCACTCATCATTTCAGAACTACAGTTGTCCCTTCATATTCACTGGGGTTTGGTTCCATGACCCTCCCATGGATACCAAAATCCATGAATACCCAAGTCCCATTATATGCAATGGCATAGCAAAATGGTGTCCCTTATATAACATGGCAAAATCAAGGTTTGTTTTTTGGATTATTATTTTTTAAAGAATATTTAAAAAAAAACTTTTTATTCATTCAGAATTATATCTTTTTGAACATAACATGGTTTCCATATATACAGTTATATTATCACCACCATCATCAAGTTATTCATTTTGCACATTTATAATTTTTTAAAAAAATAAAAAGATAAGTATGGATTATCATGAATGTCATAGTAATAATATAAATATAAATAGAATTTAAGTTCTTTTAGTATACATTCTTTTTTCATCTGTTATGTGACTTCCTATCTGACTTATCCAAATATCATCTATTTTAATAAGTACATCTTTCATTACCTTTGTCAGGTTTCTTCTATTCTTGTTTAAAATATCTAATTTCAATCTGTTGACCTTTAGGTACTTTCCCCCCACTTCCCTCCCTTTTTATCATTATACATATAGTTACTTATAAATAAATAAATCATTATTTCATTCTGTACACTGAACCATCAGAAAGCACAGGTGTCACTATCTCAGGCACCCATGTGGACATTTTGAATTTTGGAATATCTTGGATTTAGAAATTCTGGATAAGGGAGACTCAACCTGAATTACTGTTTGTAATCAGAAGCAGAGGTTACAAACTGTTTGTAACCAAAAGCAGAGGAAAATAAAAAGCAAGCAGGCAACATCTTCCTGGCCCTACTTCCCTAATGACTGGTTAATTAGTGTCAACAGAACTTACATCTGAGTTGGTATGTCTCAGATTACCTGGCTCAACATGTTCCTGGGATATGTAAATCACTATTGCTGACAGTTTTTAACTAATTCCCTTTACATTTATACCAAGTGCTATAAACAAGTACAAGAACAGCTATTAAATGCTGTAAATTTGGGGGCAGATATTGAATACATAAGTATCAATAGTGCTTCATATCTAAAAATAGGTAATGTTTAAAAGTTATACTCTGGCACTTAATTCTACCACTGCTTGCAAAATGTCAGTTCATAGTGACAACCTGTGCAACATAAGCAGAATTTGGAAAACCTGCTTTTGGATTACAACTCCCACAATTCTCTAGGTTGGGGGATGCTGGGAGTTGTCATCCAGAAAGATAACATTCCAAGTGGTTGGAATGCTGGATGCTGACCAGAAAGACCTGTGTCCAAACGCCTTTTCTGCTGTGAAGTTCACTCTGTGGCTTGGGGCAAGTGATGGCATCTCCATGCAGCCTCCCTCTCAAGGTTTTGTGAAACTAAAGTGGGACAATTCTGTGTAAACTTCTCTCCAGCAGCAGGGGAAGAGCTAGACAGAAATGTTGATAACAAGTTCACAGTCTAGTGCTGATCTCTGGAATGAGTTTCTTTACTGTAGATCAGCAGATGCAATTAACCCCTAGTTCTCATAGCAAAGGGCTACTAGACTGTCCAGGAGAACATGGCTATAGTAGTGATACTTCACTTAATGAGGAAAAGTGGTAGGTGGAGAACCCAAGATGAAACTATTACCTTTGGGACACGGGTTTCTCATGGTCTTGTAATTCATGTTTGCTCACTTGGTCATCCTTCTCAATACTGATGTTTGTATCATGCTGTGGAAGGAGGAGGAAGAAAGATGAAACAATACTTCAATCAATTGTAAGGAAAGTGAGACTGTCATTTGCAACCAACCCTTGAGCAGCATCGAGTCCTCTGAATTTCCTACCACCACCACCATATCATTTCACCCAGAAAGTCTTAATAAGAGCTTGGATCAGTTACTGGGGGAAAGTTACATGATGGCTTGGGATTTGAGGAGCTGTACTGAAAAAATAATTTCGCAAGGGCTCGTCTAGATGTGATGGCATACTGTGAGTGGGGGCTTGTTTTGTCTACACTTTATTTTGCCTATTCACATTCGTTTGCATCTATTCAAATGGAGCAGCCACACGTTCCAATAAAGGGCAATAGAGAGAAAATGCACAGTGATGCAAATTCGGATGGCCACACATGTGCAAATGAGCATCTACGTGCATTTTCCAGGAAACTTCAGGGGAAACTGAGAATCCTTTTACTGTGTGGTTTGTGGAATTTTTAGTCCCCCCCTCCTTCCAAATATTGTGAATCACATTCTTATCACATTCAGTTCAGACACATAGTATTCTCTGCAAATTCTATGAGGAGCATTTGCATCATCTGGATGAGCCCCAAAGTTCTATTAAACTGTGGTTGAGTGAGTGAATTTCTGAGATCTAGGTGTAATGTTATTCATATTCTTAGCTAAAGAATTGTTTTTTTTCTTCCGAAACTAAGGCAATGTGGAGATTCCAATTTGGACAGGAAAACAGTACAACCAAAGCCCTCACCTTTCCCTCAGGTCCCAGTCTTGAAAGGCTTGCTTCTTGAACTGGCAATTTATTCTTAAAAATTAAGCATACCAGGACTAAAGATGTGGATATCTGCTTCTTCTGCACATAACCCCCCCCCCGCTTGTGCGTAATTTTGTAAGGGTCATGGGCCAGGGGGGTGGGGAGGTTTCCTTCCACCCTGTATATCTGATGATCACAAATCTGATCTCCCTCTGCTGCCATAATATGACTGATATTTCCTTTTTAAAAAAATAACCTACACTGAACATTAAATAGCACTGGGAACATTGTAGCCTTCCCAAAATCTTTTACCTTTCCCATAATGGCTAGAATTGTAGTCCAAACGCCTACTATATATTTTAAACAGAGCATGGAAAATCATTTCCCTCCCCCCAGCAACTCCTATTTCTGGCTTGAGGATTCTAAGTCTTAGTCCAAAAAGTAACTTTTCCAGGTTCTAAATTTGACCATTAGTTTGATTCTGGCCACTGCTCATAGTAAACTAGTGGGGAAAAATCTCTCTTACTTGGTCATGATGTAGGGAACTGCCTCTTTCCAAGTTTCTGCTTCTAAATGCAATATCATTTTTCTCATTTGGACTGTCACTTTCAATATCCTCCTAAAAGACACAACAATGGAAGATGGTACATGAGTCTGGCTGAGTACTCTGTGATCAGCATGTTGAAAAATCATGGTGATGACAATAACAAGAAAGAATGTGAATTATGAACATGTAATAGCAATTTTCAGACATTTCTTTATACCAAGAATCCATTGGAGTAGGAGGGGCAGGACTGTGGCAGCAGGCCCTGATCTTAACTTTCAACATTTATCCACACATTGGAACTGAGCAGAAGTAAGGAACTCTGCTGCTTCTTTTTCACAGTAAACAATTATACTACCATGGCACCACTTAAATCCTAGGTTTTGTAGTGTAGGGAAGGACATTTAGAATTCTCAGCCAGAGTGCTTCAAACCTTCACCAAAGTATAGAGTACCTGACCAAACTGCAAACCCCAGGATTCTATAGGATGCAGCCAAGGCAGTTAAAGTAGAACCATAGTGCTGTAACTCTGTAGTGTGAAAGAAAACAAGATGTTGTTGGATTCCAATTCTCATCAACCCCATCTGGCATGGCAAATGGACAGGATCCTGGGAGATGTAAAATTTCTGGAAATTTTGAAGCCCTGAACCCCACCCCTGTTTTTTCCAGTCCCCCCCCAGAAAAAAATGAAAATTTTCAGAAAAAATGAAAAATGCAACATTAGCACTTTTTACAGATTGAAAGTCACTCTGTTACTTTAGGAACATAAAATATGACTATGTACAATTTGATTTGGCATAAAATTATCACAATTAGTATATTAAAAATACAGCGTATTCAAACAATTACTACAAAACAAATGGAATTTACTTTTATTTATTTTTCATTTTTATTTGTAATAAATGGAGCAACAATCTCCTGAACTGTACGGAACCTCTTTGGTTTTGCTAGTTTATGTGGAGCAGGAAAAAAAAAGAAAAGAAAAGAAAAGAAAAGAAAAGAAACTGAAACCTTTTTCTTCTCTTGTGATAACAGCAGTACCCCCTAAAGGAAGAAATACATCTTGCTCTTTCATTGGAGAGGTCAGTTTGAAACATAGGACTTGCTTGTCTTCAGTGCACAGAAATTAGAATAATATGATACTGTACATAGTTTTTAGAAATGATTTTTAGACTATATGAACACCTTGTCTTAAAGATTTTATTCATCATGCTAAAATAAAACATTCCATAATTGATTTTCTTCCTTTTTTCAATTTATTGGAAAAAAACAAAAAAGGCTTCAGGAAAAAAAGAGGGAAAAAAAACACCTTTCCCCCCTGATTTTTTCCGCTTTTTTTTTTCCTGGGTCTTCACATCTCTAGGGAGGGGTAGCCCAATAACATCTGAAGTGCCATAGGCGTACCTCCTCAGGAACAGAGCCTATGACATCCTCCCCAATGTGGTGCTGTCTGCATGTGCACTTCTTTTCTACATCCTTTGTTTGTCTCAATTATGCAACAAAAGCTCAGTAACCCCATCAGAAGACAGCAAACATCATCTAAGCACAGCCCTGGCATTACTGCTTATTCAAAGCCACACACTTCAAAGTGCACCTGCATTCTGAGTTCTGCTTTCTTTCATTTGCCCTTTCACATATTTGCAAGGAATGCCAAGTTTGAGCCTTACTTTCCACCCTGAAGCTTTAACAACTGCTGCTTGCAGAGTGTCTAGACCTTAGCTGGGAAGGGTGAGTTTTTCAGCTGGGAGCCACGCCCCCTTCTTCCACCCTGAAGCTTTAACAACTGCTGCTTGCTGAGTATCAGGACCTTAGCTGGGAAGGGGCTCCACACCACTCCCTTCCCCAGAATCCTTAAAAACACTGCCTCTGCTTGGGACCTCCAGCTGGGAAGGGAGTGAGTCTTTCCAACAGGGATCCATGCCACTTCCTCCCCCAGAAGCCTTAAGAACTGGAAGATCTTCAAGAGCATACCAACCATGCCACAGAACCTTATCTTGCTCCTTTGCAATGTCAGGTCGATAAAAAAACAAGACCCACATTATCTATGATCTTCTTTTGGAAGAGGACACCAACCTGACTTGCTTTACTGAGACCTGGCTGGGAGAAGATAGTGCCATAACTTGGGCACAGGCCCTGCCAGTCGAGTACTCTGTCAGTGAGCAGTTAAGGGGAAGTGGGCGAGGGGGTGGAGTGGCTCTGGTTCATAAAAATAACCTTACCTTGACCAGGATACCTGTCCAGAAAACAGTCTACTTCGAGTGTATGTACACCTGAGCCTGAAGACCAGGAAGAGTCTGGGGATTCTGTTAGTATACCATCCACCCTGTTGTCTAACAGACTCCCTAACCGAGCTGACACAACTGGTCTCAGAGTTGCTGCTGGAGTCACCCAGACTGTTAGTTCTGGGTGACTTCAACAGCCCACTTGAGACCAGCTTGTCAAATCTATCAGGGGTGGCTCAGGAGTTCATGGAGTCCATGACAAACATGGGCCTATCCCAATTGGTCAACAGGCCCACTTATTGTGTGGGTCATACCCTTGATGCAGTCTTTAGTACGGAACAGGAATATCCATGGGCGGAGGTGACTAAAACCACCGCATTGTCATGGACGGATCGCTTCCTGATCAAGGCTGAACTCAGAGCCACTGTCCATCCCGTTGGGGGTGGAGGACCTATTAGAATGGTCTGCCTCAAAGGCTAATGGAACCAATTGGATTCCAGAAGCCTTAGCGGGTTTAAGGCTTTAGTTGGTAACACCGGTGATTCTGTCAAAGTTTAGCGGGTTTAGTTGGTAACACCGGTGATTCTGTCAAAGCCTAGGTCAATACCTGGAAAACCGACCTTACCAAGGCTATTGACACGATTGCTCCCAAGCGTCCTCTCCAACCAGCTTCTAATCACCATCCATAGTATACTGAAAAACTTAGGAAGTTGAAGCGGGTTGGACAACGACTAGAGTGCATCTGGCAAAAAACTCAGCTCTTGTCTGACAAGACTCGTCATAGGAAATTTCTTGGTTCCTATAGAGAGGCAATATGTGCAGCGACGAAATCCTTCTCTTCTGCATGCATCGAGTCTGCAGAGTCTCGCCCAGCAGAGCTGTTTAAGGTGGTGAGGGAACTGACACAGGTTCTACCTGTGCAGAACTCATTACTAAACCTGACAATGGACTGCTGTGATGCATTTAACAACTTCTTTGCAGATAAAATCTTTCATTTAACAACTTCTTTGCAGATAAGAGCCAATTTGGAGGCCGGGGTTGGAGCAGATTCAATTGAGGAGGTGTCCAGTAAGTCCATTGATGAGGTTATACTGGACCAGTTTCAATCTGCAAGTACTGATGACATGGACAAGCTCCTTGGTAGAGTTAGGAAGACTACCTGCCCTCTTGACCCTTGCCCTTTGTGGCTGGCCATCCAGGGGGGTGATGCCTTGAGGATGTTCCTCAGAGACATCATCAATGCATCCCTTAGGGAAGGTTATGTTCCATCTTACTTTAAAGAAGCAGCAGTTAGACCACTCCAGAAAAGACCTTCCCTTGACCCTCTGGATATGAAGAACTGCAGGCCAGTCTTTTTGTCACCTTTTTTGAGCAAGGTGATCAAGAGGGCGGTTGCTCTTCAATTCCAAGCTGTCTTGGAAGAAACCGATTATCTAGATCTATTTCAAACTGGCTTTAGGACGGGATTAGGAGTTGAGATGGCCATGGTTGCCTTAGCTGATGAACTTCATGGTGTTACTGAATCTTTTGATACAATAGATCATGACATCCTCTTGGATCGCCTGAGAAGGTTAGGAATTAGAGGCACTGTGTTGTGGTGGTTCCACTCCTTCCTCTTGGGTAGATTCCAGAGGGTGATGCTCAGGGACAGTTGCTCTGCAAGGAAAGAACTTAACTGTGGTGTCCTGCAAAGCGCCATCCTGTCCCCTATACTACTCAATATATATATATATGAAGCCGCTGGGAGAGATCATCCGGAGGCATGGGGCAGGGTGTTATCAGTATGCTGATGACACCCAGATATATTTCTCCATGTCTCAGTCTTCGGCTCTGACTTCAGATGGTGTCTCTTCTTTCAATGATTGTCTTAGGGCAGCAATGGACTGGATGAGGGAAAACAAATTGAAGCTGAACCTAGACAAAACAGAGGTTCTCATGGTAGCAGCCCCAAACCCAGGTATTAGGATACAACCTCCAGTCCTGGATGGAGTCACACTCTCCTCCAGGGACTGTGTTCGCAGTTTGGGGGTACTCCTGGATTCGTTGCTCCAGATGATAAATCAGGTAAATGTGACGGTCAGGAGTGCCTGTCATCAGCTTTGGCTGATATGCCAGCTGCGCACTTTCCTGGAAGTCAGGGACCTTGAGACCGTGGTACATGCTCTGGTAACCTCCTGTCTTGATTTCTGTAGTGCACTCTACATGGGGCTACCCTCGTGCTTGGTCCGGAAACTTCAACTAGTACAGAATATGGCAGCCAGACTGGTCTCGGTTACTTCTAGAAGAGACCATATAACACTGATCTTAAGATCACTTCACTGGCTGCCCATTAGTTTCCAGGCCCAGTACAAGGTGTTGGTTATCACCTTTAAAGCGCTAAATGGCTTGGGTCCAACCTATCTTCAGGACCGTCTCCTTCCATATAATCCTCCCCATGCACTCAGGTTCTCTGGGAAGAATTTGTTACAACTTTTAAAAACTAGGCTTTCCTCGACCTCCCAGAGGACCTTTTAGGCTATTGCTCCCAGATTATGGAATGGCCTGCCTGACAAGATCTGTCACATTACCACCCTGAATAGCTTTAAAAAAGCTCTTAAGACAGATCTCTTCTGGCAGGCTTTTCCTGAATAGATACTCGACCATCAGAGAAAAAAATCTTGTCTGATCCCTATCCAGTTATTTTATTGTGTTGTTTTTTAGTATTTATTAAGTATTTTAAACATGTTTAATTATTTAATTGTATTTTAAGGGGGTGGGTGGGATGGAGGATTTTGTATGTATATTTTAAACGCTGTAAGCCACCCTGATTGCATTTTGTAGAGGGGCAGGATACAAATAATTTATTATTGTTATTATTATTATTATTATTATTATTACTTCTTTGCCGATATCCTCCCCCCCACTTAGTTAGGGGGGGAAACACAAAAGACTTTACCTTCTCTCTTTAGCAGCTAGCTTTGTGACAAAAATTCAACAGCTGCAAGCTCAGCCTCCAAGCAGACTGGTTATTTTCTAACTTCCAACAGCAGATCTGCTTGAAAAGGAAGGAGATGCAATTGCACATTTTGCAAAATGGGGTTTCCTCTTGCAATGGTAATGAAGGTTCAGCTGAATCTATTTTTTATCCCTTCTTTCTCTCTCTTATTCCTAGCTTCTTCTCCATATTCCAGCTGTTTAGCAGGAAAAAGTGGGTAGGAGGAAGTAAATGGGGTGGGCTTTGTTTCCCACTTGCACAACTCAAGCCATAAAAAGTTTGTTGTTGTTGGGGTTTTTAAGGGATATTTATTGAAGGCACTCAATTGGCTTTACCATTTATTGCTAAAGTGATTAAAGAAAACTTTATATTATATTGGGATTTTTACAGCCTGATTCTATCTGTGCTGGAAACACATTCAGGGGTACCCGTGTTGGCCTTGCAACAAAACAAAACTCAAAATCTACCAAAAAGTGATACCTTTATTGCTCTATCAAAATGCAAAACACATGATGTAAGCTTTTGAAGCTCTACTGGGTTATTCATCAGGCAAAAGATGTTAAAAAATAAAGAAAGAAAAATGACGATGTTGGAGTCACAGGCATACATGCTGTTTCAGATGTTTCTTGTGTTGTTGTTCAGGTGAGGGATCTCATGCATGCAAAGGCCACTCTTACTCCTTGGCCATGTGGAGTTGAGACAATGAACAGTAAAAATGTAACTCCTTTTGCAGCAGTGGGGCCAGGGCTGGTTTAAGGCACCAGCGGCGTAAGCATCTGCAGGGGGCCCCATCATTGTGGGGGCCCCCATAGTAACCCTCCCCCTGCAAAACTATTATTAGTAATAATCTAAATATCCTATACTGTGAACAGCTTAGGTTGAGTTAGGTTACATTGACCTGAGATAAACACATGCCCCCCCCCCAAATAAAGCATTGCAGCCCCCCCCCCCGCAAATCCTTAAACCGGTCCTGAGTGAGGCAACCTCTCTGGTATCCAGGATGTCTCTGGATCCTGGATACCAAAGAGGTTGCTTCAGGGCCTTACTGCACTCCAAAGAAAAGTAGCAGGGGAGCAGGAATGTTCCATCCTCCGTGCTGCCTTACTGCATGACATCGGTGTTCCGGTCCCATGGGGAATTGAGATAAAACCACATCTTTTTGCTAACCAGAAAAACCTGTTAGCAAAAAGACATGGTTTTACCTCGGTTCCCCATGGGTCCAGAACAAATGAACACCAGAAGAACACCGATGTTGTGTGGTAAGGCAGCATGGAAGACGGAACATTCCTGCTACGTTGCCACTTTTCTTTGGAGTGCAGTAAGCCCCTCACTGCTGCAAATAAATTTAATCATTAGCCTTAGGAGATTTTCAGACTACACTGTTATAGTGTTACTATTCCACTTTAACTGCTCTGGCTTCCTCCTGTGGAATTCTGGGGTTTGTAGTTTAGTGAGGCCTAAGATCTCTCTGGCTGAGAGTTGTAAATGCCCCTCCCTAAACTGCAAATCCCAGGATTCAAGAGAAGGCAGCCATAGCAAATGAAGTGGAATAGTAGCACTATAACAGTGTTGTCTGAAAATCTAGCTAGTTAAGCATCAACATTAAGCATCAGCCATAGTTGCACAGAATATGTCATTCGCACACACAAAAACCTCACGATGTCCAACAAATGAGGAAAATGCACATGCTTTTAAAAGGAGTGCTCTCATCCTGAGTTTCCTCCCCCTCATCTGAGAACCAGAAAAGAAAGTCTGAGACTCAGGTCTGAGACTCAGGTCTGGGACCCCAATGTCCAGTGTCTGTGGAATGGAACTTTCTTGCCTTCCGCATCCCACTTCTGTCGTCTATGTACCAAAGTCCTCCAGAACAGGTTTCTGGGGGATTACAAGGAAGGGGGCTGCAGGAAAAGGGGTGTTGCTAATTCTGGTGGAAACAGCAGATTCACATGGAGGTACACCACTAGTTCTTATCCAACATATGAACAAGTGCAGTTTTGTTGTGTACTGTTTTGGGGTGGGTGGCTTCTTGTCCCTCTTTTTTGGCTAAAAAGGTATTTTTAAATAATTTTGCAAAACCTGGTCTGTTCCCCTAGGCTGTTGGCTGTTTTCCTCTTAAGCATGGATGGTGCCATTTTACCTATCTAAACAATGGCACTGACACATCATCAGAAAACATCAGAAACAGAGGGGATGTTATTATAAAATCACTTTCCTATCTTTGTATGTTAGGAGGGTGGGAAACATTTTTAGGTCAGTGGTCTATGTTGACTCTGACCTAACATTTCAGGGGGTTGTGCTAGCAGTGGACAATATGTCACAGCCCAAAGTGGATAGGGCTATCCTTACTGCTGGCGTTTATTTCCCTTGCTGTACTTGACTATACATCACACACGTACACACACACATGGGGGTGGGGGGGATGGCAGTCATCATAAGGCTATTTCTGGACACTGGCTCCTCCTATCTATCCACTCTCATTTTAGAGGGCTCAAAAATTAAACATAATGTGCCACAAAAATTCAAAGAGCTTCAGTTCACCTCAAAAGGAAGGTGTGGACCTCCAACCATCCACACATTGCTCTAGTAAGAAATCTATTTCTTGCAAGATCAGCATTCCCCACCATCCAAACCAGGATACTTCTGGGTAGGCATGAAGGGACCAGTTCCCTGCTGGGACTGGAGAAACTCCTAGGCCTAGAAAGATAGTAGCTCCCGAAGCTCTGGAGCGTGCTTACCCCTGACTTATGCAATTCCATTCCATTCACATATAGCCACATCCACAGCACTAGCGCAGCTCCCACTTTGCCACTGCTGTCATGGGAAAGGCCTGCATCCTCAGGTATCTCTGTTTCGAGGCAGTCCTTGCCTCTAATGCCCAAAGAAGGCTTCTCGGTGGCTGCTCACAGGTTGTGGAATTCTCTTCCCTGGAGGCTTCAGTTGGTCCCCACTTTGGTTTCCTTCCCCTGGCAGCCAGAGACCTTTTTATTATTACATAGACTTTGGACCACTAACTGGTTACTGCAGAAGGATGCTGTATTTTACATGCTTTTAAACCATTTTATATCAGTGCAGTTTTTAAAAGGACAGTTCAACAGTTTATTTAATAGTTGTTTTATTAAAATAATTATGATTGGTGTAATCCAGTGGATCTTAACCTGTGGTCGGGGGACCCCCAGAGGCCTGCAATGTCCTCACAGGGGGTCCACTAAGGCTTGAAGGCTGCTTGGCCCACCTCATCCCTGCAGTGGAGTGGCCAGGTGACAGGAGCCAAGGCAAAGGCTGGCTGGCTGGCTGGCTGACTTGGCCTGTGCATTGCTGTTCAATCCACTCCAGCCACAAACTTGCAGGAAGAAGCAGAACAAAAGTCTTTCCTCCCCTCCAGTGCCTCTGAGGGAAGGTTTAATGGATGGTGTAGCTATATAATTATTATTATCATGTATTGTTGTTATTATTATTAGGGTTTTAAATCTTGAATTAAGTCTTGGGGGTCCATGGCAACAAAAGATATTTAAAGGAGGTCCTTGGTTAAGTTAAGAGCCACTGGTGTAATCCATTTTGTGAGCTGCCTTGGCTCCCATATTGGGAGAAAGGCAGCTTATAAAACAAGTTAAAAAAATAATAAATACTGCTTTGACCTTTTGACTGTTAGGAAGTAGCTAGGTGTTAATGGATTGTCTCTGCTGAGAATTCTCATATTTACTTTCAAGAAATAATTAATTTGAAAACTGACTGCTGCTCTTTGTTTAAGTTTAATCATTAAACTGTTTACTTCTGATTACTGAGATGTGCATTTTGGGACCTAATCACACCAGATATTAGAGATCCATGGGAAATCTAAGGGCCTATCTAAACTGTGAAAATACCCCTCATGGAATTCGCTGGGAATCCTACCAGTCTAAACAGGATCCAGCACCAATCCACATTATTCAGAAGGAGGGGGCCCAAAATGGCAAAAACAACGGGGTAAAAGCCTACGCAGATTTCCCCATACTTTTCCACAAACTGCGAGGCTGCTGCACATTTTTGCTCATTTAGACAACAGAACAATGAAAAACTCGAAGGGAAGCACAAAGCTGATTGGCCGGGCGAGAGCGGGGGTGGGGCTTGCTAGCAGGACAAGTGCCTGCTGCTGCCATGTTGGATTTTCTCCTTAGTGATCGCTTGCTAAGGCGATAAAAAGGATAAATATTTTCTGTTTTGCTTTGGAGAATCGCTCTATTGCACAAGTGCACCTTGGGATGACTTTTTTAAAAAAAAAACAGTGGCAGTGAAGAACTAACATAAGTAAATCACTCGCAGCCACCATCAGGAATGTGAGGCTTATGGGGCCTTCCGAGGCCAGAAAAACCATTTGGACGTGTCACTGCTGCTGCAAGATGCCAATACTATGAGGTATTGCCCTTGTGTAGATGGGCCCTAAGTATTTTTTTTCTCCTTTCAAATTGCCACAGGATATTCCAGGTTTGATCAGTGGCAAACAGGGATGTGGTACTTAACTTCTCTGTTCCTATTTGTCCAATCTTTTTGCACTGAGGCAAAGGAGCCAGCCACCATCCTATGGGTTGAATAGGTTGGCCACAACTTTCATGCAAATACCACAAATACAATTCATAGAATCATAGAATCATAGAATCATAGAATTGCAGAGTTGGAAGAGACCACGAGGGCCATCCAGTCCAACCCCCTGCCACGCAGGAAATCACAATCAAAGCATCCCCGACAGATGGCCATCCAGCCTCTGTTTAAAGACCTCCAAGGAAGGAGACCCCACCACGCTCCGAGGGAGTGTGTTCCACTGCCGAACAGCTCTGACTGTCAAAAAGTTCCTCCTCATGTTGAGGTGGAATCTCTGTTCCTGGAGCTTGCACCCATTGCTCCGTGTTCCAGTCTCTGGAGCAGCAGAAAACAAGCCTGCTCCATCCTCAGCGTGACATCCCTTCAAATACTTAAACAGGGCTATCATATCGCCTCTAAACCGTCTTTTTTCCAGGCTAAACATACCCAGCTCCCTAAGTCTCTCCTCATAAGGCATTGTTTCCAGACCTTTCACCATTTTAGTTGCCCTTCTCTGGACACGCTCCAATTTGTCAATATCCTTTCTGAATTGTGGTGCCCAGAACTGGACACAGTATTCTAAGTGAGGTCTGACCAAGGCAGAATAGAGTGGCACTATTACTTCCCTTGATCTAGACACTATACTTCTATTGATACAGCCCAAAATTGCATTGGCCTTTTTAGCTGCCGCATCACACTGTTGGCTCATGTTCAACTTGTGGTCTACTAGGACTCCTAGATCCCTTTCGCACATAGTCTCATTCAGCCAGGTCTCTCCCATCCTATATTTATGCATTTCATTTTTCCGCCCTAAATGCAGTACTTTACATTTCTCCGTATTGAATTTCATTTTGTTAGCTTTGGCCCAGCTCTCCAGTCTATCCAGGTCATTCTGAATTTTGATCCTGTCCTCTAGGGTATTAGCTACTCCTCCCAATTTGGTGTCATCTGCAAATTTGATAAGTATGCCCCTAATTCCCTCATCTAAGTCATTGATAAAGATGTTGAATAGCACTGGGCCCAGGACAGAACCCTGTGGCACCCCACTGGTCACATCTTTCCAGGACGAAGAGGAGCCACTGCTGAGCACCCTTTGGGTTCGGCCGGTCAACCAATTACAAATCCATTGAACAGTTAACTTGTCTAGCCCACATTCTACAAGCTTGTTTGCAAGAATGTCATGGGGAACCTTGTCAAAGGCCTTACTGAAATCAAGGTATGCAATGTCCACAGCATTCCCTTCATCTACCAAGCTGGTAACTTTATCAAAAAAAGAGATCAGATTAGTCTGGCATGACTTGTTTCTCTGAAACCCATGCTGACTTTTTGTGATTATGGCATTGCCTTCTAAATGTTCACAGACTCTCTGTTTAATGATCTGTTCTAGAATCTTCCCTGGTATTGATGTCAGACTAACTGGACGATAGTTGTTGGGATCCTCTTTTTTCCCCTTTTTGAAGATGGGAACAACGTTTGCCCTCCTCCAGTCTGCTGGGACTTCTCCTGTTCTCCAGGAGTTCTCAAATATTATTGCCAATGGCTCTGAGATTATATTTGCCAGCTCTTTTAATACTCTTGGATGTAGTTCATCTGGTCCTGGAGATTTAAATTCATTTAGATTAAGAAGGTATTCCTGTACCACCTCTTTACTTATTTTCAGCTGGATTTCCCCTATTGTGTCCTCTGTTCCATTTTCCTCAGGTTGGTCCTCCTTTTCCTTTTCTGAAAACACTGAGGCAAAGAAGGTGTTGAGTAATTCTGCCTTTTCTCTGTCCCCTGTTAGCATTTTGCCATCTTCTCCACGTAGTGGCCCTATCATTTCCTGCTTCCTCCTTTTGCTGCGGACATACCCAAAAAAACCCTTTTTATTGTTCTTAACCTCCCTAGCAAGCCTGAGCTCATTCTGCACTTTAGCTTTTCTGACTTTACTCCTACACGTGTTCGCTATCTGTTTGAATTCTTCTTTGGTGATTTCCTCCCTTTTCCATTTCCTATACATGTTCCGTTTAAAACTTAGCTCCATTCAGATGCATTCACAATATCCTCCTTGGGTAGACAACGTGTAGGCAAAGTAAGGTTGAGGGGACATGGGGCCTGGTGGTTTCAAGTCCAGCAAATGCTCCAGTGAGGCCACAAGTCATGTAGGTCTAGTAAACATCTGGGCAGGGCTTTCAGCCAATCTGTGTGACATGTCCAGACAGTTCACTGGAGGTGAGGTCACCTGCGTCTGCCCTGACTGCAGTTTCCCCGCCTTTCCATCCCTCTATTCATGCCAGGGCTTCCTCCCTGAAACTCAACTCATGCTTGATATCTCCTCTTTCCTTCCATGCCTGTGGCAGAAGGGGGCCAGGCCACCTTGGCACCCCCTCCCCCTGAGGTCCAGCTGAAAATGGCCATCGAGCATGTGCACAGATTCTTATATGCCTGCCAAATCTATGTGGAGTCTTGTGGGATTTGCTGTTCCACAAGACTTCACCCTGAGATCTGGCATGAAAATCATGCCAGATCTTGCTCCAAGTCTTGTGGTCATAAGACCATCATAAGACCTGATCCCAGGCCTACTCTGAGCTGTGGCACAGAGCAGCCTAGAGTGATGGCAGCTGGCCGAAGAGGGTTTGACCAACAGGACCCTTCTGGTGAAGCATTGGGGTAAGCCTATCTTCCCTCTTGCTACCTCCTATAGAGACTTACAACAGAGAGGGGGGGAAATACAGTCATGAAGAGATTATTCCCCCTGCTTCCTGTTGCTCAGTTAACTAGATTCAGGATGGGGACATTATTTAGAATGGAATAACGGTTGTGGGAGAGGGAGAATTAAATACTCCCCCTCTATATAGCTATTCTAATCAAAACTGGAGGGCCCACCTCCTGGCTACTTTAAAGTAAAATAAATAAAATGGAGTAAAACAAAATAAAATTTTAAAAAATGTTTTACTTTTAGTTTGCTTCAGTTTGCTTTTAAGCTAGTGCCATTCTAAATTATACCTATTCTAGTTAATTCATCAGATCAGAATAATAATCCCTTTTCTCAGAGCAGAAATACTTTCTTTTAGCTATAAAAACAAGTCCTTTTTTGGACTTATTCATCATTATCTCATATTCTTAACATTATCTGTTATGCAGGGGTTTCCTCATCATCTTGTATCAAAATTAAAATTAAACAACACCAAACCAGGATGAAGAGGTTGCTCCTGAGTTCACCTTGGACGAGAGGACATCTTTCATGTACAGTAGGTGTGGAGGATGCATGCATGTACCCAGGAGTGACCAAATATGTAGTTTCCTCTGAGGTAAAGAATTACAAGACAGCGTCTTCCCCCTCCATCCACAGAATATGATCAGACTGGTGACTGGAACTTACTTCAACAGTGGCGATAGAACAGTGTCATTCATCACACTGAGGCAAAGGCTTGCTTAGGTAATACATACAGGTAATGTTGCCAGGTTTTCAAAATAGCAAAAAGGGACCGTCAAAATTCATGACATGCAGGCCTGACAGTCAGGAGGTAGCTATTGAGTTTGTGCTCTACTTAAGTATCAGAGGAAAGTATTGCTTTCAGTTGAATCAGCCATACATTTCTCTGTAAATGTAACATATTCTCCACATTCCTAAATTATACAATACAGTACACACATTTTATACACACAATACACATGAAAATCATGGCAGATCTCAGGGTGAAGTCTTGTGGGACAGCAAATCCCACAAGACTTCATGTGAGATTTGGCAGGCATATAAGAGTCTATGCACATGCTCGATGGCCATTTTCAGCTGGACCTCAGGAGGAGGGGGTGCCAAGCTGGCCTGACCCCCTTCTGTGGCAGGTATGGAAGGGAAGAGGTGACATCGAGCATGAGTCTTTATCAAGGGTCTATGCCTCCTAATATAGGGTTTTTTTGCATCTCTTTCAGTCTGCATAAAAGGAAAAGCACTCCAACCTTCAAGTAGGGGAACGATCCTTATAAGGGACACCTGCCAGCCCTAAAGGGACATGCCTTATAAGAAGAGACTCCTGTTTTTAAGGGGAGAAATCATTGGTGTAGATCTGATAGTTACAGTGGGGCTTTCCCCCTAATACAGAAGAGAAATGTGTGAATGTCCAGGACCTGGGTTTTGTTTTGTGGGTTTGCCCATGAGCCTAAAATCAACTACAGATACATAGATACATAGACACAAGGGAACTGTTGTACTAAATCAGTCATACCCATCTGGTGTCCTCCAGATGTGTTGGACTACAACTCACTTTGCCTCCATCCGGCACCACCGTCAGCTATGCTGGCAGAGGATCATAGGAGTTGTAATATAAGCCCAACAGAGCTGAAGTGTGCCAGGCAGAAGGGGAGGAAGAAGCTGCTTTTAGATAGTTGGCACTTCAGAATTGAAGAAGGTGGCTCTGAGGGCTTTCCCATTTTTGTCATCTAGGAGATTTTCACACGCCGAAAATATTGCCTCCAGAAACCGGGACAGAAATATTTCTGTCCCGGAAGCAGCGCCGCGGTTCGCACGCTCACCTCCCTCTTCCATTTTTCCGTCGTCCTCGCTTTGGGTTTTTCCCTCCCTCTTCTGGAATATTTTACTAACGGGAGTTTGCCGTTAATAAAATATTCCGGAAGAGAGAGGAAAAAACCCAAAGCGAGGATGACGGAAAAACAGAAGAGGGAGGTGAGCGTGCGAACCGCGGCGCTGCTTCCGGGACAGAAATATTTCTGTCCCGGTTTCTGGAGGCAATATTTTCGGCGTGTGAAAATCTCCCTAGACTGTTGAATGCCTCTCCTGTCAGACATCTACACTGCTACCTTTTTTAGGGGTGGGGATGGAGAGAGTAACGTTTATTCACCCAGGCATTTTTTTTACTGAGTTCAAGTTTATTCTCAACTAAGTTAAACTGACTTCCAAATAAATGAACTCTTGATTGTGGTCTTCCCTTTTTATTTTTTTTAATTCAATTTTCTTGCAGCCAAGTCCATGTTAAGGATACTCCTTAAAGAACAGCTTCTTCTTTTAATCCAACCCAGCTTTGACTTGTTTATAAGTGCTGAAGAAAACATCCAGTTTATGAATTCCTAGTATTTGAAGGAGTACACTTGATACACTACACACATACTCATCCAAGACAGCATGATATGGTTGGTACTTAATCTGCATAGGCTTTTAATGGCTTTGTGAACTTTGGCATCTTCTGAATGATTTTTACTGTCCACATGGGTGATAGGTCTCACCATAGTTAAGTGGTAGTTATTTGTTTGAGACTATAGCATAGAAAAACATTCAGATTCCTTTCATTTCTGTGTGGGGGTTTAAAAAAAGGAAAATTCTTAACAACAGGAATAGTTTTGTTTTGATTCTGCATTAGATGCTGCTTCCCACCATTCCAAACCAGCTACACTAAAAGATATTAACAATGCAGGTGGTATGACTATTTCCTGCCCCTTTTTGTTTGTTTTAAAAGTATGACAGAGCAGGATTCCTACAAATAGTACCAACAACAACAAAGCTTCCTTACCAAGCCAGGCACACCGTCAACATTAGCAACCATAGGCACAACAATTCACTTCCAATCTGAGGTCTTGAGCAGCTGAAACAGTGGCAGGTAACAGTGTGCTTTTAATATTTGTGAGTGCAATGTTGCCACATGCAAAGTTAAAAGCAAAGAGAAGACTAATCTTTTATACTGAGACTATATATTTACAAAGGGAAAGAGTGCATGCATCCTTTGTTCACATGACCCCAGCTGCAGTGGCAGCACTAACAGGGTGAGAAGAGGGTGAACCACACCAGGTGACACCATTGGAGAGGAGGTGAAATCAGCTTTATTAATGCCACAGCCCAGCTGAGTTGTCTTTTAGGTACTTTGTGTTGACAGGGTAGCACTTGAAAGGTATGTCAGTGATTGCAAAATAATTGCTGCCAGTAAAGGGCAATAACCTCTCTTCCTAAAAAAAAAGTGTTGGAAGGCATGTTCACCTTCCAAAGAAAGAAAGAAAGAAAGAAAGAAAGAAAGAAAGAAAGAAAGAAAACATGTCTTACCTCAAATGCAGGGTTCCTGTAGCTATTAGAAAAAGCGTTAACTTCTGGCACAGCCATATGTTTAACCAGAACAATGCTTTTTCAAAACTTTGGATTCTTTTCAATCCTATGCAACCAGCAACAATATCCAAGGAAGCCTTGGGTGCAGGAAATCTTTTCACTACTTGAAGTATACCTGACTGTAACCACACCCAGAATTCTTAAGCTGAATTCATTGCTCCACCTCTCTCTCTCTCTCTCTCTCTCTCACACACACACACATTTACATACACTTATGCGGACCAGAGAGTAAAATCCAAGCTTGTGAAATTCTAAAAAGGATGATTAACACATGGCTTTGAGACATCCTGAGGTTCAAATGTTTGCTCAGTCATTATTCTTCTTACATAGCCAGCCCATGTCAATTGCTGAGAAATCTGCTATATTTTAGAGGTGTGGAAACAATTGTATTTGCTATTAACATGTTTGAATTGAATGGGACAATTGTAACTATCTGATAAAATATTCATTTCAAAAGAGATGAAATTACCTGGGGGTGCGGGAAAGCACAGATAGTGTGACCACTTAACTTGTCATCATAGATGTGTGTGTGTGTGTGTGTACCCTTCATGGTGACCCCACAGATTTCATAGTGTTTTCTTAGCAAGGAATACCCAGAAGTGGTTTGCCAATGCCCTCCTCTGAAATGTAGCCTACAGCACCTAGTATTCCCTGGTGGTCCCTCATCTAAGTACTGACCAGGCCTGAGCCTGCTTAGCTTCCAAGATCAGACAGGATCTGGTGCCTTCAGGGCATTTAGGCCTGTCACAATAAGCAAAAGACACTAATCTGCACTTTCTCATTTATATGTGTAAAATAGAGTTTGGGAGGGTTACTTTGTTTGATGATAGATCCCAGCCACTGGTCATGCTCGCTGAGAGTTTCCTGGAGCTGTAGTCCAAGTAGGAGCTTTCACAAGTTCTGCTATTAAAGTTTATTTGGGAAAAAACAGTATAATTTAAGAAGAAAACCCATATATCTCTCCATATAGTGTGCAAAGCTTGGGGCTGTGTGTTTATTCAGTCTCTTGTCCAGGAACTGGCTGAAGAGCATAGTCAAGGCTGCTGCTTCCTCATCTTACTCTTCTTTATTTTTAAACTGGACTCAGAGTTTGTCTAGATGATGAAAATACTCCTCATCGAATTCAAGGAGAATACCTTTTGTCCCAACATGCTGTGAATGAGATTTACTGTAATCGGAAGAGGGGGGACCAAAAACTCCATCTACTGTGTGGGAAAAGCCTTTGTGGTTTTCCCTGAGGTTTTTCAAATAATGTGTGGGCTTGAGCATTATCGCTCATCTGGACATCCAATTCGGTACACTGCACATTCTTGGGGAGGGCAGATGTGGAGAGCAAATTGGTCAGACATGTGTGTGTGTGTGTGTCTTGCTGGTAGCACCATTTTCAATTTTCATGTTATCGAGTGTGTGCTTTTTTGCTGCACTGAGGCAACCAAAAATTTCTTTATAACTGGAATGTCACACTTGCGCACCTTTGAGTACAAGTACAAAAAATATATATACTGTGCAGTGGCTACAACACATGTGGAGAATAATAACATGCTGTACTCTTGGGCCACCATCTTGCTTCATAGGTATGGCTGCGTGTGCACTTCAAACGCAGGTTGCTTCGCATACAATAGATTTTGCCAAAAGACTGTGGAGACAAATGAGCATTGCTGAGAATGTGTGATCCCGCACATCAATCTGCATTATATCTTCTTGCCTAGACAAGCCCTTGGACTGGGCAGCCATTTCAGGTTGGATTCCTGCAAATATAGGCCTGTTCTCTGACAGCCTTTCAGACACAGAGGGCTGTTCCGTAAAGTAGGACACAGGACCATCCAACAGGCAGATGACAGACCTTCTGAGGGATCTTTAGGTGATTTTCCATAGACCAGCAAGGATTTTTGACTCCCAATAGCAATCACATAACCTTTTCCCCCCACTTGAAATGATAATAATGAAAGCTTGAAGTAACAGGGAATACATTTGTGAATAGAAGGACTGTGAGCTCCATTCAGTCCTGACAAGGCTGGTTTTGCCCATGGGAGGCAATTGACTCAGATGGTAGATGATGGGGTGGGGGGGGGGAGAGGCAGCTCTCCCTTCCAGCTGATCTCCTCTCTTGGAGGGTAGAGCTGTGTGCACTGCCACACAACACACCCTGCATTGGCTGTTGCCTTTGACGTTGATGGGGAACCCTGTCCCATTGCTAGTGTTGAAGTAATGTTCAAATTAGCTTCTGTATGTAGAATGGGGGGGGGGTGGACCTTCAAAATGTTTCTGACCAGTTCTAGTATTTGATATAAAGTCCTAGGTTAAAAATTCTTTTATTCTAAATATACAGGTCTCTCTGCCAACCCCCCACCCACATATCTGCAGGGGATCATTCCCAGACTTACCATTTATAAATGGAACCATGGATAATAGCGAACCCCATTAATAAAGGGCTTCTGGTACAAACATACCATAGAGTTGTGTTGGAGGACTTAGTGATTCCTAGAGATTATACCTCACTAGGTATTTTCCATCATGACTCTATGGTATGTGTTCCTTATTTTTTCAGGCATGGATAACTGAAACTGTGGATATTGGTTCTGTGGATACAGGAGGTGACCTGTATTCCTTTTGAACCAGTGTTTAGTTGATGGATCTTCAGGGTTCTACTAAAAACAAAGTAGATCCACCAGCCAATCCTGATGTCTTCATGTATTTACTGGAACAATACGTATTATACAGATATACAGTTGTTCATTTCAATATTTTTGTATGCCCAGTGAATGTAGCACCACTGTATTAACATAGCTGAAATGCAGAAGGATGTGAATGTAGGGGACTCACATATTGTGAATCAATGAGTACTCATTGAAAAACAGGCGGCGGGAGGGAGCCATGCTTCAGTCCACAATTTGGAATTATTTACTTTTGGGTCAGCAAGGGTGCAAAAAAGTTGCATCTCAAAAGTAACATGGTGAACAAGAACAAATTACTTGATTGGTGTACTGAGTAATAGTTTCTAATTTCTTTCACAATTCACTTTTGAAGTCCTTTGGCAAGCATTTGGGAAGGAATTTTTCATTTTTTATATCATTCTCCTATCAGTCCTAAGAGTTTGTCTTTCAAAAAAGTAACAGAAGGTAATACAAAAGAGCAGATCAAGAAACAACAGAACAAGTTACTTTTTTCCAACATCACAATAGGCAACTGGTTATTTTTCAAATACTATAATGTATTTGTATTTTGTACAGTTGTCCCTCCATATTCACGGATTTGGTATTCATGTATTTAAGTATTCACGGCTTGAAAATATTCTTTAAAAAATAATAATCCCAAAAGCAAACCTTGATTTTGCCATCTTATATAAGGGACGTCATTTTGCTATGCCATTCCATATAATGGGACTTGAGTATTCATGGATTTTGGTATTCACGGGGGGTCCTGGAATCAAACCCTAGCAAATATGAAGGGACAACTGTATTTGTATTTATTTGTAATGGTAATGAATTACTTTGAAAAAGTAACATTCTAAGCTCTTCTTCTGTCCTAATGAAAAAAAAAGTGGCTTAATTGATTAATTGTTGACTTATAGAACCATTGATTTCAATCAGCACAATCCTAAGGATGTTTATATAGAAGCAACTTCCACTGAGTTCATTGAGATTCCCTCCTAAGTAAATTTGCAAAGGATTGCAGCCAATGGAATGTAAACTTTCCCAGTAATTGTATTTGTTCTGCAGTATGCCTCGTTGCCTTTAAAAATTCAAAGGGTCTTATCCACAATTATATAATACAAAACAACAGTTATATAATACAAAACAACAACAACAAAAATGATAAAATTACGTGATATACTTTAAATCATGTCAAACTTAAATGGGATCCTTACTATTTTTTTATGTTCCTAAAGGAATTACTCAAACACAATTATGCACATGTTGATCTTGTTGTTGAGAAATAAGAAAATAAGATTAAAAGTATGTTGTTATATCTGGATTATTTAGTAGCAGCAACAGTAATGTTTTCCCTCAGAATCTGTGGAAATGTGGCTGAAACCAACCAGCACCCTTAAGCACTATTTCCAGACCCTCCTAGGGAACATCTTCCAGAGCTTTGGGGTCACTACCAAGAAGACCATGGATGCGTTTACATGGGCAAATGTTCCTCTAAGCGAAGATAGCTCATAGTTCAGACGGGTCGAGGCACAGCATCGCCTCATTCAGAAGGGGGGAAGGTAAAACACCCAAATATAGCATGGCAAGGGATATCGCTACTTTTGCTGGTGTATTTGCAATGTAGCGCATTATTGGCAGTGTAAACAACCATTCCGCTAAGGGCTACAGCAGAGCTGCACTGTGATTGGTTGCTATGATGCAGGGGTGGGCTTAAAAGAGGGGGAGTGAGGGAGGGAGAGTCAGTAGCGATTAGAGGAAACTTTGAAAAATCCTCTCTGCTATTTTGCAAGCCAGTTTGCAAACAAAAAGGATTCCCAACAATTTTCAGTCAGGGAGCATTCCTTCTCCTCCTCTCTGCTATTTTGCAAGTATGCAAAGCTCGTCTGTCAGCTGTGATCCTGTGCTTGGGGGAGGGAGAGAAACCATTTCACTAAGGGCTGCAGCAGAGCTGCACTGCTATTTTGACAGTCTGTTTATTTGGCTAGAAACTGCTGTTAAGCAAGGAAAAAAACCTTCCGTTTGATTTGTGGGCAGGGAGCTGGGGGGGGGGGAGAGGAAAAGAGTGACTGCCTCTGCGCTGTTAAGCACATGGAGTTGGGGCCAGGGCAGACATTCCTATGGCATTCCTTTGTCTCCTCTCCAATGCTTGGCCATGCCCCCAGCACATTTTGCTGTGTGAATCTCAAAGCAGAAAAAATCAAAGAGCCACAAAATATAGCTGTGTAAACATATACCGTGTAAACTACCCACCACTGATGTGGGAAAGCGCTAAAGTGCAACTTAATGCAATAAAACCTGCCGTGTAAACGAGCCCCATGCTCAAAGTTTAAGAGCTTTTTTTTTTTTTTTTAAAGGGGTGGTGGTTCTCAGTCTTCTAGATATTTTGGATTTCAGCTCCCAGATTGCCTGGCCATTGGCCAAGTTGCCTGGGACTTCTGAGAACTGAAGTCCAAAAGACCTGAAGAACTAAAGCTTGACAATCTCTGTTTTGGAGTATATTCATGCTTTGAGTGGGATCTCTTTTGTAGCATTTAATGTGGGGCGGGGCGGGGACCCTTCAGATATTGCTGGACTGCAGCTCTTCTAATAATTGATGGTTGATTATGATGGTTAGTTCTGATGGGAATTGCAGTGCATTGACATCTAGAAGGCCACAGGTCTTAATGCATTAACTTCTGACAACTATTCATATACAGTAAAATGAAACACAGTTATGGGAAGGACGTGCTATTGATTTCACAAGAGCTTGCAACAATACAGCTCCTTGTGGTTTGTGATCATGCTGTAATTTCCTCATTCAGTAGAATGGTTGTGATCATTGGTAATGAATGCTTTCAGGCTTGATCATGATGTAAATCTTTCTGAAAAGAGGTAACTTCAGAGTCATGTCAGGGTCCTACTGAAAATTAAACCTGTGTGTGTTAGATGTAATTGCAATTATCAACCAGATTAAACACAAAAAATAGATTGTTTTAGGAAGATGTTAGCAGTTATTCAGAATGCACATTATACAATTACCGATTGGTATAACATTGTGTGATTCTGCTTCCTGCTACTGCATAAACCAGTACAAAGTATGTCACACATAGTGACTAGTTGAGGGACATGGAACATTAGTCACCAAGCAGGTGCCCATCTAAATAAAGGAGAGGTGGTAGCTTAACAATATTTGTAACCAGGAGGCAGCAATGTAAAAGCACCCCAGCATTCCAGGAGTCTGATCTGGCAGGGGCTGACGGAGAAAGAGATTATGGCTTTCTGATGGATAGCAAACAAAAAGTATTGACCCAGTGTATGGCTGCTGTAAAAAAACAGAAAAGGCAAGCTCCATGTTGGGTATGATTAAAAAGGAATTGAAAATAATGCTGCCAATCCCATAATTACTTTATATGGACCCATAGTGCAACCACGTTTGGAATGTGAATTTGCATGTGTTTTCAGATTGCCTGCTGACTCATTTTGACCCCGTGAATTTCATAGGGTTTTCTTAGGCAAGGAATACTCAGAAGTGGTTTGCCCTTCCCTTCCTCTGAGATATAGCTTACAGCTTCTGGCATTCCTTGGCAGTCCTCCATCCAAGTACTAACCAGGGCTGACCCTGCTAAGCTTCCAAAATCAGATGGGATTTGATGCCTTCAGGGTATTTAGGCTACATAAGGTGTGTAGAATTCTGGTCATTACACCTCAAAAGGCACATAGTAGACCTTAATAAGATGCAGAAAAGGTGCATTATAATGATCAAAGAGGAAACTAAAATCACTTCCCCTGTAATGAAAGGTTACATTGTTGTTGTTACCGTGTGCCTTCAAGTTGTTTCTGACTTACAGCAACTCTCTCCTAGGTTGTTCTTGGCAAGATTTCTTCAGAGGGGGTTTGCTCTTGCCTTCCTCAGAGGACTTTATTAAACAATGCAAATAAGTAATCATAAGGACACCTAATGATCATGAAAGGGCACGAGTACCAGACAACATCTCCCTTTTGCCATCATGTCCAGTTTAAAAACTGTACTTTTTTATTGACAGCCCAAGCTGTCAATTAGTCTCCCATGGTGCTTTTGTGCTGGCATTGCCGGAGTCTGAATCCGTGTGCCATTGTACTCACGTGAATGCAGCGTGAATGGCCTGTCTGGCAAGAACACTTCCAGGTGAGCTTGCAATATCCAGGTAGGTGGCACACTTTTTATGGCCCTCCCCAGTTTGCTTGGAAGTTTTTAAGTGTGTTTGTGTGCTTTTAAAAACTTTTTGAGTGTTCTTTTGTTTCCCCCCCCCCCTTAATTTCCCACACTAGCTATTCTTGTGAGAATCCATTAGATTTCAGGCAAGGAAGTGAATGGAGCTCCATTCACTTCCTTGTTCATTGCCGGGGAAGCCTTTTGCTGGGATGCAAGGTAGGTGTGGCACGGGGAGCTCTTTTGCCAGCATAAATATGGGAGAAGTTATGTCGGCAAACGAACATGTTTAGGGGGGTGGTATGATGAAGTCCTGAGAGAGTGTGACTTGCCCAGGGTCACCCAGTGGGTTTCCATGACTGAGCAGAGATTTGAAACCTGGTCTCCTTGAGTCGTACTCCAGTACTCCTACTCCTTAAGTCCTACTCCAACACTCAAACCACTTGGGCATTTTTTATGAAAGTACATTGGGGGGAGATTCTTGTTTTGCTGGGGTTGTATGAAAATAGCACATACAGAGGTAAGACAGTGGCAAAGTTGTCACAGGTTAGGTTTTAGAATGACAATCCCTTGTATAAGGAAATTATTTTTTAAATGTAACACAATGACTGTGATCCTATGTCAGGAGACAGGGCAGAAAGTTCTACCTGGGTGGAACTACACCCCATCTCCACTCTCACCAACCTTAAAAACTACCCATTTCTTGTTGTTCCAATGTAACCATGTAGTGACCAGTGGGGGGCATGGAACAGCCAAGAAGCAACTGGCTATGTTCCTATAGCCAAACATATAAATGGCAATGCCATCGTCTGGGACTTCTGGAGGTCCTGCAAGATGCCTTTACTGTTGCGAGTTTGGTTGTAGCCACACAGCCAGATGCTTCTTGGCTGTCTTGCTCTCCCTCAGGCACTACATGGTCATGTGCTAGGAAAGGGAACAAAAGACAGGTGGGAGTGGGAATCAGTGCATGAGGGAGCTTCCACAAGAACCCCCAAAAGAAATATCACCAATAGGATGCCAGCCACTGAATAGGAATGACACTACTTCTTTTGGTGGAATGAGTAACACATGCTAGTTACTTTAAAAGTTATTTCTAAAGCATTATAGAAGCATTTTGACAAGATCCCCCCCGCCAAGTTTTAAGCCATTGTCTCTTAAAAAAGCCAAGGTGTATCAAGAGTGCATGAACAGGCTCCATGTTGCTATGGGTGGAAGGAGAAGAAGAGATGTAGCAGATCACAGTGAGGAAATTTAATTGTAGAAGTGGTTAAAGCCCATGCTTTAGGACAGCCTTTTCCAACCAGGCACCTTCCAGAGGTGCTGGACTACAGATCTTGCCACCACTAGCCAACAATCAGATTGTGGGATTTATATGCAAGCGTCAGGTTGGAGAAGCAATTTAAACTTCCCACAGTGTACTTTTGAAGGAGAGAAGAACAAAGTGTGCCACATCAGTGTCAAGTGCAGCATGAGTATGTTATCATGCCTCACTACCTCCTCCCTATAATAACTCATAATTGGAAATATTGGACACTTCAAAGGGGTCAAGTAGACTGGAGTGATCCAAAAAGAGGTTAGGTGGAGATCACAAGGACCTGGGAAGATGTTTCAGAAATATTTTTTTAGCAAGCATGCTCAAACTAGGATTGAGTGGAAACCCCTGGTAAATAAAGCCATTAAGGAGGTATGTGCTAATCCCTTCTTGGGCACCTCAACAATGAGTCACCGAACCAAACAATCAAGGGACTTTTCCAACCCCAATCCCAAGGAAACATCCTCTCAGAACCCCCTCCTGTCCTGCATGTGAGGTTGTCATAAACCCATCTATTCCTATCTCCCAGCCATTAAAAACAATCAGTTAAGTTTCAGTTTTCTTTGTTTACCTGTGGGAAACCCATCTAGTCTTTGTCCTAGCCAATGTACTCTCTTCAGGATATGAAGCAGGGTATAGTTCCCCAACAATAGAAAGGTGTGCCACTATGGACAAACTGGACACTCTCTTTCTCAGTGCGCCCCCTGGATTGGAACTTCCAGTGCTACCCTCAGACTTTGTTCTGAGTACTTTGAAACTCCGTTCTTTAAGACTGGTAACTATCACCTTATTTTCTGAATCTATCCCTCTATCCAACCTTTCTGTCTTACTCTCCAATAGCCCTGTGAGCATATGTTGTGAGTGTGAATGCCTTTTGTGTTATTTCCAATAAAAACATTTTATTTCACTTTAACCTGGAGTTCTCTGTAGTTAGTATTAGAAATGAAAAGAACCTTGCAGTTACCCTCCTTTTATAGGCATACTGTTTGAGCTAATAATTTCCCCATTTAGATTTTGGTATCACAGGTGGATCTCACAGCACCCCCACCTTTAGGGTAACATGTATTCCTCAGTTAACAAAGTAGGTGTGTTCTTGGGCATTATGTCTTTAGAATAAACTTTAGTACCAGATGCAGAAGTCACATGGAGAGAATAGGGATAGGTTCTGGCATCGCAAAAAAGAAGAGCAGTTCAACATGTTTCGGTAAACATTTTATTCAATGGTAACAATATGCACATGTAAAATGAAACAACCAGGTCAGGTAAGCCTTATATAAGTAAAAACAGCAGCAGCAGCAGCAGTGACAAAAACTCAAAATATTTTAACCTTCTAGACACCACTTGAAGGCTTCTTCCAAAATGCATCCAGAGATTACTTCTTCTTTCACCAGCCTCCACTTTTCTTATAATTTCCATTTTGGTGCCTGAATTTATAGATTTTTAAAAGATGTTCAGGGTAGCTGGAAAAGCTTATCTGCTTCCTTCCCCCTCTTTTTTGCTGTTCATGCTTGCTCAGTAAGGGATTCTGGAAGCAGCTGCTGTTTTTCTTGCCTGTTATAGGCAGGCACAGATGGCTATAATAGGATTGGCTGGAGTAAAATCCCACGCTTTCCCAACTCAAGCTTTATAGCATTCACCATCCTCTTAATGCCAATGTGGTTTAAAAAGCTTACAGCTAGACAGAAGACAAGGAAGAAAAGTGGGAAAGGGGCAGGCATAAAAATACTTTGTATAAAGGAGCTTCTTCATCAGAGACCAAGGAGATTTTCAGACTGTGTTTTACCGTGGCTCATGAGGGATGAGCTTCCGGGAGAGGGACGGCGGTCTTGTGTGGCATAGGGTCGTTTTCGGACGCCGCCGTCCCTCTCCCTAAACCACCCGTGTCACTTCCGTGAAGCTTCGGAAGCCGCAGAGCCATATTTTAATCACGGAGGTTGCCCGTGATTAAAATATGGCGCTGAGGCTTCCGAAGCTTCACGGAAGTGACATGGATGGTTTTGGGAGAGGGACGGCGGCGTCCGAAAATGACCCTCTGCCACGCAAGACTGCCGTCCCTCTCCCGGAAGCTCCTCCCTCATGAGCCACGGTAAAACACAGTCTGAAAGTCTCCTTGGTTAACTGAGGCATGCCTCTATTATAATCCCATTCTCTCTGCCACGCCTGTGATTTCTAAAATAAATAGCAGTGACTGACACAGCAGGAACATTAAATAGGACATTTCTTCTTTGGCCTGGCCCTGGGTGTTTTTCCAAAAACAAACCCAAAAGACACTTTGTTTTCATTGCTTTTCCAAAGCATAAATCTTTCACAAGGCTTCAGACAGGCTGCAGCTTTAGCTCTTTTACCTTCTTTTAGCTTCCACCTTGCCTTGGGAAGGACCAGAACTGTTCCAAAACAGTCTGATGATGAGGCTCAGACTTTGGGCTTCATCTGAATCTCATGTACATCCTTTAAAAAAAAATCTTATATATATATATATATATATATACCAGAGTATAAAATATACCATAACACATTAATTATGAATGATGCACACACTATCCTGATCATCATTTTCATCTTTATTTGCAGTATATGTGTTGTTGTTGTTGTTGTTGTTACATTTATTTATATAGCACCATAGGCTTTACATAACGCTTTACAAAGGAGAAAAATGACAATCTAAGATAAACACAAAAACCTGCCTATGGCGCACAATCTATAACCACAAACAAGATTGTAAAATAAATAAAATATTACTATAACAGGATTAAAACAATACTATAAAAGTGTAAATTAATACAAAAAATATGGACAAAAAATCAAGATGAAAGTTGGAAGGTTTCCCTGAATAGAATAGTCTTTAATTTAGACATAAAGTAGTATAGAGAGGTGATGGTCCGCAAATTCATGGGAAGGATTCTAAGAATAGGGGGCAGCATGAGAGAAAGGACATATCTGAGTAGGGGCAGAGGAAATCCTTGGCTGAATCAGTAGCCCTGAATCACTGGAGTGCAGAGCACAAACAGGAAGATAGGGGGAAACAAGTGCTGACAAGTATGTGGGGGCCAAATCATGAAGGGCTTTGAAAGTTAATAATAGCAGCTTATAGCTAATTCTAAATGGGATGGGGAGCCAGTGAAGGGATGACAACAATGGAGTGACATGATCATAACGGCAGGCAGAAAAAATTATCCTAGTGGCAGAGTATTGTACCGAAATCAAATGGGAAAGAGGGAAAGAAGGGAAAGAGGAAGCCCAGTTAGCAAAGAATTACAGTAATCCAGGCAAGAAATGACCAGTGCAAGGACCAAAGTCTTAGCAGTAGAAACTGAGAGAAGAGGCCCAAGTCTCGTTAGATTATAAAGAAAGAAAGGACATGACATTTCCATGGCCTGAATTTGAGGAATGAACAAAAGGGAAGAATCGAAAACGAAACCAAGACTAAGTGCTTCCTTCATAGGTTGAACATTATACAGGAAGCAGCCATAGCAGTTAAAGTGGGATAATAGTGCTAGAACAGTGCAGTGTGATAATCTCCTATATAGAATCAAAGATAAGTTTTAGCTGGATAGATATGAATGAACAGGCACAAAGAGCTGAAATTCAGGTAGAAAGGGTGTTGAGATAAGATGATGATGGTGGAGGACTCACACAAGATCAAGTAGGAAAAAAAAATGAAAAAATCCACAAAAATAGATGTGGTCACTTTTATTAGCCACTGTAGGATAGAAATAGAAATTTTCTTGTCTTACATTACTGGAACTGCATAATTTGCATGGACTAAGTTTCTTTAAGTCCTGACCTTTCCCTCTTTTGCAAGCATCAGTGACCACGTAAGAAACACAATGGCAAAGCAATCCCCTTTAAAACCTGTTGGGTAATGCCAGCCCAAAAGAATCTGACACTGTACATGATAAATGATTTGCTTAAATATCTAGGTGGAGAAGTGTGGCTTTTATACAAAAGAAAGAGGGAAGAGAAAACTTGATAAACCGGCAGTGCCTTGAAATTATGAAAGGCCATGGTGCTACAAATGTGTCAACAACCAGAAATACAGTTGTCCTTGGGGAAAATGCCCTGGTCTTGACATGTTCAACTTTTAGTATGATCACCTGAAAATGCCGACTATAAGCCAACTGACTTATCATCACATGAAACTGCTGCATATGGATCCTGATCAGTTCTCCCATTAAAAAAAAAATCAAATACCAAGCACATGTGTCTCTCTGTGTGTGAGTATGTGAGGTTTACTACATGGGGCTTTGTTGCACTATCCATTAGTCATGAGTACACATGATTGCACAAATGAGTTCTTTCCAATCTCACGACGCAACCTCCCTTTTGTTGCTGGTTCAGCTGTGGGGTGTCTTTGTAGTGCTACTTTTCATTCACGGCAAATCTCCGTGAATGAAATTAGTAACACTGTGAAACCACTATACTTTCTTGTGCAGTAATGTCACTGCACCATCGGAGAAGAACACGTGACAGAGTGGGTGTGTATTGGGCTGTCCTTCAGTTTTCGCCTGTGTTTACCTATACTGCCCAGAAGAAGGCATCGAGGCTGCAGAGAGGGGCAACGATGCCCATTTGGCTGCACAGCGTGGGTTGGGGAATGCGGGATGGCCAGCTGGCTGGGGGGGTTCTCCCACGATTCCCCAACCCACGAGGAGGCTGCCCAGCCTCCTCGTGGGTTGGGGAATGAGGAATGGCCAACTGGCCGGGGGGCCTGGAGGGAGGGGCTTTGGGGAGGGTAGAAGAGTGGCTAGAGGGAGGGGGCTTCAGGGAGGGTGGAAGGGTGGCTGGAGGGGGGGCTTTCCAGCAACATTTGCCCCCCTCCTCTGTCCCTGGTTGCTCCCCAAAGGGGGAGAAGGCAGAGGGGGGGCACTTTGCCTCACCCCCCCTCCTGATCTCCTGCCTCTGCTCCATTTGCGAAGGGAGCAAAGAGGCAGGAGTTCAGACGGCAGGGTGAAGCAAAGTGTATCTGGCGTATAAGACGAACCCTGATTTTGGAGCCTATTTTTCAGGGCTCAAACCTCGTCTTATACGGCGGAATATACGGTACGTACTGAGTTCAGTAGAGGCTTACTCTTGAGGAAGGGAGAGAAACTCCTCGGTTTTCTGCTGTGGGAGGAGGTCCTGATCTGCTTCGGAAATGGAAAACCTGCAGCCTGCTGGGTGCAAAATGGAGAATGGTTTTACAGGGAGATTTGCTTTTCAAGTAAAAAAGGGGAAAACACATATGGCAATGTATGGCATGTAATCTACTGTTTGGTGTGAGTTTAAGCAATGTTAGGAACCACCATTTCGTAGTACGTTCAGTGTTTAGGGTACATTGTGTATGGGTTTTTAAATGGGTGCCCAATTTTGGATAATGGCAATAGGTGAAGGTGAGCTAGCTCTGTGATGTTCCTGAATAAGTGAACACTAAAAAGATCATGAGACCACAAAAATTGTGCTGATGTTTTTATTTTAAAAAAGGGTGCATGCATGAGAGCACTTGGCTATGCTTGTGATGTCACCAAGAACTGTCCCTCTATTCCTGGAGAAGTTTCACAGTCTTAAAAAGTTGCCTTTAAAAAGATTTGAATGATTAAATAAGTGAATGAATGAATGTGGGTAGCACATCAGCAGTCTCTGGGAGATTAAACCAGCATTCAGTTTGCTAGTGTGTGTATCTGTTGCTTGGACTGTGAAGCTGGAGTGAATTTGGACTCATTCCATGGTTAAGGAACTCATTGCCTTGTGCCTGACTTCACCCTAAAAAGAAAAAGCCACTTCTTTTTTCTGTGCCAGACTTATGTGTAATTGACCAAGGGTGTGGAGGAAATGTTGAAATCTGACAATCACTGAGGGTTGCAGTAATATTTTTCCCTCCTCCAGGATTTTCAGGTCTTTGATCCTATTTTTTTAAAGCAGGAACTGAGTGGGAAATGTAGTCATCTTTATCTATCTAGAAAATCTTGTCAAAGCATTATTCTGTGGTCTCAGCATTCAAATCAGTAACAATAAGCACAATGTGAGTTGCTCCCCCTGCTGCTTTTTGAAGATAACATTAGGAAGAAAAGCCAGATCTGTGTGCAGCTCCCTCATGTGCTGAAACAGTGAACTGTCAGTAGTAACCTTTGCAGTCTTCAGGCCATGAGGTATCCTTTGGCTCTGGACTGATACTGCCAACAAAGGTGGCATATTTCCAATACACCAAGCGGGAAGGAGAGCAAGGTCACCAAACACAAAGCCAAGAGGTTGCCAAGGCAGACCCAACCACAAATCAATCCCTCCCTTTATTTATACCCCTTCTTTTTCCCAGACTGAGACTCAAGGCAGCTTACAAAAAGGCAGAAAATTACAATTAAAAAAACCCATATAGTTAAAAACATGCAAAAGTGAGATTAAATCAGTATTACACAACAACAGAATTACAACCATTTAAAATCTTGTTTTGTGCCTTTGAGTTGTTTCCGATTTACGGAGATCCCAAATTGAACCAATTGCAGGATTTTCTTGGCAAGATCTGTTCAGAGGGGGTTTGCCATTGCCTTACTCTGACGCTGAGAGAGAAGGACTTGCCCAAGGTCACCCAGTGGGTTTCCATGGCTGAGCAGGGATTTGAACCCCAGTCTCCAAGTGTCCTAGGAGATTTTCACACAGACAAACAAAGGAAGTAGAAAAGAGGTGTGTTTCAACAAGTTGTGTTTATTTAAGTCTGTGGAGCAAATGTAAGCTGTATCTTGAGTGGGGTTAATTTCTCATATTTGTATGCCACCTCTCCTCCAAGGAACTCAGAAGTGGCTTATGCCACCTGCTTTGATCCTCACAACAACAGCTTGTGAAGCACTGATTTGGCCTATCGGGTGGTCATCTGTACATAACACATAAAAAGAGGAAATGCATCTTCCCTTAAGAATGCATGGATTTGCATGAAATTGACATACACTATCATATATTTATAGATCCAAGTGTGGGGAAATTGCTATAATTTAAACAGAAAATAGGTCTCACCATCGTGGGCATCTGTGCACTTCAGGGCCCTTTACTTTTGTTACGACCACTTAGAGGTCCTTTTAAATCAGGTAGTGTTTAAGATTTCCCCAGACAAATGACAGGCAAAAAGGCACAGAGAGACCAAATTTGGTTTTCAGTCACTATGCATGTAACATTTATTTAGACATCAGACATTAAACATTCAGTTAAGTATCAAGAGCTCTTTTCCATTCACACACACACTCGCACAGACATACTCACATACGACCCCCTTGAATCCAGTGATCCACGAAGGCCGGATGGTCCGTTGCCGTGGTTTCAGGAACCATACTTGAGGCTGGAAAGTCCAGTAATATTTATACTCCTTTTGCTTCTCCTTTCTTGAGAAAACAGGTGTTGAACATTGCCAAGATATTTGACGCAAGATAGTTCAGTTCCTTATCTTATCTTGGTATGAGGCAGTTCAAAGAACATCTTGTCTGTACGGAACGTCTCTTAGCCAGGTCAACATCTAATCATCTAATCATCCAGGTTTCACCGGCCAACATTCCTTTTCACTTTCTTGCCTCACTTTCCAAGTTCCTCCCATGGCAGTCCTTTGCGCGGCAACCATTTAACTTTGGTTCTCCAGGGCCTTGCCTCATCTGGATCGTCTGGAACCCATCCACTCTACACAGTTATACCTACAGGCATACTCTCACATATTCCCCCTCTTGATACTTAATTAATTTATAATTGAGTATCATCACCAATAATATGATAAAAATTTTAGAATTAAAAAGGAATAAATATCCTTCAATAATATGACAATGGTATAAATATCAGGAAAAAATAAAATCATACATGACAACTTTGATTATATATTTCTAGAACCTAAAATTGAATACTTATAGGGAATTCAGAGTCATATCGGAATCCTCGTCTTTCTTTGTATCAGATAGAATTGAAATAATGCTACTACGACACACCCGAAAAAGAATAGGAAAACAATGGCATATTATAATAATCATAACTGCGATATAAAGTATTTCCTTTATCCAAGTTGCAGAAGGCCATAAATCCCTAAACCATCCAAAAAGAGACCAATCTCCCACCGTTTCATGAACATTATGCTGGATCATATTCCTCAACTTCTCCATTTCATCTTCAATTGAATGATTTAAATTGTGAAATTTAACAACACATCGGCTCCCTATCATATTACAGAATCCCCCTTTAGCAGCCAATAAATAATCCAAAGCTAATCTTTGTTGCATTTTCATTTGACTCAATTCCTCAATTTCAGATTGTAACATACAAACAATTTTCCCAGTAGCATTTATTGACTTTTCCAATCTGCATGCAAGTCCTAGTATGCTCCTGTGTTTTTCTTGAGCAATAATCCCTGGATATGCCCCCAAAGTTAATACCCCAAAGATAGACCCTGCCGCCAACCAGCTCCCCAAAGTGTCTGAATATTGGACATCAATTATAACTTCATCTGAACATGCGGGTCCCAGAGCACCAGCAGATGATGCTCGCTTATGCCTAGATTGTGGCATCTCGGACTTACATACCTGGACTGGAAAGGTCAAATATCCCACCCTGACTATAAGTTCCATACAAGTAAAATTTATCTCTACAAAAAGATTACTTAATTTTTTAAAAAAAGTCTTTATGTTTTGCATAATCCTTCCATTTAGTGTTCCAAATCCCCCTATGTATACCATAAAAACACATTCCCACCATGGTAGTTTGATATCTCATCCTCCAAAATCGAGTAGTGTCAAGTCCGTCTGGTAACATAGAAAATAACGTGGGAGGGCCCTCAGCTGTTTTTGATAATCCCAATAAAATGACATCAGGGTCTTTAATTAGAGCGGGCAAAAAACATGTGCTCAGCATGTCACCTAATCCAATTCCCTTGTGTCTTTTCACAAAATAAAATTCCAAAAAGGACAATTTCTACCAACCACCTCTTCATTTTTGTGGATGTCGCCATTTCATGTTCATGAACCCACTTAATATAAAAACAATCTCCTTTCCAACTAAGGTACCACCTCAAATATTTTCCTTCTATTATGTATATAAAAACTGGGTATCTTCTCGCTAGCGCAAGAGCCTGTGAAATATAAACATATCTGTTAGATCCAAAAAGGGGCTAGGTCCGATTTTCCTCCTGGGGGTCCTCCCATCGATTCATCTGGCATGAATTATTCCTAAAAAAAAAAAATGTAACACTTATTATTCATCAACTTTGTACAATTATATTTGGTTATGGTGTACCCACTTTGATTTTTCTTCCTTTCTGATCAAATAAGTTGTGGGCCATATTTGATCCATGACTACATATGGCCCCTTCCACTTGGGTCTCAAAGCATGTTTCTTTGGACCCAAGCAGAGGTATAAAACTTGAGTTCCAATCTATTGATTGAAAAGATATCATTTCCTTTTCTGTCTGAGTGGAAATTTCACTGCTATTAATCCCAGATTCATTTCATTACCAAACATTATTTCCTATCTCCTGCAAATCCTTTAATATTTGGTATTGATCTATTTTGGTTCCCTCTTCTTTAAACATTTTTATTTATTTCTTACTTTGTTTGACCAATTGGTCTACATATATATTACTTTGTTGTTGCCATTCTATTTTATTTTCCTTTTCCTTATCTTGGTGGGCTTTGATCCATGCCAATTTTACTTTGGGTAATTCTTTCATAAGAGCCCAAATTTGTTTCCATTGACTAATATGCTTTAAGTCTTTACCATCTGCATTTAAAAAAAAAATCTGCATTTTTAAAAAACAAACAAACCATTTTTACCTCAAAACTGAATTAACCTTGTACACCCATTGTATACGTACTCACTGTCCATGATAATTACAGAGTCTTTCCCTTCCCCCTCTTGTTCTTTCAATAAGGAAAGAACATCAACAACAGCTTGTATCTCTGCCTCTTGTGCCCCCAACCCATTGGGGATAACATCTCTTTTCTCTTTATTCCTATTAGGGTTATACCAAGTCCAAGCAGTAATCCTTTCACCCTTTTCCCATCAAGAACCTCCATCTGTAAAAAAAAAAAAATGTCCTGGGTTTCATTCAGTGTATCAAGCGAAACAGCCCTGTCATTGCCTTCTACATTTATCTCATTAGAACCATGTGGGTCCCCCTCCCTTAAAACATTTATCATCAAATCAGGTTGACTTAAGGTCTCAAAATCAACCCCCTTTTGATTCAACTTAACTATCCATTGATTAAGTTTAGTAATACTAATAGAAGGTGCTTTGCCCTGCAGAATATATTTCAAACCCCCATGGCTTGATTGTATTATAACTTTAGACAACCCTATCAAGTATTCCCATTCATCTAGCGCCCGCATAGTCACTGTTGCGGCTTTTTCGCACTCGTTATATTTTTGTTCAGCTCCTTTTAATAATCTACTTGAATAAGCAATGGGTTAAAACTGCCCTTCAATATTCTTTTGGTATAAGCCTGCTGACATAGTTTCTCATGTCCACCCTGGTCTAATATAAAAAGCTTGCCCCTCTTTTGGTTGCCATAAGTTAATTTGCCTTTGAATCTAAAGCTTCAATAATTCCAAGTTATTCTGACATTCTTTTGACCAGTTCCAGGGTTCATTTTTCCCCCAACAATTTCTACATTGGTCTGGTCAACAGAGCATACTGAGGTATATAAGATCTAACAAAACCAAAAGCACCCAACAGCATCCTCAATTGTTTTATATTTTCTGGGGGCTGGATCACATTCAAAGATCTGATACGATTTTCCTCTATCACCCGTCCGCCCCCCTGGAGGGTGATTCCTAAGTATTTTACTATAGTCTTAACCAGTTGAGCCTTTTCCAAATTCACCTTAAAGCCCGTATCCCTAATTAATTGGAGGACCCTAATAGTCCTCTCCCTGGTTTCCCCCTCAGTCTTCCCCAGACCAAAATATCATCCACGTAGGAAATCACTGCCTCCTGATCTTCTGCACTTAAATTTTCTAACATCTGCTGCACATAATGGTGGTCTATGCTGGGCGAATTGTGGAATCCCATGGGTAACCTGGAAAATGTGTATTGTTGACCCCTAAAGGTGAAATCAAAACGGGGTTTGCTTTCTTCCGATAAGGGCAATGCGAAAAAACAATTGGCCAGGTCTATTACAGAATAATATTGTGCTTCAACAGACACTTTCCCCACTGTTTCCACAATATTAGCCACCATGGGAGCCATGAGGGGTGGTCCTTGGTTTATTTTCCTAAAATCTATAACTAACCTCCAAGATTTCCATCACTCTTTTTGACAGGCCACAATGGTGAATTATATGGACTTACAGTCTTTTCTATAATCCCTAGTTGTTCCATTGCCTCTATAGTCTCAGCTATCCCTTTCTCGGCTTCCCGAGCAAGAGGATATTGTTTCTGGGGTGGTACAAATCTTCCCTCAATTACAACCTCTGCATCTTTATGTTTTCCTGCATCAAATTCAGACTGAACTTGTACCCCTGTTGTAAGGCTGCTTTTACAACTGGCTGTCTGAAATGTTATCACATTATCGCCTGATAATGGTCGGGTGGTAAATTTAAAAAATAAAACTCCCCCAAACATAAAATCAGTTCACCAAGCAAAAGAGCACACTTTAAATCACACAATCAAAACAGGGAGGGTAAAATAAAGGGCGCCACTTACCTGGATGTCCAGATCATACCAGGAAGTGCTCGGAATGGACCTCCCCTCCGTGGCTGTCATTTCGGAACAGGCATGGGGCTCCTGTTCACACACCCGTGACTGCATGATAGTGACGGAATGGGAGGTCTATTCATGATGAAAAATCATGATTACATTGTTCTGGAACAGTCATGGGAGCAGGATGGATGCAGGACAGAACGGGATCAACGTCGTCCGAAAGGGAAAACCTTTCCCAACCCTGTTCTGTTCCTGCCATGGGATATATAGCCCATGTGAAAATCTCCCTAGTCCCTAGTCCAACACTCAAACCATCACATCATGCTGGCTCTCTACACTTACTAAATCTTACTTTATGACAAAGATTACAAACAGTACAGTGTCATAAAAAGTCCGTCTCCTGTTAAAAAAAAAAAAATTCCAAAGACTTCCAGCAAAAGAAGGATCTTAATCTGCCACTGAAAAGAAAACAGAAAAGGAGCTATCCTAGCTTCCGTATAGAGAGAGTTCCAAAGTGTGGAAGCAGCCATAGAAAAAGTTTTTTTCCCCACCTTTCCATCAGCCATGCCTGTGAAGAGAGAGAAGTGCCTCCCTTGCAGATCTTAAAGCTTGGATAGGATCACATGGGAAGATAGGGTCCTTCAGATAACCCAGGCTTGACCTATACTGTACATCCATGGATTCTTTATCCACAGATTCAACCAACCAACCACAGGCTGAAAATATTCCCAATTCACCCCCCCCCCCCGTAACAAAGAACAAACCTTGCTGTTCACCATTTTATATAAGGGATGCCATTTCACTATGCCATTGTATACAAATGTGGCTGTCCTTGAGCAAGCAGGAATCACCAGCACTGAGGCCATGATATTGAGAAGACATCTGCACTGGGCAGGGCACGTTTCTAGGATGAGGACCATCGCCTCCCCAAAATAGTATTCTACGGTGAACTCACCACGGGTCAGCGTAAGAGGGGCGCTCCAAAAAAGCGATACAAGGACTCTCTGAAACAATACCTCAGGCTCGGCCAAATTGATCACCAACAATGGTCCTCCCTGGCCTCACATCGGGAGGCATGGAGACACACTATTCACAATGCTGCAGCCTTATTTGAGAACTCATGCCAAACGAGTCTTGAAGAGAAATGACAACGCAGAAAAAATCACAACCTGGAAACATCATCCAAGGAAACCTTCTGCTGTGCTTTCTGCAACCGGACTTGTCTATCTCGGATTGGCCTTTTTAGTCATCAGCGCGCTTGCAGAAAGCGCGGGATGAGTCCCTCCTGAATCTTCGTTTTCAAAGAGAAGCCAGAGAGAGAGGGGTATATAACGGGACTTGAGCAGCCATGGATTTTGGTATCCACAGGGGGTCATTGATTCCTTGGAACCAAACCCCAGCGGACATAAAGGGCCCACTGTTAGTGCTATATAGGTCATAATAACAAATAGTTTAGTACTTCCACCCTCTTCCTAAGGTTTGAGTACACCTATTACACACACACACACTGCTAGTTAGCTGTGCACATGCAGGATGACTGTTGGTTCTTCCTGGCCAGAAAGGAGTATGAAAGTAGCCTGAGCTTTGCTTTGAGCTTCACGAGTCCTCTTCAGCTGTATTACATGAAGGCTGTAATATGGTATAAGGTGCATTGACTAAATGTGGAGACACCAGAAGGAAGTGTGTGGTCCTAATTACCCCTCTTCGATACAATTTACAGTATAAAGGGCTTGCTGATTTTTGTCTGCTTGGTGTTAAATTTGCATCAGTCACACTTTTTTCATATTACGCATCCACTGGAGTCCATCCTTATATTGTTAGAATTATTGGCACATAAGTGTTCCTTTGATCTTAGTGTATCAGTTTACTTTAGTCAGTCAGTGCTTTCTCCATACGAACTACAACTCTTCTTGTGTGTTATGATAATAAAAAATGATGCCAATTTATCTACTGCATTTTACAGTGTTAATTGATGGACTTGAGCTGGGCCATTTTAGTATGGGCACCCCACATATGGAACGTCTACATAAGAGGCCTGCTAGGCTAAATACATTGTTATTTTTAGCAAGGTGGATGAAATAGCTTTGTCTTGCTAATTTCTTTTTTGCACTATACCGTTTATTCATTTCCTTTTTTTCTTTTAATATTGCTTTTCTTGCAATTATTGATTGATTCAATGTTTTTTTCTGTTTCTCAAAAATATATATGAGGTTTTGCATTATGCTTTTCTATTAGTTTTAACTGAGTGAGATCCAACATTGTGTGAATGGAGTTCCACTTGTGCAATGTACCTGTCTCTTACCTCCTCCTCTTTGTAGTCTCTTGTGTCCCCAAACCTGTTCCAGAGAGTCCCCCAACCGTCTTCTCATTCTTCCATTAGTGGACCAGCAGTGATTGGGTTTCACCCATGTTTTTAAAATTTGTAAACGACACTGAATCTCTGTGATTAGAAAAGTAGCCTAGGCAATATTAAAAATGCATTTTAAATTTTAGTTTGTTTTTTTACTGTAAACTGGTGTAAATGTCTTTTAATGAGCAAAAGGTTTGGGCATGGCAGTAAAAAGCAGATGTCCCATTACAGTGTCTCAATAAGTGTGTGTGTGTGTATGTACCTTCAAGTTGCCTATCGACTTATGGTGACTTAAGGGAAGGAATACTCAGAGGTGGTGTTGCCAGTTCCTTCCTTTGAAATATAGCCTACAGCACCTGGTATTCACTGGTGGTCTTCCATCCAAGTACTAAGAAGAGCTGATCCTGCTTAGCTTCCAAGATCAGATGGGATCTGATGCCTTTAGGATATGTAGGCAGCTTGGGAGTGCTTTATTCAAGATCGTCCAGCCATTGCCAAAGATTATCATAATGTCATATTGAATAAGACAACAGTTCAAGATGCACACATTGTCTGGGACTGAGCCAATGAAGATGCAAGGTGGTGGAGCAGAGAGGGAGACAAATGTGTTGTTGAATATTGACTATTCTCATACACCTGGTGGACATAGCTATCTAAATGGTTTGTACAATGGACTTCTGCAAAAACCACACCATGTGCCATGTGGGAGTAAACAAATAACCTCATCCCATTCATTAAAAGATGATTTTTGCCCAGAAAGATGATGATAAAATCCATGCACCCCCAATACCCCCATGATATGCAATATAATGCAGATTTAATACATCAATCACCAGTTTTTCAAAACTAGTTTAATACAGATTGCTTTTCCTTGTGGAAAAGTTCCATTTAAAAATAATGCTAAATAGCTATAACAAATACTTGTGTGCAACTGATACTTCTCACCCAAACTGCCTCCCCTTCAACCCCCAGTTATTACATTATTTTTCAGAATGATCTAAGTGAGGGAAGATGTTTCTCCTTACCCTCTTACAAGCGTACATTAACAGGTTAGAGAAATGCAGAAAGCTGATTTGTTTCTGACTTAACCAACTCCGTTAGGGGAAGCCCTAATTATTTATGATTGAGTATTCATTTTACACAGCTTTACACTTAAGTCTCTTAAAATATATTTCACAATTCCAACTGGAAAGCTGAAAGTGAATTACCTTTCAAAAGCTGACTAAAGCAGCTACAGAAAAGATTAATTGTCATCATCAAATTATTATGGCTGTAATACGATTCCTATCCATTATAGTGATTGATGTGGAATTATGGGCTGAATTTTGTCCTTAATCATGCCCCCCCTCCCTACAATTTAACTGCAAGTATTACATGGTTCGAAGATGATGGGATTAAGGTTCTCAGGGCACCTGGAAGGAGACTCATCTAAGCAATTCTTCTGACTGGGTTGAATACACTCAGGGCAATTCCCTATGAGCTATATTTGACAGGCACGCTCTCTCTCTCTCTCTCACACACACACACGCACACACACACACACACACACGGGGTGGAAGACAAAAAGCGAGAGTGTGTGTGAGAAGTCTCCATTGATGATTTGAAGAGGTTTTTTTGGGTATTAATCAAAGATCAGAAAAGTTACTTTTTTGGACTATAACTCCCAGAATTCCCCACTTGTGATCTGAATTTTTTTTGAAGGGCAATAATTAGAAATCAAGAAAGTTCCTTATTTGGATAAATCCCAGAATTCAATTCTGGGAGTTATAATCCCAAAGTTTAGAAAAAAAAGTTGGGACATATTTATGAAAGAGCAACCATTTATCACAATTATATTTTGACTATGTTACATTGTCAGTTATTGCAGTTTGCAGTTTGTGGGGGCACTAGAGCTTTCTAGCTGAGAGTTCTAAATAGTGCTCCTTAAACTGCAAATCCCAGAATTCATGGGGTGGGCCAGATTTTGATCCCTAGGTGATGTTTCAGGATCTGGGACACAGCACAAGAGGGTTGAAGATCAGATGCTGGTTTATATAGCTGTGTTTATAGCAAGTGTTTTCTAACCAGTAATGTGTATTCATACCAGTGCAAATAACAATTGATCTGAATGGTGCCCATTCTGTTCAGTCTTCAGTTCTATTATGACAGTAATATTTAAAGGGAAAAATTAGCTCACAGGAAGGTAAAATATTCAGTCTAAGAACCTGGTAATTAAGAAGGAACAGTAATTTAACCACAACTTTTATCCTTCTGATTTAAGCTAAAAAGTGGGGACATGAAAATGAAAATAGTGAGTTACCTCCAGAGTTCATCATAACAGTAGACTCATTGATTTCCATGGGATGTAAGTTAGTCATAATCATAATTGATTTCTCCCACTGATTTCAATAGCTCTACTCTAAGTATAATGAAGTCTGTATTCCAACCACTGTACATAAGTAAAGAGCAAAGGAAAAGAAGAAGAAGGGAGAAAAGACAATGTGAGTATTGCTGAACTGAACTTGCAGCATGGTGGAGAAAGAAGCCAGGGTGGGTGTCTGCAGTGGATTGAGAGAGGAGAAGCAAACCTGAGAGAACTAGAAGCTAATGTAATTATTACTATTAGGTGAGTTGAGGTCAAGAATAGGTTGGGTTGGATGTGTTTAGCTCATTTTATTTCATTTGCTCAGGAAATGCTGGGTGGGAATTAGAAGGTAAAACTTTCTCCTCTTTTTCTGGAAATGAGGGTAGGAAGATATTTTCCTCACTTCCACTGATTTCCCCCCTCATCAGTGTCACCAGAATCACTTCCAAAGTACCACCAAGTTTCTATTAGCTCTCTCCCTTCTAGGAGGAAATGAATGACATCCTGCCAATATTTTTTGTCGGACTAGGAGATGAGTGCTAATCTTATCTGACTTTGCAGTGCCACCTCCTGTCACTTTATTGGCCTAGTAGAGAGTGCTGCTCTAATCTATCTCCTAGGAAAACTACACAATAACAGAAATGGGATAGATAGGAATTGGCAGTGCTTGGAAAAGTGAGATGATGGATTCTGTCAGTTGCAGTCCAAAAAACAAACTTTCTCAAACTCTGGGTGCATCTACACTGTAGAAATAATGCAGTTTGACACCACTTTAATGACCATGGCTCAACACTATAGAGTCCTGGGATTTGTAGTACACTTTGGCAAAGAAGACAAAAGACCTTGTAAAACTACACATCCCAGGATTCCATAGGATGTAGCTACAGCAGTTAAGAGGTGAAAAACTGCATTATTTCTACACTGTAGATGCTCCCTCTGTTGGTTAGGGTGTTAGTCTCCATATGACTTTCTACTCATTTACCACTCACCAGGTTCACACCTTCCCAATCTCCTTATTCCATTAATTCTTACATTGATTCTGATCCTCATGAACTATATTATCCACTCAAAAGCTGATGATGTATCATTAAGGGATCATAAAGCATAGGATTGCTTCCTTTTGGTATATATGAAGAAATGACAGGACAAACTATGCCTGAACACAGGAGAACACAAAATACAAAAAGTGCATTAAATTCCAGCAACTGTTATAAACAGATGCAGAAAACTGCAATGAGAAGGATAAAATACTTCTGGATATCTCAGGTCAACTGAGAGTGAGCTGTACAGAAAGATATATGGTGTGGCAGTATTCTTGATTTGATGAGCTTGTTTTATCTCAGTAATTGCATTCGTTCAACACTTGATGGCAGTGTTCCTCTTGAAATTTCTTGCTTATGCTGTAGCCGTAAAGCCAAGAAACCTTTAATCAAGAGGAGTTTAAGCAAAAAACATGTGTGTCTCCAGGTCTAAAATTGTTCCTCTCAAACAAGCAAAACTGGTAATCCAGTGCTGAATGCGCACCAGAAACCAAGGTGCCCAGGTTAGTGCTTATTGCAGGTCTGAGTTCCCTTCATGGAAGTTTTGCAAGGGCCGGATTCTAGTAGTGGGTAGGGATAAGAGAACCGGAATGGCCAAAATGGAATGGATAGGGCCAGGTGCAGTTCTTCCCAGTTTTAAGCATTTTCTCACCAAGCATGCAAAACACAGGTATGTGTGTGGGAATAAAAAGAAACTGAACTCTACTTTGGGAAGTGATGGGAAACACTGAGAGTGGAATTATGTTACTCCTTGTGGTTGTCTAAAGGGTGAAAATACTCCTCATAGAATTTGAGGATAATACCTTTTGTCTAAATGGGATCCTGCAGCGAGTTGCCATATTTGGAAGGAGGGGGGCCAAAAACGCCATATACATATAAAACGCTGAATTTTTTTTAAAAAAAAACTATAAGCGAAATGCTCATTCCTTCTTATTGGGACAACTGATTCATATTGCAGCACATTCTCGGAGAGGACGGAAGTGGATTGCTGATTGGTTGAATGTGTATGGGGGCGGAGCTTGCCAGCAATGAAGTGACCAGAACCACCATGTTGAATGTTCACGGTAGCGATTGTGTGCTGAGGTGACAAAATGTATTTTTTTTTTCCTTTTTAAAGCTTGTTTAAGTGGAAGGTCACACTTCTGTACCTTGGCTTTACTTTTTTTTTTTTTTTTAAAAATGCTGTTCAGCAGCAGCAACTTGGGGAGAATAAAAACACAAGTAATTCACTCGTGCCTGCCATCTTGATTCGTAGGCATGCCATGTGAACATCAAACACGGATAGCTTAGTATACTTGCAATGTTGCCAAAAAACGTGGAGACAAATGGGTGCTGCTGTGAATTGGTGTTCCTGCAAACCAGCCCACATTTTATTGCCTCGAATAGACAAACCCCTAGTACTAGCAAAAGGTCAGATGCTGACAAGTCCAATCTGGAAAAAGAGAAAAATAATAATACTTTAGTGGCAGGGGACTATTAAAAGGGCCAACTAAAAAAGAAAGTAATAAATGAGATTACAGTATTAAATAGGATATTGGACTTTATCAAACCACCTTCCAAAAACCATTGTTTTGCCAGCATAATTTGTGCCATTTTTATGCCGGCAAAGATCTCCCCATACCACACTTACCTTGCATCCAGTGAAAAGGCAGCGCTGACAATGAAAGAAGAATGAACGGAGCTCTCTTCACTTCCTTGAGTGAAATTTTGCGGATTCTGGTGAGAAAATGGAGCTCTGGGAATTAAGAAATAAAAACAAAAATAACACTAAAAAATTTACAAAAAGCACATAAACACACTGAAAAACTTCCAAGTAAACCAGGGAGGGTCATAAAAAGAGTGTCATCTACCTGGATGTTGCAATCTCACCTGGAAGTTTTCTGGCCAGTCTGTCCATTCACACTGTAATGACGTGGGGTGGGTGGGAAGGTGCAAGGTTTCAAATGCTGGCAATCCAGCATTTTATTGATGGGTTGGCCCATCAATAAAATAGATTGGCTTATGGACAACACATAAACGCGAAAGGCCAACGTCATCTGATATACGTGTACCCTTTCGCGTTTATGTGGTGTCATTATGACACCATATTTCATGTGTCTGATAAAGTCCATTGTCAGTTGACCTCTCTCCACACCCCTGTGTTAATGATGAAGGAGAGGGGGAAGCTGATGTGGTGGCTGGGAAGTGATACGATATCACTTTTGGGGGAGGGTGTCAAATCCAAGCAGATAGCTTTGTGATATTTAAAAAATCATTGATTTCATGAGGGAGTTATCAAAGGAATTGTTAAGTGGTATCTCTAGGAAGGGACAAGGCGGGTGATTAGCAAACAGGTGAGGTGGTTGGTCTTAGCAATCTGTGCTGGCATTCAACTTGTGCAGGTCTGCAGCTTTGGTGTACTACTGCATTCAACCTGACCCAGGAAAAGAGGTTTCAGTTGTGGAGTGCATTCATGCAGTTAAGGCTTGTGAACCAATTGTTCCCATTCCTTGAGATGCAGATCTAGCCATGGTGATACATCCCATCTTTAAAAGACCAGAAGGTTTAGTAGGTAGATACAATAATAATCAGTATTAAATCCTGGGAGTCAGTTTGAGAGCATCTGGGTAAAAACCAAGGGGGAGAGAAACAGCAGAGATATTATTCTGGGGGGTCTACTACAGACCTCCAAGCCAAACTGAGGACTTGGATGATGTCTTCCTGGAACAGATGATTCAGAAAGGAGAGATGTAGTAGTAATGGGGGGTGGTGGTGGTTCAATTATCCTGATATTTGTTGGAAGTCCAACTCTGCTAAACAATTTAAGGTCCAACAAATAACTCACTTGCCTTGCAGAAATTTCATTGTCCAGAAGCTGGAAGATGCAACTAGGACATCAGCTATTTTAGATCTGATCCTAACCAACAAAGATGACCTGGTTAATGGGATGGAAGTGGTGGGATCCTTAGGGGGGAGTGACCATGTTTTCCTGGAGTTTGTTATACAGAGGAAAGGGGAAGCTAAGTGTAGTCAGACATGCATTTTAGACTTTAAAAAAGCTGATTTTTAGAAAACTTAGGGAATTACTGGGGGTGATCACATGGTGAGGAATACTAAAAGAAAAGGGAGTACATGATGAATGGGAGTTTCTGAAGAGTGAGATACTGAAGGCACAACTTTAAACAGTTCCAATGAGGAGGAAAAATGGGAGGTATCTAAAGAAACCATGATGGAAGTCTAAAGAATTTTCAACTGAGCTAAGACTTAAAAAGGACATGTAGAAGAAATAGAAAAAGGGGGAAATCACCACAGAATAATTCATACAAATAGCCAGCTCATGTAGGGGGAAAGTCAGAAAGCTAAAGCACTTCTAGAGCTCAGGGTTGCTAGAGAGGTTAAAAACATACAGAAGTGTTTTTTCTTGTTGTTGTTGTTGTTATATCCATAACAAAAGGAAGAAGAAGAAATGGTAGGGCCACTGCGTGAAGATGGTGAAACGCTAACAGGGAACAGAGAACAGGCAGAACTAGTCAACACTTTCTTTGCATCAGTCTTCTCCCATAAGGAGAACAGTGCTCAACTTGGGGAAAATGGAGCAGATGATGCAGTAGGGGAAATGCAGCATAGAATAGGTAAAGAGGTTATTCAGAAATATCTGACCAGTATATATGAATTCAAGTCTCCAGGGCCAGATGAACTACACCCAAGAGTACTAAAAGAACTGGTAGAAGTAATCTCAGAATCACTGGCAATAATCTTTGAGAAATCTTGGCGAACAGGAGAGCAGATCGGAGGAGGGCAAATGTTTTCCCCATCTTTAAAAGGTATGTGTGGAGGGGAGAAGACCCAAATATATATTGCCCAGTCAGCCTAACATCAGTACTAGGAAAGATTCTAGAGCAGATCATTAAACAGACAGTATATAAACACTTAGAAAGGAATGCTGTGATCACTAAAAAGTCAACATGAGTTTCTCAAAAACAAGTCATGCCAGACTAATCTTAATATCTTTTTTTTTATAGAATTACAAACTTGGTAGGTGAAGGGAATGCTGTGGATGTAGTGTCTCCTAATTTCAGTAAGGCCTTTGACAAAGGTTCCCCATGATATCCTTGCAAAAAAGTTAGTAACATGTGGGCTAGACAGTGCAACTGTTAGGTGGACTTGTAATTGGGTGACTGACCAAACCCAAAGGGTAGTCACCAATGGCTCCTCTTCACCCTGGAGAGGAGTGACTAGCAGGCTTCTGTCCTCAGCCCAGTGCTATTCAACATCTTTATCAATGACTTAGATGAGGGATGAGAGGATATGCTTATCGAGGTTTGCAGGTGACACCAAATTAGGAGGGGTAGCTAATACCCCATAGGACAGGATCAGAATTAAAAATGACCTTAACAGAATTCAAAATCACCGTTGACCTGGGCCAAAACTAAAAATGAATCTCAGCAGGGAGAAATGTAGGATACTAGACTTGGGCAGTAAAGATGAAATGCACATATATAGGATGGGTGACACCTGGCTTGATAGCAGTACATGAGAAAGGGATCTAAGAGTCTTAGTGGACCACATACTGAACATGAGTCAGACCTGACCTGGAATACTGTGTCCAGTTCTGGGCACCACAATTCAAGAAGGATGCGGACAAGCTGGAACGTGTCCAGAGAAGGGTGACCAAAATGGTGGAAGGTCTGGAAGCTATGCTCTATGAGCAGATGATTAGGGAGCTGATTATGTTTAGCCTGGAGAAGAGAAGGTTAAGAGGTGACACGATAACCATGTTTAAATATTTGAAGGGATGTCATACTGAAGATGGAGCAAGCTTATTTTCTGCTGCTTCAGAGACTAGGACATGGAGCAATGAACTCAAACTCCAGGAAAAGAGATGCCACTTAAACATTAGGAAGAACTTCCTGACAGTAAGAGCTGTTCGGCAGTGGAATGCACTACCTTGGAGTGTGGTGGAGTCTCCTTTGGAGGTTTTTAAACGGAGGCTGGATGGCCATCTGTCAGGAATGCTTTGATTGGGTATTCCTGCATGACAGGGGGTTGGACTAGATGGCCCTTGTGGTCTTTTCCAACTCTATGATTCTATGATTAGGTTCAGCAATAAGTGAGGGAATTTTACAAGTGTTTCTCTCACATATAGTTCCTTGAGTTTTGCCAGGTTCTGCTGAGGTTGCCTCTACATCCACTAATTCCAATCTTTTCGGGGATTATTTGCAGTGGTTTCATGTATCTGCCGTAGGGCCTTTCCAAATATTTTTTTAATGGGGAGGGCATGGTTTGTTGAAGGAGTCAGTGTGGTGTAGTTGTTTGAGTGTTAGACTATGATTCTGGAGACCAGGATTCAAATCCCCACTTGGCCATGAAAAATGTGCTGGGTGACCTTGGGCAAGGCACACACTCTCAGAAAACCCTGTGATATGTTTGCCTTAGTGTCATCATAAGTCAGAAATAACTTGAAGGCACACAACAACAACAATGGTTTGTTGAGGTGATCGTATGACTTGAAGATAGAGTTGATGACACGCAACTCTTATCTGATTCTAAGGAAGCTGACTGCAGCAGTGGTGCCCTTTATAAATCATAACAAGGCAGCACCATGGAATAATGCAGCTTCGGTCAGATTTATAGTGGGTTTGCCATGTATGTATCCCATAAGTAAGTGATATGTAGCATACTATAATGTGAAGAGAAGGCATCAGAAGTGGAAAGTACTCAGTGGGTGAAGCACTGCCAAAACAGCATCTTTCAAAGTACATCAAATGCACACAACTCTGGTAGTATCATATGTGCTGTAGATATTCAAAACTGATCAGCTATTGTAGGATTCATACTTTGTGCTTCATTATTCAATGGAAATGTTAAACGAAGCACAAACAAACACAAAATGACCCAACACTATGGCTTCAGTTACATGACAGTTTTTATTGTGGTAATTTGCGCTTTATTGCTGTTTCGCAGCTGTAGTGCATCGTTCAGATGATATATGGCTTAATTGGTCTATCGGTTTAGTTTTCAGCTGTTTTCCACTTTGATATTCACACACAGACTGAGACGGGGGCATGGCCTCCCAAGCACATCCTCTGATTACCACAGGAATGCCTGAGATGAACATTCACACACACACACACACACAAGAGAGACTGGAAAAGGCTTGCTTAATTCTTCAGATCGCCGCAGCTGGGCACAAGATAGCAAGAAGGGAGGGAGAGAAGGAAAGACACACACACACAAGGCTAGCACTCACAGTCTTTTTCGTGGCTAAGCACAAGACGGGAAGGGATGAGACCTCAGGAGGGGAGACTAGATCATTCACACACAGAGAGACTGAAAGTAGCAAGGCGGGAGGGAGAGAAGGAAAGACACACACACACAAGGCTAGCACTCACTGTCTTTTTCGTGTCTGGAAACATGGATCTTTCCTCCATCCCCTCCTTGTCCAAACCCCTCCCTGGTGAGTTCAACCAATCATGGCAAAGCTCTGCTGTGAATTGGTAATTCACACAGCAATTAGTGTAATGATTGTTCAGACTATCGAAAATACGTTACTTTTCAAAAAAAGTTGGGAAAAGTCCCGAAATCCTTTCTTGTGTTACTAATGGGTTTTTGTGCCCCCCTCCTTCTGAAAGAGGCGACTTTGTGGCGCAATGCATGTAAACAATTAGGAATCTTGGTGAATTCTTCATGGGTTTTTTTCACCGTGTAACCAAGCACTATGTTTCCATTTGCCATCAGCATTTTCAGAACATGATCCTATATTTCAGGAGTGGGCATCTTTTGGGCCTCCAGATGTTATTGGGTTACAGTTCTCAGCATTTTTCAATACCCATGTTCACCAAGGCCGATGGGACTTTCTCTCTCAGGCACATTGACAGTGGCTGCTTTACTGGGTTGTCAAAAGCTCTCATGTACAAATGGACTCTTAGGGCAGTATCTTCTGGGTGTCACCTGATCCAGAGTTTGGAAAAGTTACTTTTTGCAGTACAATCCCACAAACAGTATGGATAATTCCAAGAGTTGCAGTCCAAAAAAGTCCAGTCAATCCCCAATGTGGAGGTTAGGGGTGGAAGACCCCCCCCCCATGATGGAGAAATCATGAATATAGGCCCACCAATTTTTTTACCTGAGAGAACAAGGTGGAAATTGGCCATAGAATCACACTGGAGGACTTACAAATGGCTAGGGAAGTGTTCTCTCTAGGAATCCCTAGATCCTTCAGCGTGACTCTGTAGTCAACTTCCATAGAATTGCACTGGAAAACCTAGAAAATGTCTAGAGAGAATGTATTTAGTAATCCTCAGATAATCAAATCCGCAAATGCTTAACCTGCAAATGTGGAGGGATGACTGTAATGTTTCTGAATTCTGTTTTGATGGAGGGACACTTATTTTGATGATTCCCCTTCCTCCTTGCAGCCCCAATCAGTCTGCTCTTGATGGCTGGCAGATTCTTCAGAACAGCATGGGAGATAGTATAGATGGGATACCATTAAAAATTGCCTCTCTTCCCATTCCACTATTAGAAACCTTCACTCTGTCAAAGAACCTTCCATCAGCAGAGGGGATACCAAGTGGATATAACTGATATCCAGACAATAATGCATGTGTATTTGGGAGAGACAAGAGGCAAAAATATCTGGCATGGTTCCACAAAGCTATTCTCTATCTGCTCTTCACCTGCACTTCTACTCAACCTGTCCACATAAACAGACACACTGGTCTCTTTCAAAGCCATGAGGGTTTCAGTTGTTGCTTTCATGAAGCTCTGCAGCCTTTCTGTTTTGATCAGCTGGGCATATAATAGCATCACTTCACTTAGCATAAATTATTAATTTATTACTGCACATTTCAAGGGAATATAGTGGAATAATTCAGTGAGATAAAGACATCAGCTGGAACACTATCAGCATTTGTCTGTTATGGGCTTATTACACCCCAGCTTTTTTCTCTTAACAAGAAACTCACATCTAAACTTTGTGGTCAAAAATTCAAGAATTATATGCTGTTTGTCTTATTTCATGACCTGGCATGTATCTACATAATTATACACAGGAAAAATAAAAGATCTTTAGCTGGTTGGAAATGCATGTAGCTCCATTGACTTTAACAGAAATATTTCAGTTGATAGTGAAGGGTAGGGAGGTTTTGGCTTTCCAGATGTTTTGGCTTATGATTTCCACACATTACCAATGGCCACAGATGGGGATGATGTGAGCTGTAGGTCAAAACATCTGAAAGGCCAAAGGTTTCCTGCCCATGGTTTACAGAACCTAGGTATGTGTTATCCCTGCCACAATATGATTGGAGGAAATGAACAAAAATATATGTAAATACACATTGAAACTACAAATACTTTGTTGTTATTCTCCATCAAGTCAACTTCAACTTATGGTGACCTTCTGAATAAGAGACCTCCAAGATCTCTGGTCATCAACTGCCCGGCTCAGGTCTTGCACATTTAGGACTGTGGCTTACTTGATTGAATCAATCCTCCTGTAGTGTGGTCTTTCTCCATCATCATCATCACCACCACATTTCGAATGAGCTGATTTTCTTCCCATCAGCTTTCTTCACTGCTCAGCCTTCAAAATCATACATAGAAATCAGAAATGCTATGGCATGGATGATTCTGACTTCTGTATTTAACAATATGGGCTGTGGCTTTCTTTATTGAATCAATCCACATGTAGTGCAGTCTCCCTCTTTTCCTACTGCTTTCCACTTTACCAAGCATTATCTTTCCAGTGAATCAGGATGTCTCATGATATGTCCAAAGTAGGATATCCTCAGTTTCATCATCTTCACTTCTAGTGAGAGTTCAGGCTTGATTTGATCTAAGACCCCTTCATTTGTCTTTTTAGCAGTCCATGGTATCTGCAGAACCATATTTCAAATAATCTGATTCTCTTCCTCTCAGCTTTCTTAACTGTCCAACTGTCACAACCATATGTAGAAATATATGAGTGCTAGCTAATTCAGATTATACTTGCTAGTATGAAAGCAGTAAGGTGTGGGCAGTATACTGATGATACCATAGAGTTGCCTTGGAGGACCTAGAAAATGGCTAAAGAGGAGACATTTTCTAGGAAGACTCTATGGTAGTTTGCTGTTTTGTGTTTTGAATCAGTGGATAATGAATCAGTGGATATGGGATCTACTGTATTTATTGGCAAGTGTGGATGGTGTGTGTGTGTCCTATCTAGGAATTGGATGCGTAGTGTAATTGAGAGGGGATTAATTCTGCCCTGGAAAAAGCAGGTGTTTAGCTTGGGGCTACTCCTTAATCCAATCATGTTTCACCAGCAGTGATGTGAAGCCATACACATTACCACTTAAAGATGGAAGTCCCTACAAGGATATTAAGAGCTCAGTCCTGTCTGCCAAAGATGGCCAAGAACCAACTGAGCTAGCATGAGGCCAGCTGAAGTGCCAACCTCCAGCTCCAGCCAGGGATGATGGCATTGTTAGGACTAACCTCAGCCTGGTCTGTCTTTGTGCTGGGATTGTGCCTCTGTCCATGGATAGGAGGTTAGGATCTGGAGTATTTCAGCTCCTCCTTCATCCCATTCCTTCTTCACCTCCTTTTTTGCCTTTTCTTTTCCTTTTCCTTTTCTGTTGTTTAATCATTTTGTACATGGTTATGGGATGCATGATATATACTATTGGAGGCTTTGTTTAGGAAAAATCTGATGTCCCAAAACTTTTTTAAAAATGCCTTGTGACACAAAAATGTACACTTGGAAACATACAGTATTAAGGAAGTCTCGTTTGTCTTGGATCCTTGCTGAGTCTATTGTACTTTCTATATAATCAACTAAAAGTTAACATTGATTGTTTGACACACACTGCTGAAAACTCAAATATAGCTTTGAACAAGATTTGGAACATACGGATCTTTCAAGAATCTCAGAACTATAGATTTTTATTTTTTTTTACAAAAGGAAGTGTTATTGCAATGTGTGCTGAAAGAGCAAAATGAAACAACACAAAAACTAAATAAATAAAAACCTGTCATTCTTGCTCTTAAAGAGAGGCTTATTTGTGCTTATGTGGCAGAAACTAACAGGCTTCTCATGAGCAAGCCTTTGGTGACAAAGGTTGTTGGTCCTTCTCCCATAGCCATTTGCTAGAGATACTCCATCCATTAGCTCCAGTATCCAGTAGACTTGTGCTATGTAAGGCTAATCCCCACAGTCACCTATGTATATAGACATCTTCATCTGTCTTCCTCTATCTTTTCATAAAATGCATTGGTTGAGCATTATTTCTATAGCTTCTTTCTTATGCTTTTGTATTTCCTCTGAGGGCCAGGCTGCTGAGTATCTGCATTCTTAATTCCAAAGCTGGGAAAAGTTTTTTTTTTTTTTTTTTTAAGGTTGCCCCTCCTAGAATCCCCTAGTTACTTTTGGGTGACAACTCCTAGTTACTTTTTGGGAATTAACAACCAGAATCCTCAAGCCAGCATTTTTCAACAACAACTTTGTAGCCCTTTTTTTTTTTTTTTGGACTAGACTTCAAAGTAATTTTTTGGAGTAGGGCCATACTTTCTGGGGGATTGTGGGAGTTGTCCTTCAAAAAATAAATCACCCCTACTTATCTGACAGAAATCTGAAGCCATCATTCTAGGAAGTCAGGAAGCATGAGTATTTAGGGAGAGGCCCGGGTTTCCCCTTTCTTCTTGGTTGCTGTTTCACCTTTTTCCTCACTACATGCTAACTTTGGAAAAGGCTGAAAAATGATGGTGAGGAGGATAACAAGCAGACAAAAAGAGGGCTGGTTCCAGTGAAGGACTGGCAGTAAGCCATTACAAGCTGAGCCAACATTTAGGGAAGGATTGGGCTCAGTTCATAATAGAAATGCCTGTAGAAAGATCCTGAAGGGATAAGAATGAAACATATAGTTCCTAAATTTTAAAACATGATAAAACTTACTCCAGGAATTACCACCCAATTAGTCTCTTCAGTATTATTTTTATAGTAAACTTTCATTGGCTGTTGAAGAGAAAGAATGGGCTGAATTTTAAACATTACCTTGAAGGAATAGACCAGATTTCAGAAATGTTGGAACAAGACTTGAGAAATATTGTACTTTGTATTCAGTTCACTATACAACAAATTAAACAGTCTAGGAAGCAATTATTTGTGGCTTTGGTTGAAGTTACCACTCTGTTTGATAGGACAGACTAGGAGAAACAGGACAATATCACAGTTTACAACTTGACAAATTTGATTTACTATGATCAGGAGACACATTGTTGATAGATACATCAGAATCCATGGCTGTGTACATACAATATTATCTCTGCTTAATCAGATGAGATATGGGTGAACCTCTCAGCCACGCAGGCAGCCCTTTTCTTCCTTCCTGCAAATAAAACAAGGGAACAAATCAGAATGCCTTCTATAAACTATATTTTCCACTTTGTTCAAAACTGAAACTATTTAATGGCATCAGAACAAGTCAGGATATGAAGCCATGGTCTTGATTTGGTTTCATATGCTGTCTTATTCTGCCAATATATGATCACCCAAATCAGCCTGGAGTCAGCTTGGAAGGTCATCTTTCAGATGTAGTTGTCACCAACATAGGCTGCTTAATGATTCCATTCCTGTTTACTAGAGTTTCAAAACCAGCCGACATACCAGTTCTATCTTATTGTATAGAATCCCTATGCTGCTATATATATAGCACATTTAAATGAGAAGGACCCTCAAAGGAAATACAAAACCAAGTTAAGTTGTCAACTGTGTAGCAAGGATTGAAACAGTTGCGGAGGGATTTCCAGATGGTGTGCAAAAGTACATTGCTAATGGCTAATCATATTAAGACCAGGGTTGTGGTTTTTAGTAATTGTCCTACTCACCACAAATAGCTTCTTGATGGCCACACGGTTAAACAGGTCCATAATTTCAATTATGTCTGGGGGTGTGGGGTGTTTAAAATGTCCAGAGAGCTTCATCCAAGTTAAAATGTTCAAAATCTTTACAAGCTGTCTTGGGTTCACAAAGAGCAAAGCAGATACATTTGATTCCCCTTGCTTTGTGGGTATTAGCTGCAAAACTTCCACCACACTTTGTGTACATACTAAGATGTGAAGACATGGGAAGACAGAACATCTTGATGGTCTACAAGGTAACAAATGGTGGAGACCTCTCCTTGGAGCCCCAGCAGGAATTGTAGCAGCAACAGTTTTTATGTGCACACTTATGTCATCCTTCCTGTATTAGAGTAAAAGGAATAGAACAGACACCCAAGGAAAACAGCCAGTTAAAATACATAGAGGTATAGCTGGCCAACTATCTGTGAAAATCATATGCAGAGACTGGACTGTGTCCAGTACTTCCATGCCGCTGAGGGAAGTCTCTTTCATCTAGGAGAGACTTCTGTCCATAGAACAAGGAAGGAGGTATTTGCAGGGTTTTTGTTGTTGTTGTTTTGTTTTTTGCAGAACTTGAAAAAGTTCTTTCTTTCTTTCTTTCTTTCTTTCTTTCTTTCTTTCTTTCTTTCTTTCTTTCTTTCTTTCTTTCTTTCTTGGACTAAACTCCCCAAATCCCTGGCCAGTAGAGCAAGTGACATTAACTTTGTAAGTAACAACAGTGGCCAAATGTATACAAGTATTTACAGCAGAAGTCAATAGCCTACTGAGATCAGATCAGATCTTCCTAGGGGCTGCTGGAGGCAGTCATTGCACTGCATAGGCCTATGCATTAAGAAAGATACAGGACTATGGCAATGGGAAATCTTGTGCTAAATTCTTCCCCTTCATTCTGTAAGTTGTCCTAAAACAGATTGTCCATCTTTGTCCTTCTCCAACTAATTGGTCACTGCTTTGTGTGATGATGAAATGCACAACTTGATGACACCAGGCCTCTGGGTACATATTACTAGAACCTGGAAACATCCCATTTTTGGACTGCAACTCACAGAATCCCTCAGTTAGGCTGACTGACATTTTGGCTGACATTTTCTGGGAGATGTAATCCAAAAATTAAATTTTCCAAGCTTTTCCCATGTGCTTTGTTGACTCTCCCCCCTCAATCCCATCAGCCTTCTGACTCATCTAAATGTGGTCCAGAGGGCTAGTCCAGAGGGCTTGCAGAGGGTCCTGGGGTTGGGGAAGGAGGAGAAGTGGTGAAAAATCATCCCCTCCCCTTTCTGATTTGATGATAAAACCTCTGCTGGATCAAAAAGTTTACCATCAGTACAAGGACACCAGTAGATGAAGCCCATCTGATATGAATACATCTATCTGGAGTCTGGCTCCAACAAAATTAAAAGGAAAGAAACAAGCTGGAGGAATTCTTTTCTACTCACATTATAGATTGTATCTGAATATTAGCATATTTGCTGCCTCACCATTAAATTAAAGCTAGCATAGGCCTGTTTATTAATGTTAGCTGTTGTTCAGAAGGGCTGGTTAGATTTGGGGGCAAAGGCTGGATGTTAAATGTGTTTGGAGTGTTGAGGTCACAAAACTATGTTCTCTGGTTATCAATGGTGCATTATCTTTAAGCCTATTAGACCAAGGTGGAGCAACAGAAGCCTGTGGGATGCATGTGGCCCCCATGATTTTTTTTGTGCCCCCTCAGGCCATTCCCAAACTCCCCAAACCCCTCACATAAGTTGCCATGCCCTCCCAATTCTGGAAGGGTAAAATTACTACAAATTGTTCAGTCATCATTCCTGGAGGCCTTGTGAACCGGAAAGTAAAAAGTCTCCTGGATGGCACATACCTCTAAAACTGCCTCCACTCCCTTAAAGGGAAAAAAACTGGCTAGCATGAGATAAAATGGGAAACCACAAGTTGTTTCCAGTTTGATTTTGGCCAATGCTGTGAGGATATAGCCAGCTGGAGGTGGGCAAATTGGCCTCCACACTTCTCAGTTGCCAGCTCTTGCATGAGATCTAAATATCAGGAAGTGAGATGTTGGAAATAACTGATCACATACAGTATAACTAGTGACTTGCAATTAGCTATTTTATCCAATAGCTGCATTACACAACAATTGTAACCCAAGCTGCCTTGGGTCCTGTGCAGGGACAAAAATGGGCAAATAAATAAATAAATAAATGTAACAAAACCCTTTAATGAATTAGAAAGATGCACATCTGGCCACCAGCAAGAGTGCTCTAATGCGTTTCAGGCACTTGTGATGCATATTGGTGCTCTCATTGTGCTCTGACACTTCCTAGTTGGTGTCTGGATGCACATTGGGGAGTACTTTGATGCGCATCAGTGCCCATTATGTGTCGGGCTGCGGTGTATCAGTTACTCCTCTGGATATCATTGCTCAATGGCTGCCTGTATGTTGTAATGTCACAGGAGCCCCTCAGTGAATACTGTACTGACCTTGCAGAACTACTCAGTTCAATTTTGGCCACACGTAAGATCATTTACAAAAATCTAACTCCCAAGCAGAATGCCAGCCTATATAAATATCTCAATGAGAGATAATCTCCCCTTTTGTGTTGCAGCTGTAACTTTAATTGCAAGCATGTGGTCTCATTAAATGGTGGTGAAGGAATATCACATGGTCCACACGCTGGCTTGCATTGTGCCATATGCTGTTGCCTCTTGCACTGTTGTGGGTATTGAGGTCATGTTTAGGTAGATGGCAGAAGCATGCACTTTGAAAGACAGTCCAGAAGCTTGTAACATTCAAATGTGCTCTTAAAAGAACTAAAAGTAACATTTTAGTTACTTCTGAGAAATAGAAATGTAAATGATTACTTTCAAAATGGCAACTATAATTAGGTACTTTTGGCCCTTGGAATAATAATAATAATAATAATAATAACAACCACCACCACCACTACCACCATGTTATTACATTGCAAGAATAATTTTCAGAACTCTAGTCTCAAAATGCAGTTTGTAGCAATAAGTGTTGATGATAATGCACTTTATCAGACCCCCCCCCCTTTAACGTTCTGTTGCTGGTATAAATTGTGTCATTTTTATGCTGGCAAAGAAACTCCTTGTACCAGACTTACCTTGAGCAGCATAAATGAGGCTTCCCTGGCAGTAACAGAGCACAAATGGAGCTCCATTTGCTTCTGGGGTTGAAATCTCACCAATTCTCATGAGAAGATGCTAGCGCAGGAAATTCAAAAATAAAAACAAAATAAAGACAAAAAAAGTACAGCAAAGCACTAAAACACACTTTTAAGGTCCCAAGTACATGGGGGGAGGGTTTCATAAAAAGAGTGTCCCCTACCTGGCTGTCGCGATCTCACCCAGAAGTGTTTCGTGTTTACCCATTGACGTTGTATTCACGTGAACACAATGGCACGGGGATTCAAACGCCAGCAATACCGGCAACAAATCACCACGGGAGATCAATTGATGGCTTGGGCCATCAATAAAAAGGAATGAGCTTTTCATAATACATGATCTCTAAAGGGCGACATCATCTGGTACGCACACCCTTTTGCAATCATTAGGCATCCTTATGATGCCATATTTGCCTAGTCTGATATAAAGTCCTATATCAGCCTTTAAACTTTTCCACACTGCTGCCTCTGGAAAATAGTGTTACAGTATTTTAAACAACACTCACCTGTCATGCTGTTCTGTTTTTGTTAAAATATTTGGGTAGCACTTTGCAATCACCTAACTGGCTGAGCAGTGACATTCTGACTTGGCTATGTTCCCCCTTTCCTCTTTTGAGACATAAATCCAAAATATCTTTTCATCCTTTTTGGCTTCCTTTGTTAAGCAAGAAGATACAAAATGAGATATTTAATAAATTACTAAGTTCATTGATTGTTCTATGTTTTGTAACTGGAGGATGGGGTTGGATGGGATATGGATAGGAACCAGCCAATGTATAATGTAAAATTCAGGGGGGCTCTGTTAAAATGAGTTGCTATGTCATTAGTTGTTTCTTCTTTATATTCCCTTTCAGTTACCATTCAGACTGTCATGCCTTTCACACTTTCAACAGGGAATCATTCCGAGTTTCTTTTCCATTTATTTCAATGGATGAGAGCTGTGAAAGATATTCCATAACTGAAACTCCTCATGCTTTTTAGATTTACAAATAACAAGACCAAGGCTGCTGCCACACTGCAGAAATAAGGCAGTTTGACAACACTTTAACTATCATGGCCCCATCCTATGGAATTCTGGGATTTGTAGTTTTGTGTTTAGCTTTCTCTGTCAGAGAGCTCTGGTGCCACAATAAGCTTCAAATCCCAGGATTCCATAGGATGGAGCCATGATAGTTAAAGTGGTGTCTTAGTGCATTATTTCTGCAGTGTGGCAGCAGCCTAAGATAGGAGACCTATCTTGTTATTTGAATACATCAAATATTTTCGTTCTATGTACACTTTTTTTCCAAATTGTCACAAGAAGATGCTTTGCCCCAACTGGAAGAACATGCTGGGCACTAAGAGGGATAAACGCTCCTAGCCCTGTGCCACTATGCCAGTCCAGATGCCCTCTTCCTATCCCTGCTATTTCTAAAAGAAAGAAAGAAAAATCACACCTAACTCGATTCTCAGTTTAGGTCATGTTTAGTCAATTCCACTGAAATCAGTAGGACTAATTTCAGATAAAACCATTTGTTTTCTGTTAGATGTGCCTTTGTTGTCTCCAGACTTTTATACCATTTAAACATGTTGCCAGGCACATTAAACTTTGCTCCGTCTTCCTTAGTGCCATACATTTTCTTTTAATGAGGTCTCTTAAAATCATTATCTGTAGGTCTAGTCTACAGTTTCTACAACCTGTTATTCTCATTTAGTTTATGGACTGGAGTTATGGCATCTCATTGATTGCTCTCAACAAGACATATTTCAGAGGCAGCTAGGAGCAGAAGATCAATGAACCCAAGTCTTTGGCATAAGCAGCAAAGACATGTGAAGGAAGAAACCATCTTTCAACATTCTCTTGAGCTGGAATCCTGTGGTCTTCACAATGCATCCCTGGGGTCTTTGGGTGAATTGGAAATCCTCCTCTGAGCTTCTCAGTGATGCTTTGATATGGAACATTTCTTGGACTGGGAGATTGGATTTTGGTTCCCCTTCCCTCCAAACCTTGGTCAGCCACTGTAGGAGGTTTCCATGGTGGTTTCCCTTTAAGACTGGAACTTTGAACCCTGCAGAAAGGCAGAAAATAGTATTTTGGGACAGACCATGATTTTGGTACATATTTCCCAGAATCACACAGCCAGCATGGCCAGTGGGGATTCTGGTACAGATAGATCACAAGAGTAATTTTTTCCACACTCTGTGTTCAAGAAGGCATGGTAGTGGACAGGGAGGGAAAGAAAGTGGATCCATTGAATTCTCAGCTGTCAACCATACCTCAAATGCAAATGTAAATGTAGCCATGCCTTGGAGTGCATATGATCTCTTTCTTTCACACTGCTTGCAACTGGAATGAGATTGGTTAAAGTTTGGGGAGAAGCCACCATGGAGGGGCAAACCAGTTGAAAATTTGCTCCATCTCCTTGTCAGCAAGATCCCAGTAGGAATGTTGTTGGAAATGGGCATTTGAACTCAGAGCACTCCATCTATTGGGCTCCACCCCCCTTAGGATCACCTCCTTAGACATTTTGACAGCAACTGCCTTCCATGCAAGATTTGAATCAAGAAAAAATATATATACCTGTGGAGTTTTCTACAAATCCCTCCACTGCCACCAACTGTGAGGGCTTCACTAATCTCACTGTTACCACCTACTGTGAGGACTTCCTCCTGTGACACCATTGTGGCCGCCAACGGTGGGGACCTTTTAGAAGCCCTCATGGGCCCTGTGTGAGGATTTTATTTAACTTATCTCTCCACTGGACACCATCCTGCATTAACTGCTGCCACCATAGACACTGGACTTTTTCGGATGCTGAAAAATAACGCAAGCAGCCTTATCAGCTTGTGAGGCTGCTGCACTGCAAAGCGTCCCTTTCGTATAACGCTCGCCCCTGCCGGTACTGTTGCGGTACCACGGGGAGAGTTGAGCGTCATATTTCATTGTTTTTTACTCACGAAAGTTGATCGTGAGTAAAAAACGACAAAATATGACGCTCAACTCTCCCTGCGGTACTGCAACAGTACCGGCAGGGGTGAGCGTCATACGAAAGGGACGCTCTGCAGCGCAGCAGCCTCGCAAGCTGACGAGGCTGCTTGCGTTACTTTCTTCGCATCCGAAAAAGTCCACTGTCTCTCAACTCAAGCTTTCCAATATGTAGTGTTCTAAGAGGCTCACATGAATAATACAAAAATAATGATTTAATAAACAGAAATCGAACATAACATCACAGTTTACTTAGTTAATACATATAAATCCTGACTGATACTAACTCTAATACCCATTTCACATGTCCTAACGAATTCTAATACTGACTCTAAGAAGATTATCACATGTGGCAAAAAACCAGAATTAAAGCATGACAGTAGCTTTACGTCCAAACCTTACCACATGATGTTGTCACTATCCTGTTTCTGGTGTGTAATCACTCATTAGTGTGGTGTTCCTTAGTGTGGAAAACCCATCAACAGACTCTCGATATCAGTGCTATTTCAGGAGTTCACTGGTGTGATAAGTCTCTTCACTTCAGTGCCAGCATTACAACAGTCACTGATGCCTGATTCTCCTCCCTCCCCCTCCCCCTCACTATTCCAAAGCAGGCTAACTCAGCCCGTCAGTTTTAATTTTTTAAATTTTGCTGTGTTTGCATAATTACAGCAAAATAATTTTGAAATCATTTTCCCGTAATTACGCAAGCACAGCAAAGATATTTTTTTTTTAAAATGACAGGTATGGATTTAGCCTGCTTTGCAATAGTGAGAGGGAGGGGAGGGAGAAGAATCATGGCCTGTGCTGTCACATGACTGCTGTAATGCTGGCATTGAAGTAAAGAGACTTATTGTACCAGGAGAGTTTGCAGAACAGTGTAGTTGTGGGAAACAAGAGAGGGGCGATACTCAATGTTTTCAAAGCAGTATGTTCCTGTTTCCTTTTATAATGCTGTTGCTGCAGCAAAACAGCCTCATTTGATAATCTCCTTTCTCTCTTCTATCTCTGATCCTGGCTAACTACTCAAGCTCCTAAACCTCATTAATCCCTAATCTTGACAGACTCCCTCTTAACCCTCACCAGCCACCATATACCTGCCTTTTCAAAATCCTCTGAGACAGTCTACCAATCACCACTCACTCCCAACATTCCATACTCTCACCCCCCCCAACAGATCCTTAACATCTACTACACAGTGCATACACAACTGTACTTCACCTCATTTTGTCTAATGAATGCAACAACATTTTCTACATAAGACCAGCGCATCACAGTATCACCATTTGCCTATGTCTGGTATATGCTTTCTGGGGTAGCTCTTTCCAGATTGCTGGCAATCTGCTTCTCCTCCTTTAACTGATCAGGGAGTGTTGCTGCAGTAACTATGTATGTATATGCAGTGAGGCCACAAATAATCACAGGAGCAAAATTTGCTTCAGAATCATACAGTACAGTGTGTTCTAATCTAAAAGCATTCATAGAGGAGAGGGAATCAGAGGACCATGTGGGATGGTTGTAGTCTGGAGGTGAACACCAAAACAATAGGTACATAGGAGACATCCTAGCATTTTCCTAGTTTGGAAAATGGGAGAGGTTGGTGTTTTGTTTTGTTTTTGGGCTTTTTTCAAAGTTAAGTATCCTACAGAAATTACTATATAGCAAGAGATGCACTTAAAGATTAACAGCAGTGTGCCATTTCTTTGAGAAGGGATGGGCAGAGTTTTGCTTTTATTCATGTTCTGTTGGATTTTTTGAGTTAGTGGGGGAAAGCACAGGGTGAAAGGTCTCCAAAAGACCAGAAGATGTCAGGAAGTGTGGCCATACCCCTGACATTGTTGGATGGGTACCTGTGGTGTTTCTAAGGCCAGTGCCACCTCTCCCTTTGATGGTGTCACCTGTTGCCATTTGGTCTCTCCGCACCCCCTAGTGCTACCATGGATGGATACTGAGTGGAGCTTTTCTACTCTTCACTTTCCCTAGAGGGAAGGCTTTAATTCCACCCTGTGGAAACATCTACTGAGAGCAGGAAAGTATATCCCTGCTATCTCTGATCACGAATCTGAGATAATACTGTGGATCCCTTGAGAAAGAGTGGGGATTCCCTTTACTTACTAGGAGGCTCAGGGCTTCCTCACAGGGGTTCACACATCTGGAGGAGGCAGGCCAGGGACATGGACATTCAGTGAGCCAGAACCAGAATTCCAGTGGACTGGACTAAGCCCAGGTGTTGGAGGTTTTTCTCCCATGGCATAGAATTCTTGAGTCAGACTCTTAGGACATTTTCGGATGCCTAAAATCAGATTCTTGCTGCATAAGCAGCCTCTGGAACGGTATTGAGGCTGCTGCATGGCAAGGGTCCATTTTGGACGACGCCGTTTCTCTCTCGGCGTTGTCCGTGACTGTTGCGGCCAGCACCGGAGGCGGCCGTGCTATTTTTTACTCACGAAAGTTGTCCGTGAGTAAAAAATAGCATGGCTGCCTCCAGTGCTGGCTGCAACAGTCATGGACGATGCCGAGAGAGAAACGGCATCGTCCAAAATGGACCCTTGCCACGCAGCAGCCTCGATACTGTTCCGGAGGCTGCTTGCGCGGCAAGAAGCTGATTTTAGGCATCCAAAAATCTCCTTACCCACTCTATTTTGTGGCCAAGGTCCTTACAATTTCCTCCTTTGTAACTGAGATGTGTTGTTGCCTCAGTAAATTGCTTACTTGCTTATTTGTTCTCTCCAGTTTTAACCTTAGGGTAATATTCTGCCATTATTCAGTTTCTGATATTTGCCCTTGCTGTCAATGAACTGTTTGCTCTGTGTCAAAAGGTTAGAAGTATGCTTTCTTTCTGAAGATGAAATTTGGTCAATAAATAACTGGCCCATTTGCTGTTTTAGAAATGTCAATGTCCTAATTTACTTTTAAGGGGAGATAGTTAATGTGCAGAAAAATCTTTGGTACGCATTAAAGTGGAGACTTGTACTCTGATGCTTGGTATCTGTGCTTCAGATGGATAGATTCTCATATATTACGCAGTCATCTATTATTTACTATGCAGTTACCATAAACATAAAGTTTGAACATTTGTAGTGCCTATGAGTAATTGACAATACACACTACCAATAATAAATCACTGCCTAAGAGACCTGATCTTCTTCAATCCCATATGATGCATTTATCATTGTCTGCTAAAATACACCAGATGGAGGATTGAAAATTTGGACCTGTTATCTTGCATAGAGTTTGGATAAAACAGAGAGAATGACAAAACATACTTTTGGTTTTGTTTAACAGTGTTTTTTTTATGTGTGATCTGAATTCAAGAATACAGCCAGGAATTCCAATGAATTGTAACAGCTGGAGGAGTAGAAGTGTAGCATAGGAGGTGCTGGGAACATGATCTCATATCCTCCAACATTTCACAGATGAAAACTGGGACACATGTGGCCAGGCAACATCAGAGTGTAGTCAAGGGGGCAAAAGTTATTAATGATGAAGAATATAAAATCCAGAAGAGTCTGCAGCAGTTTGCTTTGGCTTAAGCCTATTGGGAAGGGCAATTTGGCCCCTCATCTTACCTCCATCTTCAGCTCTTTTTTTATGACACCCCTTGTGTATTTGGGACTTTTAAAGTGTGTTTCTGTGCTTGCATTAACTTTTTATTTGTTGATTTTGCTTTAACTTTTACCGTAAATTTGCTGCACTTGTGTCTTCTTGTGAGAATCAGGGAGATGTTGAACCCGGAAGTAAACAGAGCTCTGTTTATGCCAAGGAAGTCTTTTGACATGACTCAAGGTAAGGTCTGGTGGTGGTGGTGGGTCTTTTGCTGGCATAGAAACATTTAAAATATGCCAGCAAAAGAATGATTATGGGGGGTGGTTTGATAAAGTCCATACGCCATGACAGCAGCTGAAATGTGTCAGAAGGAGAGTTCATACCTGCACACAAGTCTTCTGAAGAAATGACAAAGCACAATAGAAATTGTATTCAACACAAGTGGAACCCCCACACACAATGTATTTGTAAGGTGTATGTATGCTTAAGCTTGCCACAATAAGTCCCCTTTACTAAGCAGATGCTTTTATAATGAACACATTTACAATTAATACCATGTTTACATTTGTAGTGGATTACGTGTGATCTAATCCTCTTTGCAATGAAGCCATTTGGAAAAAACAACACCCACACAGAAAGTTGAAAAGGCAGATGTGAATTGACTATGTAATCATGAAGTGCCTGCCAGCAGCATGACTGGAACTACAAAGAAAGGTGAGATCACTTGTGTGTTCTGTAGTGGTACAAAACGGAGAAGACAGCCAAATTTTCTAGGAGCCAGGATGGGGCGTGGAGTGAGGAGAGAGAGATTAGACATCTCAAAGGGTGCTATAGGCAAGGAGTGTCTTGACCCCCTGTTCTCTGTGTTCTACTTATTTATTGCATTTGTGGACTGTTTCACAACTCCCATGCACAATTTGTATGCACCATTTATCCTTGTCACATCAGATAATAAATGTGCATGCTAGGATCAGCAAATCCATATTTATTAATGCCATGTGAGTTATTTGTACTTTTCAGGTGGAGAGCTGAGCAAATAGTCCATGGCTGCTACCTCACAAACTTGGCACACCAAGCAGCCACCTGATTTTTCTGTCCTAAATATGTCCCTATTTTCTGGTGTTCCTCCTGTCTTCCCCCTCAGAAATGAAACACTTAATTAAAAAAATGCCAGAGCTTCTCAGTTGTAAAGTGCCAAGCCTACCTTGGCTCTTGACTTTAAAATCCTTCCTCCAGTCAATAGCTGCTGCTGGTACACTCAGAAATTATGGGGATCTGAAGAGAAAATGGCCATCTCTTTCACAAAGCAGCTCTAGAAGGAAGGAGGGAGGGTGGGAACTTCTTTCTGCTCCTGAGAATCTACAATTAAGGACCAATTATTTAGGTTTCTATGAGTACTAAGTATGCCAAATGCAAGAATCATAGAATTGCAGAGTTGGAAGAGACCACGAGGGCCATCCAGTCCAACCCCCCTGCCACGCAGGAAATCTTGATCAAAGCATCTCTGGCAGATGGCCATCCAGCCTCTGTTTAAAGACCTCCAAGGAAGGAGACCCCACCACGCTCCGAGGGAGTGCGTTCCACTGCCGAACAGCTCTTACTGTCAAAAAGTTCCTCCTCATGTTGAGGTGGAATCTCTGTTCCTGGAGCTTGCACCCATTGCTCCGTGTTCCAGTCTCTGGAGCAGCAGAAAACAAGCCTGCTCCATCCTCAGCATGACATAGGCCAGCGTGACATAGGCCAAGATATGTAGGCCAAACCCTCTTTTTGCATCCATTTGTCTAATCTTACTTAAATCTTACTTAAAATTGCCAGCAAAACCTTCTCTAGGTATTGACTATGACAAGGTCAAATCAGATAATGTGTTTATTTTCTTTTTTGCAAAGGTGATCCCCCAAATGGTGAAAGATCTGTTTGCTATAGCATGAGATTTTGCTATCCTCCAACCTCCTCCACCTATCATCATCATCATCATCATCATCATCACATCTCCCCTTCTCTTTATTTATACCCTGCCTTTCCCCCCAAATGTGGATTCAAGAGGGTTTGGCCTATGTATCTTGCATTTGGCAATTAGTTTTACAACCAGTTATTGGAAGGTAAACACAGGCCACAAAAATAACCATTCCCTATGATTAAACTATTTTATGTTCCACAACAGGATTTCCCCAGAGATATGTGTTTTGCCAATCATGCTTGCAAGCATGATTGGCAAAACACATATCTCTGGGGAAATCCTGTTGTAGAACATAAAATAGTTTAATCATAGGGAATGGTTATTTTTATGTTTGATTTGTCCCTTAGATTTCTTTCACATTATACAATTATAGTACTTGTATCCCACTTAAAAAGCCATGGTTGCATCCTAGAGAATCCTTGGATTTGTGGTTTGGTAGTATGCTAGGACTCTCTACAGAAAATTTTAAATACTTCACAAAACTACAAATCCCTTTAGGGATGTCTGGTTCCTTGAACCTTTCTTCCTCATTTCTTGTGCTAAACACCTGGAATTGGATGCCAACAACTGAAATACACCCAGTTGCTGCTTACATGAAAACCTTCCACCTGCTTTCCAAATATATTGGACTGTGGGATCAGCCTTGTAACATGGGCACCCATCAGCATATGCGGTGAGACTGCCCAGTTGTTATTTCCTTCTGGGATGTAATTATTCAAGAACTTTCCTTTATACTGAAGATGCCAGTTGTGAAGGATCCAAAGCTGTGGCTTCTAGTCTTTTTTAAAGGCGATAATAACTGTCTTATATATAAAGACCTTGTGATATTTTACATTGTCGCAGCTCAATTGATAGTAGCTCAAGGATGGGAAGATGATCACAATGATTTACCACCTGTATGATATAAAAAGATATTATTTATAGCTATTACGGAAAATTGTCCCATAATATCTTATTGAGTAAAAGAAAAGTTAAACCAGATGCATTTTATTTAAATTGATACTCATTTATTCAATGTATTAATTATTAAAACACAGATACAAATGTTCCAGATAAATACAGGATAGAATGGCAAAAATAAGTGCAGTTTAAAAAAGGAGGGCTAGTTGGATAATTTGGACTGTTCTATCTTGTTACAGACTCTATTACTATAATTTTATAGTTTACATGGTAGTGGGAGGTCTGAATAAGTATTAAATGTACACCATTCTTTTCTTTCACTTTTTATTATTCTAGAATTAATTGCTTGGGAGGCAGGGATAATGGGGGAAGGCTTGATGCCAGTACATGTGAAAGGGATCTAGAAATCTTAGTGGACCACAAGCTGAATATGAGTCAGTAGTGTGATGCGGCAGCTAAAAAAGCAAATGTGATTCTAGACTGCATCAATAGGAATATAGTGTCTAGATCAAGGGAAGTGATAGTGCCACTCTATTCTGCTTTGGTCAGACTTCACCTGGAATACTGTGTCCAGTTCTGGGCATCACAATTCAAGAAGGATATTGACAAGATGGAACATGTCCAGAGGAGGGCGACCAAAATGGTGGGAGGTCTGGAAGCCATGCCCCATGAGGTGCAGTTTAGGGAGCTGGGCATGTTTGGCCTGGAGAAGAGAAGGCTAAGAGGACATGATAGCCATGTTTAAATATTTGAAGAGATGTCATCCTGAGGATGGAGCAAGCTTGTTTTTTGCTGCTCCAGAGACCAGGACATGGAGCAATGGACTCAAACTGCAGGAAAAGAGACTCCATCTAAGCATTTGGAAGAACATATGGACAGTAAGAGCTGTTCAGCAGTGGAATGCACTGCCTCACAGTGTGGTGGAGTCTCCTTCTTTGGAGGTTTTTGAACAGAGGCTGGATGGGAGTGTTTGATTAGGTATTCTTGCAGGCCAGGGGGTTGGACTAGATGGTCCTTGTGGTCTCTTCCAACTCTATGATTCTATGATTCTATGAATTATGTTAGTTTAGCTTGCCAATTTAATAAATAAAATAATGAAAATAAAAAACCTTGCAACATGGTGGGTTTTTAAAAAAAAATATGGTCAAAGCCAGCATAATGAGGTTTCAGCTGATGGTATCTGTAATCCTTTACATGCTTAAAATGGATGTGGGGTTCCAGGCTATTCCATGAGTTGTCCCCTTCAACGTATGTAAGAGGATGCTGATCACGCCCAGATGCACAGGACCAGTATCACATTTGTCAGGTATAGACAAGAATTTTGTAACTACCATACTTTCCTTTTCAATGGACCCTTATCATATATATTGTGTTCATTCTAAAGGGAGTTGCATAAGGAACGTTCCTGGAGGATTGTATCCTCTGTATTGTTTACATGATCTGACAACGTTGAGACAAGTTGCAAAGTTTGTTTTATGAGTGAATCATTTTCTAAAATTCTCAGTCTTCTCCTACCTCAGGACACAGGATTTCTTTGGGCTGTCTAAACAAATTAAGAATGAGTCCTTCTCTCTTCAAAACAATGAGCGAGCACTACAGAACTCAATTAAAAGAAGCTGGTGATGAAAGGGATGTGCTTTCAGGTGTGGCTATACTAAAAATAACATGCCAAACAGCTCAAGGGAAGTGGTGTGAAATTAATTTCACGGAGTGTGATACCCCTCATCTTAAAAGCTGATTTGTTACAAATTATTTCGCCAGCCTGCCCATGAACTTATCTCAGCTACATTCCCTTTAGGATAATATTCACACAGAGAAAATGATGCTGAACATATTTTGGATAGGCCCCTAGTCCAGAATGTTCTTTGCAGGGAGGTGCTTTGATTTACAAAATACAATGCCTAATGGTTGTTGTTGTTGTTATACTTACACTACAATCAGTGGGCACATTTGCTTACAGAATTACATAGGCAAATGTAGACAGCCATCCATTCAACACCCTCCCCCCTTATGATTTGTGACAGACAGAGATAATGAAGGGAAGGAAGGATTGTTGAAGGTAAAGGGAGAGTGCTGGAAGTGGAAAAATGTGTGATCATGCTTGCACAAGGGAAATCATGTGCCTACAAGGGACAACAAAGGTACAGAAAGGGCAGAGCTTGGAGAAGTTATTTTTTGTACTGCAACTCCAAGCAGCCTACAGCCAGCATGATCATTAGCCTCAGAGTTGGGTCTGAGACAGATATCATTGTCAGGATTCCCTAATGTGTTTTCTTTTTGTCTTGTCTACTCTGTTGCTTCCTCACCAATAGGCTGATACACTCAGGCTTGGCTTTACGTCCTCCCCTACACGTTTCCCTCTTTCCCTCTCATAGTCATGTACCAGTGGTAGCAGAGCCCATTTTTTCCTCTCTCAGCCCCCCAAGAACGTAGCTCTCTAATAAGCATCTTTCTCTTCAATGAAGATGGTCTTTTTGTTGATAATTCAAAGGATCAGTATCCATATAGTGAATGGGGAGAATGTGGGCAGTGCAGTGACATGCGCATAAAATTGCCCCAGTACCTACCATAGTTGTCCAGTACTGCATAGGACCTCAATCTCAGGTATTGTTTAGGAATGGGACAATGTTTTTGAGTTCTCCAGTGACATTTGATGAAACCCTTGAGCAAAAATCATAGATAGGTAGGTGAAATTCACTTCTCCCCATGCCACTGATTAGTCTTCTGAGAGGTTGATGTATGTCTGTGGGTACCTTTTGCTTTGACAATATACAGTTGTCCCTCCATGGATTTGGCATCCACAGATTTAAGTATTCACGGCTTGAAAATATTCTTTAAAAAATAATAATCCAAAAAGCAAACTTTGATTTTGCCATCTTATATAAGGGACATAATTTTGCTATGCCATTGCATATAATGGGACTTGAGTATTCATGGATTTTGGTATCCACAGGGGGTCCTGGAACCAAGCCCCAGTGAATATGAAAGGACAACTGTACTAATACTTTGGTCTGAGTATTAGAATGACAGAGCCATTCCTCCTTAAACAAGGACCATACAGCTTACGATATACTTGTGCTGCTAGTGCTTTTTCCATGCACCAGCTCCATTCTCAAACTATTTTAGGAACAGTTCTTACTTGCATTTAAAACAAGTAACATCACAGCTGATTACCACCAGCCCACCTAACAGCAAAACAAGTACAGGGATTAGATCCCACTCAAATCTAAATGTCTTCTCAACTGATACTATTACAGAAGGTAAGGATGTCAGCCAGAATAGAAAAGGTTTGTTCTCCTGCTCAGGTTCCCACATGATACATACTCTCATTTGTTAACAATGCCCTTCTGAAGTCCACAAAAGACAAGTAGGTCTCTGTGCACAAGAACAGAGAGACACCAAACTGACCCCCTCAAAAAGCCACATCCAATAGCCAGTGGCAGAACATTTCAGTCTCTTAAGACATTTATCTGAAAGTGACAATTCTTCTGCAAAGGAACTTCAAAGGGAAATTTCATTGTGAAACTGCTGAATTACTAAGCTTATCAAGACATTTGGTTTTGTCACTAGTGACTTGTGATCACAGATAGATCCTTCTTCTTTAAAGGTATTAATTACATCAGCAATCTCAGGATGCTTGTAGTACAGTTGATTATAACTGTAATGAATGGTCATTTAGAGGGCTTTTTCAGATGCTCTCAAAAACCCCATGGAGGTTGGCAGGGGGATGGTGCTGTCCCACTTCCAGTGATCAATTTCACACAATGCCGTCCTCCTCCCGTCCGTCGTTCAGCTTCCTCTGTGCTGGAGGGATGAGAAAGGCATCACTTTTCATTGATAGAAACTTCCATCAATGAATAGTGGCTCCTTTCTCATACCTCCAGCACGGAGAAAGTTACCAAATATAAGAATTTAGCTCTCAGATATGATGCAGCAATTGCAGTTTGTAAACCAGAGCTTTTCTAGCTGCACATGCTAAGACATCTATCTGTGCAACATATTTTAAATTGGCACAGATGAGGTTTCCTAGGCATGGCATCCCCTGGAGGATTTTGAAAGATGGTAATTTTATGAAATTTTGGAGAATGTTCTACATACACCTAGGGAGACCCTTAGCTGGGAAACATAACTGTGATAAGACTTTTAAACCTGATTGAATGCATAGTGTAGATGTTGTAACATGTGGATGTAAAGTACATACACACCCTTGTGGGTTGCATCCAGATTGAGGCCTTGTTTAGATGGGCTATTTACTCCATCTTGGCCCCATCTTTGAGCCCTGCAATCTTAACCACTCAGGGCATTTACCCCATTTTGCCCCCCCCCCCCGGCAGTCCTCACGACACCCAGAGCAAAGACAGGGCTAAGATGGGGTAAAGCCTGATAAAACATTATGTTAAAATACCTGGGAAATATTTTTCTCTTTGGAAGGAATGGATTGGGCCCTGCAGGACCACAAGAGGCCTTACTGCAACACTAGCCTATTGTTGTAGCTGCCGTCCATATCACACTCTGTGGATTCAAGAAGCAGGCCTGCAGCATGTGACTAGGTGATCACATGCAGGGGGCCTTGCTCACATGCTGCAGGCCAGCTTCATGGCTTCAGTGAGTAGGACACAGGTGGTGGCTGGGCCAGTGTGGTGGTCTGGGCTCCATCCTGTTTCATGCCAGTAACAGGAGGAACAGGCCAGATCTGTGGTCAGAATACGCTGGCGGGGAGCCGTCATATTCTGGCCTGTGTAGATGAGGCCTGAGTTAGCTGAATTAAGGGCCTGTCTATATGAGGCAATAAAATGTGGATTGATGCACAGTAAGGCCACTTAGCAGCAGCTTTCACTTATCTCATTTTTAGCCCCAAGATTGCAGGTATGCAAAGCCGTACACGTTTGTTGTTCAAATGGGCAGGCCTGCTAATCAAAATGATGGGTGCAAGTGAATTACTTGCATTTTTATTGTTACCAGTTGCTACTGTAGAACAGTATTTTTTTTAAAAAAAACACAAAACAATTTCAAGGTGTGGAAGTGCGACCGTCTGCTTAAATAAACAGAAATACAAAAAAGTCTGTTTCGTCATCTCAGCATACAACCACTATGGCAAATATCCAACATGGTGGTTCTGGGCGCTTGCCTTGCCAGCAAACTCCACCCCCTGCACACATCTGGCCAATCAGTATTTCACATCTTCTCTTATCAGTAAAGTGCAGCAAAGCAAATTAGTTGTTCCAATGAGCAGGAATGCGTATTTCCTTTGGAGTTTTTCTTTTTAGTAGGGAAAAGCTGCAAAGGCTTTTCTTGCAGAGTATTTGGAGTTTTTTGGCCCCCTGCTTCAGAATATGGTGAAATGATGTGGGATCCCATTTGGACAAAAATATTCTCCTCGAATTCTATGAGGAGTATTTTCACTGTATAGACAAGTCCTAAGTTCCCGCTGTAATCAGCAGGACTTAAGACATGAATAAGTTGTACCATTGATTTATGTCCAACTTCCTTAATCAAGATCCAGCTGTGCATTCCTACATGTTTTCTTTATAGAAAATACAGAAAATATATAAAAATCTAATGTGAATGAAAAATGGGACATATGGAAGACAAGGATATAAATATTCAATAGTGTAATTCAGGTTAAACAGGTGCCCTTCCACGTCTTGTCAGAGTGCAGCTCCTAGGATTCCTCATCATTAGTGACTATGATGGTTAAAGAGAATGGAAGTGGCTCAAGGAGGTGGACATGAATTTGTGGAGCAAAATCCCTCAGAGCCTATACTCAGCCCAGGAATGTGTTTTTTGATCTGGAACTTGTACACAAACCTTTTCATGCACAAACCTGCTCCTGAAGAATAGATTTCTCACCCACTTCAAGCTTTCTTGACTAATTAAGGGTTGAATAAAAGGCCTTTTGTCATTGCTATTTTTAAACAATTGCAAGATGGAAACATTTGCTGCAAACCACCTGGAGATCTACCAATAGATCAACCTTCTGCTCTCTTCTGTTCTGAAGTAGGTATTTTCTAATGTTTTATCAGCTTGTTCCAGGTCTCGTATAGCAGGACATTAATATCCTCTAGAAGATCTTTCTTCTAACATGAAATGGAAATGTTTGCCACATAACCAACATTTTCCAAGAACAGCTGGAAACCAATGAACACGTGGGTTTGATGTATTTTTCGTTTATACTGTGCATGATTCTGCAAACCAGAATCATATTCTGCAAACCAGATATTAGAATAGCAGCTGCAAGAGTCGGCATGGATGGCAGATACACTTTCCAGGCAAAGGATGGAAAATTCTGGAAATCACAGCAATACTATTTTGGATCTGGTATAAGCAACTGTCTATACTAATGATGTACAATTAAATAAAGGACTGTACACAGTACTGGTGTTTGGGAAATGTCCGGTTTTGCTTATATCATAAATAATGTTAGTTATTAATATAGTTTTCATGGTCTTGTTGGCTTTTAGGTTCATATGGGCAAAAGCAAGCCCCACTAGGTTATTCAGAAGGAGGTATTTGTCTTTTGCATTTGTATTCTGACATGTGAGCATGGCTCCATCTATATTTGCAGCAAATGTGTATTTTCAAGACCATAAAACACTGCAGGAAGAAATATTTTACTGAGAACTTTCCCCTCTCCTTCCTCACAGAAAGTATATAATGCTTAACCAGTCTTTTGCTTCAGTGGGCTGATGGAGAGGTTCCATCCTGTGGTGCTGGTGCAGGGAGGATATTCTCCAAAGTCAGTCATCACTTTAAGAGACACCTTATAGATTCACAGCTGCATATGTTCTTGTAAATGCCATGGAATGCAAGCTGTAATAGCTAATGGATTAGCACAAACCAGAGCATCTGGTAATCTAATACTTGGGATAAGCCTCTTGAATTGCTAGGAGCAGAAGTCTAGTGGCATGGTGCCTCTTTGGATTCTACTCACTGCATTCATGTGCTGCATCAAACATAGTGGTGTTGGCAAAAATATAAAAATAAAAAATCCTGATGGGTTTTGGAAGAGGAAGGCATAGCTGTGTGTTTGTGTGTGTGTGTGTGTGTGTGTGTGAGAGAGAGAGAGAGAGAGAGAGAGAGAGAGTAAATGGGTGATCTGTCTCTTACTTTAGCCATTCTGGTATGATTTGTTTATGTTTTATTTTGGCTAGATGTGCTTAGCAACAAAACTTGGAAGTAGTGCATTACAAATAGTAACGTTACTTGTAACATTAGACTGAAGGATAACCAAGGGTGTATTATTTTTGCAAAAATAATAATAAAGAAACCAACAATGATGTATTTAGTATAATGATGTTATTGTGAAGTCGAAGGCTTTCACAGCTGGCATCCATAGATTTTCCTTGTTTTTTTTTCTCCCCGGGATGTGAGGCCGTGTTCTGGAATAGTTTCTTTCTGACGTTTTGCCTGCATCTGTGGCTGGCATCCTCAGAGAAAGGTTGGGAAGAAGTGTGTGTGGAGTTTATATGCTGTGAACCCCTGTAGGGGAGTACAGTTGCCCCTCCACATTCGCGAACTCAACATTCACGGTTTTGATTATTCGCGGTTTTGGGAGGGCCCCCCACCCTCCCAAAACCACGACACGGGGCCTCCAGAGGCCCCGTGAAGGCCCTGGGGGAGAGGGGGGAGAGCCAGGGAGGCCTCCATGGGGCCTTCGGAGACCCTCCTGAGGCCCCGTGAAGGCCTTGGGAGGGAGGGGGTGGCTGGGGAGGCCTCTGTGGGGCCTTGCAAGGCCCTGGGAAGGCCTTGGGAGGGAGGGGGAGGACCGGGGAGGCCTCTGCAGGGCCCTGCTAGGCCCCGCAAAGGCCTTGGGAGGGAGGGGGTGGCTGGGGAGGCCTCCGCAGGGCCCTGCTAGGCCCTGCGAAGGCCTTGGGAGGAAGCGGGAGGACTGGGGAGGCCTCCTCGTGGCTCTGCTAGGCCCCGCAAAGGGCTTGGGAGGGAAGGGGAGGTGGCTGGAGAGGCCTCCGCTGGGCCTTAAGAGGCCCCACGAAGGCCTTGGGGAGGACCGGGGAGGCCTCCATGGGACCCTGCTAGGCCCCGCGAAGGCCTTCGGTGGGAGGGGGAGGGCTGGGGAGGCATCCACAGGGCCTCGGGAGGGTCTCTGGAGGCCCTCGGAAGGCCTAGGAAGGGAGTGGGAAGGCAGGGGAAAGCGACTATGGGGCCTCCAGAGGCCCTGTGGTCGCTTTGGCGGGGGAGGGGGGAAATCAATATTCGCGGATGTTTCACATTCGCAGGGGTCCGTGGAACCTAACCCCCACGAATATGAAGGGATGACTGTATATGTAAATTTGTGTAATTGAATGGTTAGTTTCTGGGTATAGAAATACAAGGCTCGTTAGTGTCTATTTGGCTAATGGTTGGTTGATGGGTCATTATCTACTGGGAATCCCCCTGTCCCTGGGTGGAATTCTTCTGTAAGTGTTAAGTTTTGATTCTATTGTATTTCCAAACTGGGAGCCAGATTTTGTTTACTTCTTTCCTGATGAAGTTGTCCATGTGTTTGTGGATTTCAATAGCTTATTTGTGCATTCTGACATGATAGTTGTTGGCCTGGTCTAGAATTTCTAGGACAAACCCCTCACTACATCAAAGACTCAGCTCACTTCATAGAAAAAATAAACAACATCGAACTGAAACCTGGAGCCAGACTGATCAGTTTTGATGTTGTCTCCTTGTTCACCAAAGTCTCCATAATGGACACCATGGCACTCATACAACAAATATTTCCTGAGGACATCACGGCCTTATTCAAACACTGCCTCACCACAAACTACTTCTAGTGGGATAACGAATTCTATGAACAGATAGATGGGGTAGCCATGGGCAGCCCCAAGTCCAGTGATAGCAAACTTTTACATGGAACATTCTGAAAAGCAAGTCCTGGAAACAGCACTAAAAAAGCCCACAACATGGTTCCAATATGTGGATGACACTTTCACCATTTGGAACCACAGAGAAGAAGATTTGGTCTCATTCCTGAACCACCTGAACAGCATCTACCCAAATATCCAATTCACAATGGAAAAAGAGAAGGAAGGAAGGAACACTGCCATTCGTGGATGTCCTAGTCATCCATAAACCAAACCAACCGTTAGGCCACAAGGTATACAACCCCCCCCCCGACAGATACCTACACAAGAACTCCAATCATCACTCAGGACAAAAAAGAAGCACAATAAAAACATTGGTAGACCGTGCAAAAAGGATCTGTGAACCCCACTACCTGTAGGATGAACTGAAGCACCAAACTGGGCCCTACAGGCTAATGGTTACTCCAGATCAGACATCACAAGAGCAGCCAGACCCAGAAAAAAACCACAGGAATTAAGAAGAAAAATAGCCACCCAAAGGGAAGGTATTTTTACCATACATCAAAGGAGTCACAGACAGAATAGGGAAACTGATGAGGAAACACAATCTCCAAACAATCTACAGACCAACCAAGAAAATCCAAGAAATGCTATGCTCAGCGAAGGACAAAAGAGACCCTCTCACAGCTGCAGGAGTTTACCGCATACCATGCAGTGTAGACAAGTTTACATAGGGACCACTAAATGCAGTGTGCAAACACAAATCAAGGAACATGAGAGACACTGCAGATTGGGCCAGCCAGAAAAATCAGCAGTAGCAGAACATGTTATAAACCAATCTGGACACAAAATGGTATTTGAAAACACAGAAATTCTAGCCCAGGCCAACAACACTCATGTCAGAAGGCACAGAGAAGCTATTGAAATCCACAAGCACCTGGTCAACTTCAACAGGAAAGAAGAAACCTTAAAAGTAAACAAAATCTGGTTCCCAGTTTGGAAATACAATAGAATAAAAACTCAACACTTATAAAAGAATTCCACCCAGGAACAGGGGGATTCCCAGCAGATAATGGCCAGCAACCAACCATTAGCCAAACAGACACTAACAAGCCTTGCATTTCTATACCCAGAAACTAACCATTCAATTACACAAATTTACATATACACCCCTACAGGGGTTCACAGCATATAAACTCCATACACACACCTACCCAACCATTCTCTGAGGATACCAGCCACAGATGCAGGCAAAACGTCAAAAAGAAACTATTCCAGAACATGGCCTCACAGCCTGGGAAAAAGAAAACCAAGGAAAAGCTAATGATGTTACTGTTACTCCCCAAACGTTGCTTTTTGGAGGTCATTTATGGTTATTTGGGGCTATTTCAGACCAATTTTTTTGTATTGGAAAGATTACTTTTATTTAAAGAGGTCAAAAGTAACAAATCATTCTCTAAACAATAAGAAAAATAGCAATGTTAGTAAGTCACTTTATGATATTAACAAATACGCAAGTAAATAATTAAAATAATGTACTCCATAGAAGATCTTTCTGGTTCTCTCTCTTAATTCTAGGCCAATCTATCCAGAGTCAAAGCCCTTTAATTCTGGGTTCATCAGGCTATCTCTGATTGGGTTATCTAACCTATATTCTTTGGATCTCCAATCAATATTTCCTTGCCATTTGATTTTCACTAGTTTTGAAAGAATTAGCTCATTGCTTTATTTCCACTGGAAACAAGAGGAGGAAAGAGTGTGATGATCTGGAGGTCAGTTAATTTCTATGACACCTATATTCCAAAAAATGTGGGAACGAATAACCCTGTACCCACAAAGTAATGCCTCTCCCTTTACCTCTTATGACATATGTTTTGTAAATTATACATAAGAGCATATGGAGGAATGAAAGTCGTGTACGGGCTCCTCTACATTGGCCAGAATATGCCACCTTCCTGCTGGTTTATTCTGCCCATGGCTCAGTCCAGTTCCTCCCTCATTACTGGCATGAAATGGGATGGAGTCCAGACCGCCATGCCTGTCATTGCAACTGCTGAGTCTGCCACCCGCGTCCCACTCTCTCAAGTCAGGAAACCAGCCCAAAGCACATGAGCAAAGCCCCCTGCATGTGACCAGCCTAGTCACATGCTGTGTACCTGCTTCCTCGCTGTGTAAAAGCGATGGCAGATGGCAGCTCCAGTGATGGGTTGGTGTGGTGGTTTGAGTGTCTAGAGTCACGCAATGCCCAATCTATTTTTTTGCCAGCTGAAGCAGTTTCCCCCAGGTATTTTTTAAAAGCAGTGTAAGAGGCTTTACCTTGTATAGACTGCCCAGGGGCAAAATGGGGCAAACGCCCTGCATCTTATGGACTGCAGGGCTCCAAGACCGGGCCAAGGCCGGTAAACAGCCCATCTAGACCAGGCCTATATGTTGTCACAAAGATTACTCAGCACTTGTAAAGATAGCTTGGTTTTTAATGTTTCTCCTTTAGACAATTTTTAATTTTTTTTTTTCTTTAGACAGTGAATTTAGATCACTGCAAATACCCGATATGAATGTGTATTTGATAAGATGAGAGAATGGGCTTAAGTTTCTTGGTGTTATTATCGGTTTGAAGTGAAGAGGCTGGTCATGACAGCCCTCAGAGCCATGCCACTGAGAATCATCCAATTTTAATTTTTTTTCAAAATGCAGGCAGTGTCCTGAAACAAACCAACCCTAACAGTTGAATCATACCAATAAATCAGCTCTAGCAGTTTTCATTTCCACGAGAAGCAGATCCTTAAAAAACGAATGAATTCATTCAGGACCAATACACTGCAAAATATGTTGCATGGACTAGCCCACAACCCAAATCCATTCCTTTCCTCTGCCCAAAGGTATTGTGAGGGCTTAACCTAGGAAAAAAATGCCAGTGCTTCAATGCTATATGCCCTGCCTCTACTATACTATAGTTAGCAGCTCAATGGGAAATTGACTGGAACCCCTAACCCCTAATGCTCCTCTGAGCATTGCAATGAAGAAATGAGATTTACATACAGTACATTTGATAGATTGTTCCCTTTCCAAGTAACAGGATACTTGATGGTTGCTTGTTAGTAGGCCTACTTAGGCTGAATCCACACCAGCAAAATAATTAAGCTTCAGTGTACAGTATTCTGCCCCAGTTGGACCCCACTAATGCCATACAGAACTGTTATAATCTGGACTCAGATCTATATTGTCAGCCACACATTTCGCTGCCTGAAGTCAAATTGATTCAAAAGGGCATTTCTTTCCATGTCTGAATCTGAGGGCTCATTTACACGAGTGGAAAAATGGAGTGCCTCATAGTATTGGCATCTTGCAGCAGCAGCGGCATATCTTAATGGTTTTTCTGGCCTCAGAAGCCCCAATAAGCCTCTCAATCCAGATAGCAGCTGCAAGTGATTTACTTGTGTTAGTTCTTCGCTGACGCTGTTTGGTGTTTTCTTAAAATCGTCCAAAGTGCACTGGAGTAATAGAGCGATTTTTTGATTTTGTAAGAGAGTAAAACAAAAAATAACCATCCTATTTTGCCACCTTAGTGAATGACCACTAAGGCAAAAATCGAACATAGTGGCAGCAGGCATTTGCCCTGCTAGCAAGCCCTGCCCCCACTCTTGCCCGGCCAATCAGCTTTGTGCTTCCCTTTGAATGTCCTGTTGTTCAATGGTCCAAATGAGCATGAATGCGCACCCCCTCACAGGTTTTTTTAGAAATCATGGGAAAAACTGTGAAAGGTTTTACCATGTTGTTGTTGCCATTTTGGGGCCCCCTCCTTCTGAATAGTGTGGATTGGTGCAGGAACCCATTTAGATAGGTAGGATTCCCAGTGAATTCCATGAGGTGTATTTTCATTGTCTAGACAATCCTTGAGTATTTTCAGTCATATACAACACAGGTGGCTATGTTGTTGTTGTTTTTCTTCCCAGCATGCATACCCATCTCAACCAGTAGACTTTCTTGTTTTCCTGTCATTATAACTGCCCACCTGCACTCCAACTGAATGGCCCCACAGGCATTCCCGTTGGATATTTCCCTCGCCAGTTTCCCTCCCTCAAGATTAAAAGGATTTTTTTAAAAAAAAAAACCCCTACACAATGAAACAACATTTGTAAACCTATCATTCCCAATACCACAAAATCACAGTTCGAGCCTCAACATGTTTCTTTGGGGTAGTCCAGACAGTGAAAAAAAGCCTCTTAGAATCTGTGGGGAAACCCAAGTGTCTAAATGGGATCCCACAGCGTTCTGTCCTTTTCGGAGGGAGGGAGAGCAAAAGTCAGGGAAAGTCTGTGGCAGAAACCTCTGGGACTTTTCCTGAGTTTTTTTTAAAAACCAACAGAAATGCACACCCTCGCCTGTTAAGACAACTGAATCGCATTGCATCACATTGTTGAAGATGACAGCTGATTGGTTGGATGTGTGCAGGGGGAGGAGCTTGGTAAGACAGCAGATCACGGAACCTCTATGTTGGATTGTTGCTGTAGTGATTGTGCACTGAGGTGATGAAACAGGCTTTCTTTCCTTGTTTTCTTATTATTTAAGCAGAAGATCGCTCTTTTGCACCTTGGAGTTAGTTTTTTTTAAAAAAATATTATTTGGCGGGGGGAAGTTGGGGAGTACAAAACTGTGAGTTATTCACTCATGACTGCCATCTTGATTCACTGGCATGCCTCAGTGTGAACAGGAAACACGGAGAGCTTCGCAGACCAGCAATCTTGCCAAAAAATCATTGATATAGATCACAGCTGCTGCAAATTGGCATTTCTGCACCCCAATTCACATTTTATTCCCTCGTCTAGACTGGCCCTTTGTATCTATTTCTTGCTGGGTCCAAAAGAATTTATTCTCCAACACAGCTGTAATCCTTTGCCCTCTTACCCAGAAGTAAGTCCCACTAACTCAATTGGACTAATCTCTGTGTAGGAATGTAAAATCTCACTGTTTATAAATGGCACTGTTCCTAAACTGTTTACATTGCTATGCAGAAGCATTGTCAGTTGTACTTGGCAAAGGTCTCCATTGCCTTATTCCAATATATGGATATTTGAATGGGGAGGCTGAAGGTTATGAACAGGGATGTGTGTTCAACTTTTTCCCTTCCTGTGCCTCACACATGCCTGGAAGGTTTGTGGATTAGATATGCAACAGGAAAATCTCAGAGCTTCAGGGGGGTTGAGGGGAAAGCCTCCATCATAAGGCAATGGAGACCTTTGCCAAGTACCCCTGACAATGCTTCTGCATAGCAATGTAAACAGGGTAGGAGTGTGTGTGGGATTTATATACCCCCCCCCCACTCCTGCCAACCATTCTCTGAAGATGCCAGCCACAGATGCAGGCAGAATGTCAGAAATAAATACTTCCAGAACATGGCCTCACAGCCTGGAAAAAACCCACAGAAAACCTATGGATGCCGGCCGTGAAAGCCTTCGACTTCACATTTTACTTTGTTATTTTTGTTTTTATTTTTTGAATTTTCCATGCTATGTATTCTTGCGAGAATCCACAAGATTTACATAGCAGAAGTGAGCAGAGCTCTGTTCACTCCTCATTCATTGCTGGGGAAGCCTTTTCATGTGGATGCAAGGTAAGTGTGGTATGGGGAGTTATGTTGCCGACATAAAAACATCATAAATTATGCCGCAAAAGAAGGGGTTTAGCGGTTGGTCTGATAAAGTTCTATGCCTCTTCTTTATAAACGAGTGAACAGTTTATGAGTTCTCCATGTGAAGAACATAATTATGCAGGAGGACATCTCATGCTTATTTGTCAATAAATGGTGTCTAACTCCATTACGCTTATCAAAAATGACCACAAACATGTCTCCCTTTTGTTGGAGGGGTTCCAAAACCCTAGGGACCTACCAGCATATGTGGATTGATTGTGCTAAGATCAAAAGTTTCTGGATGTATATTTTACATCAAATTTATCAGATTACAAATAAAACAGTTAAATTCTGCCCAGTGCTGTTATTCCTCAATAGATATAAAGGACCTAATGCAACTCTGAAAAACCAGAAGATGATCACCTTCTTTTCAACAGCAGCGCGCATGGAAATAGCCCAACACTAGAAGACTGGAGACTTAACCATGGAGAAGTGGTGGTCCAGAGTATGGAACACATGGTTGATGGAGAAACTCACTAACATGGCAAAAACCAGAGGGATAAAGACAAAAACAACATTCCAGGAGGATTGGATGCCTTTTATTGACTACATTAACAATAATTACAGTGGTTAAAACCCCTTGAAGAACACCGAGATCTTTGGAGTGACACTCTTTCTTCAGACATACTTACCTAAGAAACTAGAACTGAGACAACAGGATCATATATCGGAACACACTCAATCCTTTATTTACTTCATGTGTACTATTATTGTTATGTTATACATTGTTTATATGTTTGACTTGAATGTTTTGATACCATAAATAAAAATTTAATTATAAAAAATAAATAAATAGAGAACTATCACTGAAAGAGATAAATATCAAAATACGTTTCATTGATACTTTGTGATTTATTTCAGTGAAAGGGGAAGTGAGGCAGTGGAACCCCAGTCATATATCAAATGCACAGAAAATACAAAGAGGCCTTGGAAGTGTTTCTCGTAGACCAGTGTTCCTGCCTCACCTTGCTCTGAAAGCACTTCAGATTTTTAAAAATCTCTACAAAATCCTGCCTGTAATATTTCTAACTGCCAGAGGGAACATTTCTCACAGTAAGCTCATCTCTAGGCAGTGTGAAGGGCTCTTCCAGCACCTCTGTTTCAAATAAAATTACACTGAGTAATGGAGAGTGTCTACTAAACCACTGGATAATCAGGGCTTTCCACAGATTCTCTTTGGTATGTGATAGATGTTTGTATTGTGATGAATGTGCGGTTGCAGAAAAAGGAGAAAGGTACCTAAACATCTGTTGCATATTTATAGTGGAGGTGTAAGCATGAAACTAAAGCTTCATTTTTTAAAATGATAGACAGAGTGCCATATATCCCACCCCCCTGCTAGTCTCATTAGATTGTACCCTCACTGCATATTAGAAGGGAGCAAAATGGAAATGGTCTCTTGTCACATTAGGGGTAGGAAACATGTGACCCTTCAACCACTGTTGGACTACAATTCCCACTATCCCTCACCACCAGTTGTGCTGGCTAGGAGTAATGGGAGTTGTAGTCCAGCAACACCTGGAGGGTCTCATTCTGCCCACTCCTGATATCATTTGTTTATATAAGATCAGGCGCTGAAAAAAATGTCCCTTGAAAAAGGGTGAGCTTCGGGTTGGAGGTGTGTGCCGAATGGTGACTCCTCTTCTAACAGTGGTACATAAGTGCAGTACAGGTTGCCCACATTTACGTGGGTCTGGTACACATGGTTTCACTTACCTGGGTCAAGGGGAAAAGGTCTCTGGAGGACCATAGAGTCATGGTGGAGGTGGTCTCTCTAGCCATCTGGAGGTCTGCCAGCATGACTCTAGGGTCAGCTTTTGCTGGAAGTTAACCGTAAAGTCACGGCAGATGCCTAAAAGAGGCATCCTCTCTAGGCATTTCTAGGTCCTCCAGCACGATTCCATGGTATTCTATGCAGTTTGCTATTATATCCAGTTTCATATATTTGTGGTAAGTCCAAGACCATATCCCCTGTGGACATGGGGAGGGGGAATGCCCTGTATGTGGCTGGGGGTAGCCATGCCCATTTATTGTTAGCACTGCTTCTGCTGCTCTTCTGCTTGCACATTGAGGCCTTAGATATCTCCTTGTGTAAGCAGTGAAATTGTCCAATTGCTCTGTTCTACAAGGTTGAGCGGGAAGTTGAGAAGGGAGATTGTAACTACATTTGGCAAATGGAGTCACAGATAAACCCTGTCAGGTTTATCAATTGTGGTGAACATGTTAGCTGAACATCTTTACAGTTTCCTTTTAGAATTTCCTATTTGACATGGAAAAGGGGTGTGTGGGGCAGAGCATGTGGCTTGTATTTGGGCCCCTACATCCTGTTCATGGTTGTTGTTATTGCTGTTGTGTGTCTTCAAGTTGACTCTGACCTTTGGTGATCCTATCATAGGGGGCTTGTATACACTGGTGGGAAACACCAAACCCGCCTTGTAGCTGCCATGGATGTTATGCAGTGGCCCCATAAACACCACACTCACCAGGGCTTCTCCGGAGTATCCAACCACACTGTAATCATAGGTGAACTTTCGGTGATGTAAAAGGGTGGTCCAATGCTGATCATGTGTACTTTGCATTATTTTGGGCCACACAGCTGGGGCTGCTTTGGGTGGTTTCCCCCCCCCCCTGTTTGCTCATGCCTGTGAATGCCTGTTAATATACATTGTCCCAGAGTACTGTATTACTGGATAAGCAGAGACATGCGTATACACACAATCGAAATGCACACAATCGAAAAACACACTTTTTTTTTTAAGCACCAGAATGGAGTCCCATTCACTGGAAGCCCTGTCCCCAGCTTCACACCAAAGTCAATCCATGGCTGCTACACAGCCAATAATCCACATTTTCTCCTGAAATATGGAACAAACTGCAAATCTTTTAGATCCAGATTTTCCCGAAGAAATTGTTGAAAATGCGAACCATTGCAAATCTTATGTGGCAACTACGGCATGACTGGGTTTTTTGTAGACAAGCCTAGGGTTTTCTTAGCAAGATTTATTCAGAAAACATTTGTCATTGCTTTCCTCTGAGGCTTAGGACTTTATCAGACACACTAAATATGGCATCATAACAATGCCACATAAATGCAAAAGGATGTGCATACCAGACGACGTCACCTTTTTGCATTTAATGTCTTGTCCTTAAGCAGATCTATTTTATTGATGGCCCAAGCTGTCAATAGATCAGCTGTGCCATTTTTTTGGCCAGCATTGCTGGCATATGTAACTTCACATCTCCCCACCCCCACATACTTACTTCGTGAATGGCCGGTGAATGGCCAGAACACTTCCAGGTGAGATCACAACATCCAGCTAGGTGACACACTTTTTATTACCCTCCCCGGTTTACTTGGAAGTTTTTAAGTGTGTGTATGTGCTTGATGTAATTTTTTATTTTGTTTTATTTTGAAATTTCCTGAACAATGAAGTCTCGTACGATTTCAAAAGACAAAGTGAATGGGGCTTTGTTCAGTTCCTCTTCATTGCCGGGGAAGGCTTCTGCTGGGAGAGAAGGTAAGTGTGGTGGTGGGGATGTTCTTTTGCTGCCATAAAATTGGATTTTTTTATGCCAACAAAAGAACATTTAAAGGGGCTTGTCTGATAAAGTCCTTAGTGATTGAGTTGCCCATGGTTGCCTAGTGGGTTTCTATGGCTGAGTGGAAATTTAAACCCCAGTCTTCTGGAGACAACACTCACATCTCTGTGCCATGCTGGGTTTCATCCATGGGTACAGTTTAAGAATATCTGAACAGGGCTATGCATGACATGTTTTGTTCTGATTTAAAAGTATGGAGCTTTAAAAATTTACTTTGCTGGACTACCAGAATTTTCCAGCCAGATGGTGACCATACTAGCTGAGACTTCTGGGAGTCATCCAAAAAGTAAATTTTCCAATCTCTGAAAATTGCATGGTTTTAGTTTAATTTAGATGTATAATAATTTCATGTTAACCTGCAAAAATCTTAATATTCATGAATTACATATTAAATCTAGCTCAAACACCATGCTAACAAAATATCCCTGGCTTCTGATATCCCAAGTGGCACACTCCCAGGGTTTTTGACTCAGTTAAGTCATTTGTTAATAAGCACTGATGAAGCTTGAGAGTAGAAAGAAAGAATGTCTCCCCCAGTTGTGATTTACTACAGCTAGTTTGTACTAGCTAATTACTCACTGGAAGTACAAATGTTCGAACTTTATGGTTATGGTGACTGCTTGGTGAATTATAGATGACTTTGTATTAGGTAGAGTAATATATGAGATCCTATCACAAAGAAATGGAAAAATCTAAATGTGAGTTTCCCCATTTTTAATGAATATGAAGGATTGCTATGCATTAAGGGTCTGCACTCTTGAATTAATCAGAATATTGCAATTTACAAAATGCCAAACGCAAGTGCAGCACACTGTTATTCATTGACCTAATTATGTTTTCAATTCTTGCTAAAGGGATATGAGGGAAGTGGCACAGAGGAGCCACAAAGACCGTGTTAAACAGCATGAATGGAAAATACAATTGTAAGCTATCTGAACAAGCTTGTTTATATGAGATGGTGGGCAGTAAGCACTTCTTTCCCTGTTTCAATGGATGGGAAGATGAGATCTTTTCACAGGGTTACTATGGAGAAATAATATATAGCTATGGAAATAAGTGTGCAGTTTAATTCTCTCCATAGCCAGTTGCCACCAACTATCTCAGAAAAACTCATCAGTTGATAAAGGGGAAAAATACATGCCTATTTTGCACGCAATGGCAAAGTTCTGTTTTTTTAAAAGTATTTAGTAACTGCTTTTCCATATATAATGCTCCCAATAAAATAATGAATTAATTAATGTCCTGCCTTTCTCCTGTTTAAAAAGCACATGGTTAAAAACACTTTAAAACACATGTAAAAACACAAGAAAAGATCAAAGATCATAGCACAGCACACCATTTCCAAACACCCTTTTGCCACATAATATAAGAATCAAAGGCTTGTCTAAGGACTTTATCAGATGAGTCAAATACAGCATTGTAATGATGCCACATAACTGTGAAAGGGTGCACAGATCAGACAATGGACTTTTTCAGACCAACCTAAAATCCGGAAGAAGCCGTCGGGAGAGGAACACAGCTGCTCTACGGCAGGGGGCAGTTTCTGATGACGCCGTCCCTCTCGCGTTACCTTCCATGTTCCTTCCGTGTTGCATGGAAGGAAAAGGCACCACTTTTTATTCATGGTTCTTCGTGAATAAAAACTGGCATCTTTTCCTTCCATGTGACACGGAAGCAATACAGAGGGTAATGCGAGAGGGACGTCGTCGTCAGAAACTGCCCCCTGCTGCGGAGCAGCTGCGTTCCTCTCCCGATGGCTTCTTCCGGATTTTAGATTTGTCTGAAAAAGTCCAATGTCGCCCTTTCATGGTTATATTCTGCCCCAAACCTGTACCTTTTTATTGATGGCTTAAGCCATTAATAGATCCCCCATGGTACTTTTGTGCTGGCATTGCTGGCATATGGAACATTGTGAGTTTTTTTCTCATACTTCCCCCAGCAATGGCCAGACCAGCCAGAACACTTCTGGGTGAGACTGCGACATCCAGGTAGGTGACAAACTTTTAAAAACTTTCACTGGTTTACTTGTAAGTTTTAAAGTATGTTTAGGTGCTTGGTGTAACTATTTTATCTTTATCTTTTGTTTTACTTTTGAATTTCTTGCATGATGAAATTGCACAGGATTTCAAAGAGGGAACTGAACAGGGTTTCATTCACTTCCTCCTTCAGTGCCAGGGAAGCCTTTTCCAGGAGAGAAAGGTAAGTGTGGTAGGGGACGTTCTTTTGCTGGCATAAGAATGGAATTTTTTATGCTGGCAAAAGAACATCTTTAGGGGGTGGTCTGATAAAGTTCTAAATGAAAAGGTTTTTGCCTGCTGGCGAAAAGAGAACAGGGAGAAGGCCAACCAAATGTGGCTGTGATAGTGCTGAGATTGAGGGGAAAGCCCTGTTCTGAGGATCTTAAAACTTGGGCTAGTTTGTATATCAGATACAGTATTTTATACAGTCTAGATGCAAGCCACGTAGCAATTTAAATCTCATAACGAGCACTTTGAATTCTGCCTGAAATAGACTGGTAATCCATGAAGCTGTTTCAGCAGGGGAACTGTATAATCCCTATAACCAAATGTGACCTGACCACAGCATTTTGAAAAAGTTGAAGTTTCTAAAGTGTTTCAAAAGGCAGCCCCACATAGAGGAGGAAATAACCCCATGGAGATCGGGAGAGAAACGGGGCTCTTCCACTGCCAGCGCTCCGTTTCGCACACCCCCATCCTTCTCCTAATCTCCATTTGTTCCCCCTCTGTCCTGCTTTCATCTTCCTTCTGCTATTTTTTACTAACGGAAGTTCTTTGTTAGTAAAAAATAGTGGAAGGAAAATGAAAGCAAGATGGAGGGAGAACAAATGGAGATCAGGAGAAGGATGGGGGTGTGCGAAACGGAGCGCTGGCAGCAGAACAGCCCCGTTTCTTTCCTAATCTCTGCGGGGGTTATTCCCCCTGTCTGAAAATCTCCAGAGTGCATTACAGTAATACAACAGGATGTAATCAAGACATGTGTTACTGTAGCCAGATCTGACATCTCCAGGAATGGGTCCTGCTGGTGCTTAGTTTCAGCTGTGCAAACACACCACCATCTAAACCTGGGCATCCAGGCTGAGATTTGAGTCCAGGAACACACCCAAGATGTAATTCTGAGATTTCAGGGGGAATGTAACTTCTTCTAGCACAGGCTCAATCCCTATTTTCTGGTCTGCTATACAACTGTCCAGGTGCACCTCTGTCTTGTCTGGATTAAGGTTCAAGTTCTTCACCCTCATCCTTGGAGTTATGAGGGGAGGAGAGATAGAATTGCATATTATAAGCACACTGGTGACACAGAACCCCCAAACTCCAGATAACCTCTCCAGGTGGTTTTGTGTAACTTTTAAACAGTATGGGGGACAGAACCAAGCCTTGAGGGACTGCACAGTCCAATGGACAGTGTCAAACACCATGCCTCAGGACCACCATCTGAGTCCACCTCTCCAAGAAGGACTGGAACCAATGTGGAACAGTGCTCCAAATTCCCAGAGGGAGTACACAGGGATACTATGGTTGGTGGTAGTGAAAGACAGTGAGAGGTCCAAGAGAACCAAGAGGGACACATTCCCCCTGTCTAATTACCTGGATAGGTCAACTACCAAAGTGACCAAAGCTCTCAGATATAATTAGTATTATATTATACTAGCTGCACCTGACGTAACATACACCGGTGGTGCGTTAAGGGTGAGTTGCTCTGTTGCCCTACCCCCGCTGCCACCACTACCAGTTGACTGCCTGGATCCCATTGCAGTGGCAGCAGGGGTGGCAGGGCGATGATGTGACCCCCCTAGATGCCGGGCGATATCAAAACCCATATCAAAAGTTGGTCTAGTTCTATAACAGAGTAAATAATGTCTACTATTCCAAAAATCCAATTAATTAGTTGGGAAGTCCATCTTCACTGACTCAATTCTTACAAAATAAACTCTCTCTCTCTCTCTCTCTGTGTGTGTGTGTGTGTGGCTTGTGTATATTTCCTTTCCCAGTGTGCTAATTGGCGGCTTAGGAAACATACCCAACCAATCTCCTCCTTCCCTCAGCCAATCACCACCCACATGCAAATTCCCTGTCCACCTCACAATCCACTCCTGCCACTCAATCTGCATCTACACCTCTAGCCTCACAAGGCCCCTCCCTCATCTCACTCCCTCAACCAATAACCACCCACATGTAAAAAAATAATAATGCAATACTGTATTCTTTCCCTAAAATAATACTGTGTAGTGGAACCCTGTGAAAGGAACACTGCCACTCCAAGCTCCAAGCTGCAACCACCACTTAAAACCCCAGCAAGGCACAAAACAGTATATGTTGTCACAGGGACATCTATACTAATACTAATACTAATACTAATACTAATACTAATACTAAACTAATACTAATACTATTGGGGAGACACTGGTGGCCAATGAGAGCCCACTTTGCTCCGTTCTATTCCCCCTCCCTCAATGGCTTTGGCACCTCCCACCAGCCAGAGGTTGTTTTTTTTTAGCAGGCGGCAGTCCATCTGCTGCAGCCTTTGTAAAAAAGTATTTCTCCACACAGGAAGCAGAGCCAGGGGTGGTCAGAGGACCCCAAGAGGTCCCCTAAGGAGGAAAAAGAGGGCCTGGAACCTCAGGACAGCCTGCCACCACGTTCCCAACCCTTTTTAGTTTTTTTTTCCAGCCTGTAAGTTCCTCAGGGTAGAAGGTGTCCACTCAGTATATGTTCACTCAGGCCCCATCTACACGATGAAAAAAAAATCATATGGCGTTCAAAAGATCGATAATGTGTACATACAGCTATTCGGCTACATTCGTGCCTTTCAGAAGGGGGGGGCAGCAAATCCCCTGTAAAGTCTGTGAATTCGGAGTTCGGGAGGAATAGCGGATCTTGGCAAAAAGTCCGTACAACCAGATTCTTCAATATTCGTGTGTACAGATTATCCATAATTCGAATGATTGATCTTTCAAATTTGTACTGATTTTTTTCTTATTTGTTCTTATCATGTAGACAGGGCCTGAGAGGCACCTTGCACAGCCTGGGTACAAGCTAACCCAGGATTAGCCAAAACAGCAGAATTAATAGCATAAAGGGCACAAAAACAGAGGCTTCAGCTAGCAGCTGTTCTACAACTCTGACCCACTTTCACACACAAAAAGACTTACAGACAGCAAGGTTCAACCAAAAATTTCTGGATGTCTTTATCTTCAGTTTCAGTATAAACACAATATGTATACACAGCAAACCTCATTAACAAACTCAACAGTAAAACTCCTCTTTCCCCACAACACCAACCCACACACAATTCACTGTGTGCTTTGGCTATATAGGAGTGTTTGCTAGTCATCCCTCTGCCTAGCCATAGATATTAACAAACCCACTTCAGCTGTGCTAGTCTGTGGTCTGTTGCTGCAACATTTGTCCTTGTGCACTTAAAGCAATATTACTCTGACAGAAGGAGGGGGAAATGGGTTCAAGTTTTTGGGTGCAGAAGGGGTGAAGAGAAGGGGAAGGGGGAAAACCTACCCTGCAAGGTAGGACAGGAGGGAAAAGAGAAAAGAAGAGGGTGTGGGATGCATGGAAAGCAACATTATGTTCCCCCATGCATGCATATTAAGACAGCAAAGGTATTTTGCAGCTGGCTGGGTATTTAGTTACTGCAGCTCAACAGGCAAAAATGTGGCTGTAAGCCAAGGAGGTGGTGCTGAAAAACACCCTCAAGCTGCTGACTGGACGGCCAACAGAGTACTACAATTGGTTGTGCATGTTTCCCAAGCGACCAATCAGCACACTGGGAACGGCAACATATCCAAGATAATTATATATATATATATATATATATATATATTCAACAATATATAGTTGAAAAGAATTCTTTAAAAACAGATTGAATAAAATTTTAAAACCAGTTTTAAAAACCAAAGGCCAGAAGAACTCCCTAATGTTCTAGGATTTGGGAGCTGTAGTCCCCAAAAGTAACCTTTCCAAGCTCTTAAAATCACATGGTTTTAATAAGAAAACTTGTAATTTAAAGCTAATTTATTTTATAAGCTGAAGTGGTGTGGTGGTTTGAGTGTTGGACTAGGACTTTGGGAGACCAGGGTTTGAATCCTCACTTGGAAACCTACCTTGGACAAGTCACATTCTCTCAGTTTCAGAGGAATGTAATAGTAAACTCCTTCTGAGAAATATTTCCCAAGAAAACCCCATGAGAGTGGGCTATTCACTATCTTTCACCCCAATCCACCTCACAGGGTTCTTATGTGAATAACAATGGGGAGGAAGTTCACGTATGCCATATTGACCTCCTTGAAAGAAAGACAGATAGACATGGAAGACTGATCTCTTCTTTTAACATTAAAAAAATCATTTAACAATATAGATTTCCTAAGAAAATGTCTTTTCTATGTTTTGCTATATTTTCCATTTGTAAAATGCTGTCAAATGATGGGAAGTCCTTAGAAGTAGCAAGTTTCAGATCTTGTCAGCGTAAACAGAAATTCAATGTCTGGCCTTGTATTCAGATGTTTGCCATCCTTCATTGGTGGCAGCTGTGTGTCCTGAGTTTTTGTTGCTCAGCTTTGCTTGTAACCAGGGTCAGCCAAAGATATTTTGCTGCCAGCAGCAATTTTCTCTGCCTATCCATCCAACTAACATAATACATAAAATCAGCCCAGGTCCATTTGGCACATGAGGCAGAAAATCCCACAAAAATATCTCTCTATTCTTGGCTCAACCAATCCAATAACACATTTCAGAACTAACAATTTGCTGCTGTTTCATAACATACTGTTATGTACTAGTTCTTCAGACTCAGTAACCAGCAACCTCAGAGTTAACACAGTAAGCTTTTATTGCTATAGAAATGTAAAGAGCGAACTATACAAAATTGTTGCTTCAAATGAAGGCTATTAGTAAAGCAGTAAAATACAATATATTTATAATTAACAAAATCTGGCAGGCTGTACAGTCATTGGACATCTGTCATCCCCACTCTCCTTTCACACTAAAATGGGCTCCACCTCCCATTCTCACAGGTCTTGGCAGGTGCACGGCCATTCAGTCAATTTCCAGACGCACCATGCTCCCTCATCTTGTCATAGTACACTAACTTGTTACAATTAAAAGGAATGCAAAACATCAAACAGTTGTCCTGTCTAAATGGACAAAATAATCCTCATGGAATTCACACCGACGGTGATCTGTCAAAACAGACATTTACTTTGATACATTGTATTCAGAAGGGGGCCAGCCAAATCCACTGTAAACTCCATTGGGGAAGCTTTGGCGGCTTTGCCCAGAGTTTTTAAACAGCTCCGTAGGGGATGCAAATGTCTGCTCATTAAGACAGTCATATTTGCATTGCTGTGCTTTTCCACAGGAGAGGCAGCACAATCTGATTGGTCAGATGAGCATGGAGGCAGGGCTTGCAAACAGGGCAAGCACCTGCTGCCACCACGTTGGATTTCTGGCTAAGCAAGTGATTGGTAAGGCAATAAAATGGTGATCTTTTCCTCTCTTTTCTCTTTTATTCTTTTGTAAACATGAAGTATCGCTTGTGCACACCATGGTAATTTTTTTAAAAAAAATTGGGCAGCGGCAGATTTAAAAGCATGAGTCCTATAATTCACTTGCAGCCGCCATCTTGGCTAGGGGCCATGCAAATTTTATGGGGGCTCTATTAACTGTTAAGACAGTTCACAGCTGTTGTGAATTGCTACTACTCTGGAGCAATCTGTTTTTCCCCCTTGTATAGACAAGCCCAGTGTTACAGAACTGAAAGCACACAGCATTTTAACCATTTTGTCAGGAGAAGGTTCCTTTTTGGGACCAATCCTGACAGATTCAAGAGCTGCTGCCTAGTGCAAACGCCTCACTCTCCCTAATGGCAGGACCACCCCAGAACTTGAAATTAATGCATTAACAATAATGTCTTCATATGAATTCATTGGGTAGTGTGGGTTGAATAACAAGGAATAACAATGTTACATTCATTTTTAACTAGTTAATTTTTTGGCATGACTGAATAGTGGATTTTTTTGGTGGTTGGGTGTTATTTCATATTTTTCTACCATTATCTCTGATCAGTGACCAGCCATTGGAGATCAAGAACTACTTAACATCTGGGAAGGTTTTTCAATGACATGAGATCTAGTTGTATCCTCAGAAGCTTTTTCATAGAACAGGACCTCTGGTGTGTGGATTGGCAAGGTTTTGTTTGGAACAGAGATACTGATGTACACACTGGTAAAGATTTTTTTTAAAAAAGGTGATGATTAATATAATGATTAGCATAATTAGTAATGTTAACAAGAATGAATATTTTTTTAAAAAAATAGGAATTCACTAACAATTAATGAAACAAATTCATTTTTAAACTAATGCTTCAAGCTCTAGACCTTTCTTAATTGTAACCCTTCCCTTAATAGTGCAGTAGATTTCTCTGAGCACATATCAGTCTTGAAAATATATTCATAAAATTGCTGCTTTAAAATGATATCTGCACTGTTATCAGATATAATAGGGAAATGTTAAAAGGCCATGGGAAATTATGGTCCTTCTGATAAAGAAAAAAAATGCAGCTTCATTTTGTATTAAAGATTGGAATGCTTCCTTCACTGGTTATGCACCTGTAGTGCACACTAGCACTGCTGTTGGAAAAATCTTGTGCTTGCCTTCTTCTCTTTCTAAAACCTCTTTGTATTATGCAGGCCCATTCTGAAGGGGGCAGGGGTTTTTTTTCATAAAGTACAATTCTGAAGTACATGTACAATTAAGGTTCCCAGATTTCAGGGAATTGTCCTTTGTCTCAAGGCCTGGCTGCTGTTATTGTCCAATCCTCAGGGTTAGATGCCTACTTAGAAAAGTATGCATGTACAGTATATATACATTATGGTTGTTTTAATTTGAATGACATGCCTCAAGCAACTGTGGTTGATGTGTAATGTAGTTTGTTCAAGGACATCATCAATGCTCACCTCCTGTGACTTCACCAGGGGACAGCATGTGGTCTCAAGTTTTTGCCGTGAAACTTCAGGTCATGGCATGGTACTAATGTGGCAGTCTTGTTTACAGTTCTACAGTACATAACATGATAAAGAATGCTAAAGAAGGAGGAGGTGGAATTGATTGTATTTTTCAGGGTTTTATTCTCTATGCAAATAGTGATGAGTGTTCTTGTACTGTAACAGAGAGAGAACATAGATTCTAGAGAACTTTAAAAGATCAGCATCTACCAAGTGGCTGGAGCACAGATGGAGGTAATGTTAAAAAAAAAAAAAAGAACTTACCTGGGTTTGGTGTATCTAAATTGACTGGCAAAATATGATTTCCCTGCTACTAAACATTTACAAAATATATCACATCTAGTGATGGCCTGTTTCTACACAATGATCTAGAACAGCCTTGGCAGGGCTGGCCCAAGACAATGTGCTTTCTGAGACAGAAGACAGCATGATATCCCCACCCCCCAAGTCCAGGGAAACAAATGGGATGGGCAATTGACTCTACTTCAGCACTAACAACAGGACATTGTCCTCCACCATACCAGAGGGCAGGGGGCTATTTTACGGAGTACAAGACAGGTCATGTGGCACATTCAACTGTGTCCTCCAGACATGGGAGGAAATGGGCTGGTGACTAAATGGGAGCAGAGGAGGGATGCTCCCAACAGTGGTAGACCTAGTATGTATGACACTAGAGTGTGGATGATTGTTTAACACCCCCTTTCTCTCTACAACAAAATTATTTTCAGCTGTAATCACCACCGTGGTCCACCTGCCATCTAGTAAAAGCTTTCTCTGCTGCTACCATGCTTACTTTGGGTGTGGGCAGGCTCTTATATGCTTGCCTGCCAGATCTCATTTGAAGTCTCATGGAACTGAAAATCCCACAAGACATCGCGTGAGATTGGGCAGGCAGTGCAAATTTGATGGCCATTGTCAGCTGAAGACTTCTGCTGCACAGTGGTGATTCCTTTCTCTCCCATGGCCACATTGCTATGTGGTTGTTCATGCCTGCCTAGAAGGAGCGATCCCCAAGTAAGCAGCACAGTGAAGTAAGTGCGGTGGATGGATATGCTGCAATGGTGGTGGTTCCTTTCTCTCCCCAGCCCATGGGAGAGAAGCAACTGCCACCAGTGCTTACTTCACTGCGTCATTTACTTGGGGATCACTCCTTCTAGGCAGGCACGAACTTTTGCAGAGATTCCTGCGTGCCGAGAAGGGGTGACCTCCAGAGTAAGTGGCACAGCACAGTAAGCATGGCGAGGTGTGTGCCAAAATGGTGGTGGCTCCTTTCTTTCCCTGGTCCAGGGGAGAGAAAGCAACCATCACCATCGCACCCCCCCCCCGCCGTGCTTACTTCACTGTGCCACTTAATTGGAGATCACCCCTTCTAGGCAGGCATGAACCTTTGAGGAGATTCATGCCTGCCTAAAAGTTGCATAGTGAAGTAAGCACAGAGGGCGTGTGCGTGCTGGTGACACCACACTAAAGGTGTCACCTGGTGAGGTCTGTACCCCCCCACACCCTTCCTAGTGATGCCCCTGGCTCACAATACTGCCTGCCTCTCATTATCTGTCACCTGTGGCAATTGCTGCACTCCACCTAATGGATGCATTTGGGCTTGCAAGTATTTTCCAAAAACTCTTCAACAGACAACAGAAAGCTTGTTATTTATAGGCAGGTTATAACACTTGGGATCATCCCACAATTGTCTCTAGTAGCTGAATACACTGTCAGGGGCTAGCATGTGGTATGTCTGGGCTACAAAGATGCATGTTTAAGAAAGCTGATTTCAGTAAATGTAGGGAAATACTGGGGGTGATCCCTTGGTCAGGAATTCTAAAAGAGAAGGGAGTTCATGGACTTTTTCAGATGCCCCTTACCATGCAAGCAGCCGCCGGAGCAGTAATGAGGCTGCTGCGTGGCAGGGGGTTCTTTTTGGATGCTGCCATCCCTCTTCCGGGATCATTCGTGGCACATACATGAAGCTTTGGAAGCGGCCGTGCCATATTTCAATCATGGAAGTTGCCCGTGATTGAAATATGGTGCAGCCGCTTCCAAAGCTTCACGTACGTACTACGAATGATTCTGGAAGAGGGACGGTGGCATCCGAAAAGGACCCCCTGCCGCGCAGCAGCCTCGTTAATGCTCCGGAAGCTGCTTGCATGGTAAGTGCTGTCTGAAACTGCCCCATGATGGATGGGAGCTTCTTAAAAGTGAGATATTAAATGTGTAATTTCAAACAGCTCCAGTGAGGAGAAATAATGGGAGGTGTCTAAAGAAACCAGGATGGATGTCTAAAGAACTTTCTGCTGAACTAAGATTTCTGCTGAACTAAGATGTACAATAAATGGAAAAGGGTAAATTGGTAAAGAAGAATTCAAACAAATAGCCAGCTTGTGTAGGGAGAAAGTCAGAAAAGCTAAAGCACAGAATGCGCTCAGGCTTGCTAGAGAAGTTAAAAAGAATAAAAAGGGCTTTTGTTGTTGTGTCTGTACCAAAAGGAAGAACAAGGAAGTGGTAGGGCCACTGCATGGAGAAGATGGCCAAATACTAGCAGGGGACAGAGAAAAGGCAGAACTACTCAACACCTTTCTTTGCCTTGGTCTTCTCCCAAATGGAGAACAGTACTCAACCTGGGGAAAATATGATGCATTAGGGGAAATGCAGCACAGAATTGGTAAAAAGGTAGTACAGGAATACCTGACTACTCTAAATGAATTCAAGTCTCCAGATCCAGATGAACTACTGTACATCGGTATTAAAGGAATGGGCAGAAGTAATCTCAGAACCACTGTCAATATTTTCTGAGAATTCCTAGACAACAGGAGAGGTCCCAGAAGACTGGAGGAGGGCAAATGTTGTCCCCATCTTTTTTTTTTTTAATTAAGTGTTTTGCAGGTAAACACATACAAAGGAGAAAAAAAGGGAAAAAGAAAACAAAAACAAAAGCAATACAACAATACATCTTGTCAAGACTACAAAGCATCAGGATTGGAAGACATTCAGTATTATTGTTTCAAGAATTTCCCCAGGTTGCCCGCATCTTTTAAAAAGGGGGTAAAGAAGATGCAAATAATTACCACCCAATCAGCCTGACATCAATACTAGGAAAGATTCTAGAACAGATCATTAAACAGACAGTCTGTAAGCACTTAGAAAGAAATGCCATGATCACTAAAAGTCAACATGAGTTTCTCAAAAACAAATTATGCCAAACTAATCTTATCTCTTTTTTTGATAGAGTCACAAGCTTGGTAGATGAAGTGAATGCTGTGGACATAGTGTATCATGATTACACTAAGGCCTTTGACAAGGTCCTCCATGACATTCTTGTAAACAAGCTAGTAAAATGTGGTCTAGATAATGTGACTGTTAGGTGAATTTGTAATTGGTTGATGAACAAACCCAAAGGGTAGTCACCAATGGCTCCTCTTCATCCTGGAAAGAAGTGACTAGCGGGGTGCCACATAGTTCTGCCCTGAGCCCTTTGCCGTTCAACATCTTTATCAATGACTTAGATGGTGGAAATAGAGGGCATTCTTATCAAGTTTGCAGATGGCACCAAATTAAGAGGGGTAGCTAATACCCCAGAGGATAAATACAGAATTCAAAATGACCTTAACAGATTAGAAAGCTGGGCCAAAACTAACAAAATGAATTTCAACAGGGAGAAATGTAGGCTACTACACTTGGGCAGTAAAAATGAAAAGCACAGATGTGAAGACACACCCAACTAAAGGTGGTGGCAGCTTTGGGTGTGCAATGCCAGTACCCTGGTGAAATTCTATTTTACCCAAAAAGGCTCTGATGCTGAATATAAAGTTCAAAAAAAAGAGGAAGTTTATTTTAAAGAACAAAAGTAAAGGGCTTTCTCCTCCCCATCTCTAAAAGCTTGAAATAAAAGGTACTTTACAATTTGAGTTTCAGCAATCTTCAGGGTGTCATCTCTCTGGGTTTGATCTTGGCTTGATCTCCTCACTAAATGGAACTGGTACAGGGTCTTTCAGCTCCTGATTCCTTTGATTTATTTGTTGTTGGTAACTAATTTGGCTAAATGGTGTAAGAAATGCCCTTCCCGGCTGTCTGGGCCTGTTTGTCACCAATAAAACACCTCCCTGCAAGCTTACAGCAAAGACTGAGCAAAAAAGGACTAAAAAACTTCTAGCTAAAACAGAGCTTGCTGGGAAGGGACAAACCAAATCTGGAAAAATGCAGGGGAATTCTTCAGCTCCTCCCACAACTCTAATACAATGAAACATTCCTATGCTCAGAGATACTAAGGCCTGAACTGAAACGAAGGAAAATGGAGGGGAGATTCAAACAGTCCTGGCTGGACATCACAACAGATATAGGATGGATGACACCTGGCTTGATAGCAGTGCATACGAAAGGGGTCTAGGAGTCTTAGTGGACCACAAACTGAACATGAGTTAGCAGAGTGATGCGGGAGCTAGAAAAGCAAATGCATTTTTAGGCTGCATCAACAGGAGTATAGTGCGTAGATCGAGTGGCAATCTATTCTGCTTTGGTCAAACTTCATCTGGAATACTGTGTCAATTTCTGGGCACCACAAATTTATGAAGGATATGGACAAGCTAGAACATGTCTAGAAGAGGGCAACCAGAACGGTAAAAGGTCTGGAAGCCATGCCCTATAAGGAGCGGCTTAGGGAGCTGGGTATATTTAGCCTAGAGAAGAGAAGGTTAAGAGATGACATGATATCCATGTTTAAATACTTGAAGGGATGTCATATTGAGGATGGGTGGAGCAAGCTTGTTTTCTGCTGTCCCAGAGACTAGGACATGGAGCAGTCGACTCAAACTACAGGAAAAGAGATTTCACCTAAACATTAGGAAGAATTTCCTGATGGTAAGAGCTATTCAGCAGTGGAATCCTCTGCTGCCTTGGAGTGTGGTGGAGTCTCCTTCTTTGGATGTTTTTAAACAGAGGCTGAATGGCCATCTGTTGGGAGTGCTTTGATTGTGTGTTTCTGCATGGCAGGGGATTGGATTGGATCGCCATTGTGGATTCTTCCAACTCTATGATTCTATTTAATGATTCTATTCTTTTCTATTCTATGTACTGCATAAGAATGTCAGATGCTTGAAAGGCATGTACTGCAGATTTGCTTTTAGAAACATCTGGTTTCTAATCTGGTTTATAACCGGATTTCATAATCTGGTGTGGCCCAGGTTATTTGAAGCACTTTGTATTCTCGCATACAAACCTGTCCATGTTTTGAGACCTTCTAGGGAGACTCTTCTTGCTGTTTTGCCACTCTCACAAGTAATTCAGATGGGAATTTGAGAGAGGGCCCTCGCAATGGCTTATCCCAGGCTCTATAACTCCCTTCCGAAAGAGGCTAGATTGGCATCCTCCTTACTATCTTGCCTCAAGCGCAGAAAAACCTTATTTCAGAGAAATGATTTTTTAAAAAGAAGAAACAGGCCTTGTATAAAGTGCTGGACTTTTATATGTTGTTGTTTTTAATGGTTTTTGTTTTTAACTGATTTTAACTATGATGAGAGTCAGTTTGGATAGTGGTCTGAGCACTGGACTAAGTTGATTTTCAAACAGGCCAAATGCCCTGTTCCTGCCCTGCAAGCTGCAATCCCATTCCTGCCACGGAATAAATGGAAAATGTTCAAACACTTACCTTTATTCTGCAGCAGGAATGTTGTCCTCCCTCTCCCCAAGCTGGCCGGCCATAAATGTAACTGTCATAAGGCTGCCTTTACGACCAGGAACTGAACTCCCCCTCGTTCTCACAAGAGAACAGGCAGGAGGGAATACCCCTCCCAAGTGTCAAAATACTACACCAAGCACAAAAATACATACAAAAAAATAAAAGTAACCCAGGGAGGGGAAAAAAGGGGTGCCACTTACCTGGGTGTCCTGTTCCTGCCCCGGAAGTGTCCAGAATGAACCTCCCTCTCGCAGCAGTCATCGCGGGAGAGGAACAGGACACCTTTCAGACCACCCGTGATCCCGTTACTACAATGGAATGGGTGGCCCAAAAACAATGTTTCCCCATGATGAAAATATCACAGGGAAATGTGGAATGAGGACAGGGAGATATGGAAAAGGGTCGACATCTTCTGAAAAGAAGACTTTTTCACAACCCTGTTCTATGTCTCCCACAGAATAAATACCCCATCTGAAAATCTCCTAGAACTCTGGAGAACAGGGTTCGAATCCCCGCTCAGCCATGGAAACCCACTGCATCACCTTGGGCAAGCCGCAGTCTCTTAGCCTCAGAGGAAGGTGAAGGCAAATCCCCTGTTATCCAAATTGCATGGGTCCATGAAGAATCCACTCATGTCCAGATATTAATATGGGGAATGTTTAATTAGATGCCAGATAACTGCAGGATCTTTTGACCTATGTATACCGGTACTAACTGATGGGAATCACAGCCAGGAAGTAAATAAAAATGTATTTTTATTGAAAAATAATCTCAGGAACACACACACACACACGCTTCAAGCAGTCACACAAGGCTAGCAAAGAAAGTAGGAAGTATTGGGATAGAATAGAGTTTGGGGGTGATGGGCAATATTATACCTATCCGACGAGCAGAGAGTCACATAGCAGAAGGTACTCAGAATGCAGTTCTCAGGGTCGCACAGCAAACCAGCAGACTAACGAGGTGGGAGAAACTGTGAACACTTTGGCAATGTTTTGGGGTGATATTTATACTTGATATTCCCCCTTAAGGGATGTTTTGAGTGGAATGCAACATTTGCTGGAGTGTCCCACAGTTGGACAATGGTAGCTATGTTAATGATCACAACTGGCTGATACATTAAGACTGATGGGTGTAAGGAAACTTTCTCTTGTTCTAGGAGAGGTTTGAGGGGAAAACCAGTTTTCCAAGGCAAAGAGTGTCTGGTCACTTTGATTGAATAAGTGAATGACTCATTTCCATGGGCATCCAGGAGAATTAGCCAATTTCCACCCTAACTCACCAGTCCAAGGGGGGAGGAATTGCATAATTAATAATAATATAATAATAAAATTTTATTTATATCCCGCCCCTCTGCAACGCAATTACTACCTGGGCATGCCTTTTAGGAATTTGGATGGCTTCTTCCTTACATTTTCTAAGCACACCTTAAGTCCTTGCATTTGGGAAGCCCTGGTCTACTATCAACCATATGGAAGGCCAATAAATAAGCCAATGTGTGAAATACAGTCATCCCTCCACATTCACGGCTTTCACATTTGTGGTTCCACATATTTGCAGTTTGCCACTTTGGGGAGGGTGTGGGGGAAAGTGGCAACAGGCTGGGGAAAAGTGGCAATGGGGCTTCTAAGCCCCGTTGCTGCTTTGGGGAGGGAGGGGGGAAAATGGTGATGGGGCCCATTAAGCCCCACTGCCACTTTGGAAAGGGAGGGGGAAGTGGCGATGGGGCTTCTATAGCCCTGTTGCTGCTTTGGGAAGTGCGGAGGGGTTGCTGGCAGGTGGGGGAGGCCTATTTTTATTCACATTCCCCCCCCCCACATTTGCAGGGGTCTTCTGCCCCTAACCTCCACGAATGTGAAGGGACGACTGTATAGCCAATTGATGAATTATTGAAAGGGTGTGGGGGGGGTATCAGGGCAGCTAACACCCCTCTGAACAAATCTTGCAAAAAACCCAAATCCTGTAATAGATTTGTCTTAGGGTCTCCATAAGTTGGAAACAACTTGAAGGGACACAACAACAACAACAACAACAACAACAACAAATTCATGATAGTTTAATTGCTTTTTATCTTTTTGTGTACCTCTCCATTGATGCCCCGTTGTCATGGGAGAGAGGCTTGCGTACCCTAATGATGTTTTGAGCTATGCTGGTGGTGGCACAATAGCCACCGGTAGGGTCTCCCATGCCAGACAGGTCAAAACTGAAGGGTTTGACAAAGAGTGTCAAAGGGCAGGATGGGCTCTCTAGCCTTGTGGCAACCATCTTAGGAGACGGAAAACTCTAATCCAAAACCCGGGCAGATGGTGCTTGTCCAACCCTGTAAGGTCAACCATCTAAGAGAAGGAAACTCTAATCAAACCTACGGCCTGAGGACCTCACTGCTATCGTCCATGCTTGCAAGGCCAGCAGATGAACCTTTGGTTTAAAGGGTGAGGCCAGTTCTGTGCATGCTGCGCTCCACCAGACAAATCCATTGCACAGGCTCGAAGGACAAATCCAATTCCAAAAAAAAAAAGCCCTGTAGGAATAGGCAAGGGACAAAACGGCAGGTGTAAAGATGCACTGGAAGCCGCAGACCCAACCCTGCATGCAAGCGGTTCAGGATTTGGTCGCTCGAGGCTGACCCGGGAGATGACAGAGGGGCCTAGAAAAGGTGGCCTAACGAAAGCTCATCCCCAACTACCTGGTTGGCTAGACGCGGCCAATGGGAATCTTCTGATGCGGTCAAACCAAGGCAAAGAAACAAAGGTGCACACCGGCCTCCAAAGGTGTAAATAAACTGACGCTTGCATGCTGGAACATCAGAACCATGCGAGACTCTGAAGATAGTGGACGGCCTGAGCATCGTTCTGCTCTAATAGCCCATGAACTATCACAACTTAATATTGACATCGCTGCTTTTAGTGAAGTTCGTCTCCATGAGGAAGGCAGCCTTAAAGAACACACCACCGGCTACACACTTTACAGGTCTGGCAACCCAAAACCGAAAAACATCTTTCAGGAGTAGGCTTTATGATTAAAAACTTCATTGCCTCCAAACTCGAAACCTTGCCAACAGGACACTCTGATTGCATTATTTCCTTATGCCTCCCACATGTTGTTCTCTTTAGTATATATGCCCCAACTATGCAAGCCGACCCTGTAGAGAAAGACAAATTCTACACAGACCTACACCAACTCATACAAAAAGTCCCTGTAGAAGATAAAATTATTATCCTTGGTGACTTCAATGCCAGAGTAGGAAAGAACTCCAAAGCCTGGAAAGGTGTCTTAGGCAAGCATGGTGTTGGAAATTGCAATGATAACGGACACCTCTTGCTAGAGTTCTGTGCAGAACAACAGCTGACTATTACAAACACTATCTTTCAGCAGAAAGACAGCTTGAAGACAACCTGGATGCATCCCCGATCCAAACATTGGCACCTCATTGACTATGTTCTAGTCCGCCAGTAATCCAACCAGGATGTACCTAAGGCATGTGTCACCATGGCCAGATCTGACGTCTCAAGGAATGGGTGCAGTTGGTGCATAAGCTTTAACTGCACAAATGCACTTCTACCCACCATTGAGACCTGGGCTTCAAGGCTCAGAGTTGAGTCGAGGAGCACCCCCAAGCTGTGAATCTGTGTCTTCAGGGGAAGTGTAACCCCATCCAGCACAGGCTGAATCCCTATTTCCTGATCGCCCTTTTGACTGTCCAGGAGCACCTCTATCTTGTCTGGATTAAGTTTCAATTTGTTCACCCTCATCCAGTCCATTACTGATGCCAGGCACTGGTTTAGGACCAAAACAACTTCCTTGGCTTGTGGTGGAAAGGAGTAATAGAGTTGGGTGTCATCCACATATTGATGAACCGAAACCCAAAACTCCAGGTGACCTCTCTCAGTGGTTTCATGTATATGCTAGATAGCATGAAGGACAGAACTGACCCCTGTGGGACCCACAGGCCAGTGGCCAAGGGGTCAGAGTCCCCTAGCACCTTCCTGGATTTGCTCTTCAAGGAAGGAATGGAGCCACTGTAAAGCAATACCTCCAAGTCCCATCCTAGCAAGGCAACCCAGAAGGCTACCATGGTTGATGGTATTGAAGCCACTGAGAGGTCCAGTAGAAACAAAAGGGATACACCCCCTCCATCCAGCTCCCTGCATAGGTCATCCACCAAGGGGACCAAAGCTGACCCAGTCCCATAATAATGTTATGCCTCAGAAATACTTAAGGATGCCTAGGAAGTGACACATACATGCTCATGTTCATACAGTGCCTTCTGAGTAAAAGACTGCACTCTTTTGTGGTAATTTATCTGGTCTTTATATCATCATCATCATCATCATCATCATCTATAACCACACTTTCCCCCCAAAACTGGGAGTCAAGGAGACGAGTATAAGGAATGTAAAACTTCAGTCATATGCACAATTACTTAAGTGGGTATGTGAAAGTTACATTTTGGACTAAATACCCCTAAACCCCATGCTGGCTAGAGAACTGTGGGAGTTACAATCCAAAAAAGTAATGCTTCCAAGCTCTGGATAAATCCAACTGAAGTCAGTACTAGCCCAAGACATTTTTCATTTTCCAGTAAAGTATAATTTTGCATTGATGCATCCATGGTGATCTTTCTGGAAGTTCATTAAGGCAAAGTCAGTTCATGGGTGGTAGGTATGAGCAGGTTTCCTGGGCTGACCAAGAGCCTTATCACACCACAGCACTATTCTGTTTTAGCAATGGATTTGTCCCCCTTTTACCCCAGACTTATCACATGATGTTGTTGCTTTCCAGTTGTTGTCCCATTGTAGGGTGGTTGCAGATCTGGGTTTTTTGCACATTTGAAATAATCTGTTAATGACCCCACTTTCGTGTAGCAATTCCATACCTAGTTCACTTCCTTCTTCCATGAGTGAATCATTAGTGGTTGTGACTTTCCTAATGTGGTTGGGATTGTATGTTTCTCCTCTTCTCCCTCTCTCTATCCCCAAGCTGGGTAAAGTCATTCCACTTCCAGAGTCAGGGCAAAGAGGATATGTGTATTTCTATTTTCTCTCTCTTTTTAAAGGGTAATGGCATCGTTATGCTGCCTTGGGGGTTTGCAAAGTCACCTCTCCATCACTCTGTCTGATCATATTTCCTTCTGGTTGCTTTTTTAACCCTCCATTTCCCCCCATCTCCTGTTTCCCCACCACCCCATCATCTGAGTGTTTCCCTTTCCCATCATCTGTCTCCCCACCCCAAAATCTGTTTCCCTACCACCCCATCATCTCAGTGTTTCCCTGCCACCCTCCTCATTTGTGTGTTTCTCCACCCCCTGCTCTGTCACTGCAACTCTGAGGCCTTATTCCACCCCTCCCCTCTCTCACACACACACATACAGACATGCCAAGGCAAACCTCTCTATCCAGGCTTCGTGTCTGCATGGTGGCGTGTGGAACTGAGGGAATGAGAGGGAAGGGAAGGCTGGGGATTTTTTTTCAAATGTTACACCTCCCAAGCACAGTGTGTGTGCCTGGGTGAGAAGGGGTGGGGATAATGTTTGGGAGGAAGCGGTGGGCAGTCACTGTGTGGGATAACACATTAGTGTAAGTGGATGCTTTAATCCTTCAGTCTCCAGAGGTGCAGAAAATCAAGAGAACAAACCTGGTTTGCCCATGGTTTGTAGAAAACACAATTGTAGTGGGATAGGATTCTCATGAGAAAAGGCCCCAAGAGGAGAACATGGATTGACTTTCACTAAAGGAATGATCAACCTGCTGTAGAAAACAGGATCACACCTAAACAGGGCTAGCTTGAATATAATTAATTATCAAGAGTGCCTGTGTTCAGTTTAGGTCAATCTGCTTTTCTGGCCTAAGTCCAGTGTTTAATTCCAGCTAGCATAGACCCACTGAATCAACGGATACTTGGTATATGTGTTTCATTGACGGCATGAGTCTATTTTAGTTAGATGTAGGCTTCTCTCTCTCTCTCTCTCTCTCCCCCCCCACCCCCCTCTCTATACACACACACACATACAAATCATTTTAGGGCCCTAGTAAGTGTTAGAACATCTCAAGGTGGTGTACAAAATTAAAAACATAACAAAGTTCAGTACATAGTATAATTTAATAATAAACACAACCAAGCACTCAACCATAATGCAAGAAAAACAGGGCTTCATTTCAGAATCCTCACAGTTGTTTCCCCCCCACAAGCAGAACAACGATCACCTCTGTTACCCGAGGTATGGAATTGAATTGCAAATTTTGTCCTGCCAATGAGTGCCAGAATGTTAGCTGCATTCATTTTTTTAAAAGTCAGAATGTGGAGGATTTGAATATGATCTTGTGACAAATGCATAACATTTAATTTAATGATGGTTAATGAAACAGTTGCATCATATAGGAAAATGTAAAGCAATCTAGCTGATCCTCAGTTCTGGTTATTAACCCAGAAGCTTAGCATCTTTTCAATTTTTCCCCCTCTAACAAATATATTGGCTGTTTTTTCAGGTGCTGCCTCCATGGCTACATCCTCTAGTGAATCTAGTCCCTGATGATTATCTTAAATATGGGCCCCTATTTGATCTTTTCTCCACACTGCATGCACTGTCCCATACTGTTTAATTTCCAGGAACAGGCTGAAAGAACATTCATTGGATTACATTGAAACCAATATAGCAGAATAGCTTCAGTATAAAAATGCTCTTATTTAGATGGGAGCTGGCTATGGGTCTACATGAAATCACTTTGAAGATGTTGTGTCAAAGTTTAGCAAAATAGTCCCAGGTATTTTTGTGATGTCAATTGGAGGGAATTTGCATTTGACAAAGGCCCTGATCACAGGGAAATGAGATCTAAAGGGTGGAAGTTCAAAATAAAATAGAGGACAGTAATAAGCAAAGGATGAGTACAACTCCAAAGAAAACAGACAAGAGGAACAGAGTAGATCCGGACCTCATTGCACAGTAAAGAAATTCATTTGGAAGCATACAGGAATTAATGGTGTACTTTATCCATGCTGATTGCCACTTATGTACAAAATAAACAGTGACACAGATAGGATAGTGTAATGGATGTTATGGACTGGACCATTCCCCACAAACCAACTTCTTCTGGTAGCCTTACTGATAACCAAGTCAGAGTCCAATGATTTATTCATAATTTCCTATGATATATTTTAGTACTTGTTCTCCCCATTGTGTCTAGTGATATTTACCTGTTGTGTGACAAAACCCACAAAGTCCTACAGAAGTTCTGTGTGGGGCTGGCTAGTAACAGAAGATGAAAATCTTGTTGAAATAAACAGATTATTTTGCCAGCAACCATGCTGGGAATTGTAGTCCCAGAAAGTAACTTTTTCAAGCTCTGGTTTTATTATGTGGTTAACATATATGTTCAAAAGATTAAGCCCTTAGTAGCAAATCCAGTGCCCTTCAGAAAACAGAAAAGAAATTTAACTGACATGCACTTAAGCAATTTAGGGCTCACTAAATCATTACATGTGTAAGCAAAAGAGCTGACAGTGCATGATTTCAAAGGATACCATTTTCCAACAATAAAACACCCCCATTTGACAAATAGTCTTGTCCAGAGCTGTAGTAGTTTGTCAGAAGGCAGGTGTGAAATGTCATGAGTACTTCAACTTGTTTATTATTAATCCTCAGTGTATGGTACTTCTATGCTGCCTTTCAGAAAAAAAGTCCACAAAGCACTTTCCATAGTAAAACAATTCAAATGTCAGTTTCACTGACATTTAATGTCTGGCTTCTTTCCTGAATAGACATTCCACAAGTCTTGAAATCTGTCCTCTAGAAAGAGGGTATCAGCAGCCTCTAGTTCTCTGAAACCACAGGAACCCACTGGGAATAGTGATATATGAAGTCCTTACCTGTTCATCTTACTGTTTTTGTGATGTTGCTGCCTTGTGGGGCCTGAGCTGCTAGGACTTGAGGTGGGAACATTTGATTCATATGTAGATGCCCTATGTTGTGAGTCAATGAGGTGTGTTTTGTACCACCTGCCTGCTGTTTAGCAATGTTAGGCCATGGACTAAGCCTGCCCATCCCAAGGCCTTGGATTTTTCTTGACAGAAAGGATAATCGGAAGACTTTCTAGTCCTGCCTTGATTTCTAGTAACAAGGGGCACTTCCAGATGGGTGTCAGGTCCCCAGCTCAAAAGCTAGCAAGAATCTAAGACCAACGAGAACTGGTCATGCCATTTCAAAGAAAACCCTTACTCCCTCATATACCTTCTAAGCCAGGGACAGCAGCTTTGACCTCATACTGTAAGGAGGAGCCACATGGCTTCTGCTTTTTGTCAGCCATTCAAGAATACGATGCAGCAAAAATAACTTTGGCTCCATTTAGAGCTACAGCTGACATCCAATGATGATGTCATTTCAGATACACTGATGAATGTTCTGGGTCAGCTAGCCTCCTTAAGGCCCCAGTTGCCTATAGTCTCTTGCTGGGACAACAGAGCTCCCTATAAAGGAGCAGTCCAGTCAAGCATCCCCTGCAGTATGCTGGCCAGGGTCCTGATAAAATCCAACATCTACAAAAAAGTGATATCTTTATTAGCCAATCAAAACACATGATGCACGCTTTCAAAGTTCTATTGGCTTCTTCATCAGGCAAAAGATGTTAAAAAATAGAAAAGAAGAAAAGTGACAATGTTGGAGTCACAGGCCTGCATGGTGTTTCAGATGTTACTTGGGCTGTTCAGGAAGTAGGAGTGGCCTCTGCCATGAGACCCCTCACCTGAACAGCACAAGTAACATCTGAAACACCATGCAGGCTTGTGACTCCAACATCGTCACTTTTCTTTTTCTTTTTTAACATATTTTGCCTAGTGAAGAAGCTGGTAGAGCTTCGAAAACTTGCATCTTCTGTTTTGCATTTAGCTGGCTAATCAAGGTATCAAATTTTTGTGGGTTTTGTATTTTGCTTTGCTGCATGACCAACATGGCTACCCTTGAATGAGGGTCCTGATAGTAACTTTTCCATGCTGTGGACATTCTCTACCTCAATGGTTTTCAGCCTTTGGTCCTCCAGGTGTATTGGCCTTCATCTCCCAGTTGGCTTGGTTCACTGATTAGGGATTCTGGGAGCTGATGCCCCAAACACCTGGAGGACCAAAGACTGAGAACCACTGCATCTAGCTGAGGCAGGGTCATTTGGGAGTCCTTGAGCTATATCAGAGGTGGGAGTAATTTTTTGCCATCATGGTGACTCACACCAAATGATTTTGCAGCTGTAGACTGGACACAGATTAAACCTAGAAGTTTCTTCTGGTTGTGACCTCTGGGCTTGTTGGTTCTGTTATAGGTCTCAGTGAGCGGTTAGGGGTTAAGGCAGAGAGTATTTGAATTTAATCTTCCACTCTTGGAGGTCTCTGAAAGTGACAGTTGAGCTTTTTTGTCATTTAGGATGTGATATCTGAGAGTAGGGGGAACCCTGCTTGTAGGCCTGAAGCTGTTACTGCTATTTTGAAGAAGGGGGAGGGCATTCAAAAGCTGCCTTCCTATTTACCTCTCCTGCTGACCCCCAAATGGGCTGTTGAGCATAGTCTAATGGAAGTATGAAGATATGCATTGTTTTTGCACAGGGGGTAGAAATCAGTCAGTTTCATTTCTGATGCATTTTAATTTTTAAACCTCAAATATTTTCCCACCCCAAATGGGAGAAATTTGCATATTTTGCAAATTCTTTCAGTCCCCCTCCCCCCAAACAAAAAAAGAGTTCTCACACATTTGTACTGACCCAGTTCCACAGATACAGCTGTTTCTGGAAAATCCCAACTTCAAGGTTATATTCTCCCTGTCCATGGCTATTTCCAACACTTGGAAGTGACTAATTAAAAGTAAGGTAGCTACCTGTAAATGAGAAAGTTCCCTTGTTATAGTTAAAATTTAATGTGTGCATTTCACATTTGCTTAAATCACAATCATTCCTCAAGCTGGTTTGTTATATTAAGAGGGAAAATCTTCTTTCTTTATATATATTTCCTTTTATTTCTTGTCTAGTTTTACCAGCATCTCTCATATTGTTTTATGGGCTTACAATTACTTAGGTTAATGCCAAGGACTGTTAAGTGCATGCCTTCTGAATTTTTAACAAGAATAAAAGTTTATCCAGAGAGTGCATGAAGTTATTGAATCATCTGGATCTGTGTGAAAAATAAACTGTGAATGTTTTACACATTGGTTTAAATATTTTATCAGGAGTCACAGATGCTGTTGATTTCCTTTATCTTGAAGCCTCTGCTGTTTAAATTTTTAAAAATTCAGCATCCTGAAAATGAACATCTCAAATATTTATATAAATGTGTACACCAATGTTTTCCATAGGTTAAAGCTTGGGGAACCTCAATTGAATGCAATTTGGTTTGTAGAATATGTGGTAAACCAAGATAACAAGGAAGGAACTCACCTCCATCATGTTTATTTACTCAGTTCTCAGATTGCCAAATAATTGGATATCACCTTGGACTTCAAAGGCTGAGTCCTTTAGGGAGTTTAGTTCAAGTGAGTCTTTATGTTTATTTTCTAGAAGCATAGCTGCAGCAATGAAGCACCTTAAAAATTAACACATTTATTACAGCACAAATATTTGTGGACTCCAGCCTATTCCATCAGACACATGGTGTGTTCCCTCAGATTGACAGATTTATATACAAACAAGCTTGGTTGGGTGAGTATTGTAAGCAGTGAGGTGCAGTCCAAAAGTACAGGTACTAATAATTTCTTTAACAGTGGTATTCATGGAACTTTGTGGAGTGAGAATATAGAGATTATTACATCAGATCATTACCACATGTAGTATATTTTTTTAAATTATTGTGCTTTGTTTCGATTGTATGATGCATGTGTTGTATCATGTTATTGTATACTATTGTTCTATTTAATTTTTATTGTACCTGACTTGGTCTACCTTAGAATAACCTTTATATAGTGATATTCAAAAGGTTTTAAGCTGCTACAGTTGGATACAATGTCTCCATCTGTTCCGAGCAGAGCTCATAGACTATGGGACCCATAGACACCCCTTCAGCTTTCCACTGAGGTATCCTTTACAGAAGGAATAGCTGTTTTTGGATTGTTTGAAGCTTACCATCATTGCAGTGTATAACTAGAGATTCTCTTTTTTTTTAATCTGACTGAATGGCAGTAGTCACAAGAAGTTGACACAGAGATAGGTGTAATTAATGGATCAGAACCATAATCCAGTGTCTCATTGTATGAGAGTGCCAACTTTTCTTTTTCCTCCAGATGTGGCTCTTGGCTTTGGCTGTTACTGCTCTGTTTCCTGTCATGTATGTTTTTGTTCTGGAATTTCAGCAGCACTGGATGCTGCTTTTTCTACTTTCAATTTTGGTCTATAGTCTCAGTTACTCTTGTTGCAGCTTTCGCTAGCCCATTTTTCTCAAGCTGGCTTTTCCCTTTTAATAGGAGCCATTGCTTTGCGTAACAGCTAGGCCATTGACATGCTTAGGGAAGTCTGCCACCTCATGACTGAAGATGGTACTGTCAGCTTCTGCTACCTTAACAGTTATTACTGTGTCTTACAAACCAAATAACACAGAAGCATGCCCCCAAAGATCCAGTTACCATTCACCCAAGTGCTAGGTAAAACCACTTTGTTGTGGTTTGTTGTGAGCAAGAAGGATGTGATAATTATTCCCATACCCATAAAGAAACAGGTAGAACTGAAAATATTTGTGGTATTGTTATGAAGTCCAGTTGAAAGGAAGGCAGGATTTGAATAATTAGGTAGTGGTTATCTGACTACTGAAAACAGAGGCTGAAATACAGAAAGGCTGAATTCTTGCAGCCTTGCACAGCTGAAGTGCTTTAAGTGCTTCCTGTCCATGGAAGTGTATGCATTGTTAGGCACTGATGATGACATTAGGTTTATTCCATGTATAGAATTACACTACATGTTTTAGGAAACAATGGCTGGAATTCACTTGGGAACAGAACTGAGCAGTTTCATAATGTCCATATTCAGCAAGGGGCTACAGTTACATTACTATGTAGGGGAGCCAGCAAAGTGACCATTGGCACATTGGCCCATTGGGAAGCCAGCTAGGGACTGCTGACGCACATCAGTAGAGCCCAATGTATCTCTGGACACTCTTGCTGGTGCCCTGATATGCATCCTTGCAATTTACTAGGAGGATTCCTTAGTACCTCTCTACAAAGCTAAGTATACATAAAGTTATATAATGTAGAATGTGATACAGAATTGCAGCCTATCCTTTTTACTCTTGCATGTTTACCCCAGCCAAAGTCCTAGTTACAGATAGGGCATCATATTTAGTACAGTAACATATGCTAGTCTTTCATGCAAAAGAGTTTAATTTTCTTGGGATTAAAAACAACTCCTTAATTAATTCTTTAAAATTAATGAATCCCATGGAACTTTTAAAAAAACCCAGATCAAAAAGCAAACAGATTGTACTTTGTGCACGTTTGCTTTGAAGCTTTGAAGCTATCAACTTGTAGCAGAGCCAAGACATCAGTGACATAGCTTGTAAAGGGGGTGGGGATGCTGTCCACAGAATTTTACGCTAATACTTTATGTCTGGGCAACCAGCAATGCAATGACTTCTCATTTATTAATGATGATGTCAGCTTTATGCTGGAGTCCAATTTGTAATGTGGAGGCTAAGCCACTGAGCTTCCAACTTGGGGAAGGAGAAGAGCATCATGCAGTGAGAAACAACATTTAACATAAAGATAACCATGAGGATTTCAAACACTTTCCCCCATTCAAAAGCAAATTTAATCAGCACTTACAGAGATCATGCTGTTTTAATCCTTTACTGTCATAGAGGTTTTAAACCTAATAGGAAAGTTGTAGACAATATGTAGGAGATAGACAAATGCATAGAAACAGAGAATATCTAACCAGGAGTCCTGATCATTTTCACATAGAGGTATATATGTACTTTTCAAAACTTATTTTCATTTTTTGTTTTGGGCAGCAGTGGCTGGCAGCTCTCCTGTGGTGGCATAGTGAATCTGCTCCAGGTTTACCATTTAAAGGACCTATCCAGGGTGCTGAATGCTATACCCAAAATAGGTTCAGCACATTGGATAGCACCTTCAGTGTCTTGACTAAAATCCAGAACTGATTCACTGGCCCATTGACAAAGGAGCCCTTAGCTACCCCTAGATTTTGAGGTTGTCTACATTGGAATGGTCTTGAGAATCTGAACCAAATCCATTAAAATTGGCTTGGGTTGCCCCAAGTGATGCATATAGATTCAGGGATGACAGGTTTGGGCATAGAATCCACTTGTCGTTCCCCCCCCCCCAGAATCTTGAAGTCAATTCCTCTTGTACTATTGAAAATAAGAAAACTTTGAAGATCTAGAGCACCCCAACCAATAGATTTTGATCTCTCTTTTGCTTGCCCTTGGTAAATAGCAGAGCTTGAAAAGGTTACATTTTTTAGACTGAAACTCTCATGGGCTACGCTGGTTGGGGGGGGGGTTCTGGGAGAAACAGTCTAAAAAAGATAATTTCCCTAAGATCAGATAAAGAGTACCTCTGTATGTCTCCAACTAGAGCTTTCTTTATATTTTGGAAGACAGAGACACCTTTTAGATGTCACAATTCATGGGCTGCTGCCTGAGTTTTAACATACAATACTTCTGCTCCCTGACATACATTATTGCTGTTTAAAAAAAAAAGGGAAAATCAATGTTAGATATATGTTAAGCCCTGAGAAAATTGAGTAGTCCCACTGAGCCTGTTACTGTCCTATTAAAATTTCTTCTAGTTTTGGATGATTTAAGACTCATTCTCCTACCATGGACAGCACACATATAGGTTGCTCCATTAACTTCTGTCAGGATTATCCTGTCATTTCTCATTATGCTTCAATGTCCAAGTTATGTACCTATCATTTGATTGCTATGAATCATTCAGTTATGATGTTCCTTTATCAGATAGCACACCTTACTGTTCTAAGCTGAATATTAAAGAAAAACCTGTCTGAGATGGTGTATCTGCACCCTTCTCTCAGTTTCATACTGCTTTAATACATATGGTACGGTACTATCTTGAGGAATCCTTGGAACTGTAGTTTAGTGAGGTATGCAGAAAGCACAAGGAAGATACTCTGAGAAGAGAGGGTCTAAGGATTAAATCAGTTTAATTCTGCAATGTAAAGGCACTCATTGTACTACTTGAATTGTAATCCAAGGGAATCAAGTAGAGCTGTCAAGCTGACAGTGCTAAGTACCTCACAAAACTACAAATGGCAGGATTCCATGGCAATTAAAGTCATAACACCCTGGGCTATGGAATAACCTTGTTTTTTTTAAACAAACAAACAAACAAAAACAAAAACAAAACCCAAAGCAGATAGCTGTGTTCCCTCCCCCCACAAAAAAATCCCAAAATCCAGATGAATACAATGCCTTCATTAGCCCATTGAAAAGGTGGAGCTTGGCAGATTACTTCTAAAAAGTGATTCATTCTGAGTTATGGTTCCAAAATATAGTTAGTTATCATTGTAGTTACAATTTTTTAAAATTATCATTTTATTTTTCCATTTCTAAAAGTAACCAATATGGTTATTTTGTTACCTTTTAAATATATTTTATTATAAAACACAGGGTTGTACACCCCATCATTGCCTAAACAGCCACACCAAAGCATGAAGCACAACATGAGTCGACACGTGAATCATGGAGTACTCCTCCTCCATCATTTGGTAATGCCACTCCCCTGGAGGAATGAAAGTAATTAAAAGGTACTGTTTAAAAAGTGACCAGAAAAGCAGAAAATGTATCACTTGTTAAGTTACAAGCATAATATATAGTAGTTATATACCTTCTTGCAAGCTGGAATGTGTCCAGAGGAGGGCAACCAAAAATAGTGGGAGGTCTGGAAGCCATGCCCTATGAGGAGTGGCTTAGGGAGCTGGGTATGTTTAACCTGGAGAAGAGAAGGTTGAGAGGTGATATGATAGCCATGTTTAAATATTTGGAGGGATGTCATACTGAGGATGGAGCAAGCTTGTTTTCTGCTGCTCCAGAGACTAGGACATGGAGCAATGGACTCAAACTACAGGAAAAGAGATTCCACCTAAACATTAGGAAGAACTTTCTGACAGTAAGAGGTTTTTTGGCAGTGGAGTGCACTGCCTCGGAGTGTGGTGGAGTCTCCTTCTTTGGAGGTTTTTAAACGGAGGCTGAATGGCCATCTGTCAGGAGTGCTTTGATTGTGTATTCCTGCATAGCAGGGGGTCAGATTGGATGGCCCTTGTGATCTCTTCCAACTCTATGATTCTATGATTCTTTACTAGGAAAAGGAGTCCAATCCATGTAACTGGTTATTCCTTAAATGTCAAAAACATGTGAAACCATTTGAGATCTCTAGTTCTCTTCACTAGGCAAGATGTTTCAAAGAGCAGGTTCAAGAATGGATAAGGGGAGGAAGGCTGACTCAGTGTTGAAGTCATGGTATCTGTATGATCATTGTCCTGCTATCCCACACACACAAAAAGCCCTTATGTACTTGTTCACTTATACCAGTATTACACCATCCAACCATGACATTAAACAAGCAAAAATGTTTGCAGTGAGTAATTAAAGTCCTTTCCCCAAGGTTCCTGCATACAGGATGTCATAACTGTGGAGCCTAGTCTATAACTTTGACAAGTTTATAATTTTAAAAAGTTGTTGTTGCATCTTGTAGAACAGATATGGGCCTGCCCCAAACCAAAGTATTTGAAGAAAAACAGTGTGTATACAGTCAGTTAATTTTTTTCATATGCTTTTATCTTTTTTTAAACAAAGGTATTTCCATCCATATTTGGAATATCAAAATATAATCTCAGAGACCCTGCAGTGGAAAGTTAATTGAAAACACAATACCAGTCAAAACATATCTTTATTTGTGCCACTGTGTCTACAGCCTTGTGTATTTTCTATGTTTCTGGAGTTCAGAGTACTATTCTTCCTGTGTTTATGATTTTCCTTCATGGATGACCATATGCAGGGCACCAGAAATGCTTCTTTGGTTTTTCTTTCTACAATATACAGAACAGAACTTTAAACCTCATGCTTTGCTCTCTCTAAACAGAATGACTACAACCATTTTCTGAACTCCGTACATATATTATGCAGGTTGAGGGAATATGGGTCAGATTATACACTTGGGTAAGAGAATGTAATGGATGCAGCTTATTGTAAGAAAATGAAATTCATATACTTGTTTATTGACAGTAATAATCTATTAATAATTGAACCGCAATTTCTTTCTAGTGCCCCATTATTTATATATGACCTCTGCTGTTATGATAATAATGGTTGCAAAGAATACACCTGCATAATATCTTTTAAATAGTTTTATTGAGTTTTCAATATGAGAATGTTGCAGAGAATGGGGGGAAAAACATTTCAAGATGTAACTTGAACTGAGGCTTTCACGTAAGTGTGTCCTTTTAGCTTAATGGAAAGGTTTGATTTGTTTCTGCATAAAAGGGAAAAATCCTTCTGGAGAAATCTCAACAAGTTTGTTTCTTTATCTTTCTTTTCTCCCAATATGGCATCCAAGGTGATTTAGAATCATAGAATCTTAGAGTTGGAAAAGACCCCAAACGTCATCTAGTTCAACCCCCTGCAATGCAGGAATACACAAATAAAGCATTCCTGAAAGATGTCCATACAACTTCTGTTCAAAGACCTCTAAATATGGAAGCCACCACATTCCAGTGCAGTCTATTCCACTGTTGAACAGCTCTTACAGAAAAAAAAATCTTCCAAATATTTAGGTGGAATCTCTTTTCTTGCAATTTGAATCCATTTGTTTGTATTGTAGTCTCTGGGAGAGTAAAATACTCAAGCTGGCCCCATCTTTTATGTGACATCCCTTCAAATATTTAAAGATAGCTATCATGTGTCTAGATCAAGGGAAGCAATAGTGCCACTCTACTCTGCTTTGGTCAAACCTCACCTGGAATACTGGGTCTAGTAATGGGCACCACAGTTCAAGAACGATATTGATAAGCTGGAACATGTCCAGAGGAGGGCAGTGATAATCTATTGACAGATGGCCATCCAGCCTCTGTTTAAAAACCTCCAAAGAAGAAGACTCCATCACACTCCGAGGCAGTGCATTCCACTGCCGAACAACTCCTACTGTCAGGAAATTCTTCCTATTGTTTAGATGGAATCTCTTTTCCTGTACAGTAGTTTGAGTCCATTGCTCTGTATTCTAGTCTCCAGAGCTGCAGAAAACAAACTTGCTCCATCCTCAGTATGACATCCCTTCAAATATTTAAACATGGCTATCATGTCACCTCTTAAACATCTCTTCTCCAGGCTAAACATACCCAGCTCCCTAAGCCACTCCTCATAGGACAGGATGGTGGGGCTTCTGGAAGCCATGTCCTATGAGGAGTGGCTTAGGGAGCTGGGTATGTTTAACCTGGAGAAGAGATGTTTAAGAGGTGACATGATAGCCATGTTTAAATATTTGAAGGGATGTCATACTGAGGATGGAGCAAGCTTATTTTCTGCTGCTCCGGAGACTAGAATACAGAGCAATGGACTCAAACTACTGTACAGGAAAAAAGATTCCATCTAAACAATAGGAAGAATTTCCTGACAGGAGGAGTTGTTTGGTAGTGGAATGCACTGCCTCGGAGTGTGATGGAGTCTTCTTCTTTGGAGGTTTTTAAACAGAGGCTGGACGGCCATTTGTCAGGAATGTTTTGTGTATTCCTGCAGAGCAGGGGGTTGGACTAGATTATCCTTGTGGTCTCTTCCATGATTCTATGTCACCTCTCAAACTTCTTTTCTTTAAACTAAACATATCCATCTCCTTAAGTTATTCCTCATAAGACTTGGCTTCCAGACTTTTGATAATGTTGCTCAACCTTCTCTGGATGTGTTCCAGCTTGTCAATATCCTTCTTGAACTGTGGTGCCCAGAAGTGGACACAGTATTTCAGGTGAAGTGTGATCAAAGTAGTATAGAGTGGCACTAATACGTCCCTTGATCAGGACATTATACTCCTATTGATGAATACAGCTAATATTATTATAGTAGTAAAAATACAGCTAGTAGTATCATAATAGTGGAAACATTTATAACATCTTACAAACAATGCTGATATAAAACAGTTCAGAAGAATTTAAGACATAACAATGAAGATAAAAGTAGAGCACCCTCATCCATTAAAAAGGCCCTTCTGTAGTTACCAGTTAATAGCCTAAGTCCTGTTTGAATACAAAGGTCTGTGACTATCAGTGGAAGGAGACAAGAGGGGGCTGCGATAGCCTTGTGGGAAGGTGTTCCACAGCCTGAGAGTATCCACTAAAAAAGCTTTTCAAAAAAGCTAAAAAACCTTTTAAAAAGCTTTTAAAATGATTTTAAAAGCCAATGTGATTCTAGGCTGCATTAATAGGAGTATAGTGTCTAGATCAAGGGACGTAATAGTGCCACTCAATTCTGCTTTGGTCAGACTTCACCTGGAATACTGTGTCCAGTTCTGGGCACCACAATTCAGGAAACATATTGAGAAGCTGGAACGAGTCCAGAGGAGGGCGACCAGGATGGTGGGAGGTCTGGAGGCCATGTCCTATGAGGAGCGGCTTAGGGAGCTGGGTATGTTTAGCCTGGAGAAGAGAAGGTTGAGAGGTGACATGATAGCCATGTTTAAATATTTGAAGGGATGTCACATTGAGGGTGGGTGGAGCAAGCTTGTTTTCTGCTGCTCCAGAGACTAGGACATGGAGCAATGGGTTCAAACTATAGGAAAAGAGATTCCACCTAAACATTAGGAAGAACTTCTTGACAGTAAGAGCTGTTTCGAAGTGGAATACACTGCCTCGTAATGTGGTGGAGTCTCCTTCTTTGGAGGTTTTTAAACAGAGGCTGGGTAGCCATCTGTCAGAAATGATTTGATTGTGTATTCCTGCATGCCAGGGGGTTGGACTGGATGGCCCTTGTGGTCTCTTCTAACTCTATGATTCTATGATTTCTTTACCAAATGTAGCTGTGGTAGTGATGATCTTTCCAGTGACAATCCAAATAAACTAGGTACCACATAGAAGGCAACTGAAATTCCTCCAACTTTATTAGCTACATCATGTCTAGTTGATCTGGGAATATTTTCTATCCTACTGTAAAGCTGTAGTGTGCCCACCATCACATTTTGTTTGTTTATAGATAGGATAAGGCTGTACAAATATCTACCTTAACCTTCCCATGACACATTAGCACCCACTAGCATCCCATGACCCACTAGTGACCATCAACTATCCTGGACTAAGCTAACCAGAAACTGAAATACTAACCATTCTAATCCTCCATTTTCATCAGTGCTGTATATGCACAATCCTAAATATACATTGGAATGACTATGTGACGAATGTTGCTGTCCTTGAGCAAGCAGGGATCACCAGCATTGAGGCCATGATATTGAGAACACAGCTGCGCTGGGCAGGGCATGTTTCTAAGATGGAGGACCATCGCCTCCCAAAAATAGTACTCTACGGTGAACTCACCACGGGTCAGTGTAAGAGGGGCACTCCAAGAAAGCGATACAAGAACTCCCTTAAACAACATCTCAGGCTCGGCCAAATTGATCACCAACAATGGTCCGCCCTGGCCTCACATCAGGAGGCATGGAGATGCACTATCCACAATGCTGCAACCTTATTTGAGAACTCACACCAAACAAGTCTTGAAGAGAAATGACAACGCAGAAAGAATCACAACCCAGAAACATCACCCAAGGAGACCTTCTGCTGTGCTTTCTGCAACCGGACTTGTTTATCTCGGATTGGCCTTTTTAGTCATCAGCGCGCTTGCAGAAAGCGTGGAATGAGTCCTTCCTGAATCTTCATTTGCAAAGAAAAGCCAATGAGAAACCATATTGAATGGGTCTTAATCCCAAGTAACAGTACAAAAGATCTACTGGGAGCAGTGAGTTATAGTGATAGGCAAAAGCCTTTCGTGCTGGCAGAAACCTCTTCCCCTAGTTTTTCTCAAACAATGCTCTGCTGGTGAAGATCAGCCTGCAGAGGAGCCAAAAGTGGATAGAGAAGGGGTAGGGAAAGGAAAGAGCTGTGCCATGCCCCAACCTTCTCCCTTTCAGAGACATAGCCATAATGCTGGAAATTAGGCTGGGGCTCAGGGAGAGCTATGTAATTTCTCGCTCTGCTAGGCTCGGAGAGGACTGGATTCAGCACAGTTTCAGTGGGCCTGGTACTGGCTCATTGAGTCCTTGGCCATTTTGGATTGTACTGTAAGTTGGCATATTCTTATCTGAAGGGGGATCCCATTGGTCTCAGTGCAACAAGGTAGCTGAGGTGTTACACTAATGTCTAAGAGACCTCGTAGTGGTCATCTTGCCCACTCATAATTCTGAGACAAGACTGAAGCTTCTTATGCTTTAGTGCTGAAGCTCCACCTCAGACACCATCCCTTCTTACAAAGGGCCTGGAGGTAGACACTTCTTTGCCTCTCCAAGGCTGCATACTGGGTGCATTGCTAATACTGCTATACTGGTTCTATGGATTGTGGAAGCTCTTAGAGACAGATGGGCTGGCACAATGGTCAAAGGACACACAGATGTTGATCCAGGCTTAAGGGATGCAGGATTAAAGGTCTCCAGCATTTGGGGATCAGGGTCTCTGCTTCCAGAGAGGTACTCAGGCCTGGTGCTGCTTCCTGCATGGCACCACTGTTTCCTCAGTCTCTGAAACCATGTCCAGGTCAAAGTGTCCTAAGAATTGCCAATGTGGCAATTTGCTTTAGCTTGAATATTTTCTCATCTTCTCTGTTGTGCTCACAGTTTTCACCTCACTAGGGTAGAGTTTGACACCAAGTGATTAATAACCATATTAGCTAATGATGATAATTAACAATTTGACAATTTTGCTAGGCTAATTTTTTTTTTCATGGGACAAGGAAGATAAAATGTGCCCTCTCTCGGTGGTTAATCTGAAAAGAACATTTAAATCCACAATCGATGGCCACAAACGTCACCATTTAACAACGCTTTTAGCCTTTAAACCACTAGGAAATCTGCCTTTGGGGTTATATTGCTCCTGAGGGCTCTCAAGATGTTGTGGTATTCTGGTGCTGCTTTCTCTCTTTTCCTGTGAGCCCATGTGGTTACAGTTGCCCTGGCTTCCTTTCTCAGCCCCTGTGAAGGCTGTGTGTGCATTTCCAAGCTGTATAGTGAGCAAACATTTCGAGAAGCACTGTTTTTCCTCATAAGCATGGAAGGGCAATGGGGAAAACTGTAGTCTGTTGCCTTCTGACTGTCAAGCAGGAGTGGGCCATTTGTGATCCTCTGGTAGCTATTTGACGTTTTCTTGTTTTAACTAGGGATGGAATGGAAATTTGTCAGTTTCTCAACTGGGGTCAAATTTGGAGTTCCAGATCCCTCAAGAAACTTACAGGGAATTAAAAAGTGGCACATCAAAAGTTCCCACAATTTGCTGTTTTTTTAAATGCAGAAAACAGCAATGTTGCACAACAAAAATAATACACAACAAAAATGTACAGAAAATAACAGTGTTGTACAATAAAACCACATGACTATCTTTTGTGCAAGATTACTGGATTTTGGCAACATTTTTGTACTGAAAGATTTTTTTCTGTTGTGCAACATGGTTGCTTTCTATATAAAAAACAACAGAGAGACTTGCACAAAACCCACATGGGGCTGCCTGGAAATAGTTGTTTTTGGGTGTGCAAACCACATAATTTGAAAGTTGAACAATTTCCTTTCCATCCTGAAAGCTGCACCGTTTTCAGGGAAGGTTGCACTGTTCTCAGGAGAAGCTGTGTAGTTTCCAGAAAACTATCCAGTCTGCTGGGAAAGCTGCACAGCTTTCATGGAAAAGCTGCATAGTTCCCATCATTACAGGGGGGATATTCCTGAGTGTCTTGAAAGTACGGGATGAAAAACTGCTTCACATTCAGATTGATGTCCACTGGGACTCAGAAAAATAAAGATTTGTCATGCCTAGTTTTAACTTCTTGTTTTCATTAATAGTTTGATGGCTAGCATCCTTTTAGTGAAATATATATATATATATATACTGTATATTTCTTGCACGTATACCTTGCCTTTCTTCCGAAATGGGCTCCAAGGTGGCTTACAAAAATATAAAACAATATTACATTAAAAATCCTATTCTACAAAAGTTAAAAAAGAATTAAATATCAACATTCTTAAAACCATTATTAAAACAGTTAAAATGTATTTCAAATAAATTACAGGTTGACCCTCATAGCCGTGAGGGATACATTCTAAGACCCCCCATGGATACCATGGATACTTGAAACCGTGGATAATAGGGAACCCTATTATTTTCAGTGAGACAAACATCAGAGATTGACCATAGAATCACATTGGAGGACTTAGAAATGCCTAGAGATATATTTTTTTTCAGATGTGGATAACTGAAACCATGGATATTGAATCCATAGATATGGGGGGGGTTGACCTGCACTAATAAAAAAAATTAAAAAGTAAAAATATAACACAATTCACATTTCAAAAGTCTGACTAAATGAAAAGGTCTTCACCTGCCAGCAGAAAGACAGCAGAGAGAGGGCCAACTGGACCTCCTGGGAAGAGTGTTCCATAGCCTGCAGCAGCCACAGAAGGCCCTGTCCTGTGTCCTTACCTTGTGAACATGGGGGGACAGAAAGAAAGCCCTTCCCTGCAGATCTTAGGGAGATACAGTCTTTCTGATAGTCTGGAACAAGATGTTTAGGGCTTTAAAGGTCAAAAAGAGCACTTTGAATTGTGCCCAGAAACAGACTGGCAACCAGTGAAGTTGTTTCAACAGGGGAGTTACCTGATCCCTGTAATTAGCCCCAGTCAACAGCCTGGCCACAGCATTTTGAACCCAATGAAGTTTCCAAGCAGTTTCAAAAGGCAACCTCATATAGAGTGCATTCCAGTAATCCAAATAGAATGTAATCAAGGCATGTGTCACCATAGCCAGATCTGATTTCTCAAAGCGTGGGTGCAGCTGGCACACTTGTTTTAACTGTGCAACTGCACAGTATTGTTGTGCCACTTGTTTTGATGCCACTGCTGAAACCTGGGCATCCAGGTTTGGTTCTGAATACACCCAATTTGCCTGAGATTTCAGAGGGAGTGTAACCCCATCCAGAATCCTCTTCCCTGATCTGCCTTGAGAGTGACCAGGAGCACCTCTGTCTTGTCTGGATTAAGTTTCAATTTGTTAACCATCATCCAGTCCATTATTGACAGCAGAAACTCATTTAGTACAGAAAAAGCTTCCTTGGAATCAGATAGAAAGGAGAGGTAGAGTTGGGTATTATCAGCATACTGGTGATACCAAACTCCAAAATTTCAGATGACTTCTCTCAGCAGTTTCATGTAAATATTAAACAGCAAGGGTGACAAAACTGAGCCCTAAGGGAAACTATAGGCCATAGGGAAACCATAGGGAAACCATAGTGGCTAGGGTGTAGGCATCCCTGAGCATCACCTTCTGAATCATCTCCTCCAAGAAGGACTAGAACCATCCTACATGTCCCATCCTACAGAGGCGACCCAGAAGGATACCATGGTTGATGGTGTCAAAAGCCACTGAGAGGTCTAGGAGAACCAGCAGGAACACCTCACCCCATCTATTTCCTTGTGTAGGTTCTCTACCAAGGTGACCAAAGCCAGGACAGAAGCCAGATTGAAATGGATCTAGATTATCCATTTCATCCAGGAATTCCTGGAGCTGGGAGGCCACCACATGCTCCAAAATATTGGAGACTGGCCAATAGTTCTCTAGTATGGTGGGGTCCATGGGGAATTTTTTGAATAATGTCCTCACCACAGCCTCTTTTAGGCAAGAGGGAAACCTACTTTGCTGTAGTGAAGCATTCACTACTATTCTAAACCATTCAGTCTGTTACCCTCGGAGGGCATGGGTCCAGTATCTCACCTCTCCAAGGATTCCTGTTCACATCCTCAAGTTGCACAAACTGAAATATATTCAACAACATACGACTAGCAGGAGCCAAGGTTACATCTACCAGACCTGTATTTACTACAGCATCCAAGTGCCTGTCTACACCATCAAATACCTTGAATCCCCAAGTGACTGCTCCCAAATCTGCTGCAATCAGGCCACATGTTGCATGGCCTTTCCCCAGAATCTGGGGCTATCTGGCTACACATGGCATGGCCCAGATTTGCAGCATTTCAGAGTATAATACAAGGATGTGCATTATGTAGGATATGGGGTTTTCCACTGAGCTTTGTCTGCTGTCACAGCTACCACCACCACCACTGCTGACACTTACTGTAACCAATTTTAAGGCTCCAGAGGCAGCTCCCAGCTGAAGGGAGTTGGGTGGGTGCAGCCTCAGATGAACAACACATGACATATTACACTGGTGGCGCAGTGGTTAAATACCAGTACTGCAGCCACACCGTTGCAAGTTCAATTCCAAGGGCTCCTAGGTTCACTCAGCCTTCCATCCTTTTGTAGGTCAGTAAAATGAGTACCCAGTTTGTGGGGACAATTAACTAACACACATTGGAAACCACTTAGTGCCTAGTGTGCTATAAAGTGATGTAGATGTGTAAAGTGCTATTGCTTAACAATTTGTAAGCTGCTCTGAGAGCCTTTATGGCTGAAGAGTGGGGATATAAATACCTACCTAAATAAGGGAGAGGTTTTCTCCCTTCCCCAGCTCAGCAGCGCTGCTTCCACTGGCTCTCTTACTTGCCCATCACTCCCTTTAAGTGCTTCCATGGCTGTTGATTGCTCTGATGATTGGTATGTTCTATGGAACAAAGTGTATTGGGTTACATTTTTGGGGATGGGGGTGGAAACAAAGTCAGATAAGTCAAAACTTGGAGAATTTGTTTATTTGAATTACAAAAAGCAGACTTCCCAGACTCTGGGATTAGCACCCATGTCAATGGTAACCTGAACTAGCTTGTTTTCATGTTTTCTACTTCCCACTTTTTCTTTCTTTTCTTTTCTTTTCTTTTCTTTTCTTTCTTTTTTTTGGAAAATGTAGGAGGCAAACTCGACCCATTATGCATGAAAGTATGGAAGATGCTTTGATGGACTCCATTCTTCTGTTTGCTTGTTCATTTTAAAGGAAAGATCCAGAAGCTGCAACCACAAGGGTTCTGCAGTATCTATGCTCACTTTTTGCCATCCTGCCCATTCTAATTATGGACTTTTCACTCTTCAGGAATGAAGGTGATGAAGATGACTTTCTTCATCTGACCGTATATTGATTATACAAGCATTAGCTTGTCTAATATTATTAAATATGATCTAATTAATCAATATGATTTGACAACTTTAACATCAAGACATATTTGAACTTCTCCATTAAATATCTAAACAGGGGGCAAGGGGAGAACCATGACTTGATTTAGCTTGATCATTACCTGCACAGAATTATCCTTACAATATAATTTTAAGAGCCTTGCCTAGCTTAGCTTAAATACCCCCAGAGATTGAGCTTCCAGTAAGCTCCTGATTACCAGAAAACATGCATTTAGAAACAAACTTGTTTTTGCATGTAAAGGAGTAGCCCCATCAGCAATTTATATTTTGATAGTTTACGCCAAGTGAAATATTCATAGGCTGATGAAAAGCACTAGCATTTTAAAAAAAATCTGGAATAATTGTGAACAAAGGATACGGTTCAGACAATCTTCCAGTTTTTACTGAAGTAGTAAATCTTTGTACAAGCTGTACCTCTTCAAATTTCAGTTGGTGATTCATCTGATGGAATGTTGCTCCTTCCCTCTCAAATATTCCACAAAAAGAAGAATACAATTAGAGGAGATGGTGGGAGATAGGAAACAGAGATCTGTCAGCTCTGCTTTCTTCCACATTTGAATTTTTTAAATCTCTGCTTCTTTCCTTGTCATGTAATGAAAAATACTGCAAATCTGTAAATTCTCATCAATGGAAAGCCAAAACAAATTCCTCAACCATATGACTAGTCAAATTCAAAAGGTACAGGTATTCCTAGCATGGGCAGATTTCACTGAATTTCTGTCTAACCTGGATTCCCGACCTGTCTTTGGTTCATATCGAGTTGCCACAGAAGAAACTGGAGACTTGTCTCAAAGGATGGGTTTTTAATATTAGTAGAAAAGTATTTTTTCTACTAAGAAAACACCATCTTCTGAACATCTTGAGACCTATTTATTCTGTGGATTCTATTGAATACACCCCAGTTTCTGTCTCTTTCAAATCAGGTCACAAAACTTTTTTTTTCTTCTAGCATGGTAATCCATAGGCATTTTCCACATGTATGTTCCATAATGTTTGCATTTATTGATACATTTTCTTTATGTATTGCACACAATTCCTTATGTAAATTCCCTATTGACCAAAGGAGATTTGTACATATTTTTCTGTTCCATGATTTCATATTTTAAAGCCAAACCCCTGGTTTTTCATATATTTTATTTCTCTAAAATACAGTCAGACCCCTGTATCTGTGGAACCAATATCCAGGGTTTCAGTTATCCATGAGACACAAAACAGCACACTTACCATAGGTTCTTCCTAGAAAATTCCTAGAGAGGTGTCCTCTCTAGACATTTTCTAGGTCCTCCAAAGCAGCTCTATGGTAGTTGTAACCAGAAGGCCCATTATTTCAATGCTGTTTGCTGTTATCCACGTCTTCTGGTCCACAGTAAGTATGGGAACCTCACCCCCATGGATACGGGGGTCCGAATGCATACCACAGACCACACAAATCTCTGGATTTCTAAGGCAAGGCATGCTTTGTCTCACAACAATGATTGGGAGATGTGAAACTGGTGTTTTTACTGAAAATCTTGAACAAACCGGAATTGTTTTCCAACCTTAGCTGCCTGTCATTTAACTATAAAAAATGAAGAGCCTATCAGGAAAAAAAAATGACAAGCCTTATTCAGTAGTGCTCTGGTTATATATAGGGATTCGACTTCAGACTTTCAAGAGCTAAGCACTTAAATCCCTGGACCTCGATAGTCAAATATGCCAGTTTCAGTTTCCTGTACATTTGATTTTTTAAAAAACTCTCCAATTCTTTCTGTTCTATATATGAAAAAGTCTCTATACCTTGGTAGATTGCTGTCAAATATGAACAGATAAATTAGTGACAAAAATGAATGGAAAGAAATTCATATCAATCCCTAGTGGGAGAGATCTTCTATAGAGCCCTTTTTGTTTATTTATTTCTTCTTGGAGAGAAACATAGTTGTGGGGAGAAAATGCACTTAAATTTTTTCCATCCTGGTTTTGAAGAAATGCACACATTTTGTCAAGTTCTTAAAAAAAAAATGGCCCAAACTGAATTTTCAGCAGTCTTCATGGACCAAAGAGAGCCAGTGTGGTGTAGTAGTTTGAGAATTGGACTATAGCTCTGGAGACCTGGGTTCATATTCCCACTCAGCTATGGAAACCCACTGGGTGACCTTGGGGAAATCACACTGTCTCAGCCTCAGAGGGAGGCAAAGGAATCCCCCTCAACAAATCTTGCCCAGAGAACTTTATTTTTGTTTTTAATGTTTGTATATTTTAACTTTCTTTTACTACACCTTTGAATGTGTTTTTCCTTTGCTTTGGATTTGTTTAACTGTTTTAAGTTAATTTTTAAATTGGATTGTTCATTCATTTTAAAAACTTTTGTATTATATTACAGGTTGAGTATCCTTTATCCCAAATGCTTGGGACCAGAAGTGTTTGGGATTTGGAATTTTTTTCAGATTTTGGAATATTTTCATATACAATCAGTCCTCTGTATCCACAGATTCTGAATCCACGGGTTCTACCATCCATGACTTGAACATTTAAAAAAAGGGACTTTTGTGCCTCTCATATGGAATATGTAGTCTGGCAGAGATAAAACCCAAGACAAAGTTAAGGATTTTAAAGCTCCTGCTTTCTATGAAAGTGATAACATTACTTTCTCTCCTGAATCAGTTGTCCCTACTTTTGACTGAATCCTCCATGAGCTTTTAAAGCTTAAAAGTTAGCATATGATTTGACAAGGAAAGCAGAACTGCTTTCATTAGCTATTCATTCCTGTAGTGTTATATTTCTAGAACCAGCTCTATCACTAGGCAGAGTGAGGTGTTTTCTTCAGGCAGTAGATTTAGGGTCTTATGAAAGGACAAAAAGTTGCTAATTATTTAATTTGTTATTTTTGTATTTTAACTCCCAGAGATGCTTGCCAAATTTTCTGCCCAATGCCTTACATTTTCTGTTCAATGCCTTAAAAAACTTGACTGGATTTGGGAAATAGACGTCTTGATTTAGGTGATCATTTCCTGCTCCATTGCAGGTAGCAAAAGGTTTTGGATGACCTTGTGGAGTTTCATTTAATGGAGCAGGTACTGTGTGGGGTGAGGGAGACACATATTTGAATAGGCAGGAGGTGAACTTCATTGCTGCAATCTGAATTTCATGACATTTGAGGTATGTTCAAATGAACTGGAAGATCTAAGTGCTGTTTTTCAGTCTCTTTCATCTCTTACAGATAGACTGATAACAATTTCCCCCCCCCAAAAATTCACAGGTTCTACGAAAAGCAGTGAACAACAACAACAACAACAACAAAAATATGAGTGAGTAAATATCATGAGCAACAAGGTACAGTATCATAACAAGTCTTTCGGTTAGTCTGTTTAGGACTCATAAGTATGTTTTAGCATGAGATCCTGTGGATTCTAGTTGATTTCCTCAGATGCGTGGATCTTCCATGCCTTGTTGTTTTGCTGGAAGAGACTAGTCGAGGTACAAGGAGGACAGTGAAACAGAAGAAGGCAAAGAAATGTTCTGCTATACAAGGGACAGGACTAGATCTTGATTCCAATGTGTTTAAATAACAAGAGTACAGATTTTGCTTGATTAGAAGTGTTTTAAAGGTAAGAGCAGGCTGACCCTGAAACCAATTAAAAGTGGGATGGGGGGCCAGCACTCCCACTGATGGTCTTTGAGTAGAGGGCAGACAGCCATCGTTGGGGATAGAACAACTCTGGATTTCTTCCTCCCAGTGGGGGGTGATATGGATGCCCCTCCAACTTTGTGATTCAATGGCTTATTTCTCATCTATAGTTCCCTTTCACACCCTGTAACATGGCAGTAGGTTGATGTATTTATGCATTAGTTAACATGCATATATTTCTCTGTCTCGAAGACTTAGGGCTTATTTACACTAGCCAAGATATGCTGGTTCCCCACCAGCATATCCTGGCTCCAGATGTGGCCTAGTTTCCCCTCATTACCTGGAGAAAATGAGCTGGTAGCCAAACAGAACACTGACCTGTTGCTGCATCTCTGCCACCACCATTTTCTCAGCTGACACAGAAGCAAGGAAGGGGACCTGTAAAGATGTGACTGTAGTCCCCCTTCATGTGACAAGCCTTCGTCACATGCTGAGCGACCGCTCCCTGGCTTCAAGGAGAGCTAGGAAGCTGGCAGTGGCAGCAAGGGACAGTGTGATAGGATGGGCTCCTGCCAACACATGGGGCCCAATCCAGTGGTACCAGATTAAACTGGGTATTTTCTTATATTGCTGTAAAGGGCCCTATCCCAGCTTGTCCCCATTCCAGCCCTGTATCTGCCCCGGGGGTCATAAGGACTGCCTGGAGGTAGATCAGGATAAATGCCCTGCATTATCTGCAGGGCTCTGGAACTGAGGAAAGCCAGGGTATTTAGCCCATGTAGATAAGCCCTAACATTTTAAATAAAAGCACTTTATTTGATCATTTTGGGATAATTGTGCAAATTACTTTTCTGGGATATGGGTTATTAAGTAAGCCCCTGCACCCACCCCTGTCCTTGGCAGGAACTGTGTTCTTGAGATCAAAGGCTTTATTTGAGAATGGGGTTGAACAATAAATTTATTATAGAATTCAGCCAAAGTGGAATCCCTTCTCTGTTGTCTGCTTGCTTGAGAATAAACATGTGCCTTTCCATATATTTAGTTTCTTTAAAATCTGCCCCTTCCCATGCAAAATGTAGTGTTTGTTCCTTATTATACCCAGCACTTATTTCAAAGGGAAGAATCAGGGGTTTGGAAGACCCAGTTTTATTGAAAAATAAAAAATCCAGCATATGCATATTTGGAGAGAGATCCTTGTTCCAAGAAAGATGAAAAGAAAAGAAAAGAAAAAAAGGTGGGGGAGAGAAAAGAAAAAGAGACTACAGCATTTTGTTTTCTTTGTGGGGGAAAAAAACATTCTATACTACACAAAGTTACCAGTGAATAAAGCAATTTAGGCTGTTAAAAATGACAAATTACCCCCACTCCCATCAATGCCTCTTAATTTTTTGGCAACCGAAAATCCCTCCTTGGGATGGACACTATTGGCTCTCATGTCAATTGGGGTGGTCATCTGCTCTGGGTTTTAGTCTGAATGTTAAGGTACTAGCTAAGCTGCTTTATTATGGGGATCAGGTAAAGCATTCAGATAGCCCAGACTCAGAGTTGGATTAAGTTCAGACTTAAAACCAGAGCGGATTTGTTCACCCCACTGGCATCAGAGCAATCAGCATCCACTGCTCCTCAGCAGCCAAAGCCAACAAACACATTGACTCTAGGATCAGGACACGTAACCTTTCTCACTAGGTTTGTTTCATCTGCACTGCATTGATGTTGATTGGCAAGTGTGCCTGATGGAGGGGATGCTTCCCCCCCCCCGCCTCTATATATAGTAGCAATGTACATATTGTTGTCATTGTTGTTCTGTGCTTTCAAGTAATTTCTGACTTATGGGGACCCTAAGGCAAACCTATCACAGGGTTTTCTTGGCAGAATTTGTTCAAAGGAGGCTGCCATTGCCTTTCTCTGAGGTTGAGTGTGACTTGTACAAAGTTACCCACTAGGTTTCTATGGATGAGTGGGGATTCAACACTCAAACCACACAGGTTCTTAAGTGTATCTAGGCCACTTCAAAAACACTCATAACATTTCAGGATGAAACTAGCTGTATATTGTAGCAGTCTGATTCAGGGCTGGCTCTAGTCTGAGGCAGAGTGAAAAAGAAGCTTCAGGTGGCAAATGCTGAAGGCAGCAGGGGCACCTCCCTTCCCTCCCTGCTGTTTCTCCTGAGCTCCCTGTACTATTCTGCATCTCCTAAACAAGCTTGCTGCCCTCAGGTGTTACAGAGGACCCCATTGTGTTTCCAGTGTTGAAGTAAGATCTTCTCTTCTTCCTCCATTTTGTATGTTGCTCCTGCTTCAAGCAGGAAAAGATAGTTTGAGCTGCTCCTGAAGGTACCTGCTTGAATGCTCCTGTATGCTGGTGGCAATGCTGATGTAAGGTGGAATGCCCCATGGATCAAGATGTGAAGGCACCCCAAACCCAGTTTTTCTCAGTAATCATATGTTGTTTAATTATTTAGCATTGCCAGAATAATATAGTAGCTATTTATTGAACAAACTATTAATTACTGGCATGTTCATTCCAATATTCTCCTCCCCTCCCCTCACACATACATATCAAAACCCTGACCTGTTTCTCCCCATCTCATACATTTCCTGCTTATGGAGGAAATTCTGTGATGCCTGCAAATACTGTAGTTAAAATAAAATAAAATAGCTGTATCTTCCTGTAATTTCATACTTACTAGTCCCATGGATGTGCAGTCTCATTTATGGGGTCTACACTGCTAACTTCATCAGCCTCATACCTTGCAAAACAGAAGAGAGGGTGGGTGGGCAACACATGGCCCACATGAAGCCTCCTTCTCTTCCATACCTCCCCAGTCTTTGCTGTTGTTGCCACCACATTTATGCTCTCAACAATGGTGACAGTGGGGGAGGGAGAAGAAAGGTTAAATGAAGCTGTGTGCTTCCCATATACCTTGCTTAGAAATGAAATCTCATTTCTCCCCTTTAAACCAAAGCACAGATTCCCTGTGCAAAGCACAGATTCCTTTGTTTTTAACTAGAAACAATATGGGTGCAAAGCATGCACACTGTTTAAAGGAGGGGGAATGCCTTTTTCTTCACTGTTGCAGATGAGAAGTTGGCAGCAGCAGATGTCAGGATGTGGTCCCCTAGACCTGAAAACTTGTCTGCTTCTGGTTTCCTGTGTTATAAAAGATCTAAAGAATGCAACTAATTCTGTGTGGTATTCAATAGAGGCTGGATGGTCATTTGCTGGGAGTGCTTTGATTATGTATTCCTGCAGGGCAGGGGGTTGGACTGGATGGCCCTTGTGGTCTCTTCCAATTCTATGATTCTATTTTGTATATAGATTGTAAGTGGCATTGTGTGTACATATTATTCTGACAATACAGGCACACCACAGTTAACAAAGCCTCTAACAGTGAAGCTTCTTTTTATAAAGGCTATTTATGTTTGCCCTGCTCCCATTTCCCTCCTCATCCTCTATCTAGCTAGATGTGTTTTTTTTAGCAGCATCAGGATGGGGAGGATGTTGACAGAGGACTAGAGAAACACATATTTTCAGTGTGAGGTCACAGCAGTTTGTTCACAGTTAACAATGCAACAAAGCAAGCTTGAGCTCGAAAAAGAGGGGAATTCTACTCTAGCCAATTCTACTGTAGGCAGTAACCAATTCTTCAGTATGAAGGTAAACAGCAACTGCTTCAAGAATCCCTTACTGAACATGTGTGAACAGCAAAACTAAGACAAAAGAGGAGATCAGATAAGCTTGTCTCACCAACTACCCGCAGCATATTAAAAAAAAAAAAAGCATAGATTTATAAGCCTGACCACTAAGGTAGAAATCATAAGAAAAATGGAGGCTGGTGAAAAACAACACCATTTCTGGATGCATTTTGGAAGCAGCCTTCAGGTAGTCCCTAGAAGATTTAAATTGTTTTTATTTTCTTATGCACAGCTTATCTGACCTGGTTGTTTCATTCCACATGTGCATACTGTTAGTTCTGAATAAATTTTTTGCTGAGACATGTTGAACTGCTCTTCTTTTTTTGTAGTATAAGAACCTATCTCTATTCTTTCCATGCTATTTCTATCCCCAGTACCATTACTTTAAAGACATAATGTGCAGGAACACATCTACTTTGTTAACTGAGGTATACCTGTGCTGTTCACCCCATACTATCCCATGATACACTCAGGCAATGACTGCTAATCATGTGGATAGTAGATGCATGTGCTATTCAGAGCACTACTGCAACAACCATGATGTTGCTCAAAGTACTGTAATATGTAAGCTGGTCCTCAGATGTGTTTCAAAAACATTTTTATAAATATTCAGATGGGAAGCCCAATCTTCTGTTGTGTACATGCACAAGGACTCAGCATTATCTTTGCAAGATGTAGTGATTGAGTAAAAAAACGCAGTAGTGGATTAACGGTTACCAGGAATCTGGTATGAGAGCTAGCCTGGTGTAATTATTTGAGTGTAGGTTCAAATCCCTGCTCAGCCATGGAAGGCCACTGGGTGACCTTTGGCAAACCACACTCTCTCAGCCTCAGCAGAAGGCAAAGGTACCCCCCTCCAGCAAATCTTGCCAAGAAAACCCCATGATAGGTTTCCATTAGGGTCGACATACATTGGAAACAACAGCAAGAAATCTGGATTTTGAGTAGAACAATTGCATTTTCCCAGCACCCAAGGAGAAATATTTCATCACACCCAACACCTCAGAAAAGAGTAAAAGGCAATGTGTAACGCAGCCCTCTTTAGAAGTTCGTCGTGTGTTTATTTTCCCATAGACAGAAACGTTGCACCAGAATCGACCTCTGTGCGAACAGAACGATCACAATCTCCTTGAGGGGCAAATTCTTAGAATTATGAAGCAGAATTATAGCAAGAGCCCGCATACTATTCAGTCTAAAAGCGCCTGGTGTCTGTAACTTTGCTGGTGAGAGACGCTGCCTCTCTAGGGGATTCTGCTGTCCTCACATAGATAGATGCCCTATAAACTGTACCAGAGAAGAAGCAGGAAAGGAAGTCGACTCTCTGGAGGCAAAGGAGCGATTTAAAAAAAACCAAACCAAGCCAAAAAAAAAAAAAAAAAAAAAAAGAAAGCCCTACAAGGAGCAGTTCAAATTCCAGGCACGGGGCGGCGCCATTGCTCGCTGATGGCTGAAGGCACTGCGGTGGATTTTCCTGCTCCCTTTTTAAATGACTGCGGAGGAGAGGAGGGAGGCGCGCGCGCGAGGGGAGGAGGGGGAGCAACCTAGGGAGCAGCCACTCATGAAATGACAGATCCCACGACAACTTGTTTTAATGTCACCCATCCATCAGACGCTTCCCCAAATATTAAAAACGACTATTAAAAAAATTATTCTAGGACATAAGGGAAATCGCATTTTCCTCATTAGCGACCGCTTGCTCTCTTCGTCCACGTCCCCATCCGTACCTGTGTGTGTGTGTGTGTGAGTGAGTGAGAGACACGCGGGCATGTGACGGCGGGAGGTGAGTGTTTATACGGCGAGAGCTGGGGGGGGGGACCCTAGAATCAGGCGTGTTGATGTTTCCCCACCCTCCCTCCTCTTCCTCCTCCTCCTCCCCAGGCGCATCCATCCCTCGAGTCAAGGATGACCCTTCTGAGGCGATCTCGCCAATTCTCCCCACCCTCTCTCCTAGCGTGGGAATGGCTGCAGGCCGCACCACAGGACCTGCAATGGCCCAAGTGACTGCAAGGGGTTGGGAGAGGGTGTGTATACGTGTGTGTGTGTGTGTGTGTGTGTCTGGCTGTGAGGGAGACAGAAACCGAAAGGCATCACTCGCTCGCTCGGTTTTCCACACACACGCGGGCATGGCCGCTACGGTAGATGTGAAGGGGGAAAAAACAACAACACAACCACACACCTCCCCCCTCCCTCCGCGCCTTTTTTTTTTTTTTTAAATGCCGAGCTTCCAGCTCCGCTTCCAAACAGGTCACTTCGTTTCCTCTTTCAGATCACGTCTTTGCGTCTTTTGGGGAGAGAGATGGGGCGGGGAGGGAAGGGACCAATTTCGGATATCAGCACCACGTTCCTTGGGCGATTTGAATAGCAGCGAGAGAGGGGGGTGTTTAAAAAACACACACCAAACGGCGGGGTAACAGAAAAAAACCCGAGGAGGCTCGGCGGGCTTTGGCTGCGGGCGAGGCGCTCTCCTCCTCCTCGCGCCCCCCATGGAGAGAGGCGCGCCCGCCCGCGTCCACATTCCTGCCTGACTCTTGGTATCTCGCTTTGCCCACACGCCTCTCCCTCCCCGCTTGGGTTTTAGGCTGGTAGGTTGTGGCGGCGGGTTGTGTGTGTGTGTGTGTGTGTGTGTTTGGCGTGGGAAAAAAACAACAACCCCATCCTTCTTCTTCGGTGGCGTTGCTGCCCCCCTCCTTGCGTCAGCCCCACGTCACTTGGCCGGTGGCAGCCCCTGGCTTTGGGGCTGGGAGCAGCAGTTCGGGGCGCTTTCTCATCCCCGGCGAGCGGGAAAGGAGGAAGAGGGTGGTGGTGAAGAAGGCGGCGGCGCGTGGCAGTGTCTGTAGGACTACGAGGGGCGACGAGGCGTCTCTCCCCCCCCACCCGCTCCCCCTCTTTCTCAACCCCTCCCCAAAAAACAACCCTTTCCCATCATCCCTGCGGTGGTGGTGGCCAAGAGACGCGGGGCAGAAGGAGCGGAGAGGGCGGCAGGTGGTGGCCTTTCCCTGAGGTGCCGCGCAAGGTGGGCAGCAGCCGGCCACCTGCTTGAGGAGGAAGGCTAGAAATGCAGCACCAGCCTCCTCCTCGTTAGCATCCTCGTCACCTTCCTCCTCGTTTTTTCGGGGCCGTGGCTTTCGTAACCCGCGCTGCTTAGGGGCGCCCCCTATTTGTCGGGCGGGAAACGGGGTAGAGGGAAGCGGCGGCGGGGGGGGGGTCTGGAGGCAGCCCCTTCCTTGCCTCCCAGGTTCGCCTAACCTTCACTGGGCATCTTTGTCTCTCCCTCTCTTTCTCCCTCTTTTTTTGCAGCCTCCGAAGGTCTCTTTTTCTCTCGCCTTTCTCCCACCCAGGAGGGTTTACGGCGGCTGAGGGAAAAGTCCGAGCGGAGCCGCCACCGCCGGGTGAGGCAAGACGAAGAAGAAGGCAGCTGCCTCCTGCGGGAGGGAGCGAGACGCCGCGCGGGAGAGGAGGCGAGGGATGCCCGCCGAGTGACGGCTCCAGCTCCGGGGGAAGAGGCGCTGGCTTGACTGCGCTTGGCCAAGGGGACGGACGGAGGAAGGGAAGGACAGCCAGCCAGCCAGCCAGCGAGCGGCGGCACCAGCACCACCAGCACCGGCATGGGGGCCTGGCCAAGGACGTGGTGGCGGCGGCGGCGGCGGGAGCAGGGGCTGCTGCGAGGTTCCCCCCAGGCGGTGTCGACTCGCTTCTGGAGCTTTTGCGGGCTGGTCTGGCTGGGCGCCTGGCGGGGGCTGCTGGCCTCGGCCTGCCCCACCCGCTGCACGTGCAGCCCGGAACGGATCTGGTGCAGCGACCCGGCCTCCAGCCTCCGCTCCTTCCCGGTGCTCGGCGAGAGGAGCGAGCGGGAGAAAGTCACCGACATGTGAGTCAGCGGCGCTGGGGACCGGGGACCGGGGCGGGCGCGCCTGTGTGTGGGTGCGTGCGCGGGGCAGCTCACTTGGTGCCTGCCCCGTCTGTCTTTCTACGCTCCTTCCCACATCCGTGTGCCCCATCATCTCATGCCTAAGCTGTATCTCGATCTCGATCCATGTGGCTAAAAACTGCGAACTTAATAGGCAATCCCTTTAAAAGATTGATCATAGCGTACCTTTCTAGCATATATAAATCATCCAGAGGGGTAGCTTCTTGATTTATTTGAATAAGACTAAAATAAATAGATTGCACGGTACATAAATGGTCAAGTGGTTCTGTGTGTTATTTAAAAAAATTCTGAACTCCTGCTTTGCAGGATGCAGAATAAACACTCTAAAGAGACATACATTCCTACCCTTCTTTAAAAAAAAAAAATCATTTTTCAAAGAAACAATGCTGTATAACCAGAATTTGGATTAGATTATTATTATCTGCCTTCGGCTTTTTATAGTTCTCATTCTCGTGTTGATATCATACATACAGTATAGGTACCTCTAGGACATTTATAGCCCCTCTTCAGGAGCCACAAGGAGAATAGCTACTGTTCTGGTGCTGATACCTGATAGGCCCTGCTGGCAAAATCAGAGATGAGGAGGCATCCTTGTGTTCTGAGCTGCTTACCTCTGCAATTACCAGGATATTTCATTTAATTAAAAAACCCAACCCACATCGTTCCTTTTGGACTATATTTAGTGTGTTTTTCAGCTTCACCAAAATTATTTCAATCCATGTCCGTGTATTGTGGGGGTGTGTGTTTACAAATAACAACAGCAGTAGGCAAATAAATTCTTCGTAGAGATGTTTTGGAAAGGAGGTGTAAGAGGAGATGGTCTCTGTATAGCAATGCAGTTGCTTGAAAGGGAACAAGCTGGAAGCCTAAAAGCCTGGGCTGATCTAATTTAGATTTGACTTTTCCCAAGATATAATTTTGAAAGCATTTAGCTTATAAATCTTAATTGCCCATGGTCCAATTTCCTGGGAATAAACTAGATGATAAAGCAATAAAGCAAAGAGATGGGTGTTGGTTTTAGTACAGGGCTAGTGTTCTGTTACAAACCTGCTGTCAGACTTTGCCAGGGAGAGGCTGGATAACTTTTACATTCCTGCTTATCATTGGCATTCATAAAGTGCTATAGTTCAGCAAATAAGGGGAAATGTGGCACATAAGGACAAATGTAAGGTAGTTGCATGTGGCAGGCACCTCTCCTTCCAACAGTATGCTAATAAAAGCCATTTCGTTTGTTTTTATTTTTACCAACAGGGAATGTATGTGAAGTTCTTCCCCCATTTACCAATTTTTACCATTTTTTTGTTTGAAAGAACAGCATGAATTGCATATTTTGTCCTCATCTGTTAATATCTGTGTTCTTAAGCTTCTGTTCCTCACGGATCTGCAAGAAATTGGGTATATGTTGGTAATACCCGTGAGTAAGGAATTACCAGTTTTTCCTTCTCCTGTGATGGACAACTAGATTTTTCTAGTGTTACATTTTGTGAGGATAGGATAGCCTTTATGTTCAAAAAGATCTATCCCTAAATCTTTTTGTACTCTGACCCTTTAGGTGTAGGGGCATAGGACATTTGAAGGTGGAATGGTACTGTTCCAGGGAATGATAGAACAGAAGGACCCTTATCTCTCCCCACCCCCACCCTTGCTGAGTTAAATGCACAAAACCCTCACTGATCTATATTAGATTTGTCAGGTAATGACCATCAGTCCACTCAGTCTAAAAGTATTTAAAAAAAATCTACCCACTATATTTTCTTGTATTTGGTTTTAAGAGGGCATTAGAAATGTTCTATGCCTCTTCTAATGTAATAGAGTAGTATCCAATCTGCAGCTAGTGTACACATTTTGGATGATGGCATGCAAGAATCTCCACATGGTCATTTGATGAAAAGAAACCTGGTGCTGCATGGGAGTAGGGTGGGGAGATAGTGTCAAGCAGACAGAGTTTAAAGGACGGCCAGTTCAGAACAGCTAAGAGACCCCTGTGTGGGTCTTATTGTGATGATGTTTTAACAAAATGAGTCATTTTAACAGATTACAGCCACCGGATTATTTTAATTGTTGTTAAGACTGACAATTGTAACTCAGTTTAATTTATCCTTTAGTATAAAATAATGTTTAATCAGCCCAGACCTCATGTTTTCTGAAAAAATAACCGAGGATGGACTGAAGTAATAATAGAAGTAGGAGGTTATAAGGTCATAAATAAAGACTACCTTTTGCTTCATTGTCACGGGTAGAATACTTAATATCTAAGGTTGAACTTAAAAAGGACTCACAGTATTGCCTTTACGGTCCTTTTTAAGCTGAAAAATTGATTATAGACAATATTACACTAGGTTAATTCTTTGTTTTGGACTACCTTTAACCATTGTATTGTAGTTTTTCTGCACAGCATTTTCCTGTGCCTGTGTATGCCAGAAGGAGTAGTTGTTTCCTTCGACATTGTTTGAAGGGCCTTTTATTTTGTAGCTGTTTGCTTGACAGTAAAAAGAATGCATGATCAAGCCATGATAGTGAATGTTTGTGTGAATGTGTTTTAGTTCATTGTTAAGATAAGCAATGTTGATTTGACATCAAATACTTTCACAGATCTAATCAAGGATCCTTACTGAAAACCTTCTATGCCCTTTGGCTATTTTTCTTGAATCTAAAAGAAAACTATAGAACTATATATAAAGTTAGGCTTATCAGCTTTGCATTTCTGAAATGTGTTAGCAGTACTTTCCTCCCATGTTACTACCACTTAATCAATTGATTTTGAAGTCTCTCTAGACCACAAACTGTTATTTCTCTAAGACATTGTTTGCTAGTTCTTCTCATAGAAAGATGGCTGATTTCCCAGGAGAACCTGGTACACAAATTTCAGATATCAAGCACTGAAATGGGCCTTGATGCTAAAAAGATGAATAATTGAAGGCTGTTCATTAACACCCAGGGTTAATTAAACATACAGTTGCTTTTTGTACAATGTCTGTGTGCCACCTACATCTTAATTAAACAAACTGTGGTTATGTTGCGTAGAAAATTCTGTAAAGACATGTAATAAGAAGGCTACCAGTGTCATCTGTTGTACGGTAGTTCACTAAGTTATAAAAATAACAGACTCTATAGTTTCTGTTCGTTAGCTTATCTTCTCATAACTCACATTACAGTTGTAAGCTAGTGGAGTTTCTCATGCTTTTTAAGTGTAAAATGTTAGGTTGTTTGCTTACGGTGATAGTATTTTTCTTTAAAACAGTGTTTGAGATTGATGTCATGTTTTATTTCATGGGTTTTCATCTCATCTGTATGGCTGTTTTACAAGTATTTTTTTTTAAAAAAATGTAATTGGATTTAAAAATGATTTTAATTGGTTTACCTCACCTTCAGACCACCGGAGGACTGAGAGGTGATAAACCAATACCTTTAATGAGTAAAATTCAATCAAAGCTCATGTAGGGTGCAAGCAATTGTATTTAGTGGGTTTTTCTCTTGTAAAGAATTAAGAGTTGCCTGTCAATTTTAATGAATATCAGATATGTGTTCCTATGAATATAATGAGATTGCATTTGATTCCATTCCATGGGGTCCTGATGTGGGCTTGGAAAACTTCTGTGTATATACAGTGGGCCCAGGTCCTCCCGTGGGTACCAAAATCCATGTGGATGCTCAAGTCCCTTTATATACAATGGTGTAGTAAAATGGCATCCATTATATAAAATAGGGAACAGCAATATTTGCTTTTTGGAATCCTCCCCCCCCCAGAGTATTTTTGAACTGTGGTGGGTTGAATCCATGGATGCAGAACCCATGGATACAGAGGGCTGACTGTACACACTTGCTATACTTACTGCTTCATAATGGACCATCATCTACTTTGGAAATGATTGATTCAGGTTACTGGCTACACAGATATCCCAGTCTTTGCATAGAGACACTACTAGAGAAACTAATACAGGCCTTGGATAGCTGCAGTTTGTTCTATGGGCTGAGGAATGTGTGATGTGCTTATCTAAGGTGGCAGGGGGACAGAAAGCAGAATCTACATAGAAGCATTCTGAAATGGAAAATATTCAGGGCAGGATTTCTAGAGCTGAAATATTAATGGGAAATCCAGTGAGCCTCTTAAAGGTTCTTGATAAATTAGTTCTTCCTGCACTAGAACAATGGCAGTGCAAACGTATCATATCAAAATATTTCCTTGCCCATTAGGATATATTAGTCTGAATCTTATCGTTCAACCCAACTAGAGTATTCCCACTGAATGAATGGGATTTACCTATATGAGTATGTTGACTCACCATTCCACAACTGATTCAGTGGATCTATTGCAGTTGGGACAAACTAATAAGATTCAGGTCACTGTAGCTAAGTTTAGCTGTTCTTATGTCAAAGCATTACTACAGTGATTTGTAACTATTCAAATGAACAAAGTTTAAAATTAAATGTGCTATTTAAAGATGCATATGACATGCCAGAAAAAAATAGGCAATTTTTCAACTACTCCACAGTGGCACTGAAAGAGCTTGTGTTTATATATATTACGTATAGATAAAAAAACCCACAAAACAAATTTGTAATGTGGTTATATAAACCACTTCAGACTTTTTAATAACTAATGCACACGGTACAATTTAAAGAATAAATTATTTAGTGAGATTGGTAAGTTTGCACTGAGAGAGATGTGAAGCTTTGTCTTGTTAATATCTTGGGACTCCTCCATATTTTGCTCATTATGTTCTTTGCGCAATACAGTGGAAGACTGTATGAAAGACTAGTACTCTTTTGTCTGCTTCTTTTTCTTTAATGTCAGTAGAAAATTCTGCTGAGGCTGAATGGGGCCCTCTCTTAGAGAGGACAACTGTGTATTTGGACAAGGATGGGATTCATGGGCCATCCAGATGTTGGGCTGCAAGTCCCAGTAAGCCTACCCATCATAGCTCATGTCAAGGAACTTGGGAATTGCAGACCAACAATGTTTAGATGGCCACTTGACTCCCACCCCTGGATTAGGGGATATTTTCTTCCTTAGTGAGATGCCAGTGCATACACAATGGCATAGCACTCCTTCTCTGGGATGGACCAATTGGACTCCCACACATTTAGCTTCTTGCTGAGGAACAGGCCAGGGTGCAAGATGCCATCCAGACTGTCTTGCATCAACACTGCTCCAATTCCTCTGTCTGAAGCATTTGTAGCCACGATGAACAGCTTGTTGAAGTCTGGCTCCATCAGCACTGGATCAGACCTGAGAGCCTGCTTGAGGGTCTCGAATGCTTCTTGACACTCTGCTGTCCACTTTACTATGTTAGGCTTCTTGGATCGTGTCATATCTGTCAGGGGAGCTGCCACTTGGCTGTACCTCGGTATGAACCATCTGTAGTATCCTACCGCTGCCACCATGTTAAGGCTATTCTGGGGGCTCTCTGCCTGGAGCCCCCAGAGTTAGTTTCCCTGTAGAGGTAACCCTGAGCGGCCTCACTCAAGGGCACCCCCTACAGGCCAAAAACATTGCCACCACCCACTGAAGATTTATGACAAACCCAGTGGAAGACTAGATAACCAGTGGGAGTACCGCCACTGCAGAAGTACCAACTCCTCCCTCCTATCCCCAGAGAGAGGAAATGCAGCATTGACCAAGCGATATAGGCACATGGAGGCATCAGTTATAGGAAAATTAGAAAACTTCTTTTATTTAAGCAGAGCTTGAGAGATAAATAATTTCATGATGAAAGCACTTCTTCCTTCAGGTCAGAGGTTTAGAATTACAGAGTATTAAAGTCAAGCATTCAGTTATTTTAAGCTACATTCAGCCAAAGTTTAAGAAAATAACATAAAGTTCCCTAACACAACTCTAAACAGGCCCTAAAGATGGACTCATAATCTGTAGTCTTCTATTGGATGCAGTTCATAGCCATCTGGAATCAGGGGAGCTGTGAGTTAGGCCAGCCGGCCCTGGTCTAACCACAATCCCCAGCTCTGTGCTCTAAAACATGGTGTTCTGTCCAGAGATTCCTTTGTCTGACTCACCACTTGGTCTGACCCCAGCCATGTGCTCACACAAAGCAGTTATACCCTATTTGGAATTCCCACTCTGGCATTCTTGATTGGTCAAGTCTGCCTCAGGTGATCTGATGTTATAGATGATGCTGAATCAGGAGATGCCCTTCACCTCCCACCTTTGGTTCCTTTAACCATTAACCCTTTGTTTACCTGATGCCATGCTGACAAGACAATCCTGTTAGCAGATAATGGAAAATGCAGTCTTTGCAGAAAGATGGGAGTGCATCACCATGCAGGTAGGACGATGGGAACTCCATCATGACACAAGCCTTAGTACATTGCCATTATTTCCCCAATGAATACTATCTGGACAGACTTAGATAAGTATCATTATGTAGCTATTATTGATGGCAAGTTTCATGTTGTGATATGTAATATGAAAACTGGAAAAATTACTTCTTGGGAGGATAGTTTCAAGAATTCCCCAGCCAGCATGATCACATTGGTGGTGAGATACTGGCAGTTTTATTCCAAAGAAGTAACTTTTCCAAACTCTTGTCTGTATGCTTCAGACTAGAGAAATTTACAAAGGAGCAATCCATATAGGCATTTTTATCCCGTCACATTATATCTTTCTGAAATACTGCATTATAAATGGCTTTCTAAGAATGTTTAATGGGATAGTTCAGTCCTCTTTAAAACTAGTCAAGCTACTCTAAAGTACTGTAAGTAGAAAAGAGCTAGAGAAGAACATTTTTCAAAAGTGTGCAGTTAGATGTGAAATATGCAATTGGAAAAAAGTGCAGGTTGAAAACTGATATGAAGTTGGAAAAATGGGAGAGAACTTAATGTGTTGTTACGTAGCACTGATATGATAGCATTTATCAGCCAATCTTAGTGAAATCAGAAGCTCAGTTTTAGTGAAGTACCAGTGTGGCAGTGAACATGCCAATATGACCTTACTCATTTGATGAGGCAGCAAACATGGCTCTTGCTCTGGTGTATCACTGAGTTGGGATTTACATTGGTGTATGAGCCATTGCATCATTTTGTTAGATAATGAACTAAGGTCATAGACCAAATGTTGCTGTATAGAAGATAAGAGCCACTGATTCCTCAGGAATAAAGCATACTTTGTTTTCATTTGGCTTTTAACAAAAATGGTGTGGGAAAATATGTGGAGTTAGAATACCGTATCTGCTTTAAAAAACATGGGGAAGAGGAAAAAGCACACACTGAAGCAACATCCAGGCAGGTTATAGCAGGCAGTGCTGTTCCTAGTAATGTTGAAAAAGCCTATGCCTTTTGACTATCCTGGTTAATATGGCATTCTACCAGCCTTTAATTTAGTTTGATATGGGATTGAAGGTTCAGTATTTTCCCAAAAACAGCTACATTCCATAAGAGGAGTTTTTATGAAGTATTTAACATTGTGCATAATTCATCTGCCTGTATGAAATATGAAACCCAGATCCTTTAAATAAACTCTTATTAATTTAATACCTTATTAATTGTGGCATCTTAGAACACTCAAATGAGTAAATACTTGTTATGTAAACCTTTACCTCTACACAATTTCTCTTCCTTTGCAAGAGGAAAATTATGGTCTAGACAGGTTCAAAAGAAGTCTGAACCAGTATTAAACTGTGAAAGGTGTGCTAAGCAAGCACACAAGCTTCAGTAATTGATGGTTAACCAGGAATAGTCTTGCTTGCTGTCTTGGGTCACTTACAGATCAATCAATCACTTTATTTATATCCAGTCTTTTACCTACAATGTAACTCAGGGTAGTTTGTCACTGTTTATCTGTAGAATTGTTCTAAAGCTTGGAAACATTACTATTCTTGACCTAGCTCTCAGAATCCCCCAGTCAGTTTGGCCACTGCCCATGCTGATTTGGGATTCTGGGAACTGTTGTCCTAACAGGTAACTTTTTCAGATTCTGAACTGCAAAGTACTGGGTCCTAACTGGACTTACTGTTAGTAGCCTGGAAACAATTTATTGGGGAGAGATCCAATGCATGTGGTATCTGGGCACAAGCATACAATTCTAATTGTGTTGGTTCATAAGAGAGAAGGTCTAGTGTGCCTGCTCATACTCACATGCTTTCAACAGTAATGAATCCTACCTGAAGTGCTGCAAAGGTAGAGTTGAGAGTTGACAATTTGGGGCTAGATGGACTACCGTAGTAGTTTGGCAACAGTAAGGCAGCTTGCTACATTTAGAAACAGGTCTCCATGACTATGGGAATAGAAAGATACTATTGGAGAAAGCAAGATTTTTGAGAATCTTAGATTACTAAGTATCAGACACAGTGTCAGGCTTTGTGTGCATAAAAAAAGACAAGGTGGCACAACCTCTATCTCATGATAAATGGCTGCTTAAAAGGAAACTTGATCCTCATTTAAAAGAGAAATCTTGCTGACTCCTGTAACATTGGGAATTTACAGAAAGGCAGGGGGGTCAGGATGTAGAGATTTGCAGATTTCTTGCTTATTGATAATGATACAAGATCCTGTGCCCCCCCCCCCCGGCATAGTCCAGTTCCTAGTTGAAAAACAACCTATAACTGAATACAGGATAAAGAACATTTAGTGTTTCATATTTGTTTTTCTCTTCCATGATTAGTCTGAGGGATATGAAAGCACTATGCTGAATCATAGCCTTGGGCCTGAACCCTTTCACAAGTACAAATGTAATACTTAGGAGATTGAGGCAGGCTCTCTTGGTTTTCAGCATGAATCACTGATATCTGCCTTGGTACAGAGAATATAGTTATTTCTCCTCCCCATCATGAACAAGCCACATTCCCATATGGCTCAGAATATGGTCAATGTTTACTGATGAGTAAGCAGCCAGCATGGTCTGACCTATGAGAATTCTACAGGAACCTAATTGAAAAAAAATCAAACTAAATCACCTTGAGTCTGAATACTTGAGATAATTTATACATAATTCAGAGTAGTAATAGATGGTATACCTATGGTTCTGCTTTGTGAGACAAGCTTAGGGATATGGGTATATCTTGAAGCAGATAGTGTTTGTATGTATGCTGTGCTTTTAGTACACTTTCAGGTACTAGTGCGTATTACTTTTACATTTGGGATGAGAAAACAGAATACTTTTCTGATAACAGAGTAATGCCTGCTATTTTCCCTTAAATTTCCAAAAGTATTGGCTTGGTTTGCTATTTATTTATTGCTCACCCATCAGTTTCCTTCTAAAGGGCTGACCCTACCATTAGGCAGAATGGATTGTCCACTGTAGGCAACACATTCTGGGTGTCATGAAAAGACAGTGAATTGTTACTTAATTTGTTATTTTACTGGAGAGAGTGGCTTGTGGGATTTTTCTGTCTCATGTACCTTGACTGAAGTGACTGGGGGGAGGCATTTGTTACTCTGCCTCAGGCAGGGAAAAGGAGTTGGCCCTATACTCTTCTCCCCTAGTTTTCTGACTTTTTCAGGAGGCTCGTGAGGAGAGACAGAAGCCTGTTTCATATGCATGCCAGAGTTTCTTTCTGATTTTTAAAATCATATTCCAATCCACAGTGTTACTGAGTTTCTCACCCAAGTTGTCAGTGTTTGTTAGGGTGTCTTGAGAGAGATTATTTTATGCCCAGTTTGGAGATGTGGGAGATTGTGACAGGTGTACCTGTTGTCCCTCTGTAGTTTCCAAAGGTACCAGGTCACTGCCTGAACAAAGGGGTTGTCAGTTCAATTCCTCTCTAATTTTGTCAGTACTAAGTTAACAACTCATGGAAATCAATAAATGTTGTATCAGTCTATTCTTATGATTGCTATCATACTTTAATATCTCCCTGGTGGGTTGCACTAACTGAGGAAAAGGGGCAGTGGATTTGGCATTGTGCCCCACCAAAGCTGAAAGTCTGCATCTCCCTCCTCTTGGTCTTACCTGGAATACTTTAATGGTTCCCGACTCTCTTTAGTTACTGCTTGAGGGTGAGCAGTGTTAGGCATCCAGGGCAGTTTACCAAAGGGCTCTGGCAGTCACTCTGCTTAATCACAGACAGGGATCATGGCTGGATGGGACTTAAGGTATGCTGTGAGTCCATGTAGCACTCACCATGACTGACACTCACACTGGATTGTCAGGGCTGTGTGTGCACACTTTTCTCTATGTTCTCTCTTTTTCCTTCTCTCACATCTAGTTTTTTGGTGGGACAGGGGGAGTATTGGGTGAATTAGAGGCTGAGCAGGTAGAGCACTGTCCAGCAAGGGAGCTGTCCAACAGTGCCAGCAAGGTAGGATGAATAAGTGCTTATTAGTCAGAGAAATAAGCGTTTGTTGTAAAAGCAGGTTGCAGGCAGCAGCTGAGGACCTTTGTAATTATTCTGATTGTTGCAACCTTCCCAGTAACCTACTGGGGAAATATTTAACACTTAACAATACTTAAACTAAGGATTCCTCCTCCTTCTCCTCTTCCTTCAGATAGGGTTCTTGAGTAGGGTGCGTCACCTATCCAGGCACTGTGCCATCTGGTGGGAGCAGTGTTTTGGCCTCATTGTTGCTAAGCCTAAGGAAATTGTAAGATGATTTCTTTGGAGCATGCTTGTAGGGTGTCCTAACATCCTCTACTTCAAGTACATACATGTTGGGACCTATAGTAGGGTGTCTTTGTAGGATACCACCATTATGCCATGCTCACGCATCGATTGCTGCTTTGGTGTGCAATGTTATTGTTAAGCATGGCTTACACCCCCACTCCCAGAGGCCTACACCCCACTTCTAGAGACCTCAGAAATGTGTACTATTAATTTGGTTCATTAATGTGACCTTCCACAAGGGAAAGGGCACAATGGTCTCAGAGAAGAGGACAGCTGAATGCCATGCTTTGCGCCTAAGGCTAAAAGCCAAAAAGGACATGTTTCCCAGGAAAAGGGAGACAATGGATGAAATGAAACTTTTATATTTGCTGATTTTGAAACTTTCTTTCTTAGTCCCAGAAGAATCTTAATCTTAAAACCCTTGCTCAAGCTGTTAAAATCCAATCACTGGACATTAAGAAACACATTTAGCATTTTCTTCACCTTTTGTCTTTGTCAAGTCCAGGAAACTCATTGTGCAATCCATGAAGGCTCATGGAATCTATTGTTTCAACCCATGAAACACCACTCCCCTCAGGTGTATTTGGAAGTATAAATGACCCCCCCCCAAATATTCCCAGTGCACATCGTCAGTTATAGGAGAGACCCTGTTACTCTGTGTTAGCCACCCCAGGTTTCTCCATCCACTCTGCCAGATTGACCACAGAACAGGTTGTATCACCTCAACAAATCCTCTCGCTACTCTCTATCCAAGTTTTTCCTACTGCTTTTCCTATAGCCTTGTGTGAATGCTTTTTCTGGGTGAATGTGTGTGGGTGTGGTGTTATTTTTGAACTCTTTAATAAAAACCATACTTAATTGTACATGTGTGTGTATTCCATCCCAGACTAGTATCAGTAGACAAAGGTTTGCAAGATTCCCTTGTTACCCCCTTTTGCATAGCTTAAAGTTGAGTGCTGCTAATTTCCCCAACGTATTAGAAACGTGATCTTTTCTTGGAATTTTCCAAGGAGCTTTTTGGGTAACATTATGATTGGTGGGTAGTGGTGGAATTCTTAATGGCTGTGTGGCAGTCAACAACAGTGTTGTTATTCACTTTTACATTTCAGCAGCTGATGTTCTGCTGTTAATTGCACTTCTAGTTGAGCATTGGACTGTAACAGTATTATCCTGGTATTAATTGTGCTGTAGCACTTTGAGTAATAGATTTTGTAACTCCTTTGGCTTAACCCGGCAAGTCATTACTGAGAGGCAGTCACCCACATGCACACAAGTCTCTGCTGCCATGTTTTCACTTCAGTTTGGTAGTCCCCAAGGCCAAATTGGTTGCTGTTTCCTGGCAGAAGTAAAGGATGATGATACTGAAATAAAAAATATCCTCTGTGGTAAAATCTGTGGTAAAATCAGAATTATCACATGCATTTATGAAGTGAATTTCTAATTATTCAGGTCACTGAAACACAGCTCATTATAATGGTCCTTGTAAAATGTCTGTTATAAGGACAAACAAATGATGAAGATTTCTATGCTCCATCTTCCATGTCATTCCTCTCAATAAAAGACTTGGTGCTGAGGCCTTCATTCCCATTACAGCTTCTTATTGTTATGTGCCATCAGGGCAGCTTAGCTGTTCAGTTACTCTATGAATGAAAGACCTCCAGGAGACCTGCTGGGGTCTCGCAAACTTAGGGCATGGCTTCCTTGATTGAGCCAATCCACCTGTAATGCAGTCTTCCTCTTTTCTTGTCACCTTCAACTTAATTTCTTTTCCATTGAATCATGCTGTCTCATGATATGCCAAAAGTACAGTTAGTCATTTTGGGTTCTAGCAAGTTCTGGCTTGATTTGCTCTTAGACCCATTTATTTTTGGTGGTGTATTTTTTTTAAAAAATATTTATTATATTAGGTTGAGATAGCAACACAGTATTTTGATTTAGTTTCTGTTTTGCATCTTGTAGTGGTTGACCAACTCTGTTATCTTTCTTTTTTTTAATGAAGAAAGAAGCGACAGAATGGTCTCTTGGAGCCATTTTGCTATTTGCGTTTCCAGCCAGTCTTCAGTTGGCTTAGGAGCTTTCACACTGATAGATGACTTTAGGGGTTCCTGCTATCAGAACCACATTATTAATTATTAGTAGGCAAAGATATTTGGTTAACATCAATTGATGTAAAGCTTGGAGGAATTCTGAAGCTGTGAAAATATCATTTTATTGTTTGAAGACATTCCTTTTTAATAGTAAGTATGCATAGCTTTTATGTAATAGCAAATGCAGCCAGTTAAGAGATGGAGCTATAAGATGAAAGCGTACTTTTTCAAAGACTATCTTTTGTTCTTGCTCTGATTTCTGAAATATATATGTTCATATTTTAAATTAAAATCTCTGCTTTGGATGGCCTGAAGACTCCTGGTTATATAAGGAAATAGCACTTTCTGTTTGGATGACAAAAATGTGCTTGTCAATAGTATTCACAGAATTAATAGCTGTAAAGGTAAAATTAGTATTTTACCAATTGAACTTATACAGTCAGCTGAAAGCACCATTTGGTTTAGTGAAGCTTTCTCCCAGGTAACACTAGCAGCTATGCATAATAAAATTCATTGTGAGATTATTATTAGGCTTTGTTTTGGATATCTTTGTGATATGATGGAGATTTTAATTAGAGGGTTAGATCCTTTTTATAATAATAATAATAATAATAATAATAATAATTTGAATTCCCAGTGCATGACTATAGCATGAATATTGTTGGCAGCTCCCAAGCAGAGCAGACCTGCTGAATCAATTCTTAAATGGTGAGTCAACACTTATATAAATCCCATTGATTTAATGGCTATACAGTGGATTGTTCTATAGTAGGATTCAAGCATGTGGATTTTCCTTGAGGTCTGTTAAAATGACCCCCATACCTTCAAAATTTGCTTCTCCCTGAATGAAATTCACTTTTTATATATTTAAGGTCTGGTGCATTCTTTCCCCTTCTCCTTTTCAAAACAGCCAGACACAAATACAGCTGTGGTGAAAGGTTTGCCCGAAATTCAGAAACATGGTCCTGGCTGATCACTTGCTTATTTCAGAATGGTTTTCTCCAGCAGGACAAACTATAGATAACTGAGCATTCCCCCTGGAAAAGAAAAGTAATTATAGAAAATGTGCATTAGGAAATATGTTTCCCATAAAAGGGGTTTTATAGCAATAGAACCCATGCCAAATTGTAGATTATTCCTTTTTATCTAAGTAGTTCATGCTAGTTTGTGGCCGGTTTTTCAGAGTGCCACTGAAGTTTTCTTCAACAGTGTAATGTAGCATCAATGGTGTTTGGTCAGGAAAATAATATAAACTACATCAAAAGAACTGTGTAGACATATTTTTGCTAACCAAATGTTTTGAAGGAAAAGACCATAAACATGTCCATGTTTCAAGTTTTAAAAGTAATTTCTTTCTTGGATTATTTCAGCAAAATAAGTTGAAGAGTCCTAAAGTATGAAATGTATTCTTTTAGTGGCTTTGTTCATATTCCTTAGCTTTTCCAAAATATGTGGATTGAATGCAACTATTTCTGCTTGTGGCTGTATGTGTTGTATGTTAGCTTTGGAAAGACTGATCAACCGTTCAAGCAGTTTGAAATGTAAAATCTTTACAAACTGTGAACATGGGGGAGGGGGATCTCTTTATTTTCACTTGGGAAAATTCAAGGATAAAAACTCAAGCCAGTGGATGTGTCCAGACGTAAGAACATATCAGAATTTCTACAAACTCTGGATTATCATTCATTAGCAGCACATTCATGCACATCACCAAGCCATGCTTGTCCAATGCCTCCCATGGACGAGAGTGGTTAAACAAACTCAAACAATTGCTTCCTATTACATTTGAATGTAAGCCCTGATTTGATGCTCCCTTAACAAATCAGAGGCTGAAATTAGAGTTTGGTGCTGGCTTTTGTGGAGTTTGAAAGTATCCATGATTGTATAACTCTTGGTTACACTGGATCTTTCACATGTGATATGCATTGAGTATGGAAAGTACATGAAGTATATTTGGGGGGTAAAGGAGGAAGAATGATTGGGTCTTTATGCATGAGAGCATTGCCTTCCTGGCCACACAGATCCTCTCATAAAGACTTCTGTGTGGACAGATTTTGAGGCATCAGTTAGAAGTTGCACTATCTCCTTGATACATTAATCATCAGTTTCCCCCTATCTTAACATTAAATCAGGTTGACATGTCATGCATTTATCTCAGAAAAGTCAACAGATATCATTTGCTTTTTTGGGAAAAGAAAGTAAACCCAGCATGTAATGCTAATTACACTTTGCTACTATATTATTATGAAAACTAAACTGTATTATGTTAAGAATTTAAGGTAGATAATAGAACCATCAATTCAATACTGTTTAATGTCTTTGTAAGCAGGTTATCAATATTAATGCTGCATAATCTCAATTCATTTTAATTGAGCTTGTACAGTAAAAGGATTTGGGGGATCACAGCCAAACACATTCAACAGAATGTGAATTCCTTTATTTTTACACACATAATATTGATAAATTTATCAATATGAAGCTGCATACCAAGGTACTTATTGGAGCACAGCTCTTACTAGAATTTATTTTGGGTAGGGGAGGTAACAATATAGGTCTGGTGCAACAAAAACAACAAAGATTCATGTGGCACCTAAAAGAGGACTTATTTGTCCTAACCTTCCATGGGCTACAATATACTTTATCAGATACACACTATAAACTTGTAGTTTTCCCCATTTCATATATCTTTAAGCATTATACAGGCATTCACCTGTACTTTAGTAGTACAGCTTGGTAAAACTGCTTTTTGTGGAGCTTGTGATGAGGGGGTGATGCAAGGCAGAAGGATCCTAGACAAACAACATGGACAGCCATAGAAATGAAAGTAAACCAGGCCACAACTTTGTTAGGATTACAGCTGTGCAGGTGGACCTGGCATGAGACACAGATCCAGTGAAATTATTATTTGATCGAATGACCTGACTGCCATTAGCTTGAAACCCATTTTCCTATCCCAATGCCAGGAGGCCACTATGGGATGACATCTGAGGAAGCCACTTGGGTGCACTGCCTCTGTGTGGTTCCCTGTCATTGGGGATGGGGCAGGTCTATACCCCCAATTGAGGTGTAACCATCTATGTTTCCACCCTCTTAAGTCCCTACGGGGACTACCCTTTTCTCCAACCACTGGAACTTGCCCCATGCCACACCATCCCTAAGTTGTGATGAAAAGAGATAGGAACAGTATAAACTGAAGAGGATGGGTGAGTGGGAAGGCTGTTTAAGCCTGAATGCCTGAAGGAGCTAGGAGCAGGGGAATGTATACCCCCAAAATGTATTGGAGTGAAGTCAGCAGCTTTACTACTGGTGCTCAGGAGGTCTTCTGCCCTCCCAGCCATTGATTGTATGCCACCTCAAATATTCTCCCAGGTCTTTTGCTTTTGGTGGTGGGGAATTATAGCTCCCAGAATCTCCTATGCTAGCTGGGGCATTCTGAGAATTGTAATAAAAAAAGTAATTTCTGCAAGCTTTGGTGTGTAGAGCTAAAGTGTATAGGGTAAGTTGGTACAGATGAAAGTTCTATTCTCTAATGCCACTGTGCACCTTGGTACTGTCTAGTTCTTCATGCATTCAATGTAAAGATCTGAAAAGAGCTCTGTAGCTGTGCTTGGCTGAGTATGTTTACATATAGGAAACCCATTCATCTCAGTGCTGGGTGATTGGATTGATTTTCTGATCACAGGCACTGGGTAAGCAGATTCAGCCAAATGCAATTACAGAGTTCTTTTCTGCTCTTCATGCTGAATGCATGAGGATCTGAATGTATGAATATGTAAAAGGCAGCCAGCTGCATGTCTCTTACACACTTGAGTCCTACCCTGCTGCTGCTGAGTGCTTGCTTCAGGCTCCAGGGCTTTAGTCAAGCTTTTTAAATAATTAGTTGGAGGAGTTCATCTCTGTCCTTGCTCTGTTCAGTCCTACCCTGTTCTCATTTCTTCTCATTGCCATGATATGTGGCTGCCACAGATGTGCTTTCTGTTTCCACAATTCAGCAAAGACAATTCAGCTTGGCAAGTTCCTCTTAAAATCAGAAAAGGCAGGGAAGGAACCAGAATGGGTAGCACTATAATGGTAGACATCAAAATGCAACACTGTCATCTGCTATATTAATTCATTCCCTTTGTCTTTTATTCAAACTAGAAGAAGGAGAAGCAAAACCCAGAGGGATAGTCTTTGGCCTAATTCTAGATGTTAGTGTCAAGTAGAATAGACCCATTGATTCAATGGAGCCTACATAAGTGCTGACTTAATGTTCCTATAAATTCAGTGGGTCTATTCTAGTTGGTACTAGTAATTGGATTTAGGCCAGTAATATTGTTATTATGGAAGCACAACATAATATTAAGGCAATAGTAAATAATGCATTCAGGATCAGAAGTAAAAAGTAATCCAGAAAGAAGAAAATGTGTATGTGTGTTCTGCACTGAAGGAAATGTGATAGGGTGGTGGTAGAAAATCCTTTTTAACATATCCTTTGAGTGGTGAGGGTAAGTTGTTCTTCCTTGTTAAAATAATTGTGATTTTCCTTGGTTTTTTTCCGGGCTGTGAGGCTGTGTTCTAGAAGAGTTTATTTCTGATGTTTTGCCTGCATCTGTGGCTGGCATCTTCAGAGAATGGTTGGGTAGGAGTGTGTGTGGGGTTTATATACTGTGAACCCCAGTGACAGGGGGAGTTCCAGCAGATAATGGACCATTAACCAACCATTAGCCAAACAGACACTAACCCTCCTTGCATATCTCCACCCACAAACTAGCCATTCAAATACATAAATGTACATATCCTCTCCAACAGGGGTTCACAGTATATACCCCCCCCCCCACACACACCTACCTAACCATTCTCTGAAGATGCCAGCCACAGATGCAGGCGAAACGTCAGAAATAAACTCTTCCAGAACACAGCCTCACAGCCCAGAAAAACCGCAAGGAAAATCTATGGATGCCAGCTGTGAAAGCCTTCGACTTCACAAAATAATTGTGATTTGGACACCTTTGGCTTGGAGGAACAATGCTGTAGTGTGTAACTTCCAAACCACTTCTCTGCTGTGGATCTTTTCAGTGGTAAGAGAGGCGTTCTCTTTATTGCTGAAGGGAACCAAGTGGTGACGAAAGAAATTAGAGGACACACACACATCCTGTTAATCACCAAGGGATCATGTAAGTGGTCAAATGACTATTCTTTGCTAGGGAAAGGATAAAGGAGAAACTGGCATCAGATATTTTCTGTCATAGAGCACAGGTCCTCCAGGGTTAATTCCCCTCTAGTTATTTCAGTTGTGAAGATGAAGCCCACTCCTATGTGTGGTTAATGATGTAAAATTTCTGGAAATTTTGAAGCCATAGAAAAATCCCAGTTTTTTCTGGTTTTTTTCCAGAAAAAATAGATTTTTTTGGAAAAAATGCAACATTAGCACTTTTTACAGATTGAAAGTCACTCTGTTACTTTAGGAACATAAAATATGACTATGCACAATTTGATTTGCCATAAAATTATCACGATTGGTATATTAAAATACAGTGTATTGAAGCAGTTATCGTATTCAAACAATTATATGTAAACACCTTGTCTTAAAGATTTTATTCATGCTGCTAAAATAAAACATTCCATAATCTATTTTCTTCCTTTTTTCCTTTTTTAATTTGTGTGTGCGTGTGTGTGTGAAAAAAAAAGGCTTCAGGGAAAAAACACCCTGTTTTTAAATGATTTTTTTCGGGGTTTTTTTCCTGGGCCTTCACATCTTTATGTGTGGTGTTTCAAGACAGATAATGGTGGTGAATAGAGAAAATTAGAAACATTGGTGGGCACTGGAAACAGGACTAAGATTCTTTTTGTGTATCATCTACCTGCCTACCTACAAGTGCACATTTCTGAATTGGTGGTCTCAGGAGTTGTTATTTGGCTCTCCCAGGCTTGCTGTGCAATTGTGTCAACTGCCTGTGTCATGTCTCCATTCCCAGCGGTTGACCCAAGCAGTCCATCCTTCTTGAAGTATATGTGGCTCCTTCCTATCCTCTTTGTTTTTTGGTGGAAGTTTCTGTCAGACATTTTGTGAAGACTCAGAACATTGTTTATGCTCCCTGATAATTTATACAGTAATTTCACTGCCTTATAGAATGTTAGATAATACTATTAGAATTTGAACTTTTGTAGCTTTCTATTTTGCTCTTTTAATTGTATTTTATTCCTATGTACATAAGAATGCCTTAAAATAGCATAAAATAAACTTAAACTAACCTACTCTTACTGCTGTTTGTATGCTGGACTTAAAGGCTACATGTTTAACAGTTTCTGTTTCTAACACTTTAACAACCCCACCCATGCCAAAAATAATATTTTTTTAACTACTGATAGAAGAGCCTGTGTAAGCTGATATCCCTTTCTCTAAAAACATGGATATACTGTACTTACTGTGTGTTGATACTCAAGTTAAAAAGAAGATATCAAGGAAAAGGCATCAGTATTTCTTCTTGTTGTGTTGAAACATTTGGGATTTTTTTTTCTTGCAAAGGCTAGTAAGCTTACTACAACATTTAAAAACTGTGCATTTTCAAGAAACGTGCAGTTTTACACAGAACTGTGCAACTTTCTGAAGAACAATTGAACAGTTGTAGGTCTGCCTACGTCCATGACTGTTTCATTTTGCACAACTTTTTGAGAAAGAGGGAGAAGGTAGCACAGGAATGGATGGATGTAGATACCAGGAATTAATAAATAAAAGTGTCTTGCATACTGGTGTTTTGGGGCTGGTTTTTTAGTCTTGCTTGATAGAAGGGCCAAGGCATGCAACAACCACCACCATCAATCTCTTTTCACCCTCTAGTCTAAGGAACACCTAAACAATGGATTCTCTGGGCTTTGGGTCAGCTCTCCCCTTCTTTCTTGAACTGCCTGCCTACTCTGATTCCCTGATTCCTTCTCATCCCTGCTAATTCATTCCATCTCTGCCAAGGCTGTTCCTCTCCTATCACACCCCTCCTTCCCCACCCTTTCTGGGCTGTTTTCCCCCTCCCCCCCAAAAAAACTTTCTCCTGGGACTCTCTGGGCTCTGAGTCTGCGCTCCTCTTTTTTCTTGACCTGACTTCCTACCCCGATTCCTTCTCACCTCTACTAATTCACTTCATCCCTGCCAAGACTGCTTCTCTCCTCTTGCCCCCTCCTCTGCCACCCTTTCTGGCCTGTTTTTTTTTTTTTTTTTGGCACAACTTGCTCCTTCACCTCTCTTGGCTCGGAGTCCGAACACCGCTTTTTTTCTTCGCTTGCTTGCCTACTCTGGTTCTCTGAGTCCTTCTCATCCCTGCTATTTCACTTCATCCCCATCAAGGCTGTTCCTCTCCTCCACTGCACTTTTTGTCAGCAGCCTACCAAGAATCGAAGTCGGGAGGTAGACCAAGAAAGAAGGAGATCACAAACTGAGAGCCTAAAGAGTTCAGGGAGTAAGTTGTGGGGGGGGGGGAAGCCAAGAAAGGATAGAATAGGAGGGGGATAGCAGGAGAGGAGCAGCTTTGGTGGGGATGAAGCAAATTATATGAGAAAATAGTTGTCGTTTTGATAGTCAAGCTGCACAACTTTAGGACTTAGCATTTAAGGAATGTCCTATAGTCAGCCCTCTGTATCCACAGATTTGGTATCCATGGATTCCACCATCCACGGCTTGAAAATATTTTTTTTAAAAAATCCAAAAAGCAAACCTCACTGTTTGCCATTCTATATAAGGGACACCATTTTACTACCATTGTATGTAATGGGACTTGAGCATCCATGGATTTTGCTATCTATGGGAGGTGGGGGCTGGAACCAAATCCTGGTGGATGCCAAGGACCCACTGTACTCCATTCTCACCTTTTCAATGTTGAACCATTCAGAGCTTATAAAAATTGTGCAGTTTTAGTTAGCATAGGTGCACAACTTTGCCTTGGAGAGTTGTACTATATTCCAACTGTGCAGCCTTTAAGGCTGTGCAGAGTTGACAACGTTGTGCTGTTTTGCTGTGCCAAGAACAAAAAAATAAATAAATGTGAAGTCGAAGGCTTTCATGGCCTGCATCCATAGATTTTCCTTGGGTTTTTTCAGGGCTGTGAGGCCGTGTTCTGGAATAGTTTCTTTCTGACGTTTCGCCTGCATCTGTGGCTGGCATCTTCAGAGAATGGTTGTGTAGGAGTGTATGTGGAGTTTATATGCTGTGAACCCCTGTTGGGGAGTATATGTAAATTTGTGTAATTGAATGGTTAGTTTCTGGGTACAGAAATGCAAGAGTGATTAGTGTCTGTTTGGCTAATGGTTGGTTGATGGGCCATTATCTGCTGGAACTCCCTCTGTCCCTGGGTGGAATTCCTTTGTAAGTGTTGAATTTTGATTCTATTGTTCTTCAAAACTGGGAGCCAGATTTTGTTTACTTTTAAGGTTTCTTCTTTCCTGTTGAAGTAGTCCAGGTGTTTGTGGATTTCAATAGCTTCTCTGTGCCTTCTGACATGATAGTTGTTGGCCTGGTCCAGAATGTCTGTGTTTTTAAATAGCATTTTGTGTCCAGGTTGATTTATCACATGTTCTGCTACTGCTGATTTTTCTGGCTGGCCCAGTCTGCAGTGTCTCTCATGTTCCTTGATTTGAGTTTGCACACTAAACTAGCAGTGTGCAAGTGGTCAGGGACACCTAATTTTGACTATATTCATGAAATTATTGAATACCCATTCCTACTGTGGATTGCTGAGGCTTTGCTTAAAATTAAAATAATTAGAATCTGTAATGACTGGGATGGTTAAAATAGTTTTCTCTCAGGATTGTTGACATTTGCTTTGGCATACAAGACTTACAACATGACTTCAATAATCCACTCATACCTTAGACTGATTTTCTTGTAAGTTACAAAGGTTATTCAATTAAATAAAAGGAAAGCTATTTCTGAGATCAGAACACACTATATTTCTGAAGATTGCCCTCAGAATGTCAGAGCTTTTAGGAATATTAATGTTTGATAAGTAACATCAAGGTAGAGTAGTTGTCAGAGGTAAAAATAGCCTTTGGTTAGAGGAGAGGCTTTGCTTCAAACCACTGTCTGTCTCAGGAGTATTTCACAGAATTATACAATGTGGTAGGAACAGGGGAGGACATAGATTTTGCAGCAGCACACATCACTTTCTGTCCTGCTGCCCCCAATTAACCCATGTGAACTGGACCATCGTGTGCCAAAACCAGTAAGGTGGAGCAAAAGTGACATGTTGATACTAAAATGCTTGCAAAGCAGAAAGCTTCAATTTCCTCAGACAAGTAAGCATTGCCCCAGAGAGAGGCAAATTCAACTCCATATAGTCACTAGCCTGTCTGCTACCCTTGGGGAGAATCCCTGCCTTGCCCCTGACAAAATTGATATCCTGAGTATGCAGCAAAATCTGTCTACTGAGAGATGCCTTAAACGTCACTCGTTTCATCTCTTGTTCTTCAAAGCATGTCTTATATCTAAACTGTAGCAGTCCCTACAAGATATAGGGATCTCTTCTTGATCCCAGGAGTCCACATCATTAAGGCAGTATGGAGGATAGCTGGCAGTATGAGGTCAGAGAGAAGTGTATGCCCCCTGCTGAATTTGGAAGGGATGGACATTCTACACCCCAGTTTTTGTTTTGGGTGCCCCCCCCCGCCTCCCATGCATGGGATGTAGATTTTACAATGTTTTCAGGGTCAAATTGTCTCAAGTAGGAGGTGATGAAAAGTTGCTTCTGATTTGAAACTCCTTCTTGATGTAAAACAGGCCCCACAAAATATGGTAAACTTGCTCCTGTGGCCTGTAGAGGGTGGTGGAGGACTTTGACAGGGGAAAAAAATCCTATAAAAATTTAGGGGACTTGGAGGACCCTGGGGGGAGGGGTCTTGCAATCTGTACTTCATTCACTCCTGATCTAATAGATTGAACCCCTGAGCTTTTTCTTCTTTAGTATTGTTTCAATACCATTCGGGACTTGCTTTTTAAATATATATAGAATAAACTCTTCCATTCTGTGCTCATAATATAAATTCTCTGTTTCTTCAGGAATTGTTGCCTTTTTCCACTTTGCTGTTTTTCTGTCAGGAAATAACATGGATGTGACCACGAGATGGAGCTGTAGGCTTAGAAATGAAAGTAGTTAAGCTCCAGTGGCAGGTGTGTGTGTGAGTTAGCATTTGAGAGTATGCACACCTGAGATGCCTGATGTAACAGGCATTGTTTAACTGCCTACAAAAAGGAGATGGGGATTATCTCCAGTGTGGGTATGTTGTGAATGGTGGTTGGCAAAGCAGTTTGTTGGTTTAAGAGAGATTGTCCTATACTCTGTATATTTATTGTAAATATACTGCAAACAAAGATTAAAGCCCTCAAGTTGAGTGAAGGCTGGCCTTGTTGCTGTCTTTATTTGGCAAGCCAGAACTCAAGGCACTGTGCTGGGGTGAAGGAATTTTTCCTTCTCAGCCTGAAGTCTTTTGCAGCAGTCTCTCCAGAAACCTTCTCCTTGGTGTCCTGTCGACGTGGAACAACTCTGCAGGTGGTTGTGGTGGACACAGCGCATCTTTCTACGCCCCAACAAGGGTTATGGGCCCAGTGACCGCGTGGACAATGCTTGAGAAGCTGTGGGAGTTATAGTTCTGCAATTGGTGAGCTGTTTTGTGTTCCTGGAGGGCTGAAGAGGAAAGTCCTGGAAAGGAGTGAGTTAAGTGTGTCTACTCACAGACTCTGCTCTTATCTGTTTGCTTTGGGAAGCTAGTTGTTTTTGGCAGCCTGCCCGGACTGTTTATCAGTGTGTTTGTTTACATCTGTTTAAGTCGCAGACTCAGTGCAAACGTGGAAACGGCAGTCAGGTTTGAAAAGCTGTCGGAAAAAACTATGCTTCCTGGAAAATTTACATGCAGGCTTTGCTAATAAAGCAGGACTTATGGGACTTTGTAAAGAAACAACCTGACCCTGCTAATGAGGATGAATTAATAGGTGACGAAAAAGCTAGAGCAACAATTGTTTTGGCTATAGAACCAAATCAGCTGAATAATATCAGAGATAAGAGGTCAGCATTTGAAGTCTGGAAAGCTCTTGAGAATGTCAACCAACCAGCTGGAGCCTTGTCAAAAATGCTGTGCAGCAGAAAGCTGTATTGTTGTAAACAGCAGGAAGGTGAATCCGTGCTTGTGCATTTAAAAAGGATGCAGGATAATTTCGCAGAGTGCAGCGGGTGTGGCATCCAAATAGAAGAAACCCAAAAAGCTTTTATACTCCTGAGTAGTCTAAACAGTGAATGGGAGTTTCTAATGTACAATCTCCAAGGAGTAGCCGAAGCTGATTTAGATGTTGACCTCGTGGCATCCAGAATATTGGAAGAGGCACAGAGGAGAGACTCAGAGGAGAGCTTCAAGGGAGTGACCAGCTGGAAGAGATAACCAACCAACCAATCCACGTCCTTGTCTGAGGAAGGGAGTGCTGCTGTCTGCAGAACACGGAGATGTTTTTCCTGTGGAGAGACCGGACATTTGATCAAGAACTGTCCTAAGGTCTCTTCAGCAAAGACAGAACAGAACTCACAAAGAAAAAGAAAAGACAAGCCCCAAGATGGGAGGGGGTTTGCTACTACTGTAGAGGGAGTTGTAAATGAGAAAAAGAAGCAGTCTGTCTGGATTTTGGTCAGTGGGTGTTCTCACCGTATGACCCCTGATAGGGAAAAACTACAGAGCCCAAAGCCAGCACCAGTGGACACTGTGGTATTTGCAGATGGTGAATCTGGCAGTGTAGAGCTTCAAGGGTCTGTATTAATCCCTGGGTTAAACAAGGTATTTCATAATGTACTGTGTGCACCAAAACTACAAAATAGCCTCGTAAGTGTGGCATCCCTAACCAGTGATGGATATCAAATCCTTTTCAAAGGAGATGAGGGGATTGTGTCCAAGGAGGGAGTAGTATGTAGTAAAGCCATCAAGAAAAATCACATTTATCAAATGGTAGCACACGTGCAGTGTGGGAATGTAACAAACCACTGCATGATGGGTGTGCTCATTACCTTCATAGGGTTATGGGCCATATAAGCTTCAAAGGTTTGAGAAACCTAGAGAAGGTTTGCCCAGAGTTCAAGGTAGAGAACTGTAAAAGTTGCCTGGACTGTGCTATTTGTAAAAAGGTAAAGGTCAAGGCTTACCCTGTAGCGAAGGTGAGGAAATGCATAACCCAGAGGCCTTTTCAGGTTGTACATGCGGATTTATCGGGGCCACATCAAGTAAAGAGTATAGGGGGTAGCAGGTTTACCCTATTGATAGTAGATAGGCATACCAGATTTACCTACGTGGCAATGCTCAAAACCAAAAGTGAGGCTGCTGATATGATCAAAAAATGGGTCAATTCTGTTGAAAAGGAGTTTCCCTACAAGGTTGGCACTGTTGTGACAGACAGAGGAGGGGAATTCTTAAGTAGTAATTTGCAGCAGTGGTTGGGGCGGAAAGGGATCCAACATAAAACTACAAATCCTGGATGTCCAGCTGAGGATGGTTTGGCTGAACGTAGGATTGGGATGATAAACCAAATAAGGGATTGTATGTTAGAGGATTCTGGAGCACCAGCTAATTTGTGGGGAGAAGCAACAAGAACCGCTTGTCATATTGTAAATAGGTCATGGTGCAGTGCGATAAACCAAACACCATACTACTTATTGTATGGAAGAGAACCAAACCTAAAGTACTTAAGAGTGTTTGGACAATTTGCATCAGGGTACATTCCTCCTCAGTTCAGGAAAAAGAATCAGCCCAAAAGCCAAAGGTTGCGTTTTGTGGGCTATGAGGGGAACAAGTACAGGTTCCTGATGGATGGGAATAGGATTTTGTATTCAAAGAGTGCTAGTTTTGAGACTCATGCTGGCTGGAAGAGAGTGTACCCTGACCAGAATGTTGTAGAACAGAAAGCCAGTGTAGTAGATAAGAACAACGGAAATGGAGGGGTACATGCATCCAGGGATGTCTTAGATGAGAAACCAGTTGTGTCACAACAGCCTGGAATTTTGAGTAAACAGGGCACTTTGAAGATGCCTGGTACTCCAGAAGAGCCAAGCACTTCATTAGACTTGCAACCAAAGCCAGAGATAGTGACTGTGAAACAAGAACAAGTTGAGACTCATGGGCAAGACACTCAGGCCTGTGTTAGTAGCAATGACACTGAGGATGGTCAAGGTACATTCCTGATTCCCATGAGGTCTCAGAAAGGAAAGTTCTTCATAGTAAAGCAGGAACAAGCCTCTTCTGTGGCAGCAGTAAAAAGAACTGAAAACACTCCAGAAAGAGCCAGGAGAACATGCACTAAGCAGGAGGGGTGGAAGAAAACCAAAGCTCTGGTGTGTGTGGCAGAGTATGGCCAGGATATGTTTGGTGGAATGGTCAGGCCTGTAAGTAAAAAAGGAAATTGACAAATGATAGCACCAGGGAAGCCAGAGCTGGGTGGGTCAGTAGCATGGGCTATCAAGGTCTAAGAAAACACTGTGGCATTGTAAAGAATGGGAATGGAGTTGCAGACTCTAGAGATATCAGCAAGTAAGGTCACAGTATATAAAAGGATAGGTGTAAATGACACATGGGACTCACCACATGTCATTTGGAGGGGAATGTCAGGAAATGACATGGATGTGACCACAAGATGGAGCTGTAAGCTTAGAAATGAAAGTAGTTAAGCTCCAGTGGCAGGTGTGTGTGTGAGTTAGCATTTGAGAGTTAGCATTTGAGAGTATGCACACCTGAGATGCCTGATGTAACAGGCATTGTTTAACTGCCTATAAAAAGGAGATGGGAATTATCTCCAGTGTGGGTTTGTTGTGGATGGTGGTTGGTGAAGCAGTTTGTTGGTTTGAGAGAGATTTATGAGTATTAGAGATGGCTGTCCTATACTCTGTATATTTCTTGTAAATATACTGCAAACAAAGATTAAAGCCCTCAGGTTGAGTGAAGGCTGGCCTTGTTGCTGTCTTTATTTGGCAAGCCAGAGCTCAAGGCAGTGTGCTGGGGTGAAGGAATTTTTCCTTCTCAGCTTGAAGTCTTTTGCAGCAGTCTCTCCAGAAACCTTCTCCTTGGTGTCCTGTTGACGTGGAACAACTCTGCAGGTGGTCGTGGTGGACACAGTGCGTCTTTCTACGCCCCAACATTTTCAACATTGGCAACCAGGATTGGGTGCCCTCTTGTAAATAAAGCTGTCCTAGCGTCTAATGTGTTGGTAGTAAGACCTTCCTCTCCCTGCTGTGCATAACCCATGTAATGCATAAATACTTAACAATCTGGTTTATAGATATCTTCTGATATTTGTTATTTCACATACCTATCCGTCCATCCTTATGCCTGAAGTTTACTGTACAATACCGGGTATGCTGCGTAAGGGGGTTTATCAACATAATCCCCCTTTTCTTTCTCAGGTTCCAAATGAAAAAAGAATTTTATTTTTTAAAAAAATCCAAAACCAATTTCTTAGGGTTAACCACTTGGTCTGCTATGAAAATTTACACTCATTTGTTATTAATTTTACAGATCCTTTGTTTATATCAGTTTAGCACCAATATGTGTAAATCTCCATGTCCAATATCATAGATATAAATCAAAGTAAGGTAGTTGGGAATGCATTTTCCAAACCACTCAGCAGAGGGCCACAGGCACACACCCAAAGCAGTGGTAGAAGCCTTTCAGTCAGGGTTCTTCACTCCATTTGTCTGCAGAATTGTTGGAACAAATGGCAGAACAGCCAGCAGTTGAGCTGGTGCGAGTTACCCTGATTTATGTTGTCCTAGTCTGTTCCCATTATATCTACCCTTCTAGTCTCTAAAATCTTCTTTTATTCAGAGGAAGATCTAGTTGTGTATATATGTAGAGGACTCAGTTTGTAGAGCTTTCAGTGGCCTTGGGAAGAAGATCAATAATAAGAAAAGCCATTAAAAGTTATAGAGTATATCTCATAGACTTACTATCCAGTAGAACCCATGTGGAAAACATCTTTCCTGACACTTAATGTTCAGTTAAGCCTGAGCAATATAGCTCTAGTAATTTCTGATGTTTATACTATTGATCAGGTATTTTTCTCCAGTTACCAAAATATTTAAAAGTTTGATAAAATCCATTATCATTGAGATAGAGCAATCCTATACCTATCTATTCAGAAATATTTCCCATGGAGCTGAATGGATGTAAGAATCGAGTCTAAGATTGTAGCTTAACAGGGTATTAGAAATGTTTTCTTGCACCTGTTGTTACACCTGCCTGTTATATTGTTTGCTATCCTGCTTATTAGTTTATGAGACCATAGGCCTATGTCAGATCTGAGTTGGATTGCATTCTGCCATTGTAACCAGAAATCAGAGTACTCAGAAAATGGCTGAATGGATTGATCAGACTCTTGGCAGTAGAGCTGAGGAAGGTCTGGGCTGACTTTGGTGTAGAAATAGCTTATTATTACAATTTGATATAGAAATGGCTTATTATTTAATGAGTGACCTCCCGCATTTGAAAGGTATTGTTGATTTTCTTTCCACAGACATTGCTGGGGCAAGATTTGTCAGCTGTTTTCTCTGTTTCTACATAGTCCTTTGAGTTTCCTTCTCTTAGATGGTTGACCTTACAGGGTTGGACGAGCACCATCTGCCCGGGTTTGGGATTAGAGTTTTCCTTCTCCTAGGACGGTTGCCACAAGGCTAGAGAGCCCATCCTGCCCTTTGACGCTCTTTGTCAGACCCTTCGGTTTTGACCTGTCTGGCATGGGAGACCCTACCGGTGGCTATTATGCCACCGCCAGCATAGCTCAAAACGTCATTAGGGTACGCAAGCCTCTCTCCCACGACAAGGGGGCGTCAATGGAGAGGATCACCAGCATTGAGGCCATGATATTGAGAACACAGCTGCGCTGGGCAGGGCACGTTTCTAGGATGGAGGACCATCGCCTCCCAAAAATACTACTCTACGGTGAACTCGCCACGGGTCAGCGTAAGAGGGGCGCTCCAAAAAAGTGATACAAAGACTCCCTGAAACAACATCTCAGGCTTGGCCAAATTGATCACCAACAGTGGTCCGCCCTGGCCTCACATCGGGAGGCATGGAGACGCAATATCCACAATGCTGCAGCCTTATTTGAGAACTCACGACGAACAAGTCTTGAAGAGAAACGACAACGCAGAAAGAATCACAACCCAAAAACATCACCCAAGGAGACCTTCTGCTGCGCTTTTTGCAACCGGACTTGTTTATCTCGGATTGGCCTTTTTAGTCATCAGCGCGCTTGCAGAAAGCGCGGGATGAGTCCTTCCTGAATCTTCGTTTGCGAAGAAAAGCCAGAGAGAGAGAGACATAGTCCTTTGGCAGGGCTGGTTTAAGGCACCAGCGGCATCAGCATCCACAGGGGGGGCATCCTTGTGGGGAGCCCCATAGTAATCCTCCTCCTGCAAAAACATTATTAATAATCATCTGAACATTGTGTACTGTGAATTGCTTAGGTTGAGTTAGGTTACATTGACCTGAGATAAACATGTGGGCCCCCCAAAATAAAGTGTTGCAGGGCCCCCCAAAATTCCTTAAACCAGTCCTGTCCTTTGGGATACTGTTTGTAGTACATCAGAAAGAAGGACTAGTATGTGCTATGACCTAGTAGTAGTATAAGCTATTTGCAGTTTTTAATTAAACATAATTTTTCTTCCACTCATTTTACTGTATGGACTTCATAGGTTGTGTCCCACACATCCTCAGCCTATGTTGGCTATCTATAGTGACAAATATGTGGGAGACGCCAGGAGGGAGAGGGTTACCATGGGAGTGAGTGTGGCTGGTTACCAAGGAGATGGGAGAGAATGCAGGGGAGGAAGCCCAATCAATCCCCTTTACCCTCAGAGAGAAGATTTCAGAAGAAGTCTGAAAGATCTCCTGCGATTTTCAGATTCTAGGTTGTTGTTATATTGGACTGTTTACATATGTGGTATACTACATATGTGTTATTCACCCTAAATATTCGAGGAGAATTTGGAACTGTACTGGTGTTTGTTTGTTTTTTCATATCAAAGCTGTGCTTAGTAGAGCTTGAACCCCCTCCAATAAATATGGTTATGATACCACTGGAATTAGTGTCAAATTAATTTGAAGAAAGCTGCATCATGGGATTCTCTGATAGAAGGAAATCAAAGTAGAAACAATAACCATAAACAAAAGGTTTCCTCAGATCATTAGGTACCAGCATACAGTTGTATCACTGATACATTGTAATGATGAAGTCTGCCTCCGTTTGCTCTATCATTTTGTGACTGGCTCTGATTCTATTTAGCCTATACAACTACAGTGACCCTCAGTAACCTTTGGTTGTTTCAAGGGGCCTTGAGAAACTCCTGGGTCTCTGTCACACTATACAGTTATAGCACTTAGATACCACTATAATTGCCATGGCACCATCTCTATGGAATCCTGGGATTGTGAGCTATTTATTTATATTTTTCTCCCACCTTTCTTCCATCATAAGACCCAAAGTGATTTACAACATAGATTAAAACTAAGTACAGCTAAAACCCTGATGATAAAAAACAAGTTTGAAAAAAATTAAATAAGCTATCCTATTACAACACTACAATTTAAAATAGTATAAAAGTTATTTTAAAAAATGTAACAGTAAGTATAGAAGTACAGTGCTTGTATCCCTACTAAAAGACCCTTTTGAACAACCAGCTAATTGCCAAATGTCTGTTTAAATAAAAATAGTCTTTACCTGCTGGCAGAAGGCGATGAAAGAGAGGGACAGCCTCCTGTGGAATAGAATTCCACAGCCTGGGAGCCACTGGGTTTTTAACAATGGTGGGACTGAGAGAATCTTAAGATTTGGGCAGTCTCATGTAGCCTTTCAGGTAGTTTATACCTAAGCCCTGCAGGTTTTTACAGCACATAACCAGCACTTGGAATTGTGCCTGGAAACAACTGGTAGTAAGTGAGACTATTTCAACATAGGAATTATATTTTCCCTGTTACCAGCCCTAGTTGACACACTGGATGCAGCATTTTGGGCCCACTAAAGTTTCCTAATGAAGTTTCAAGGGCAGCTCCCCATACAGTGTATTGCAGTAATCCAAATGGAATGAAATGAAGACATATCTTATTGTAACCAGATTTGATACCTCAAGAATGGGCACAGTTGGTACTTTAGTTTTAGCTCTGCAGATGTACTCATGGCCACTGCCAAAGCTTGGCCATCCAAGGTGAGGGTTGAGTCCAGGCACACATACAAGCTGTGAACTTGAGATTTCAGGGGGAGTGTAAACCCATTGAGCATGGACTGAATTCCTATCTCCTGATCAGCCTTTCAACTGACCAGGAGCATCTCCATCTTGTTTGGATTAAGCTTCAGTTTGCTTGCCCTCATCCTCTCTATTACTGACAGCTGACACTGGTTTAGTACAGAGGCAGCAGAATTGGATTGAAAGGAGAGACAGAGTTGGATATCATCAGCACACTAGTGACACCAATTTCCAAACTCTGCACAACCTTCTCCAGTGATTTAATGTGTGTTAAACATCAAAGGGAACAGAACTGAGCTTTGGGGAACCCCACAATGTTGAACACACCTTCCATGGTATTGAACAGGAATCTCCCAGCACCATCTTCTATAGTTCACCCATCCCAGAAGGACTGGAGCCAAATGCTTTAATAAAAACCTAAGAATGAACTTGGTGCCAAAATAAAGCCAACATTGGCACCAATTGGCCCAGCACCAATTTGTCTAGGGTGCCAAAATAGAGAAGGCCTTTGGAGCCAGGCTACATTTTATGGAACATAATGTGGAGTTATGTTAAAGAGGAAGGTGTGCCTTTGTACCTATCCAGAGTACTTTATCCCATCACTGTAGAGTCACTACAATGTCCAGTGAGCCATTAAAACAAATGTAGACCCTCTACATGCTTTCTACACTCTTGTGATGTTGTGGGCTGAGGGTGGGAATGTTGCATTTATTAGCTAAATTAAGATAAAATGGTTGTGTGTACAAGGTATAATAGATGTAATAAGATAAGAATCTTGTCGGGACAGGTGAGAGGATGGAATGTTGGGAGTGAATGGTGATTGGTGGAATGTCTGAGGGATTCTTGAAAAGGCTTGTGTATGACAATTGGTCAGGGATGAGAGAAGTAGTCTGTTGGGATTAATAATTAGTGAGTGGGGTTTAGGAGTTTGAGTAGTTATGAGAGTTAGAGTTAGCTAGGAAATGTGTGTGTGTGAGAGAGAGATGTGATTTAGATTTATTAAATAATCTGTAATGTTATGTTCAAATTCTGTTTAATAAATCATTATTTTTGTGTTATATGCTTTTACCTACAAGAACACTACATATTGGAAAGCGGAGTCGAGACACAGTGTCTGTGGTAGCAGCAGTTGATAGAGAGTAGTAGTGTCTAGTAGGAATAGAAGATAAATAGAATCTCACACAGAAAGCATGAGGCCATCTATGAGGTCCCCAAAGTTGGTGGCCACAACAGTGGGATAGGAGGGGCTCCTCAGATTGGTGGCAGTAGAGGGATACACAGAGCCCTCACAACTCTCTCATCCCTTTCTGAGTAAATCTGATTCTTCTTTTAGATCACGAATAAATTCTAGTAGGGTTAAGCCTCAGATCTTTCATGTTTGAGAGTAAGCTGCAGAACAAGTCCAAACGTTTCTTAATTCATGCTTATATTTTTGGTGCACACGTCAACCAATTAGGTATGGGAAGAAAGGACAGCAAACTAGTGCACTGATTTCAGTAGGAAAGCAAGGGGAGCATTTCTGCTGCTAAATTTAAATAAATAAATTGTAATGTGATGGGAGTGACTGTGGTGTAGTGGCTTGAGCATTGGACTATGACTCTGGAGACCAGGGTTCAAATTCCTGCTTGGCCATAGAAACTCACTGGGTGATCTTGGGCAAGTAACATTCTATTGGCTTCAGAGGAAGGCAAAGGCAAACCCCCCTTGAACAAACCTTGCCAGGAAAACCCTGTAATAGGTTCACCTTAAAGTAGCCATAAATCAGAAATGACTTGAAGGCACACAACAACAAATTGTAATGAAGAACGATAGCTTCAGTTGCATCAGCTTCATGCGTCTGTAGAGGTGAACAGCCAAATCTGGGATTTACATCCCCCACTGTGCCATGAACAGCTTTCAGGTATTGATAGAGGTGGAACTAACCACAGCATTGATGCCATAGTTGTATTTTCTCATTAATGTGTATATAACTGCAATTTCCTTGGATTTTGGAGCTGAAGTGAAGATTGAAAACCCTTAACACAACGTGTTAAATGGATCTATTATTTCTTAACTGAATATGCTGATTAAGCGATGCAGAATCTTCTATATATATATATAAAATTTTCTTGGGTATGTTGCCATTCCCAGTGTGCTGATTGGCCCCTTAGTGCTGATTGACCCAACCAATCGTAGTGCTCTGTTGGCCGGCCAGTCAGCAGCTTGAGGGTGTTTTTCAGCACCACCCCCTTGGCCTACAGCCACATCTTTGCCTATTGAGCTGCAGTAACGGATTACCCAGGCAGCTCCCCTTGCTATCTTAATATGCATGCATGGGGGAAAATAATGTTGCTTTCTATGTGTCCCCCACCCTCTTCTTTCTTCTTTTTCTTCCTGTCCTACCTTGCAGGGTAGGTTTCCCCCCTTCCTCTGCTCTTCACTTCTTCTGCATCCAAAAACTCGAGCCCTTTCCCCCTCCTTCTGTCAGGGTAATATTGCTTTAAGTGCAAAAGGAAAAATGTTGCAGCAACAGACCACAGATTAGCACAGCTGAAGTGGGTTTGTTCTCATCTGTGGCTAGGCAGAGGGATGACTAGCAAACACTCCTATATAGCCAAAGCACACAATGCATTGTGTGTGGGTTGGTGTTGTGGAGAAAGAGGAGTGTTACTATTGAGTGTGTTAATGAGGTTTGTTGTGTATATACTGTGTTTGTTTATACTGAAACTGAAGATAAAGACCTCAAAATATTTTTGGATGAACCTTTGCTGTCTGTAAGTTTTCTTGTGTGTGAAAGTGGGTCAGAGCTGTGGAACAGCTGCTAGCTGAAGCCTCTGTTTTTGTGCCCTTTCTGCTGTGCAGTTCTGCTGTTTTGGCTACTCCTGGGTTAGTTTGTCCCCAGGCTGTGCCAGGTGCCTCTTAGTGAGCCTATACTGAGAGGACACCTTCTACCCCGAGGAACTTACAGGCTGGAAAAAAAAAGAAAGGGGTGGGAAGGAGGTCAGGGGCTGTCCTGGGGTTCCAGGCCCTCTTTTTCCTCCTTGGGGGACCCTTGTGGCCCTCTGGCCACCCCAGCTCTCCTTCCCATGGTGAGAAAGACTTTCTTTACAAAGGCTGCACCAGATGGAGTGCTGCCTGCTAAACCCTCCCTCTAGCTGGTGGGAGTTGCCAAAGCCATTGAGGGAGCGAGAATAGAACGGGCTGTCATTGGCCACCAGCTTCCTCCCAGTGGGAATTCAGCATGCTGCTCTCAAAGGACAGCTGGTGTTGGAGCAGAAGGCTGAGGCTCTACAGTCTGTGGGCGAGGCAAAGGTGATCCTAAAGACTGATGAAAAAGTTAGAGGTGACCATTGCACTCCTTGCTGGAGAGACTCCTTTGCTCCCTTTTCTATTAATTTCTGTTTTAACAAGTGGTAGACAAGGGTCTGTAGACCGCCTCTTCTCTAAACGAGGCAGAGCTTTTGCATGCTACTTTTGCCAAGTAACTAAACCAGTGGGTCTTAACCTGAGGTCCAGGGCCCCCAGGGATCCACGATGTTCTCACAGGGGGTTCATGAAGGCTTGAAAGTTGCTCAGACCACCTGCCTGCCTGCAGTGAAGTGGCCATGTGACATGAGCCAAGGCAAAGGCTGGCTGGCTGGCTTGGCCTGCACATTGCTCAGTCCACCCCAGCCACAAACTTGCAGGAAGAAGCAGGAGAAAAGTCTTCCTTCCCACTCCAGTGCCTCTGAGGGAAGATTTCATGGATGGTGTAAATGTATTATTGTTGTTGTTGTTTTTAGGTATTTTTAGGTATTATTATGATTATTATGGTTTTAAATCTAAAGTCTTGGTGGTCCATGGCAACAAAAGATATTTAAAGGGGCCACTGATAAAGAAAAGGTTAAGAGGCATTGTTGTAATTGTATTATTGTTGTTATCAGGTATTATTGTTATTATTGTTTTAGGGTTTTAAATCTTGAGTTAAGTCTTGGGGGGCGATGGCAGCAAAAGATATTTAAAGGGGATCCCTGGTAAAGAGAAGGTTAAGAGCCACTGGCATCATTGTATTAGTAATAGTATTAGTATAGATGTGCCCTGTGTAACATACACTGTTATGTGCCCTGCTGGGGTTTCAAGTGGTGGTTGCAGCATGGAGCTTGGAGTGGCAGTGTTCCTTTCATATAGTTCAACTACATGGTGTTATTTTAGGAAAGAAAATATTGCATTTTTTTACATGTGGGTAGTGATTTGGCTGAGGGAGTGAAAGGAGGGAGGGGCCTTGTGAGGCTGGGAGTGTAGATGCAGATTGAGTGGCAGGAGTGAATTGTGAGGTGAAGAGGGAATTTGCATGTGTGTGGTGCTTGGTTGAGGGAAGGAGGAGATTGGTTGGGTATGTTTCCTCATCAGCACACTGGGAAAGGAAACATACATAAGCCATATATATATATCCATATATATATATATATATATATATAGAGAGAGAGAGAGAGAGAGAGAGAGATGGCTTATTTTGTAAGAACTGAATCAGTGAAGATGGACCTCCCAACGAATTAACTGGATTTTTGGAATAGTAGACATTATTTACTCTGTTATAGAACTAGACCAACTTTTGATATGGGTTTTGATATTACCCAGGTGGTCACATCATTGCGCTGCTGCCCCTGCTGCCACTGTGATGCGACCCAAGCAGTCAGCTGGTGGTGACAGCAGCAGGAGCTGGGCAACAGAGCATCCCACCATTAACGCGCCACTGGCATATGTTACGTCGGGTACAGCTAGTGTAATACAGTTGTCCCTTCACATTCGCAGGGGTTACGGCCACCAGACCCCTGCGAATGTGAAAAAACCGCGGATAACAATCGCCCTCTGCTGGGCTTTCACCCTCCCTGCAAAGGCAGCAAAGGCTCAGCAGAGGGGTGGTTTAAGAGGTTTTGCCTCACTCCCTCGGCTTCCCTGGGTCTTTGTTCCCTTTGTGAAGAGAAGCGAAGACCCAGGGAAGCCCAGGGAGTGAGGGAAAACCTCTTAAACCGGCTGTCTGCTGGGCTTTCGCCCTCCCTGCAAAGGCAGCAAAGGCTCAGCAGAGGGGTGGTTTAAGAGGTTTTGCCTCACTCCCTCAGCTTCCCTGGGTCTTTGTTCCCTTTATGAAGAGAAGTGAAGACCCAAGGAAGCCCAGGGAGTGAGGGAAAACCTCTCCAACTGGCTGTCTGCTGGGCTTTTGCCCTCGCTGCAAAGGCGGTGAAGGCTCAGCAGAGGGGCGGTTTAAGAGGTTTTGCCTTATTCACTCGGCTTCCCTGGGTCTTTGTTCCCTTTGTGAAGAGAAGCGAAGACCCAGGAGACGGGTGGTGGGTGAGGGAAAACCGCGAATAATCAAAACCGCGAGTGTCAAAGCTGCGAATGTGAAGGACAACTGTATTTATTACCCAGTTCAGGGATGTTAATGTTCTCTACCTTGAAAGATTGTTTTTTCACAATAACCTGTTTGGGACAGAAAGAATATTAAAAAATATTTGGACATTTTTGAGAACTGGTCAAAAATCAGAGTTAAGATAAGAAGGAATCTGGGAGTGACAAGAACATTCAGTTTGGAACTTATTCTATGCCAAATCTGCACCTGGTTATTTTGCACAGAGAACAGCATTTTCTGCACAGGAAACAGTAAAAATGTTATTTTCCTTGGAGAAAATGTAGTTTCTTATGGAGAAAGGGTATTTTCTGGGCAAACCAACCATGTGCAAATTTTGCACAGAATAAGGTGTGAATAGTATTCAAAAGCTACTCAGTTTTATGACTTTCTTTCAGCAGGAAGAAAACTGCCACAATGTTTGTTGCTTCATCTGAGAAGAAAAGTAGTGAAGAATGACATCCCTGTTACACATCTGCTAAGGAATTCCTGAGCATCTGTCATGGAACCTCTGTATGTTTGAAAATTCTGGAGCACTTTCTAAAGTGCTCATCCAGTTCCTATGGGGCACTGGCCAAGCTGATTAATATAGTTCATGTGTCATTCACGTAGAATGTATACAGTAGTGTCATGCAACTCTGCATGTTGCAGGGGGAAGATTGATAGTGGTCAACCAAAAGAAGGAGCAGAAGCAACCAAATTGTTTTTCATGGAAGTTTGTCTGCCATTACTGATCTTCCTGTAGAGGAACGCTTGATAAGCTTCCAAGTAACCCCAGGGTTTCCCGGAAGTCAGTTTGGAAACTACTAATACAGTTCATCTGGAATACATCTGGAGTATCATTTCCCAGTAGGGACACTGTCTTTTAGCCATGATGATGTGCTTGTTTCAGAGGGCCTGGCAAGAAATGTCAAAAGTACTCTGTCCCCTATGAGGAGAAATGCTGTTTCCCACTCTACTCCAGCTAAAAGAAACTAATAAGAATGTGTCTTCTTCCTTCCCCCTGCAGTTTTTTTAATCTCCTGTGGTGCTATTGGCTACAGCGAGAATCATGAGAGCTTTGAACAGTTATTTTCTTGGAGTATAACCCCTGAATTGCCCAGCCTAGGGGAATCTAGGAATTGTTGTCCAAAAATAACTTTCCCAGGGTCTGACAATGTTAACTTTGAAGGTTCATTGTGCACCAAAATATGTCAGGCACTTCAAATATAATGAAGTATATTATTAATTGATTAATCTGATTAAACTTCAGACTGAGGATTTATCTACATGAGTCAGCACACACCGGCATATCCTGGCTGGGAATCAGGCCTGTGTATCCCCTGTTACCTCAATGAAATGGGCTGGAGTCCAGACAAAAATGCCAGTCTGCCATTACAGCCACTGCCACCACCATCTTCTTTGCCCTCCAAGGAAGCTGGCTGCAACATGTGACCAAAGGCCCCCTATATATGACCATCCTTGGTCACATGATGCAGGACCCATTCCTGGACCCAGAAGGGTAAAGGCGACTGGAAACCAGAATTACGGGCTGGCCTGCCGGGATGGGCTCTTGAGGATATGTGGAGTTCGCTTTGGTTTTTCCTGACAGCAGCGGAGTAAAGCAGGTATTATTTTAGAACGCTGTATTAGGGCCTATCCCAACTTGCCCCTGTCTAAACCCCCTTTCTGCCCTGGGGACAGAATGGGGCAAATGCCCCGTGTCATGGGTTGCAGGGGTCTCAGATGGGGGCAAGCAGGGGTAAATTGCCTATGTAGATAAGGGAGATTTTCAGACAACGTTTAACAGTGCCTACCGCGGGATTAGGTCCCGGGAGAGGAACGGCGCTCTTGCGCAGCAGGGTGTCATTTTCGGACACCGCCGTCGCTCTTACGGGATCCTTCGTGGCACGTCCATGAAGCTTTGGAAGCGGCCGCGCCATATTTTAAGCACAGGCAACTTCCGTGCTTAAAATATGGTGCGGCCACTTCCAAAGATTCACGGACGTGCCACGAAGGATCCTGGAAGAGCGATGGCGGCATCCGAAAATGACCCCCTGCTGCGCAAGAGCGCTGTTCCTCTCCTGGGACCTAATCCCGCGGTAGGCACTGTTAAACGCTGTCTGAAAATCTCAAAGGCCTGAGATATTTTGCTGCCTAACATTCTTCTGACTGTTTTATCCTATTGCAGTGGCAATAAGCTGTTTCTTTCTCAGTTGGATAGTAGGGTGCCTGTGTTACAAGCTTTTGAGGAAGTAGGTGAAAAGGGCTAGGTTTGAAGGACAGCAGATACAGGGTATCTGTTACTATTGTGATTGCCTTGAGAAAACTAGAGTTAAGGTCACCAGAAGAAGGCAAGCAGCAATCCACAAGCAGTGAAGCCCTGCTCTTATGAAGATGGCAGCATCCCCTTGGTGCAGGAATGGCTCTTGGATCTTAGTGATGTGTACAGTATCGTCAGGAGTTACCATTCTCTAAATCTATAGATTGTCTTACATACAAGTGTTCGTAATATGTAATTTCTCCCATTTTGAGTGAGTTAAACCTTGTTTTTTAGAACGTTTCTGTCATCCCCCAAAAGAAAATTCCTCAACAGCATTTTTTTTCTGATGAAATCAGGATGTTTCCAAAATTGGGAAGTTTGGAATGTTTCTGAAATTTCTAGGTTTTTTTTATTGGAAAATTTAAAATTTTATCCTGGATGAAAAGCTGAAAAAACTTGCCCCACAATGATTCTTGGTGGGTTTTTTTCTACCCAGGCCTTCACACATCCACATCTCAGCTCTGTCAGGGCTGCATGCTGCTGATGCCTGCCCAGAGTCCCTCTAAAATATTTTTTCATTCATTGTGAGGCTGGGGGCTTGTCTACATGGGCAAAAACCCCTGCACTCACCCCATATTTGTGGCAAAGTTGACACATGATTCATATCTTCATCAGGGTTTCTGCAGGAAACTTTGGATCTGGAAGATTTGCAGTTTGCTTCACACTTGAGGTGAAAACTTAGGGCTCAGTTACACGGCAGTTTTTAATGCGATAGTTTGCGCATTAGCGTATTGTTGCATCAGTGCTGCATAGTTTACATGATTTAGTGCAAAACTGGTTGATCCTGGTAAGTTTTCTGCTTTGTAGTTCACACAAGCAAAGGTGGGGGCATGGCCACCGGAGCACCCCAATCGCTGGCTGGGTGTGTGTGAGAGATATGCAAACAACCAAAAAAGAAGGGAGACCATGGGGTGAGAGGAGAGGAATAATGACAAAAGGAGGCAAGGAAAGCAGGCTAGATTCCCAGGTGGAGAATGGTCTGGGAGGGATGATCACCCAGCCACCAGAAGCAATGGAGTCACAGGCTCCCCCTTTACCCTGCTTCCCTCAAGCCCCTTTTCCGGACAGTGGAGCAAACTACTCCTCTCTCTCTCTCTCTCTCTCTCTCTCTCTCTCTCTCTCTCACACACACACACACACACACGCACACCCACACGCACACAATCACAGCAGGGTGAGGGAGTGAACAGCTGGTGGAGCAAATCCCCCCCCTCTCTCTCTCTCTCTCACACACACACACACACACACACAGGAACAGTAATTATGGCTAAGTGGGGATCCCTCAGCCACAGCAGCCAAGCAAGCCAGGAGGCAGACAGCTGGGCAATTGGGATGGGGAGAGCACTGGTATAACAACAGTGGCTGGATCTTTTTGTTTGAGGCTCCTCACATCTCTTGCAAGTCTGCCCTCTCCACATTTGGTCCAACCAATCATGGCTCAGCTCTGCTGTGGCTGTTTTGGGAAGATTGCTGGTAGTTCCCACAGCCTTTTGCGCATTGGTAGTTCACACAACCGATTGTGCGCATTTTCACGAACTTTATCAAAAAAGTTGGGGAAAGTAACAAAAGGTTTTACCTCACAACTTACGGGTTTTTTGCCCTCCCTCCTTCTGAATAGAATGACTTTGAATCGAAACATGTGGGAACTAATAGGAGTCTTGGCGAATTCATAGAGGATTTATTTTGCTGTGTAAACGACCCCCTGGATTTTTGGCCACATGGTGGCAATGGATTGGCTTCAGTGAGAAGTCTGGCGGGGGAGAATTCTGGTAGACGGGATTCTGTTCTGGATTTTTTAAGAAATTATTTTTTAAAATTTTTATATCTGGACAAGTGTATCTCAGTTTGTCCAGTAATACAGTACTCTGTGACAACGTATATTCACACATTCCCATGCATGAGCAAACAGAAAGAAACAACTGGAGCAGTCCCAGCCATGTGCCTGGAAATAGCACAACATATAGGACATGTGGTCAACCTAAGACTTCCTTTTTACTCAGTCACAGATTACAATGTGGCAAGATACTCTGATCTATAATCGGAGAAGCCTGGTGAGTACGGCATTTATGGGGCTGCTGCAGATCAAAAACATCCACCGCGGCTACAAGGTAGGTTTAGGGTTTCCTGCCAGCATAGGCAAGGCCTGGGTCTAGCTACACTTTCTTTTCTCGGTGTGCCAGGCTTAATATCACTTTGGTGCATTGTGTGAAATTTACCAGGATGGAAAGATACAGCTGCCCAGCACAGTTTTGATGGCTGATACCAGGGGCCATTGACAGAGGAGAAGTCCCACTGAAGGGCATTTTGCCAAGCCAGTGCTACAAGCAGCAGCTGATTGGGGGAAATGAACTTTTACCCTCCCTCCTGCTTGGAATACTTTAACAACATATGGTAGAGGATCCACTACCCATGTCAAGTTTCAGGGACCCCATTTCATGATTGTCTCTCACCAAGAAACTAAACGGAGAAACAAGCATTTGATGTTCTAATAACATGATTAGAGAACTGTGGTCCCAAAACATGTGGAATGCTCTCAAAAGGAAGAAAGAAAACTGGTAGCGACTAACATAGAATGAAAACAATTTTTTTGCAATCATTGTTTCCAAACTCTTTACTTCAAGTTTTAATCTTTGTTTGCACAAATGAGGGATAAAACGTTGAAAAATATCTAGAAGAAAAAGACACGTGGAGACTTAAGTGACCTAAGAGAGAATCTTAGATAACTGGAAGCCTGGGTTTGTTGTTTCATTGTAAACAAATAAGGAGTACCAACCCAAGTTCATTACCAGAACTGAGCTGATGTAAATAAGCATGAACATTTAGTATGAGATTCTTTTCTTAGCTTGAGAAAAGCATCAGCATGAACGGATAAGCAACAAGAGTTGTAGCATTCTTTTATGAGTTCTGCACTGTTACTTCATGAGCGTTAAAAGTTTAGATGAGTTTGCTGTTGATGATATTCAGGGGGAGATGGTGCACAAATCTCCCTTATAATTTCTATTTTATTTTACATTTTTTGTAGCTTTCCTATTCATGTCCTGCTGTTCTGTCACTGTTTATATGTTGCACAGAATACTTATGTAGCGTGTGACAAGATTCCTGGCATATACCAATCTTGGCTTAGGTTTAGAGTGATCTAGGATTATCTGTTTAAACAACATTTGAGATATATATGACAGATGGATTTGAGACTATCAGAAGCTAGTAAAGCATGACAGATAGGTGTAAAATAGATGTTTGAGAATCAAAAGTGTTAGGAAAAAGGTGTAATGCCTGGACATTTTAAGCTGAATTGAAGCCAAGCTATAAATGGTGTTATATCTGCAAATATTAGTTTTGTAAAGTAACTCATTTTCTCATCATTTTCATCTCACTTCTTAATTTCAGTTTCCTTGGGCCAAATTCACACTACACAAATACTCCAGTTTGAAACTGGATTATTTGCCATGGATCCTTCCTATGGAATCCTGGGATTTGTAGTTTGGTGAGGCAACAGCACTCTTTGGCAGAGAATATTAAAGAACATGTAGAACTACATCTCCCAGGATTCCATAGGAAGGAGCCATGGCAAATAATCCAGTTTCAAACTGGATTATTTGTGTAGTGTGGATTTGGCCTTATAGTTTCTTTCAATGTTTATCCCTTTTGTCTCGTTAAAGTTAAGTTCAGCTAATTTTCTCCAGATTTCTGCTGGATACATTCTCTCTCTAGCTCATTATGTCAAATGATTACTATTGCCAATCAAGCATTCTGTGTTATCTCTGCCAGTTTTTCTAACTTTTCTAATTGTAAGTGGGTTTTATTCAATTCTGCTTCAGTTCAAGTGCTTTTTTAAATAAATGTGCATGAAAATCTATATGCCTTATTGTATGCATCTCTCCTGATACATGGCAGTTTTTACAGATATTGTGTATAGTTTTGCTTAATATACATAATTTTTATATCATTTTTTTTAGAAGCAGTAATATAATGACCAAGATCCAGTAGGGTACAGACAGTGATGCAGCAGTTTTAACCAGCAAAATCAGAAAAGGGCCAATTTCCTTTTCCCACTATGTCCACCAAAAACCTGCTGTGGAGGGACAACCCTCTGGAGTTGGTTTCCCAGTGATATTGATGGCCAAGGATGGGGGAGGGGAAGGTTTCTTGAAGTTAAGCATTTTTGTACTACACACACAGAGGGAGATTTGTTTACTTTTATGCATTTTTGGTGGGACAGCCAATGTGGTGTAGTGGTTTCAGTGTTAGACTAGGACTTTGGGAGAATCTCCGCTCTGCCATGGAAACCCACTGGGTGACCTTGGCCAAATGACACTCTTTCAGACTAACTATATTTTCAAACAACACTGTTCTAGTGTTACTATTCCACCTTATTTGCTATGGCTGCCTCCTGTTGAATCCTGGGATTTGCAGTTTAGGGAGGGGCATTTACAACTCTCAGCCAAGAGAGATCTTAGGCCTCACTAAACTACAAACCCCAGAATTCCACAGCAGGAAGCCAGAGCAGTTAAAGTGAAATAGTAACACTATAACAGTGTAGTCTGAAAATCTCCTCTGAGGAAGTCAAAGGCAAGAAATCTTGCTGAGAAAACCCCAGGATAGGATCATCTTAGGGTCACCATAAGTTGGAAACAACGTGAAGGCAAACAACAATGCATTTTGGGGGTATATATATGTGTGTGTTTGTAGCTGGAGAACTGCACTTCAGAATTCAGAGACGTTCAGATACTAAGGATAACTGCATTTTGGTTCAGGAAGTATGAATTTGGTAGGCTCACATTAAAGTGTGAATCCTTCAAATTTATTTCTCATACTTGCTATCCCATACAGAGTTCAGTAGTGCTATGATACATAGTCTTTGTTAGTTATCCTATTCTGCTTACCAGGAAAATAGTGAACCTGGAAAACTATGTGAAAGCTAACATGGATGGTGTGCTAGATTTGCACTTCTGACACCCTACTGTGCTCATATCCTGCAAAGGGCTTTCTCCAAAATTATGGTGATTGTTTATAGGAGTGCCTTTGCAAGTCTGTCTTGTGACCATATTGGTAATGAAGAAAGGATTTATTCCTCTACCAGCCTTCTTCAAAGTCAGATGTAGGAGCTCTATATCTGTGAATGGCATACAGACATTTGGAAAAGGAAAGGATAGAGTTACACAGCTTTCTTAACTGACATGTCTCCCCCTCCCCTCTCTTTTTCTTTTAAATAGTTATATTGCAAACCAGCGGCAGTTAGAAAGCATAAATGAAATAGATGTGGGAATGTACATTGGATTAAGAAATTTGTGAGTATATTGTTTAATTATTTATTTTTGTTATTGTAAAGTTTTTACCTTGGTTCAGTATTGCTCTGTAATGGCACCCACTGAGTTCCTACATATGTGGGCCCTCATATTTCAGTGAAAGAAAGAATTCCATACACATCCAAAAGACTGTTGGCTGGTACTGTCCTTTCCTTATTGCAGGGCATGGAGACATCTATCCTTGCACATGCATGATACCCAGCTGCACATTAAAGCTCTCAGATGCTCATTTAGATGTCTGAATTGGCTTGATAGCATTTAATAGTCAGAATACTATAGACTCTTCAAGATTCCTAAATCAGGCATTTGAAATCCTTTGAACTGCATAGAAGTAATGTAGAGTAGCAGCTACAGTTGTCCCTTCATATTCGCTGGGGTTTAGTTCCAGGACCCCCTGTGGATACCAAAGTCCATGAATACTCAAGTCATATTATATGCAATGGCATAGCAAAATGGTGTCCCTTATATAAGATGGCAAAATCAAGGTTTGCTTTTTGGATTATTATTTTTTAAAGAATATTTTCAAGCCGTGAATACTTAAATCCATGGACACCAAATCCATGGATACAGAGGGACAACTGTAGCGTGCTGGATTGGGACTTGGGAAATCAAGGTTTAAGTCCCCACTAAGCAACAAAACTCATAAGGACTTTGGACCAGTCACTCACAGCCTGGCCTTCCTGGCTGAGTTGTCATGAGGATTCAGTTGGGATGGACGAGGAGAGACAATGCTGCCATGAGTTTGGTGGAGGAAAGGTGGGATATAAATGTAACTAATACATAAATATATACAGTATACATAAATTAAGAAAATCTGACAGTTCTAACATACGCTTCTGTATTTTTGCAGAACTGTTGTGGATTCAGGCTTGAAATTTGTTTCACGCCAAGCTTTCCTGAAGAATACCAACCTGCAGTACATGTAAGTGAAAATCCAATTCATGGCTTTAGAACAAAGTTTTATCACTCAACATTTTGTTTTCTATTCATGTGGGGTGTTCTGAAGAGGATTTTCGTAAACATTGCAAATGTGGACCTGCAACAAAATGTTGAAATGTTTGTGCAGGGCTCCAGACCAAGGCTTCAGACTTCTTGAAACAGGAACCTTGCAGTACTATTTGTGGTTTGCAGAAAGGTGTGTGAGGGGACAATTTCAGGAGAGATTAAGGGGAAAAGTCATCTTCCCTGTGGATATGGGGGTCCTACAGTATCTTGATTTTAGGAAGCCTTCTGACAAGGTCCCACGTGATATTGTTGCAGACAAGCTAGTAAAATATGGGCTAGACAGAGCTATAGTTAGGTGGATTTGTAGCTGGCTGATGGCCCAAACCCAAAGACTGCTTAACAATAAGTCACTAGTGTGGTCTTTGTCAACCACAAGTTAAACATGAGCCAACAGTGTGTTACCAGGCTGCATGAACAGGAATATAGTGCCCAACCAAATTAATAGTACCACTCTATTCTGCTTTGGTCAGCCCTCATCTAGAATACTGTGTTCAGTTCTGAGCACCACTGTTCAAGAAGGACATTGACTAATTAGATGTGTCCGGAGGAGGGTAACAAAGATTGTAAAGGGTTTGGAAACCAAGCCCTGTGAGTAATGGCTAAAAGAGCTGGTTTCACTTGAGAAGAGATGATTGAGAGATGGTATGATAGCACGTCATGAAGATCAAGCAAGCTTGTTTTTTGTTGCTCCAGAGACTAGAATATGAAGCAACAGGTTCAAGTTACAAGAAAAGAGATTCTGTCTAAACATTAAGAAGAACATCTTGACTGTAATAGCTGTTCAGCAGTGGAATAGCTTGCCTCAGCATGCAATGGCCTCTTCTTCTTTGGAGGCCTTTAAACAGAGGTTGGATTGTCATCTTTTGGGAATGCTTTAGTTTTGTATTCCAATATGACAGGGTATTAGACTAGATAGTACTTACTGCCCTTTAATGAAACCCAGAATCTGCTGCCTCGTGTGTCCACCCCACTGTACTTAATGTGCCAGCCCTGTTTGATGCACAGGTAGTACCTGATCCAACTCTGGTACAGCTTTTAAAAAATGTTAGCCTATGTGATCAATTTCACCAGGTTGTTGATGTGAGGACAACCATTTAAATGTACCTCCAAATAGGTACTCTAGTAGAAAGCAAATACCCTGCTGATGAACAGCACCCACAGTCAGTTGCACATGCATATTTAGATATATATCGCACATATATACATAGTTTCTGATTCAGCAAGTAATGTGGTCATGACTGCTCAGGGGAATTAGGGTCAAATGTTATATAAATACATCTTCCCCAGAATCCTGTTTGTGAGCATGGAAATGTGTGGAGAGGCCCCAAGTTTCCATTGAAATTGCTAGGATAATTAGCAGGGAAAATTTTGGCGAGTTGGTTGGTACTCTTAATTCTTATTTAAGCTAAGAAAATGGTGTATATATCAACCCTGATTAGCACTGTTGGCAAAAATTCTACTTTCGTTGGGAGCAAAAGATTTTTTGTAGGAGGTGACATTTATATCATCATACTGAGAGCTTGCATTCATGCATTTCTCTGTTTCTTCTCTTACAACAGTTTGTGCACATTTTGGGTTTGGAAACTTGTTTTGTTTTGCAGACATTTTAATGAAGATTGATAATATTGCATGAACTTTCCAGCTAAGAAAACTATTTTGGCTTTAATCCTCTCACAGGAGGAGCCCTTTAACTCGATTTAAAATCCTTCTTAAAAATAAACTCATTTCCCACAGTGTAAATCATGTACCTTAAGAATGCTAACAATAGCAGCGAGCACTTTTAACAACTGCAATAAAGTCAGATGCTGAAGAACCTTTAAGTACATGTTTATCTAAAATATATTTACCATCGCTTTTTTCCTGTCCTGTAAATGAAATTTGTGTAGCCAAAATGCCTTCTCGTAGCTGATGCTGTGATGATCAGAAATCAATTATAATGTAGACAAAGGAAATTAATTTCTGTAGATATTACTTAAATGTAACCAATTGCATCAGAGAATGCTCCTTCTGGCTAGGGAAAGGCTGGATCTACCCCACTGTATATGTTTCACAAAACTTCAGTACGGTATATGTCAGATGTCCACATACATCATGCCTTTCTATCAGAAAAAGACAATATCTTTGTAATAATGGGAATTCTATGGTCCGATACATTTGTTTCTTAAATACAATGGTCCAAAATAAATGGAAGGAATATCATGGTATCTCCTTTTTTCTGCTCCTTAGTGTCCCATGCAAAGAGGATTCTGGTGTGGCTATATCTATATCTATATATCTATATCTCCTTGAAGATGTTACTTTAGGGTTACATTTACCAGAGTTCCACAGCCAGCATGAACAGTAGGGATTCTGGAACTTGTAGGCCAAAAAGATAACTTTTCAATTTTCTATTCATGTATTTCTTAACAATCCTCGTAAGAGTAAAGTTGACATGGGCCTAAATCCTGTTGCTAGTTTGCACTAGAAGAGATGCATTTTATCAGTGGAACTTACATAATCATTTTCTTACTAAGTTCCCATTGATTCTAGTTGGGACTAGCAGTTGGATTTAGACCAGAGTTCTGATAAATTATAAATGGACTTATGGGGATTTCAGGGAAGGAACGAGGAAGAAAAAGGACATAGCATGAAGGAAAGAGAAAGGCAAACCCTCAGAAGGCAATGGTTGAGAATGGATTCTCCCCTCTGGAGCTTTGCATAAGTCGCTTTGTTCATGCCACTGTGTTAATTGATTCATATGATAGAAGTGTCTTGGGGATCTCATTTCATGGTTATCAGAAGTGGGTTTCTTCAGATTAGGCACTAACTAAATAAAATAATTCACACTTAATTGTAATTAAATGGCCATATGCGAGGCTGTTGAGCTGGTGCATTCCCTTCTGTTGCTTGTTTTTTTGTTGCTGTCATTGCTGTTGTTATATTTGGTATATTTATTATATTTTCCTCTGGCACATCCACAAAGAGTAGTTTTGCTTCCGTTTTCAGCTAGCTGTGGTTTGTCACCTCGAAAATTGTGGTTAGTATTAACTTGGTTTACTAAAACATGCCTACCTCAGATTGTGTGGTTAGCAATCCTGGCATTTTTCAACATAATGTTAACCACAGTTTCTGGTTCAGATATTTACCTATAAATACTATCTGTGGCAGCTGTAATTAATGAGGAAATCATTTTGTTCTTCTCAAACTTTTATAAGAGTGTTTTTGGGTTTTGCCTAAGTTGCAGTATTCAATTTCAGATCAAAATTCTTAGAGGGATTCTTAGAACCAAAAAGGAGGCTGCCATAACTCATCAGGAAATTATGCTAGAAGCTTCCAAATTTGACAGGGCATTTTTTGATTGTCATTCAAGTTGCAGTGGTTGGATTCAAGTCAAAATTAAAAAGGGGTGTACCATAACTCATTGAGATACCACGACAGAAACTTTAAAATTTGACAGAATGTTTTGTTATCACCCAAGTTGCAGCAATCATTTTAAAGTTCCAAACAGAATTCTAGAAGCAGAAGTGGGGCTTTCCATAACTTGGGAGAATTTTTAAAGAACTTGAAAATGGACGCAAAGGCCTCCAGTGGGCACAAAGGTCTCCTGTTCCTCACAGCAATACCAGTAGGATGGGGGTCAAGCATATGATTCTGAGGTTCATGCACATAATGTTAAACGATAATTTGTAATATGTGCAAACCAAGCCATATTCTCATTATGACCAGTCCAATATGTTTTGCTCTCCTAGGTGAATTTAAATTCTGCCTTTTATGCCCTAATATATTAGGATCAGCATAATGATAGCTCATTAAATGAACAAGATTTGACTATGATGCTGCTTTCATATTTTCACTTTTTAACGACTGTAACTTCATCTCTACCTCTTTAGTTGAAATGGGGATCGTGTAGCATATGGGAAGCATGTGACCATTTCAGGATCCATTGAAGCCTTTGAGACTCGCGCCAGTCCCCCAAGCCCTGGTACCGCCCCCCAATTTTTTTAGCTGGTAAACTGGAGTGATGTTATCTGAAATGTGCCTTTAAATGAAGGGGACAAAAACCTTTGCAAGCTATTTGCGGGGATCCCCTTCCTCATGCAGCCAAATTCCTTCTGTGGCCAGGGAGGCAACCAAAACTGATGTGTTGTCATTTCTGATCACTTAAAATGGTGGCTGTGATGATATCCATGGCACTCTGGTGCTGTAGAAGACCAACATTTGGGCAGAGTGGTCTCCAGGCCCTGGACCATGCTCACTCTTGCTCTTCATAGTGTGCTGTAACTGAAAGTGCTGTGTAGCACCTTCCTTGGTTCCACCAGAACTACAGTCTTCTAGAATAGAGATTGCATGGAAGGTCATATACATGCTCCCAGCCTTAGATAAGGTGGAGGGTTTGAACCAAATAAAATAAAAAATTGCGTTAATAGGAACCACTACAGAAGCTACCAACCTGTCCCAGCACTAAGCCTTGCTCAGGGATATTGCTCAACAGCCTGTTTGATGACTACTTAAAAACCAAGTGAGAAAATGCAAAGTATGTTTCTGCATCAGAAAGCTTGATATCTTACCACTTTATCTCTCCTTTAGTGAAGATGTGCCTTCCATCATGTAGGTGCCCATATGAACATAGTGTAGAGTAAGAATGCCTCTGATCTTCAGTCTAGTGGAAGGTATTAAAGTTCTTATACTATGAAGCACTAAATGCTTAATTGATGTGAAAGGCCTAATGACTGCTGTGATCTTTCATGTGGGCACACATTGCACATTCAGTTTGAAAAGGATATCTTAAAAGGCTTAAGATAAAGATATCTGGCACATGGTGAGGGTTAGGTAAGTTCAGGCATCAATGAAAGATCAAAGAAACACACATTGGAAACTGCTTAATGCAGTGTAGATGTGTAAATTGCTATTGCTTAAAACAATTTGTAAGCCGCTCTGATAGCCTTGTGGCTGAAGAACGGGGTATAAATAAATAAATAAATAATATGATAAACATGTATTTTGTTTATGAATAAATTGAACATGTAGTCAACATCTGAGCATCTCTTTTGAAAATATTTTCTCCATCATTTTTCTTTACACGAATAGACCTGTTCTAAGACCTGTTGGAATTAGTAGTTACCTTTATGCTGATACTACTTGTCAAGATAGAGTACAACCTGTATAATTTTTGGAGGTTATCATCCAGCAGAAGTCTAAAAGAAAGTTTACTGGGGCTTGGATTACAAATTTGTAGTTATTGTTTCATACTATCTTCATTTTTAATCATAACATTGTTCTTTTTCTTTGCAGTAACTTGTCAAGAAATAAGCTTTCAAGTTTGTCCCGAAAATCTTTCCGGCACCTGAATTTGAATGATCTGTAAGTAACAGATATTTTTTTAAGGGTGAGGATTGTTATGATTTTTCTTACCATTATTGGCAGCAGCAGCTATATTTCAGGATTTTGATTACAGTAAGAGAACATCCTTCCTGATTTTAGAAAAGGTAAATCATGGTATAGCTAACTTAATTGCTTCATTTGGACTTCTTATTGTCTATTAATACGTCATAACATACATTTATAAAATGGAAGTATTATACAGATGGAGATTTTTTTAAAAAATTCTGCTTGTGAGGAAACTATCAGAGGATAACTTCCTATACTTGCCTCAGTCCACATCATGCTGCTCCAAAAGATTTCATCATGAATTGACCATTTCATTTAATTGATCATTTTGTTTGTTTATTCTTTTTATTTATGCTCCTTTGAGACTTTTTTGACATCCTTATCTCTTTTGCCTTTCTGACATGTGTCCCAAGGATTTAATATGTATGGCTGGCATAGTTCATTTGTTTCATCATTTCATGTAATATATTAGTGAGAACTGGTGAATTTGTATAGTAAGAAGAGGATTTTGTCTTGTGCATGAACTATGTGTCTGTATGTTCTTGAAGTCACCTGTCAACTTAATGGTGAACCTATGAATTTCATAGGGTTTTCTTAGGCAAGGAATACTCAGAGGTGGTTTTGCCAGTTCCTTCCTCTGAAATATAGCCTACAGCACCTGGTATAGTTGATTGAAAATCTAGATGATTTTAAAAAGTGCTTGATTTTATTTTTCAGATAAACTTATCTGAATTCATGTTATTTTATTCTAATGTTACCAAAAAACAGCATTCACTTGAATACTTTTGGTAATGTGATGGTCACTGGAAAGCTGGATAGCAAAATTCAATAGGCAATAAAAGACTTGCCTCATTGTTCTGTAATGTTTTGGCATTTGAAAAAGTCTCTCTTTAAAAACTTATCCTCCTTTTTCTGAAAATGAACATTTTCCTTATTACATATTCTGCTCCTAGTATTTTATCTGATATAACCACCATAGCAAAGTTAATACTATTCAGATGAATGTGATAATTTTTGTCAGCTCATATTAATGTAAGTTGTTGACATAAAATGCCTAATGATAGCATTTTACATTTTTCCTTTTGATCTTCCTTATGGGTGCACATGAACTTTGAAAGTTTAAAAGCTTATGCAAGCATGTTTCTACTTTTCAGTTTAGGATTAAAGGAGAGGTGGGAGGCACCCATTCTTTTCATGGCTAAATTGAGCATATAGCCCTTATTATATAAATTGGCTTGATAGAGTAGTTTGTCTCACATATCTAAGAGGGTGGGGAGGGGAATACCCTGATGAACAAATTTGATTCTTCTGCATAATAAATGTGTGTAGAATTATTCTAAAAAAACAACAGTGCAACCTGCTGTTTTGGCTATCCTTTGGCTTCTCTATAATCAGTAGCTGTGAGCTGAAAGAAGTTTTAAGATGTCATAGCTTTAAACTTTAAAGAGCTATTTGGATGGTATAGCAGTAAACTATACCATGCAAATAGCTGCAGCGTTATATTCGGTGGTTTTCTAATCACGAAAGTTGATAGTGATTAGAAAACCGCCGAATATAACGCTGCAGTGTCCCTGCAGTAACACAACAGTACCGGCAGGGGAGAGCGTCATCCGAAAGGGACACCCTGCAGCGCAGCAGCCTCACAACGGGGACCAGGCTGCTAGCGCTGTAAAAGCTCATCCGAAAAAGTCCAAAGACTCCCTCTGGGAGTGGATGCTTAACTCTTTCAGTCTAGAACATGTGAGAATATGTAAAACCTGTAGAACTCTTTTTGAACTGAATATCTCTTTTGGCCTGAGTCCAGTTAAACAGCTTTGAAAGCATATGAACTGGTATGCATAGTCTTCTGAGATTGTATCTGCAAAAGGATTGTGAAGATTGAGTTCAAATCAAATATAACTCCTGTAGTTTATTATAATTATCACAACTGTAGTTTGTTTCTTCTTTTTAATGAAATGTCTTTGGGCTATCAAGTAGCACACCAAAGAATTATCATCATGAAACATAGGTATGCTTTTATGAGCAAAGCTCAGAGAATGTTTAATGCCTGAACCAAACGTCTGGACTTTGTGTTGCTGTGTTTCACTCCAGAATCTTTGTACTTACATTAAGTGATGGCTTTCATGAGCAGTTCAACTGTACTCTTTGCAAAGATTTAATTACAATTCCTCAAGATGTGCTTATACACTTAACACTCCACACTCCACTTTTGTGGTTGTTGCTGTGGCAATACTAGTTAAAACATCTTGGTGTCTGTTCCAAGAGGTCCACACAATATTATTGCTGTTTAAGTGTTTACATCTCTTACGTGATATTTTTGACCATAAGGGGGTGCTCAATATCCCAAAAGGGAGAAACATATAAAAATCTGTTCTGGACAAAAATATACAGTGTATCAGATACTGTTCTCATTCTCAGTCTAGAATAATTTTGCTGAAGTGAACTGAGGTACTCAAGAGACTGATTCTGTTCTTAGTGCTTATCAAAATGCTGATAAAAATTTGCTGCATTCAGTAGTGTTTCCTTCATTTCAAAGTCTGTTTCTCTGGCTGCAATTTAGCCAGTTTATCACTTACTTTAATATATTAGAAACTGTCTGATTGGCTATGGAAATGACCCTAATTAATCGGGCATCAGAGTTTTTAGAAAATTGTTCGTTCTTAGTACAAAAATATATGAAAAGTATGGGTAGCTTGCATCAGTATAGAAGAGGCATCTTTCTCTTTCATGCATATAAAGATATGCAGACACAAAAACATGAGCGAGTGTCTTCTGAAATGGTGACTGCTGCAAGATTTGCCGAAGTACAGTACCATTTTATTAATATACACATTGAATTTATCAGTATATAAAAACTCTTTGTAAATGCACATAAATCATATGAATGTTTGGAGATGGAAGCCCACTGGGTAGGAACAGGGGGGCAGATGCATTTTTGCTTGCCATCATGCTTATATGCTTATTCAGGTAGTGACTACACGATAAAAAAAAATACGTACAGCTTTCGAAAGATCGATCATGTGTACACATGGCTGTTCGGATGCATACGTGTTTTTCAGACGGGGGGCTAGCGAATCCCCCATAAACTACGTGGATTCGGTGTTCGGGAGGATTAGCAAATCCCAACCTAAAATCCGTACAGCCATTCGTATTGTCAATCATCTGTACACCCCGTTCGCACACATACGAACAGGCAGTGTAATCTGATTGGCTGTCCAAGCAGAGGGGGTGGGGCTAGCAAAGAGGGGAATTGGGAGCAGCCGCCATGTTGGATTCCCAGCTAAGCGAGAGTCCGGTAAGGGCACGAAACAGAGATTTTTAACATTTATTCATTTTTATTTTGTATTGTAAATACGGAAAACCGACTGTCCACATAACAGGCACCTTTTTAAATTTTATAAAAAAGCGGTGGGAAATTTAAAACCGCTGCTTGGATTGCTCGCTCCAGCCAGCTGGGCAAGGGGGGTCATACGGAGTTTGGGGGGGTAAAAAATCGTATAGGCAGATCGTACGCATTCGAACAACTGCCTTTTTGAATTTTTTACCCCCCCCCAAACAGATTTTTTTGGGTCATGTAGATGGGGCCTCAGTGACAGATATCATCCAGTCCCATTGAAGTGTTGCTTAAGCAGGTGGCTATGCTGCCCAGCCACATTTTAAAAAGTATAGGATATATTTTTTGAATAGTTTCTGTCTTAAATGAAATTGTTTTTGTATCTGTCCTTTCATATATTAACTTTTTTTTTTTTACAATTATGTTTTGTTGCTGTAGGATTTTAGAAGGCAATCCATTCAAGTGTTCCTGTGACATTATGTGGATCATGTTCCAAGAGTCCAAGAGTCCAAAAGCAGAAACTCAGGATTTTTACTGTATGAATGACAACAACCAGAGGATATCTCTGATGGAGAAGCCAGTCCCAAACTGCGGTAATGCACTTTTAATGTAGAATAATTGGTGTATGTATTTCAAGTTGGTAAAATGTTTGGGTCACACGCATTAATTTGGATTTTGATGTGTTCTGGTTCAGCTTGTGAAAGCCATAGGCAATTTGTAGACCATAGGCAGTTCATGGATCTGGGAGGTAGACTCCCTTCCATTTTGGTGTTAGGTGCTGCCATGAACTACCGCAGTGATATACTGTATAATATTCCAAGAGGATGTTAAAGGTGCACTTCTGCACATAGGATGCTTAAATCTTAGTTTTAAAGTTCACTCTTTAGTCATTTTTATGATATTGTTGTATTTTATATTTTTATAAGTTTGTACGTCATCCAAAGAATGGTGAGCAGTTTAAAAGTTCAGTGAATTAATTACTTTACTGAAGAGCTGGGCGAATTTTTGACTTTGTGATCCTTAACTTCTCGACTCCCTGGAATGTCATTTTTCTGAAACCCTCCTCCTCAAGAATGAATTGCCCCTCTGCATGTATCCGGGGTAGCTGTTCTGTATTTAAATAAATTTTAGGGTTCACCTGTACTGTTTAACATTAAAAAATGCCTATTTTCCAAAAGAAAAAAAAATAGAATTCTGGTCTTTTGGGGAAGGGCAGTCTTTGCCAATCTTTGTGGTGCCTGAAGGGTCCCAGGAGCAGGCCTCCAGCAGTTGCCAAACCTCTTTTGGAAGGTGGTTGTGAGGATTACATCTAGTTAATACATGCATAGCAGTAACACAAATCCTCCTCCTCCTCCTTTCCCTAGTGTGCTTCTTTAGCAATTAATTGCTTTTGATTTTGTGTCTGTGTTTGCCCACAGTCTCTTGCAGACAAAGCAACTGTTATTCAAAACATGCAAGAAGTTCAAGGAGAAAACCTAATAGTCGAGCATGATTGTTGTCTCTTTTAATTAGGAAAAAAGTATACGGTTGAGGGAAATATTAATTGTAAAATGTTTACCAAGTGACAAAGGAAGCACCTACTGTAGATCTCTTGCAGATTCAGTTAGTCTTCTCCAATGAAAGTTTTACAGTTGGCCTTCTGTATCCACGGATTCTGCATCCACAGATTCAACCATCCACAGCTTGAAAATAGTTTTTTTTTAATCCAAAAAGCAAGCCTTGATTTTGCCATTATATAAGAAACACCATTCTACTATACCATTGTATATAATGAGACTTGAGCATCCATGGATTTTGGTATCCATGGCAGGTCCTGGAACCAAACCCCAGTGGATACCAAGGGCCCTCTGTATTTTAAAATCAGAAATAAAGCAGTAATAGCTGGAATGATGTTGGTGTGTTATGCTGGTGCAATGGTTCTGTTATGCTGTTCTAGTTCACTTTTGTGCAAGGGTGTGCAGTGGCGGTGGTGGGAAAGGTTGAAAAAGCTGCCATCCTCCAGATAGAAAGCTGCCTTGCCAGCTTCTGTTCAGCTTGATTGCTAGCAGGGCAGCTTTCTTTCCTGACAACAGTGACTTTCTCTACCCTCTCCTTGCAGCTGCACAAGTGATTATTTTACTCCTGCCACCACTACTGTGCCATCACCTTTCTGTACGCAGCTACCACCTGTGCTTGCATAGTTAGACTGACCAACAGGATGTCAGTAAGTTGAACAGAGGAGCAGGAAGAATTTGGGCTGGCATCCTATGCATAATCTCCTGGGGTGTAAGTTCCATTGAACTCTCACTTACCCCCGCATAGATCTGCATACGATTCCTCTTTCAAGACACTTAAAATACATTTAAACATTTAAATCTGTGGTCACTATTTATTTATTTATTGTCCTGTTCCATGGGGGGAAAAGCTGCTTTTGAGCCAGGTTTCTGGATCCTCCTAAGAGATATTAAACACCCACTTCTTTGATGCATTAGGATTTGGCTTGGGTTTTTAAAAGCAACACTGAGGCATCATAGGAAAAAAATGTATTTTATTTATCCAAATAACTAGATTCTCATTATTGCTTCATTCTGGATCCCTGTGAACTCATGCAAGGGCAAGCAGATAATACTTTAAAAAAAAAAGCATAGGATGTTAGAAGTCAAAGTTCTTTGTTCATTTATTTTGACAGATGTTTTGCATTTTGTATGGTAATAATTCCCTGTGTAGTGTAAGTTTAGCATTGTGTAGAAGACAGTATGAGTGTTGGTAATGTTAGGCCTAAAACAGCCAGCTGCTAATAAATTACTTGTTAGGAAATGAAGTGAGACTAGTGAGACTGTTGTGGGTTTCTAGTAAGTTTATTTGTGTTAGCAGAGCAGTGAAGCAAGAAACAGGAATTGGTGATTGTTTGATCTATAGTTGCTTTTCATGGCTGAAATGGTCAAAGACTTGCTTTTAAAATTCTATTTCAAATGAACTTGGAATTGAACAGTGGAAGGTCACTATTTTTGATCTGCAGTTTCCATTGGGAAGCTAAGGCAGTGTTGTTCCATATGGCCTTGCGAGTTTCAAACAACTCTCTCTGTTTTGATAGTTTGTTCTAAAAATATTTTGAAGGGTTATTTTAAAAAGTTCTTAATGCATGTTTTAATTTGTTTCAAAAGATTTTGTCTCAGTATTGTTTTAAATGTTTTTTACCTGTTGTGCATCACCTGGAGGGGCCAGGGTGCTGGGAGCTGGAAGATAATATTATAAATACTTTAAATAAATAAATTAGAAGGAAAGGAAAGGTAAAATATTAAGAAGCATGAATCAAATATGGGATCTTTCAAGTGGGAACTAGTGGCTCCAATGTCAATAGGGTAGTGAATCCATCCTGGGTTTTAGTTTGAACTTGAAAATCTGAACCCTACCCCAGAAAAAATCAGCATCTTGAAAAGTTTAGTCAAAAACTTGGAGTGGATTCACTAACCCACTAACATCTGAGCCTTCACCTGCCACTGTTTCTCTCCCTCCTTTGTCCTGATGTATACCATTTTTCCAAGGCTCTGTTTAAGATGTCCACAAGAAGCATGTTAATGATCTCTGTAAGGATGCTTGCAACTGACCCATGAACTGGATGCTTCCACTTCATAGAAATATTTCCAAAACCGCATTGAATTTAAAAAAAAAACATGTTTGAGAATAGCTTGCTAGTTTGCTAGTTAAGCATTAGCAAAAGCAGTTACATTACATTACATTACATTGAAATCTTATTTAGATGGTAATGTTGGTAAATTTGGTGGATTTTTTTTTTTTAGGTGGGCAAGCAGGCATGATTAATATTACATCATTGCAAGAAGGAAAAAAAATCTCTTTGGTAACACTAAGTGACTGACACTTTCTAAGGACAATTTAATATGTACGTATAGCTATCTTCTGCATATGTCTGGGGCAAACCAAATGTACAGTGCAACCCCCATATGGATATGGGGGTTGCATATCCATGAGGGATATGTTCCTGGACTTACTGTGGAATACAAAGTTGTGGATAATAGAGAACCCTATTGAAATGAACTACTTTTGAGCCAAGCATATACATAGAATCACACTGGAGGACCTAGAGATTCCTAGAGAGAACACCTCTCTAGGAATTTCTAGGTCCTCCAGAGCAACTCTATGGTCAACTTCTGGCAGAAGCATACCATAGAATCATGTTGGGTTGGGTATGTGAAACTACAGGTACCAGTCCCACAGATATAGGGCTCATACTTTGGATTTGATCTGTGCAGTTGAATATATAATTGTTTTGTGTAAAGGTTAAATGGCCAAATAAAGGAATACATTGAGAGTAATGTAGATTAGGTAAATAATAGAATTGAGCCAGCATGGTATAGTGTTTTGAGCATTGGACTAGGACTCAAGGCCAGGGTTCAAAATTCCATAGTACTGAGCCATGGCAGTTAAACTGCATTATTTCTGCAGTGTGTCAGCAACTAATGAAAGTCAGTGGATATGTTTGCTGCAGTTTCTGTAATAAAGCTTTGCTGTGTTAACCTTGAAAGTTTGGATTTCTGAGCTGCTAGAATTCAGTACATGACAGAACTCCTGAGTGAGATTTACTGGGGACATGGGAGCAGTATCATTAATATGTTGATGATAGCACATTTTTCATTATCTGTTGACCCAGGCTTAGAAGTCTTGGCTGAGTAATAGTATTGAAATGGTTTCAGGAAACATTATGGTGTTGAATGGGCCTCTTGAATTTTGGGTGATTGTGATTGGATTGCTGGTTCTAAATTGGGAGATGGGAAACTGAATTGCCGGTTCTAGGTTGGGATAAGGGGAAACTAACCCCCCCCCCAAGATAATGTGGTGTAATGGGTTGAGTGTTTGCCAAGGAGTCTGGAAGATCAGGGTTCAAATCTCTACTTAGTCATGTTAACCCAATGAATGACCTTGGGCAAGTCACCCTCTCTCAGCCTCAGAGGAAAGCAATGACAAACCCACTATGAACAAATCTTACCAAGAAAACCCTGTGATACGTAGGTTCATCTTAAGGTTGCCATAAGTCAAAAATTACTTGAAGGCACACAACAACAACAAGAATTGCAGTGGATTATTTGATGGATATGTGGGATGAGCTGGGAATGCAAAACTCTTTCCTAATTTTGGGTGAGGATTAGTGACATTTGGACAAGCAGAGAACTTTTATGTGGTTGGCCTGGCCACTTCTACTAAGTTGCAACTAGTGTCATGCCAAAAAAAATCTAAGAATGACATTGGGTACATTGCTACATGATGATGTAGTGTGGATTCTGATGACACTGTACAAAAGAGAAGATGGCTTTTGCTTCTGAGAAGAATTTCTGGGAATGAAACTAACACATCATGTAGCAATGTTCTCATCACCATTCTTTGGAAAAAAAAAAAGATTTTTAATGCAACTGGCTTGCCTTTGTCTAATTTTAAAGATATTTATATGTTGGAAAGACCAGGCCACTTTGTTAAATACCTCATGCATTTGAGAACCCTAAGATGTTTGCAGAAATTTGGACTTCTGTAAGGTTGGGGTTGGGAGGTGAGGTTCTGCACAGCCCCTTTTAATAATGGTGTAGAACCTGAAGATTTTATTGTAGCAAACCAGTTTGCTAATCCTATCAGTACATACTGGCCTTGTTGTTGCTTTTGTTGTTATTATTGTTACTATCATCCTCTAATTTTCCCAGTTAGAGTCTCAGTATAGCTTACAAAGATGAAAACAGATACAGATTTAAAATCCCTATTGTACAAAAATTAAATGTGTAATTAAACTACTGGTAGAATTACAAGCAGTTAAAAGCAAGACTGTTAAAAAGAAAAGAAACAGCATAGCAGAGTCTGAAAGGCTATTTCTCACCTGAACTATCAATCATCAAAGGCCTACCAAAACAAAAAAAGGTTTCACTTGCAGAGCAGGGAGGGCACCACTCTGACATCTCTAGGAAAGAAGTTCCAGAGCCCCAAAGCAGCTACCGAGAAGGCCCTCCTACTACCAGGTGTAGCTGTGAGGGTGGTAGGACACAGAGAAGGGTCTCACCAGAAGATCTTAAAACATGAACAGGTTCATATGGGAGAAAACAGTCCTTCAGATAACTTGGACTCAAGCTGGATAGGGCATTGTAGATCATAACCAGCTCTTTGAATTATGCCCTGAAAACAGACTGGCAGCCAGTAATATTTATTCCCTTGTTTATCACTTTCCAGAGGATTTCTCCCCTTATCATCTGTTTTTACGGGCAAAGTTGAATGCTGGGGTAAGGGGAAGCTGTGAGTCACATGTAACCCTTAGCTGTCAGCATAATCTGTTTCTCCAGGGACTGCAGGCATAGTTTTCTCTCTGGATTGCCCTTCTGGGAGTCCAGATCAGTTCTTGATCTTCTGGGCAGGTTCACCCTGTTCTAAAGGATCAGCCCAAGTTCAGAGGATTGAAATAGATAGGGGAAGAGACTCCCTTGAAGAATTTCTGCCCCATCTAAGCCCTTCAGGGCTGGAGGATATTGATTTTCTGGGCTCCTTGCATCAAGAAGAGTCACTCCCAATGCAGTCCATACTTTTGCCACATTGTAGGAGCTAGTAGTTACATAACAAAGCAACAGGCATTTAAGTCAAAGACAATGCCTCTGAGGGTATGGATACAACAGCAGCAGTAGACTGGCCAGCTGTCAAGGCTTCTAAAAGCCTGCGTCTTGCTGAAGCAACTGATCCTCTTTCTGCAGATAAAAATACTCCAGCAAGCTTTATCGTAGTGCCAAGGTGATATGCTGCCTGGCTGTGTTCTGTCATAAGTTTTGAATGGGCTGTACAGTATTTTTCTTTGCCTTACCTGATGTTATTCCACTATACCTGCAATGACCTGACCTTGTCAGATATATAACTGCTCTATCTGCCATGACTAGACTTCATTCTGATTGACTTGATTCTGCTGACACATTAACCTTCCAATAGATGCTACTGTTGCAATTCACCTCCCCTTCAAGATCTGGGCCTGGCCAGGAAAGCACAATGTGTGTGTGTGTGAGAGTGAGTGAGAGAGAGAGAGAGAGAGAGAGATGGCTGCCACAAGATGAGTTCTGTGGGAAAAATTGCAGGGTGGTGAAAGCCCTGAGGGGGTTAAAATTTAGAAACAAAGAAGATGAGTGAGTGTGAACTATGCAATGTTGAAAACTCTTTCCCCATTGGTTGTCCCCCCCAACTGACTTTTCCTACTTGCCAGTGGTCCTTTATAGGATTCCAGTTCCTATCCCTGGTTTAGTGATTGCTGTACATCAGGGGTGTGTAAACTGCAGCCTGTGTACTCCATGTGGCCCATTTTGTAGCCCACAAAGCTCCTCAGAAGACCTTCAAAGTGCCCATATCTCCCCAGTTCTGGAAATTTGGCTCAAATGTCCCACAGATGACCCCAAACGCCACAAAACATGACAGCTTGTGTTCCATTGCTTCCAACTGACATTGCTTCAGCACTGCTGGTTAATCACAGCCAGTTGATTGTGGCCATTTCAGCATGGCCAATAGAGTGCAATTGACAGTTTAACGCTGCTCTTTCAGCGTGGTGGCCATTTGGAGCAGACGATTCAATGCTGCTCTGTTTCCTTGCATAAACAGGCTTCCCAATAGGCTGTGTTCTTTCTCACAAGTCAGTCTACAGGGGCACGGGCAGGGGTTGGAAAAGGATGATTCCTAGGAGATTTTCAGATGCTCTAACCCGCCCCCGTAGAGGTCAGGAGGAGGACGGTGCTATCCCACTTCCGGCGATTGATTTTGCATGATGCCATCCTCCTCCCATCCTTCCTCTGTGCTGGGGAGACGAGAAAGGCACTGCTTTTCAATGACGGAAGTTTCCATCAATGAAAAGCGACACCTTTCTCATCCCTGCAACACAGAGGAAGCATGAACGAAGTACAGGAGGAGGATGGCGTCATGTGAAATTGATTGCCAGAAGGACAGCACCATCCTCCTCCCAACCTTTGCGGGGGTTTTTTAGAGCACCTGAAAAAGTCCTTAGTCTACAGACAAACAGGAAATTTAAGGGAATACAAGGGATCGAAGAAAGCTGATGAAATTTGAGCTGCTTTTTTCTTTTAATTTGTTATTTCAGATGAAGAATAGTGAGATTGCCAGAGGGGCTGACAGGTGGACAGAGACATTACCTCTCTACCCCCAGTTAAATTTTCAAGTTGCCCCATTTCAATTTTTCCAGTAACTGCTTTTTTTCAGGCAGATGACTTCAGACTGACTGCAGATGGTAGGATGCATCCAGACTGACTGAAGTCTCAGATTTCGTTGTTTGTGTTCTTTTTGATTTTATACTGGGTTAAAATAAACTGATGTAGGGAGCTGGTATAAAAAGTTTCTGATCATACTGAGAGCTGACAGAAAATAGAATAACTAAAATGTGTGTGGATCTCCACAATAAAAATGGAAAGAACAGGAACAAAATCTAGGACTTTCTATTTTTTTTAAATCAGTCTGGATGCACCAGTAGTGATAAGGAACAGTCAACAATGGGAGTAACAATGGAAGCCATAGCAGGGTCCTACTTTTTCTCCTCTTTCCCTTGATTGGAACACCTAGAACACTGCAACAATAGTGACTCAGGCATTATAGCAATAGGACATGTAGTTTTATGGAGTTCCTGGGTAATTCATTCATAACTCCTGGCACTTGTTACTTATTCTCTTATGTCTGTAGTTAAAATGGATTCAGTTTCTAAATCAGATGTATAGAATATATGTAGCCAAAAGTATATGCACAGCAAATCTAGTTATGTCGTGTACACGTTAAAGGATGATGTAAAGAACGTCTGCTACTGAAACATGTTTACAGTGAATAAGTATCTGAATATGAAAGCAGATTTATGAAATAAAATTATATTTGAAACTTCAATATGATAGATGTTTGTTTTTCTCCATGCTAAATTATTTAGTATATATCTTTAGAACACTTTCAAGAAGATGATTAAGTAGATGGCTGATAAGGATTTCAAAGACCTTAATGAAAGTCAGATGGTATTTTCTTTCCAGTGGAGAAAGAACTTGGATAAATGTTTTGCAATAAAGTCCTATTCTTTATTTAAAAAGTAAAAACAAAAAAAACAAAAAAACATTTATAATGAATATAGAAGGGATTGGTCCCATAATATGATTTAATTTATTTTTACTCCATTTTCATTCTTTGGTTTCAGAAACAGGTTTTTAATGAATTTTGAGTCCTTGAATAGATAGCTGAAAGAGTTATTGATAGTTTGCTAACTACCTTGAGAATTCTCTGCTCTGAAAATGCTCTGATTTAGCCACAACCCATGTTGTAGGAATGTTGTGACTTCCACTGGGGTTTTTATTGTGTATCTTATATAAACGACACATGCATGTCCAGCTCCATGAGTTAGCTTGAAAAATCTCTTACAGAATGTTGATATTTTATCTGCAGGAGCTCAGCCAGTATGCGAAGTTTCCTGATAAACTCATAACTTATAGCTGTGAACTTTGGATGACACTCTTAATCTAAAGACTCAAGTTATTGGTACAGTTGACAGGAGTATTTGCCACATGTAGATATGGTTTATATGTTAGGGGCTGCTACACAGTTACAAAATTTGTATTTTAGAAAATTGAGTTCAAAATACAGTTCTGAGTTATGTGAGATCATAACTGATTTCCTGCAGAGACTTGCATCTCTACATATTGCTATACCAATAGAATCTGCCAATGTATGGAACAAAATGATGTGCTAAGAATAACTGTAGCCTCAACCATGTTTCTATCCTTATCTCATGATTTATCAACTCTTTAGTGGTTATACTTGAGCAGTCACAGCCTTCTGAACACATGCTAAAATGGGAGTGGGAAACATGCAGGCCTCCAGATACTGCTGGACTGCAACTCTCATCATTCCTCACCATTGGCCATGCTGGCTAGGGCTAATGGCACCTGCAATCCAATGACATCTGGAAGGTCACATGACTCCCACTATTATTCAACAATGACTTTCCTTCCTACTAACCCTCTGAGATTCCCCCCTTGTCATCATTTCAGAACCCCTCTGAAGTTTTTGGGACCATTTGACAATAATTGGGGAACAGTTGGCTTTCAAAGCTACTTCAGACTCTTCCAAACTTTACGTAAATGAGCTGGTGGTATTATACAGAGAGGCATGACAGTTCTTTCTGTTTACCACCAGGTGACAACGTCCATCAGATATCCAACAGGATTGCATGAATAAAGTCTCCAACCCCACAAGAGGCAGTATAGTGCAACTATCATGAGGAATTCAACAAAATATGATCCTAAATGCAGATTTTAGTCTCAGTGGAATAGACTCATTAAGTCAATGGGAACTTGGGAAACCAACATAGACATAAGTTCTGTTGATTCAGTGTCTCTGCTCTTATTGGGACTAGCAACTACATTTAGTCCAGTCATTCAGTTGCTGAACAGAGATTTAATTAAAAAAAAATCTGTACAAGAGATGTCTTGAGATTTATTATTTCTTTTTTAGAAATACTTGTATTCTGCCTTTCTGATTCAGAGCTTGAACAACTGAAGGACGATAACACAAAAATGTAAAATATAAGCACAAAATCATATATAAAAATGAAATAGTTGCCCTTACCTACTGAAGAACCCTTCTATTGACAGAGGGAACTGGATCCAGTGGCACATTCCCATTGGTGGAAGAGAACAGGGAATCAATTTTCACTGATTATTTATTTTCTCCTGCCTCATTTGCTAGCACAAAAATACTTAATTGATTATTCTGAAGGACCTTCCAACCCACTTTTTGAAGATCATTGGAGGATCTGCAGGAAAGGAGGTAGAAAATGAAGTTCATTTCTCTGCCCACTACTCCCATGAGCTCCTGACACCAGACAGAGTTCTATTAGCTGCATACCTCTGGCTGCAAGCCAATGAAACAGAAGAAGCCATAGAACTGATAAAACTGGAGGGCAGAATGCCATTAGAGAAGGGGCAATGGATATCCTGAGTCAGAGGCCCCATCTATACGAGGGGGGAAAATGGATTGCTCTTCATTAATGTCAAATTGCAGCTGCTGCAATTTGTCTTAATAGGTTTTTTTGCCCCCCAAACCTTCACATGCCCACCAGTCAAGATGGTGGCCATGAATGATCCCCCCCTTTTTTTTACATACCTTAATTTGCTGCTGCTGAACTTTTAAAAAACTGTTTCCTGATTGTGCTTGAGTGATATATCACCATTACAAAAAAAGAGGAAAAAAATCAACACCCCATTTTCTTGCCTTAGCACTTGTTCACTAAAGCGAAAAACCAACATGGTGGCTCCGTGCACTTGCCTTGTTAGCAGGCCCCGCCCCCATGCTCATCCAGCCAATCAGGTTTGTGCTTCCTCTTTTTTGGGAAGGTGATTCATGTTGAATTGCTTGTCCCAATGAGCAGGAATGTCCATTCCCCACACTGTTTTTTTTAAAACTTCTGGAAAAGCCGCGAAGGCTTTTCCTGCAGAGACTTTGCTGTTTTGGGTCCCCTTCCTTCACAATATGGTGGAACAACACATTTGCCATTAGGACAAGCCTTCTTCTCCTCACATTCCATGAGTATTTTTGCCATTAAGACAGGGTGAGAAAATAGGCACAGTAACTAAGAGAGCCTCTTGTGCGTTGCTGCCGATAGGTGCTCTGAGAAGTGCAGGCTATGCAGGAGGGTCTTGTGGTTAGTTATGTTAACAGCAGGCTGCATCTGAATGTTATAGGTTCTAATGAAAACTCCCTTGTGATCGTGAAATGTTATAATCATTTTCATACCCCCATGACAGATGCTATGCAGGTCTTGTTTGAAATAAACATCACAACAAAATGAAGCCTCGGTTCTAAAAATCCTCTTGGGATCCTGTAGGGCCACGAGAGTCAAATCATTTTCATAACTGGTGCTGATGCTCTTTGCTTGGATCAAGTATCTTATTACTTCTGCCTGTTCCCTTTCCAGTGTAATTAATAGCTAAATTTTTCATAGCTTTCATTTAGTTTCCTGCCTGGGTGGTTGACAGATACTGCTGATATTTGAATTAATAAACAAAAGCTGATAGATACTTGCATTGACAAACTGCTTCATCTGGACATCGAGTTTTATTTCAATACCATCTAATATACCATTTTGCAAAGTAAAGATAATACAAAATGTATATCATTTCTGTGGTTAACATAAACTGATCTTTGAGCATAAAACACGCTGTCTTAGTACAGTGGGCCCATGGTATCCACTGGGTTTGACGCCAGAAACCCCTGTGGATACCAAAATCTGTGGATGCACAAGTCCCATTATATACAATGGCATAGTAGAATTCTGTCCCTTATACAAAATGGCAAAATAAAGGTTTGCTTTTTGGATTATTATTTTTTAATATTTTCAAGCTGTGGATGGTTGAATCCGTGGATACAGAATCCGTGGATATGGAGGGCTGGCTGTAATGTTCCTTAGTAAGCAAGGAAGCATAACCTATAAACTGAAACCTGTTGCTTGTCTTTTCTATTGAACTAATTGAGATTATCTGATATTTAAAGTTTCTGTTGAATTTTTTGCATCAGTATACATGGATCATATTGTGTAAGTGGGGCCTGGAACAAAATGCTGCAGTGTAGTGTTTTGTTCACTGTACTGTTAAGTCAGCCATGCCCTCCTTCAAAACAATGGTTTCTGTTTCCCCTCCCTTCCTACTCTTCCCACCAACGTCAGAATTTCATGGCCAGTGAGGGCACTAAATCTTCATTGGCGTCTTTTGAGAGGTTTCCCCCTCCCCTGTGGGGATTTTTGTTCTGCAAATCTTGGTGCTGCCCCACACTTGTTGCTACTACCTTCTTGCTATAGAACTGGAAACAGAGGAAGTTATGATTAGTAGAAATCAAATCCTTAATGGCTTATGAGCTATTCAGTTTTACAGTACAATAAATCAATTATGGCATATCTATAATGGCATGATGAAACATCTACAACCTAATTCGAAGGTGGAAACAAAATAAGTCATTGTTGTAGAAATAAACTCATGCCAGTACAGAGACTACACCTCTAGGCTGCCATGTACTGTCAAATATTTGCTATGACAAAAGTACATAGAGTTGATTAATAATGGCATATTCTATTAAAAAGAAACCTACAGTTCTTTACTTCCCCTGCTCTTTTCGATCTAACTATGTATACACCATTATGTATATACAGTAGTGCCTCCCATCTGCTGATTTGCTAATCGTAGATTCAATTATCCACAGTTGGCAATGGCTAGGGAAGGACGGAAAGGATCTCACCTTCCCTGTCCCTTCTCCTGGGAGGGCTCCTGTCGCCGCCGTGGTGTGGCCATGGCAGGGGTGAAGGGGATGGAGAAGCAATCTCACTCCCCTTTCCCCCTTCTCTCCTGTGATCGCTGCCAAAATGGGGCCGTGGCAGGGGGAAGGGGACAGGGGAGTGAACTTCCTACCTTCCCCCTGCCATGGCCCCACTGCGACAGTGATTGTGGGGGGGAAGGGGGGTTAGTTCACTTCTCCCCGTCCCCCTTTGCCCCCATGATCGCCCCCATAGCGACAGGAGCCCTCCCAGGAGAAGGGACAAAGCAGCAATTTCCCCCCCCCCTTGCCCCCATGATCACCACAGTGGTGGGGCCATGGTTGGGGGAAGGGAGGGGGAGGAGTGAACTCATCCCCCTTTACCTGGGATGCCCCCAGGATGGCATTCGCTATTATCCGTGGAATTCACCAACCGCGGGAGGCCCTAGAACCAATCCCCTGCAGATACAGGGGTGCTATTGCATATAAAACAGTTCAATATGTTTCCATTCCCACTGATTGGGCCACTTAGGAAACAACCTTTCAACTATAATGGCATGTTACTCCAGGTACAGCTAGTTTCATGTCGAGAGCTCCTCCACTGCTGCCATGCAACGGCACGTACACACACACACACACAGTGCTAGACAGACAGACAGACACAGTACGTGCGCCAGGACACAAGAGCCCCTCCACCGACATGGAACCGCATGTACACACACACACCACGTTATACACACATCGCATGCAGCAGCATGCGAGAGCCCCTCTGCCACCTCTATGCAACTGCACATACACACGCAAACACCATGCTACACACACACACCATGCATGCCAGGACATGAGAGCCCCTCCGATGCCACCATGCAACCACGCACACATACCATGCTACACACAAACACACACACACAGCACACTATACACACTGTGTGTGCCACTACATGAGAGCCCCTTCTTTGCTGCCATGCAATTGCACATACACACACAAACACCACGCTACACACACAGACTCTACACACACAGACACAGACACATCATGCTGCACAGGCACCAACATACCATACTACTCACGTACCACGCATGCCAGGATGTGAGAGCTCCCCCACTGCCACCATGGAACCCACGCATACACACATGCACCATGCTACACATAGACACACACACAGCACACTACACACACCGTGCATGCCAGAACAATAGTGCCTCTCTGCTGCTGCCATGCAATCAAACATACACACGAACACCACACTACACACACACAAACACACCTTGCTACACACACACCTCATGTGCCAGGGTATGAGAGCCCCGCCGCAGCCACCATGGAGCTGCACATAACACACAAACACCATGCTACACACAGACACACAGTGTGCACTGGAGCATGAGTGCCTCTCTGCTGCTGCCATGAAATTGCATATACACATACAAACACACTACACACACACCACACGCAGCAGGATGAGAGACCCCCTCTCCCGGTGGCATGCAACTGCATGTATGTTCACAACATGCTACACAGATACCGCACATGGCAGGTTGCATGATCCCCTCTGCCACACACACCTCACTACACACATACACAACGTGTGTCAGGATGCAAGATCTGTTGGGGCGTAGAAAGACATGCTGTGTCCACCACAACCACCTGCAGAGCTGTTCCACGTCAACAGGATGCCAAGGAGAAGGTTTCTGGAGAGACTTCTGCAAAAGATTTCAGGCTGAGAAGAAAAAATTCCTTCACCTCAGCACACTGCATTGAGCTCTGGCTTGCCAAATAAAGACAGCAACAAGACCAGCCTTCACTCAACTTGAGGGCTTTAATCTTTGTTTGCAGTCTCTCTCTCTGGCTTTTCTTCACAAACGAAGATTCAGGAAGGACTCATCCTGCGTTTTCTGCAAGTGCGCTGATGACTAAAAAGGCCAATCCGAGATAGACAAGTGTGGTTGCAGAAAGCACAGCAGAAGGTTTCCTCGGGTGATGTTACCGGGTTGTGATTCTTTCTGCGTTGCTGTTTCTCTTCAAGACTTGTCCGGCATGAGTTCTCAAATAAGGCTGCAGCATTGTGGATAGTGTGTCTCCATGCCTCCCGATGTGAGGCCAGGGCGGACCATTGTTGGTGATCAATTTGGCCAAGCCTGAGATGTTGTTTCAGGGAGTCCTTGTATCGCCTGAGATGTTGTTTCTTGGAGTCCTTGTATCGCTTTTTTGCAGTATATTTACAATATATATACAGAGAATAGGACAGCCATCTCTAATACTCATAAATCTCTCTCAAACCAACAAACTGCTTCACCAACCACCATCCACAACAAACCCACACTGGAGATAATTCCCATCTCCTTTTTATAGGCAGTTAAACAATGCCTGTTACATCAGGCATCTCAGGTGTGCATACTCTCAAGTGCTAACTCTCACACACACACCTGCCACTGGAGCTTAACTACTTTCATTACTAAGCTTATAGCTCCATCTTGTGATCACATCCATGACATTTCCTGACATTCCCCTCCAAATGACATGTGGTGTGTCCCATGTGTCATTTACACCTATCCTTTTATATACTGTCACCTTATTCGCTGATACCTAACCTATTAGTCAATTTCGTGTGCCGTTCTACAGATAAAGGTTTCGTGAGAATGTCTGCTTCATTGTCGTCTGTGCCAACATATTGTAGCTTCAGTGTTCCACTTTGTACAAGTTTTCTAACGTTTTGGTATCTCACTGCGATATACTTTGTTCTACATTTTAGATTTTCTGACTGTGCCATGCCAATGCATGCTTGCGAGTCTTCGTTTACCACTGTTGCTCCACTGCATTCTTCTCCTAAATCTTTTAACAATTGTCTAGCCCACTGGATATCATTTGCTAGCTCTGACAACGCAGCAAACTCTGCCTCTGTAGTACTTAGTGCGCGATACATCTTTGTTTTCTGGACCTCCAAATAACCAGGCTACCAGCGTAGCTGACCGTCAAACCAGTTACTGATCTTCTGTCAGCTGTTTCTGACGCAAATGAACTGTCAGCAAAACCTTCTGGTTCTGACGTTCCTCCTATTACTATTAAGCATCTATCTCTTGTGCCCTTCAAATATCGCACAACTCGCTTCAATGCTGGCCAGTCTACTTGTCTGGGATTTGCTGCTCTTCTGCTGAGCAACCCCACTACGAAGCTAATGTCTGGTCTCGTGTTGTTGGCCAAAAACAACAAACTCCCAATTACTGAATGATATATATCTGGCCTTTCAAACATCTCCTCTGATTCCAGATTTTGGTAATCAGGCATCATTGGGCTTCCTACGACTTTAGTTTCACCTAAACCAGACTTTTCTACTAATTTATCTATTTTTCTCCTTTGGCACAACCTGAAACCACCACTCTGGTCTCTCTCTACTTTTATTCCCAGGCAATTTACTAATTTATCTATTTTTCTCCTTTGGCACAACCTGAAACCACCACTCTGGTCTCTCTCTACTTCTATTCCCAGGTAATTTTTAGATTACCAAGATCCTTGAGTTTGAACATATGTGCTAACTCATTCTGCACCAGTCTGATCTCTTCTTCATCCCTTGCAGCTACACATAGGTCATCAATATAAATTAATAGAATTATACGACCTTTTGTGTCTACACATGCATCGGCCACACTTCACCGATAACCCAGTCTCACCAATTCCTCGTGTATACACCGATTCCAGCATCTGGCACTTTGCTTAAGTCCGTATAATGCTGTCCTCAGCCCATAAACTTTGTTACTGCCTTCAAACTCATATCCAGGAGGTTGTTCCATGAATAAAATTTCATCTAAATTGGCATTGAGATATGCTGTCTAGAAGTCAAAACGATGAACCACTAACTTCCTTTTGGAAGCCACAGCAAGCACCATCCTGAGATTCTCTGCCTTGGCTGTTGGTGAGAATGTCTTATCATAATTCTCAAACTATCTCTGTGAGTAAACTTTTGCTACTATTCTAGCCTTATATTTCACAGTCCTATCAGGCATGTCCTTCTTCCTGTAGACCCATCTACAGCCAACTACTTTCTGCTCTCCAGGTCTATCAACCATCTCAAATACTTTCCTATCCACCAATGCACTGATCTCCTGATCCATAGCCATATTCCACTTCTCCTGCTCTGTTACTGGATACCTGAGCATATCCTTATAGTCATCAGGCTCCTCTGCCACAACAGTGCAAGCTTGTGCCTCTTGCACCACAAACCTTTCTGGTGGTCTCCTGACTCATTGAGTCCTTCATGGAATAATGATTCTGGTTCTCCATACTCATCCTCAGTGTCGCTACTACTACTCTGAATAGCCTGTCTCTGCATTGGCTCTTGCTTTGGTGTTTGTGTGTCTTCAGAAGTGTTTGTGTGTTCATCACTCACATCTCTGGATGCTATAGCCCCTCCATTTCCAGTGTTTTTGTTTACAACAACATTTTTAAGCTTTATAAAAACGTCTTGATTAGAATGAATTTTCTCCCACCCAGCATGGATTTCAAAACTAGCACTCCTTGAATACAAAATCCTATTCCCATCCATCAGGAACCTGTACTTGTTCCCCTATGAAGGTAATGAGCACACCCATCATACAGTGGTTTGTTTGTTACATTCCCACACTGCACCTGTGCTACCATTTGATAAATGTGATTTTTCTTTATGGCTTTACCACATACTACTCCCTCCTTGGACACAATCCCCTCATCTCCTTTGAAAAGGATTTCATATCCATCACTGGTTAGGGATGCCACACTTACGAGGCTATTTTGTAGTTTTGGTGCACACAGTACATTATGAAATACCTTGTTTAAACCAGGGATTAATACAGACCCTTGAAGCTCTACACTGCCAGATTCACCATCTGCAAATACCACAGTGTCCACTGGTGCTGGCTTTGGGCTCTGTAGTTTTTCCCTATCAGGGGTCATACGGTGAGAACACCCACTGACCAAAATCCAGACAGACTGCTTCTTTTTCTCATTTACAACTCCCTCTACAGTAGTAGCAAACCCCCTCCCATCTTGGGGCTTGTCTTTTCTTTTTCTTTGTGAGTTCTGTCCTTTCTTTGCTGCAGAGACCTTAGGACAGTTCTTGATCAAATGTCCGGTCTCTCCACAGGAAAAACATCTCCGTGTTCTGCAGACAGCAGCACTCCCTTCCTCAGACAAGGACATGGATTGGTTGGTTGGTTGTCTCCTCCAGCTGGTCACTCCCTTGAAGCTCTCCTCTGAGTCTCTCCTCTGTGCCTCTTCCACATTTAAATCAGCCTTGGCTACTCCTTGGAGATTGTACATTAGAAACTCCCATTCACTGTTTAGACTACTCAGGAGTATAAAAGCTTTTTGGGTTTCTTCTATTTGGATGCCACTCTCGCTGCACTCTGTGAAATTAACCTGCATCTTTTTTAAACGTACAAGCATGGATTCACCTTCCTGCTGTTTACAACACTACAGCTTTCTGCTACACAGCATTTTTGACAAGGCTCCAGCTGGTTGGTTGACATTCTCAAGAGCTTTCCAGACTTCAAATGCTGACCTCTTATCTCTGATATTATTCAGCTGATTTGGTTCTAAAGCCAAAACAATTTTTGCTCTAGCTTTTTCGTCACCTATTAATTCATCCTCATTAGCAGGGTCAGCTTGTTTCTTTACATAGTCCCATAAGTCCTGCTTTATTAGCAAAGCCTGCATGTAAATTTTCCAGGAAGCATAGTTTTTCTCAGACAGTTTTTCAAACCTGACTGCTGTTTCCATGTTTGCACTGAGTCTGCGACTTAAACAGATGCAAACAAACACACTGATAACAGTCCAGGCAGGCTGCCAAAAACAATTAGCTTCCCAAAGCAAACAGATAAGAGCAGAGTCCATGGGTAGACACACTTAACTCACTCCTTTCCAGGACTTTTCTCTTCAGCCCTCCAGGAACACAAAACAAGTCACCAATTGCAGAACTATATCTCCCACAGCTTCTCAAGCGTTGTCCACGCAAACTCTGGGCCCATAATCCTTGTTGGGGCGTAGAAAGACATGCTGTGTCCACCACGACCACTTGCAGAGTTGTTCCATGTCAACAGGATGCCAAGGAGAAGGTTTCTGGAGAGACTTCTGCAAAAGACTTCAGGCTGAGAAGGAAAAATTCCTTCAAACCAGCACACTGCCTTAAGCTCTGGCTTGCCAAATAAAGACAGCAACAAGGCCAGCCTTCACTCAACTTGAGGGCTTTAATCTTTGTTTGCAGTATATTTACAATATATATACAGAGTATAGGACAGCCATCTCTAATACTCATAAATCTCTCTCAAACCAACAAACTGCTTCGCCAACCACCATCCACAACAAACCCACACTGGAGATAATTCTCATCTCCTTTTTATAGGCAGTTAAACAATGCCTGTTACATCAGGCATCTCAGGTGTGCATACTCTCAAGTGCTAACTCTCTCACACACACCTGCCACTGGAGCTTAACTACTTTCATTTCTAAGCTTACAGCTCCATCTTGTGGTCACATCCATGTCATTTCCTGACAAGATCCCCTCCGCCGCTGCCATGCAATTACATAATAATAATAATAATAATAATAATAAATTTTTATTTCTATCCCGCCCCTCTGCAACACAATCGGGTCGGCTTACAATATAAAACTCCATAGACACAGTACCCTAGCCCACCCACCCCTTAAAATAATATTAAAGTATAAAAGATTAAAAACATACAGTAATTAAAATATATAAATTAGAAGGAAAAAATTTAAAACATACAATAGTTAAAAAAATCTAATTGTAGCTCAGAAGGACAGCCGAGTCTTGGGCCCTGATAGTTATTCAGGAAAGGCCTGCCGGAAAAGATCCGTCTTGACAGCTTTTTTAAAGCTGTCTAAGGTGGTAGTAAGATGGATCTCATCCGGCAGGCCATTCCATAATCTGGGAGCGGCAGCAGAGAAGGCCCTCTGGGAGGTCACCAATAGCCTTGTTTTCATAGGCTGTAACAGATTCCTCCCAGAGGACTGAAGTGAGCGGGGAGGGTCGTACAGAAGGAGGCGGTCCCGGAGATAAGTTGGACCCAAGCCATGTAGGGCTTTAAAGGTTATAACCAACAGCTTGTACTGTGCCCGGAAACTAATAGGCAGCCAGTGGAGAGCTTTTAGCACAGGTGTTATATGCTCTCTTCTGGAACCACCAGAAATCAACCTGGCTGAACACACCACACTACATAAACATGCTGAACACACCACACTACATAAACACACCAACTACACACACAAACACCATGCATGCTAGGACGCAAGAGCCGCTTTGCTGTCACCATGCAATCGCACAAACGCAACACCTCATTCTACACCCCCCGCACGCTACACCCCCCATGCATGCCAGGATGCGAGAACCCCTGCCATGCAATCACACAAATACACTTCACACTACACACACACACCACATTACACACACAGACATCCCATGTGCACCAGGATGCAAGGGCCCCTCTGCCGCCACCATATTTAGAAAGGACTTGAAGCTTTCCACATGATTCCTCCCCCAGTGCGCTGACTGGCTGCCCAATGGGAAGCTTTTATGGGTTGGGAAGTTTCTTACTGTCGGGGTCCAGGGCATGGGTCGCAGGATCTAGCAGAGACACCAGGGTCAGGTTCAGGAACACAAGAGATAGTCCAAAGTCCAGGCAGGGTCAAATATACGCCAAAGCCAAAATCAGTCCAGGGTCAGAGTGTGTACTTAGGAGGCCAGAGGGCCAGAGACAAAGTGAGGTCCAGGAAGGGAGTGCCAGGTCAGGAACACAGGAATCAGGTCAAGAAAACCAAAGTCCAAAATCATTCCATGGTTAGAGCATGTACCAGATATCCAGAGGCCAGAGGCAGATCCAAGAGGCAAGTGAGGGTCCAAACATGAGTAGCAAGGCATGGCAGCAAGGTCCAAGAGCAAGGAGCAGCTATAAACAGCACAGAAAACCATGTTGTTGTGGCCACGATTGAGGGCCAAATTCCACTGTTAAATAGCAGTTTCCTTGGCTGCTTCATGTGTGCTGAATCTGATAGCTTGGCCCTGGTTCTTTTAAAACTCCCACAGCCAGGGCCTTAGTCTGCAAAGAGGCTGTGCCGACTGCTGCAGCCATGGGCCTAGTCCTGTGAGGGAGAGGTAGATCCTGACACCTAAGTAGCCAATCAGTACACTGAAAATGGCAACATACCCAAGATAATTTTATATATATAAATACTAAAGGTGGATTACCTATATGTTTGAAACACAGAAATTCAATGCTTGCTATATAAAGATAGTTGATTCAGTTCATATGTTCATAGACAGAGATGTTACCTGAATTGCATGGGGTTCCATGGAACTCACAAGTGTCACTTAAATTAAGACATTAAATTGGAAAATTTTAAGTAGCTCAAAATATGGCAGTGAGAGGTCAGGTAACTGTGGCACCTTTGGACTAGTGTATACTGGTACTAACTGATGAGATACCAAACCAAAACTTAAAATTAAATTGTTTTTTATTGGAAAATAATCATGGAACCACTCACACATGCACTCATGCTTCAAGCAATCACACAAGGCTAGCAAAGAACCAGGAGGATGTATTGGGATAGAAAATAGATTTTGGGGATGATGGGCTATACCTTACCTGTCCAAAGAGCAGAGGTTCATGTACTAGGGAAAGACTCAGATTTGAGATCTGAGGGTCACACAGCAGACTGGAAGAGTAATGAGGTGGGGGGAAATCTATGCACACTTTGGTCATGGTTTGAGGTAATATTTATACTCAATATTGTACCCTTAAGGGGTGCTTTGAATGGAGGACAATGTTTGAGTGAGTTTACCAGAGTGAAACAAATGAAGCTCCAGCTTTGTCAATTACTGTTAATCGTTGGAGCATTAAGGCTGATGGGTTCGAGGCAACCTTCTATTGCTGGCTGGGAAAGGTGTGAAGGGAGACCTCTGCAGAGTAATGGGTTTTCCAATCACTTGTTTCTTTTGGAGTATTACTCATGGCCATGTGCATCCAGGGTGGATTAGCACATTCCTCCCTAATAGCTTATCTAATGGTGGGGGTGGGGGGTGTCTGCAAAATCAGTCTAGGGAATGTCTGAGTTTTGGGAAATTTCCGAGACAGCTTCATTTAGTCTTGGTCACCTTTTGAACTGTTGTTTAGTGCCAAATCTATGAATTCATGGTAATTAATGAATCACTGCCAGTTTATGAATTATTGTAGGTGTGGGGGTGTAAGGGCAGGTAACAGAGTTGACTGTATTTGCTTCCTCATTTACTTAAGCAGAAGTTTGGTATATGCATCCCTTTTTTTGTGCATGGTCCTTTTGTCTAACAGGAGGAGGAAGTAGCCTGGGTGAACAAGAAATTCAGGAGTGTCTAAAAAACCCCACAGAGGTTAGGGGACATAAAGAAGAGACTGAGCAATACAATATCAATAGTACTGAACATACTAAAAACAATCATGGAATCATAGAGTTGGGAAGAGACTACAAGGGCCATTCAGTCCAATCCCCTGCTGTGCAGGAATGCACAATCAAAGCACTCCTGACAGATGGCCATCCAGCCTCTCCAAAGAAGGAGACTCCACCACACTACGAGGTAGTACATTCCACTGCCAAACACCTCTTACTGTCAGGAAGTTCCTCCTAATGTTTAGGTAGAATCTCTCTTTTTGTTGTTTTGAGTCCATTGCTCCGTATCCTAGTCTCTGGAGCAGCAGAAAACAAGCTTGCTCCACCCACCCTCAATATGACGTCCCTTTAAATATTTAAACATGGCTGTCATGTCACCCCTCAGCCTTCTCTTCTCCAGGCTAAACATACCCAGCTCCCTAAGCCATTCCTCATAAGGCATGGCTTCCAGAGCTCCCACCGTTTTGGTCGCCCTCCTCTGGATACGTTCCAGCTTGTCAACATCCTTCTGGAATTGTGGTGCCCAGAACTGGACACAGTGTTCCAGGTGAAGTCTGACCAAAGTAGAATAGAGTGGCATTATTACTTCTTTTAATCTAGACACTACACTTCTGTTGATGCAGCTTAGAATCGCATTGCTTTTTAAGCTGCCATGTCACACTGCTGACTCATGTTCAGTTTGTAATCCTAGATCCCTTCTGCATGTACTGCCATCAAGCCAGGTGTCACCCATCCTATATCTGTGCTTTTTATTTTTACTGCCCAAGTGTAGTATCTTGCATTTCTCCCTGTTGAAATTTATGTTGTTAGTTTTGGCCCAGCTTTCTAATCTGTTAAGGTCATTTTGAATTCTGATCCTGTCATCTGGGTTATTAGCTACCTCTCCTAACTTGGTGTCATCTGCAAACTTGATAAGCATGCCCTCTATTCCCTCATCCAAGTCATTGAAAAAGATGTTGAATAGTACTGGGCACAGGACAAAACCCTGTGGTACCACTTCCTTTGTTTCAGTGAAATGGCAAAATGGAGACCATAAAAGGATTGGGAGGAAGCCATTCCAACAAGCAGTCTTAAGATGATGGGGAGAGCAGTTAAGGCAACTTTAAGAGCTATGCACAAGGATGGTTAGGACTGCTCATACTTTGGCAGGTCACAGGGAGAAGAACATTTGTCCCAGTCGATTCCTAGGTAAATTACACTGTTCCTATCCTTGAGAACAAAAGAGCCAGTGATGGATCAGACTAAAGCAGCTAGTCTAGCTCAGGATTCTATTTTCACAGCCGCCAGACAGTTGCTTATGTGGGGCAACATATAACAAGGCCAGTGCAGAGTGCAGGTCCCTGCCTAGCAACACAAAGTGGGAGTGGTGGTGGCCAGCAGGTAGCAGCAGTGGTGGCCTGACATCAGTGGTGCATAACATGGCAGTGACAGAGAAGGAGGACACAGAAGCAAGAGCTGCCTCAACCCTGGACGTGCTGCCACAGTGATCTCTGCCAGTACTACCTGTGCCACCAGTATGGCAGTGGTGACTGCCGGGGAACGTAGGTCTCTGCTTAGCCTGGAAGGAATGTTGGGGCAGCCCTGGAGCAATTGGATCAGTGCTGCTAAACTTCATGGGAACAACAGAGCTGTTTTGGAATAAAGTTTCAAGGAATATGGGTAAAACCAAGAAGTAATGTGACTTTGTAGAGAAGGGAGGAAGGGGAGTGAAATAACTGCAGAGGTGGAGCCAGAAGGATCCATAGTTGCCTGCTGTAATGTATGTGCAATATTTGTCGTCTTGCCAGGAAAAAAATCACCAACTGTAATATTTCTGCAGCAAGTGCAAATTGGTAGCTCTCTTGGAAGAGAAGGACAGAGCACTACAGCTACTTCTCAGGTCTCTTCAATGCATTGTAGAACATGAGGACTTCCTGAACAGAACACAGGGAGAACTGAACATAAAAAACAAACAGGAAGGACTGCCAAGGAATATGAAGAAACTTGTAACAGTGAGGAAACATCCTGGATGAAAGTCACTGTGAAGAGCAGACCATACAGAACGGATTTAGATCATCTCCAACTAATACTTCCTTCATCTTCATGAGGATAGTACCAGTGAAGATGCTCAGTCAGGAAACCAGCAACAAGGGATACCACACACCAAGGAAAGAATCAAGGTAACTGCCAATCAGAACAATAAGAAGAAAAAAGGTGTTGGTAGTTGAGGACTCATTGATCAGGGGTATAGAGGCACCTGTGTTTCAGTCTGACAGGATGAATTGGGAAGTGTTCTGTCTTCCTGGCAAACCTAACTGGGATGTCACTGACAACTTCAAGGAGTACCCCTGTCTCTTTATTCATGTGGTTACCAATGACATGGCCAAGAACAGCTTTGAGCAGATCACCTCTGACTATAAAGCTTTTGGGTTTGAGGCACAGGAGGTATTAGTGACCAACACATGAAATAATGAGTCAGACACCATAGCTGGGTTAAAATATGGGCCACTTTATTTAATATCTAACCTACTTAATTCTTTATTTCTTGAGATATGCAAGCCAGTGGGGAGACCCAGTGTGGGAAAAGCCGGAGCCGATGGTCTCCCCAGATTCACCTCCCAGCTTCCCTGGGCGAAACACCTGAGTCCCAGCAGGGGGGGGGCTGCTAGCAAACTTGGATGCCCCCTGGGCACCATCTACTGGAAGGCGAGACCCCATGATGAAACACCTCAAGCTGCAGGACTTCTGTCAAGGGCTCAAACCTGGTGCCAGCCTCAAGGACAGCCTATCCCCCTGCCCCCAGATTTGCTACACCCATCCTACACCCAAAAGGGGTGCCATAGGTGAACACCAAAGTAACTCTGTCTCCCCCATCTCCTGCCACAGATAAGGGCAAGTGTCTACTTAGCCCTTATCCCCCACCAGGGTGGCTAAATCAACCCTCACCCCGGTTTGTATGTCCTCAAGAAACAGCTGGATCCTCACATCTGATAAATGGACCCCATCAACCCAGTAAAGCTCAGGTTTATTATACAAGAACTCAGGGTGGTCAATATACTGACCAAGCCCCGCAGCCATTGCTCTCTGAATCTCCCTGTTGACCCTCTTACGGGCAACATCAATATGTTTTGTATCATTCTTGCCAGGATAAACCTGCTGAGGGATGATGGCTGACCAAATTAGCTGCACACCGAGCTATAATGACCTGATGCGCCGCATATCCTCAATGGCTTGAAGTACTAGGGCTGTCAGGAATTGGTTACTGAACCCTAAGTTTTAAAATGGCCAAACAACTGCAGAAATCACGTTGAATCATGATGACTGACTCCATGATTCCATGAATTGCCAGTCATGCTAATCATGCTACAGCTGCATGGGAAGGATTGCATCAGAAGAAGAGGTACTAGAGTACAAAGCCATGTAAGGTGGAAATCTGATACAATGTAACCATGTGCTTGAATAAGCCAATGCTGTGCTGAGATGTATATAAGAAAGCCAGATCCGTGTTCATTCTCTTCCTATGATCCTGAGATGCCTGGCGTAGCACTTTGCTTGCACATACTGTGAATAGCTGAAACTTTGAAGATTAAAAGCACCCCTGTTTTCTGGACACCGAACACTCTGTGTGTGAATATTCTTGGGAAAGGGTTGCTACCTAGTCTGCTGAGACAGTTTTTGGGTTCTGCCAGAGATTGAATGTCCTATCATCCCCTGACAAGGGCTTTCCCCTTTAACAAACCTAAATCATTGCCACTAAAGTAGATAACCAAACCATGAGGCAGAGGTCCATGACACTCTCCAAACAAAGAGGGCATTAAACCATGCCATTTAAGGCCTCTTCTGCCCAACCACTCAACTGCAGCCAATCGGCCCAACCTCAGGTGGGTTCCAAATTGACTCAACTTGGCATGGTGTGCAGCCCAAAACACAAAGCTGTGACCACATATCAGCACTCGGCATCTTGTCGGTTACATGCTAGGATCTGTAAGATATAAAACATCAACAGGGTTAAAAACAGATAGGTCAAACGTATCTGTGATAGACAGCTGACTCCTAACGTCCAACTCTTCTAATCACATCAGGCCGCATACCCATTGTCGTGCCTGTGGAAGCTGCTCCTATCCTAAAAGAATGGATGCAAAAATGAATACCAGACAACCCCAGGTGGGAAAGTGCCGTGGACGTCACAGCCCAGAATTGGTAGCAGGTCAAAGGAGATCCATCTGCATGGCAAAAAAGAAAGCCTGTCTTGGAACCATGTGGTTTTGAATAATCCCGCAACACCCTGACTGGGCAAAGGTTTTCATCATGACATTTGTACAACAGGATTTTGGCACCCTTACCCATCTTATCAGTGTTTTGATCTGCGGATTAAAAAGGGGTTGATGACTTGAACTGTGGCCATATTATTGCACCAAAAGCATACTGAAGAATTTGAAAATTTAGACACCCAAATCTTAACTGTGACTAATATGGGAAAAAACGCTAGGAAAGTCAGATCGGTGCCAATCCCTGCATCTGTCCAATCCTGAGGCCACTGTTCAGTGTACCAGTGCCCATGTAAATAAAGCCCAAATCCCAAGTAACCTGAAGCATCCAATGCCACTTGCAGGGCATCCCTCAACTTAATTTCATCTCTCCAGAAGGATACCCCATTAAATGACTCAGGAATGTGTGCCAAACAAACAGGTCCATTTTAATTTCTTGTGTAATCCTGATCCTATGGTGAGGTTGAGACATCCCAGAAATAGCATCACACAAACGCTGCAGGAATGCCCTTCCAGATGCCACAACCTTACATGCAAAATTCATATGCCAAATCAGCCCCTGAAACTCCCTGAGGGTGACTTTCCTAGGACTAAGAAATTGACCTACCCTATGTGTCATATCCTCAATCTTACCTAAGGGGAGCCTGCATAACTGATTAGTGGTGTCAATTTTGATTCCCAAAAAGACCAGCTGTTGGAATGGGCCTTCAGTCTTTTTGTGAGCAAGGAGAACACCAAAAGTGTCCATAAGGGCACAGAATTCCCCCAAGAGAGAGTGGCAAACACCTGAACCAAACTCTCCAATAAAGAGAAAATTGTCCAAGTAGTGCACCACTCCTCCAACCCTGTTTTATGCTTTATTGCCCACCCTAAGAATGTGCTGAACATCTCAAAAGCACCACAGGACACAGAACACCCCATTGGCAGTGCACGGTCCATATAAAACATGCCGTCAAAGGAGAAGCCCAGGAGCTCAAAGTCGTTAGGGTGAACCAGCAACAGTCGAAACACTGATTTAATGTTACAGTTTGGCAATTCTGGCCCAAGCCCATGATGTTTTACTTTCCTTACAGCCAAATCGAAAGAGGTATATTGGACTGAACATAGTTCCTCCAGAATGAAATCATTCACAGACTGGCCCTTAGGGTAAGAGAGATGATGTATGGGATGACATTCCCCAGAGCTTTCTTTGGCACAATTCCTAATGGAGACACCCTTAAGTTGGGGACAGGGGGATCAGCAAAAGGCTCAATAACCCTGCCCTCATCTACTTCTGTATTTGTTTGAGACCCTGCATCAATTTCAAATTAGGGGCCCTAAATGAGCAGCGCTCTCCTTGATAAGGAATGTGAAATCTGAATTCAAAAACCCTCCCTTAGATATGTGGCAGCCTGAGTATTGGGATAAATTGCTAACCAGACTGCCAGGCTATGCAATTTAATTGGGCTGTGCCCCTTTAGGAGAGGGAGGGGTTTGCCAGGCCCCTTTCCCCCTGTTCCCCCCTCAATTACTGCTGGGTTGTCCCCTTGCTCTTGAGCAATTATGAAAGGAGTGACTTTTGTTCGCACCCCAAACATTCATGTCAAAAGTTGCGCATGCGATGGGAGCACAATCCTTTTGAACCAAATTCCCAGCACAGAGGGCAACGAGATTGCATCTGCATCTGCATCTGCAGAGCCAATGCACACATTGCACCACTGGTTTTTGAATTCTGTATCAAGTGCCCGCTTTGTACCCTCTCTCCCCATATAGAATGCGCAGGAGACATGACCTGCAGCCAAAGGTGAGAGTTAATGACATCCCATCTCATGACATCCCTTGTAATATTTTGTCCCTGGTAGCTGGGGCCAGGTGCTCCCCTAGCGAGGGCATCTGATCAGCCCTATATGGCATAAATGGGGATACTGCCACTGTATCCCCTAAAGGGGGGTATGGTTAGCCCACTCAAGTATGGCTGACTTTGCCATGGAAAGGCAGCAAAACCAGGTCCCCCCATTTGAAAACTTGGGTACCACCCTTGTCCCCACATTGCAGACCGGGAACCTGGTCTACCTGTGAGCTCCAGTGACCCCATGGCTATCCGTATGCAGCCGGGTTGTAATCATTCTGGTAAGACTCACTCTGAGCTGTTGAAGTCCCTGCCGCATCCTGGGGTACTGCTTGAGCTCCAGCCTCCTCCTGCTCTGCATTAGATATCACAGCTGCATCATGACGAGTATCTTGTTTGAGTGCCTGAATATGTGCAATAATATTTTTTGTTAGAGCTGCCTTTGTTACACCAGCACCCCCGTACTCACTTTTTTGGAAGACTTATCCAGCCATGCTTGCTTCAATGCCTGAATACGATCCAGGATCTCTTGTGTAATATCCGAGATGTCCTTGTCCTCAGAAGAGAAAGTTGGTGGAGACGGATGTTTTATTGGGATGTACTTAACCGCCCCTTACCTTTGGGCCCCCCTTATCCTTTTTTGGAGCCATGTGGATTCGAGAAATGCAAATTATTATGTTCTCTTCAATAAACGATTATGCCCTGCCGCACTGAGTGGCACTACTCAAAAAACCTACTCTAAAGACGCAAGGCTCCTGTGAACACCAGGTGGAGCTACACAAGGCCTGCTGCGTTATTTCAAAAGGGCCAAAGGCCTGCTAACAGTTGCTAATTCAAAAGGTGTGCAAATACATTTTTACCACTAGTTGGCGCTATATGCGGCCTGCTATAAATTTAAACATTTTGCGATTATGTCCATTAAACACCAGGTGGTGCCACACTATAGCTGTTGAAAATTGAATGAAGAAGAGAAAAGACAAAGTTGCTATTATTATTATTAGCCCTATGCAAGCACTCTTTTTGCCCACCAGATGGTGCTATTTCAGCCAAGGCAAAGAATGTTGAAGATCAAATTTCAATCAATATAAAATTGCCATTTTCCAACACCAGGTGGTGCTACACCCAAGAGCAGCAAGAGCCACTTAAATCCAGCAAATTGCAGCCACCTACGTCCCAGCCCCAGCCAGGCAGCAGCTTCCAAAAAGCTTCCTGCAAGGCTAAAACTGAGAAGCACCACACAGAGCAGGATCAGACAATACTCACACACCTGCACCCAGTCACAATGACACAACAGGCTCCTGTAATCATGCAATGACACCTCACCAAAAGCACTTTAAAAACAATAAGTACTTGCTCTTTTTGAACAACAGGTGGCACTATACAATGCTTGCTGTAAATTGGAAGTGCAAGACAATCTCTGATCACGTCCTTTGCACACCAGACGGCGCTATACCAGGGCTGTTGAAAATGCACACCAGGCGGTGCTATACCAGGGCTGTTGAAAATGGCCATATTTGACCACTTTTTACTCACAGGCAATTTCTGTGGTTAAAATATTGCGTGGCTGCTTCCTATCCTTCATGGAAGTGACACCAGTGATTTCGGAAAGGGATGGCAGCGTCCGAAAAGGACCCCCTGCCGCACGACAGCGCTGTGCCTCTCCCAAGACCTCCTTGCACGATAAGTATTGTCTGAAAAAGTCCTTAGTCTGGATTTTCCTCCTGGCGATGCTGGGATTTCCAGGCCAAATTTGTGTAAATAATGTTGGTCAAATCCTCTGTCCAGGATGCCTTAGAAACAAATCTGTAATTGATGAAAGAATGGAGGAAAGAAAACTAATCTTGGTCTATCACATTTATAGGAACCACTTCCTGGCAGTGGTACACATGAGCTTTATGGGAGATGTGGGGGGGGTGGGTTGGACACTTTATGCTTGCTATGCTTAAACAATTTTTGTGGTGCCTGTGACACCAGTTATGTTAATCATACATCGCTTCCTTAGTACAGTTATTCCCCCCGTCCCACAAAAAATCCTTGAAGTAATTAAGGCATAAAACATACATACAGTAAAAGCACACCAACAAAGTGCATTAAACAACCATCAGAAATGTCAGGAATAAGAGACTAACTCCATAGAAAATGGCCAAACAACTGCTAAGTCATGCTAGACGTGGCCTAGAAACTGTCAAGTCATGCTAGCCTTGAGGCCACAGCTGCACAAGAAGGTTACTGCAGGGCATAACATCAGGATAGCGTCTGGAGTGCAAAATCTGATGTAATGCGCACATGTGGTTGAGGGAGCCAATGTCCTGTAAATCTGTATAAAAGAAGGCTCAGTCAGAGCAGTCTTTCTCTTGAAACACCTTGATGTCTGGCGAAGCAGTTTGTCTGTCTGCTGTATATATCTGTACATATTGCAACTGCCTTGAGCTTGAAGATAAAGTGCCTCCTGTTTGTTTGAATGACAAATACTCTGTGTTTGAGTATTCTTGGGAATGGTTTGTTGTTAAGTCTGCTGAGACATTTTTGGCTTCTGCTGGGGATTGAGTATCCTATCAGCCCCCATCAGTGGTTGTGGGCCCAGAGATTGATCTCCGATAAGATAAGGCGCACCCAGAAATGTTCCCAGATACTACGATTCTTTTCCCTATTTTCAGTGTTTTGGAAATTTGGCTGTGAAATGGTTAAGTTTCAGTCCAGAGTTTCTGCAGTAGAAGTTATCTCAAGACCTTGAAGAGCTGCCATCTGCCAGGTTTGTTTGTGTTTCCTGGCTGGAAAGTTTTTGATTCCAAGCAGCATGATGGCTGAGTTGAATACAGTATTGTCCATTTTAATAGTCTTGCAAATGACAGTTATCAGGCCTGGAGTGTGTATATGCAAGCTTTATTAACTAAGGAGAATTTGTGGCATGTTTTGGAGCATGAGAGTGTAGTCCCGGAGGGGCTGGAGGATGAAATTGCAGCCTTTCGTGTAGCTGATCAGAAGGCTAGAGCTGCAATCCTCTTATCACTCAGTCCGTCCCAGCTGATTCATGCAGCTGAAGCAGAAACTGCTTTCCAGCTGTTGGTGGCTCTGAGAACAGTGCACCATAGTTCATCTTGCCTTTCAAAGATTATATGGACTAAGAGACTATATAATACAAAGTTGTGTCCCAGGGGCTGTGTGAAAGTCCATCTGATGGAAGGAAATGAGGCAGCTGTTTCAGGAGGTGGCTACAAAGGAGTGGATATCCCAGAAGCCCAGAAGTGTTTTATACTCCTGGGCAGTTTAACTAAAGAGTGGGACTTCCTCATGTACAGTTTGCAGACTACCAGAGAATGTGATTTGTCTGTAGAGCTAATAGCTGGGTGCATTCTGGAAGAAGTCCAATGCCAGCTGTTTGACTCCCAGACGGAGGGGAGTACACAGCTATAGATAACCAGACATAATCAAGAGAGCACAGCAACACATCCAGAGGCATCTGAAGTGGAGGAGAGAGTCTGCAGCTATGTGAGATGGTGCTTCAAATGCAAGAAGCCCAGGCATTTTCAGAGGGACTGTAAAGTGCCTGCACCAGACAGGAGGGGTGGCCCAGCTACAAGGCAAAGGAGGCTGCTGTCCATGTTTCCGTAGCAAAGAAACACCCTGAAGGTGCTGAGAGGGTAGTATGGTTGCTTGATAGTGGTGCAACGCATAACATGGTCAATTATTTGAGACTCTTAAGGAATGTACAAAATGCTTCCATAACAAATATTTACCTTGCAGATGATGCTCCCAGCAAGGTGCAAAAACGGGCACTGCTTATGTGCCAGTTTTTGGTAAAGAGTTTAAAAATGTGTTATGTGTCACCAATCTAGAGAACTGTATATTGAGTGTGTTCCAAATGACTACTGATGGTTATAAAGTGTTATTTGAGGGGGAACATTGTACAGTGACAGACAAACAGGATGTCTGTGCCAAAGGGTTGAAGAAAAAGGGATTGTACTACATGTTGCCCAAAGGGAAGTATCAAATGTGAACCCTGCAGATAATGTGCCCCTGTATGATAAGTGTGTTCACTATTATCACAGGGTAATGAGCCATGCTAGCTATAAAGGGTTAAAGGAACTGGCAAAATCTGCCCTGGTTTAAACATGAAAAATTGCCAAGGTTTTTGGAATGTGCAGTGTGCAGGAAAGTAAAAGTAAAAGCTTTCCCAGTTGTCAAAAGGAGCCAGTGTGTCACTAAGAGACCTTTTGAGGCTGTCCACGCAGATTTAGCCGGTCCATACAAGCCCATTGAAGGGGGAAACGGCTACTTCCTAGTGATAGTGGACAGACACACCAGGTACACCTATCTATACCTACTAAAGGAGAAAAGTCAGGCTGCAGACAGGTTCCATGAGTGGGTGAACTCTGTTGAAAGGGAATTCTCCTACTGGGTTGCCAGCTTGGTAATGGACAGGTGAGGGGAATTTTTGTCTAACAATCTGCAGACCTGGATGCGTAGGAGGGGCATTAGGCACAAAACCACAAACCACATCTCCAGGGGAAGATGGGCTTGCAGAAAAAAATTGGGATATTAAAACAAATGCAGGAGTGTATGATGGAAGATGCACAAGCCCCAGCTGGGCTATGAGTGAGGCATTGTTGACTGCTAATTATCATATGAATAGATTATGGATGTCTAGTTTCAATTGGACCCTATATTATCTGTTATATGGTAGGGCACCAAACCTCAAACACCTGCGAATATTTGGCCAGTGCGCAAATGTCCTGATACCCCCAAGTCTAAGGAAGCCTGGGCAGCCTAAAACCAGGAGGCATCATTTCCTTGGCTATGAGGGCAATAAGTACAAGTTTTCTTTTCGCCATGGAAAGGTGGTATACTCCAGGAGTGCAAATTTTGAATTGCACACAGGATGGGACAGATTGCATTGCAATCAAGAGGTGTTTGTTCCCTTGGGGAGGGATGATGTGCCAGCAACTCCCAAAAGTCCTACAAATGGAAGGGTGGTAATGTCTGATGATGAAGGGGAAGCAGAGGAAGAAAAACTTGACACTTCCCATGCCATTCCAACACACATACTGCCACAAACAAGCATTGAGCCTGACATGTTCCTAAAAAGAGAGCTTGACACAGAGAGAGATAGTAGCAGCAGTGCAAGTGAAGGTGAGTCAGGCAGAACTAGAGTGCTCATTCCCAGGAGGTCTAGGAGGGTTAGAAAGGCTCCTGACAGGTTTGTTTTCCAAGAGGCAGATTGTGCAATGTTGTGGCAGAGGAATCTGAGAGCTTTCAGGATCCCCTAAACCTTCCTCAGGAAGAGTAGGAAAAATGGAACTCAGCAATGGACTCTGAGTTCGAGTCATTGGTTGAGAGGCATATGTTCCAGTTGAGAGGCCCAAAGACCAAAAGGTTGTTGGTTGCTGGTGGATTTATAAGCTTAAGGACATGCCTGATGGGACACAGAAGTGTAAGGCATGTTTAGTTGCCAAGGGTTTTTTGCAAGAGTGCTACACCAATCTTGATAAGACATTTTCTCCCACAGTGAAGCCAGAGAGTCTGAGGATGGTGTTAGCTGTTGCAGCCAAAAGGTGAATGGTAGTGCAGCACTTTGGTTTTGAGATAGCATATTTGAATGCTGATCTGGAGGAGACAGTGTTCATGGAGCAGGTTCCAGGATGTGATAGCACTGGAGAGAGTAAGGTGTACTTGTTGCACAAAGCGGTGTATGTCTTGAAGCAAAGCATGCGCTGTTGGAACAGGTGCATTCATCAAGTTTTGGTGTCACTTGGATATACAAGAAGTGTCACTGACGCTTGTGTATATACCAAGGGGGAAGGTGACAGTGCTGTCATATTAGTGATTTATGTGGATGACCTTTGTGTGGTGGCAAAGAGTCTCAATAATGTGAAGCATGCGCAGATGGAGTTGGAAAGACAGTTCAAGCTGAAGGACCTGGGCAACCTAAGGTATTATTTAGGTGTAGAAGTAGATAGAACAGGTCTTGGTGAATTTTTCCTGAGCTAGAGGAAAAAGATAGACAGTCTTGTAGCCAAGTGTGGGCTTAGTGAGGCCAAGGTAGTCAGAACCCCCATGACTACAGATTTTGGGAATTTGGAGGCAGAAAAGTTTTTTAAAAGGCCTGATTTGTTTCACTCTGTTGTTGGTAGTTTGTTGTTCATTCCCAACAACACCAGACCTGACATATGTTTTGCTGTTGGAGTGCTTAGTAGGAGGGTCTCCAAACCCAGGAGGGCAGATTGGAAAGCCCTGAAGAGAGTGATCAGGTATCTCAAGGGGACCAGGGACATGTGTCTGAAGCTGGCAAGGAGCCAGATGACCCTTGAGTGCTATGTAGATAGCTCTTTTGCAGCAGAAACGTCTGACAGGAAGTCTGTGACCAGATTGGTGGTCAGATATGCAGAGAATCCCATAGTATGGAGATTCAGAAAGCAGAATTGTGTGGCCATAAGAACAACAGAAGCTGAATTTGCTGTCTTGTTTGAGATGGCAAGTGAGGTACAATGGTTAAGGCAGATGCTAGCATATCTTAGAGAGCCGTGCCACATGCCTGTTGAGGTGCACGAGAACTCCCAAGCCTGCATAGCAATGACAGAAACAGAGAACTTAAAAAGTAGGACAAAATACATTGCGGTATGCTACCAAAACGTGAGGCAGTTAATAAAAGAAGGTGTCTTGTGTTGGCGCTACTGTCCATCTGAGGATAACATTGCAGATCTGCTCACAAAAGCCCTTCTAGCAGGAAGCCATAGTGAGTTGGCAAAGAGGCTGGGCCTTGTCACTAAAGTGTAAAGTGTAGGAGACATAAGGGAATGTCAACCGAAAGACGAATGATGTCTTACAATGTATGTAGATGATGTTATTATGTTATGATGAAAACATGTATCCTACCCAGTAGTCTGATCATTTTTGGAGGGGATTGTCAGGAGAAAGAGACTGAACTCCATAGAACATGGCCAAACAACTGCTAAGTCATGCTAGATGTGGCCAAGGAACTGCCAAGTCATGCTAGCCTTGAGGCCACAGCTGCACAAGAAGGTTACTGCAGGGCATAGCATCAGGATAGAGTCTGGAGTGCAAAATCTGATGTAATGCGCACATGTGGTTGAGGGAGCCAATGTCCTGTAAATCTGTATAAAAGAAGGCTCAGTCAGAGCAGTCTTTCTCTTGAAACACCTTGATGTCTGGCAAAGCAGTTTGTCTGTCTGCTGTATATATTTGTACATATTGCAACTGCCTTGAGCTTGAAGATAAAGTGCCTCCTGTTTGTTTGAATGACAAACACTCTGTGTGTGAGTATTCTTGGGAATGGTTTGCTGTTAAGTCTGCTGAATATTTTTGGCTTCTGCTGGGGATTGAGTGTCCTATCATCCCCCAATAATAAAATGCCACCATCATAGAAACAAAAGATTTTAAAATGGAAATTCATAAATTCCCCCCAACCTAAGTGAATGTAATGTGAAAAGAAAGCTTTAACACATTTTATAATGAATGATACGAGAGAGATATTTAACAACTGACCAAATCCCTGAAACCATAGATTGCTTGGGCTTGGTGCCCTTATTGACAGTCATTGAGCTTCAGATGGCCAATAACCAGCACCTCAAAGGTTAAAGAATTTCACCCTTTGTTCATTTGATAGACTGTGCTGTTCTCTATCCAGTGCACCAAATTCTTTCCCCATATCAGGTTCAGCACTTTGAATAGCTTCTTTAACATTAGGGTTAAAACTCATGCACCAGCCCACTGACATGGAAGCAACTTGCCATATCTTGTAAACTGCTTTAAGTCCCAGTTTGGTGAAAAGGTGAGGCATAAATAAAATAATACAACACGGTACAGTACAGTACAGTACAAATTAGCTCAAAAGCTAATTTGATGTAGCTTTCTAATGCAAGAGATGTGGAATTTGTAGAAGTTAATGTCTGCTTCCAACTGTGTTAATCTTCACCTGTGTTCGACATGTATATTTGGCATTAAGCTCAAATATTGTAGAAACATTTTATGTCTGCAGTGAATTCTCCTGCTCCAAGAAATCAAATTAGATAATCTTTGTATCTTTGGCATTTTTATAGTGATTGTAGAACAATGTTATATTTTTAAAGAGCTACAAACCCTGAAAAGTGTTGTACCATGTGACTGAAGGAAATATTTTAAAATTGCTCTTACGCACGTAAGTGCGCGCGCACACACACACAGAGAGAGAGAGAGAGATTGAGAGAGAGAGAGAAACACTGATTAGTTTAACTTGATTATATAAATTAGGGAGTGGCAACTTTGTCCCTCCAGATATTTTTTTGCCAAGTTTCCATCAGCCCTAACCAACATAGTCAACGGTTAGGAATTATGGGAACTCCAGTTCAAAAAAGTTTGGATGGCCACAGTTGCTCGCAGCTGTGGTTGAAACTGAATTGTGACATCGGTGCTCCACATTTCTGTTTTTTAACGTTTTCAATTTAATGTTGCAAAGGTATCTTGTTAAATAGAATTTATATTTCCACTAATTGACTAAACTGTGATTATATTTGTAGGTTTCCCTTTTTGCATGCCCTGAATTTTCATGACTGTACATTGTTTTTCTACTTTTTGTGAAGAAAAGTACAGTTGTCCCTTCATATTCACTATGGTTTGGTTCTAGGATCCTCGTGGATAATTGGTAAATACTTAAGTCTCATTATATGCAGTGGCATAGCAAAATGGTGTCCCTTATATAAGATGGCAAAATCAAGGTTTACTTTTTGGATTTTTTAAGAATATTTTCAAGATGTGAATACTTAAATCTGTGGATACCATATCCGTGGATACAGAGGGACAACTGTATTCATTTTCATAATGCTGTTTATCTCTGAAGGTGATTTTTATTAGTAAGGAATGAATAGAAACTTAAGGAGAGGCAAGACAGAAGGATGTGATTAGTATTGTTATCTCTGTATTTTGTTAGCTTGGTTTTCATGTCTATGCATGGATCGATTTTGTAAATACGTGTTAATTGCACCTACCTTTGAGAAGTTTGTTGTCAGTGCTGTAAAATACAGCCTTCATACGGATAATGTTGTTTACCTTTTTTAAAGGAAGCAATAATACTTTCAGCAAAATGAAGGGATAATAGCAGATACTGACTTATTTACAGCTTCTAACCCAATACATAAACCAAAATGAAGTGAGAAAATGATATTCAGACTTTTCCAGATGACTAGCACATGGATACTGCAGGCCCATTGTAAAATATTCAAAAATGAACACAATTATATGTGGACTGTGACACCAAGAACGTACAGTTGTCCTTTCATATTCGCTGGGGTTTGGTTCCAGGACCCCCTGTGGATACCAAAATCCGTGAATTCTCAAGTTTCATTATATGTAATGGCATAACAAAATGGTGTCCCTTATATAAGATGACAAAATCAAGGTTTGCTTTTGGGATTAATATTTTTTTTAAAGAATATTTTCAAGCTGTGAATACTTAAATCCGTGAATACCAAATCCGTGGATATGGAGGGACAACTGTATTTCCAAATGTCTTTTCCCACTTACCTGCCTTGTAAATGGGTGCAACTTCAAGTTCGAGATCTCAGCCAGTCCCATTTGTTAGGACTAAAGGCCGAGTTCACATATTTTGGGTGTCTTTGGAGATAGTTTAAAACAATTATTGTAGTCAAGAGGATGCCCAAATATATGAAGTCTTCCCACTGTCCCTCCAAAATAGAGCAAGCGATCAGGGACAATGTCCTACTCCTTCAGCTCCATGTTGGAGTCAGCAAAGAGTAATGGGAGTTCTGTGTGAGTTGACAACAACCCTTCCACCTTTTCCAGTTGAGAGCTCTGTGCTTGCTTTGTTATAGTGCCAAGTATGTTGAGAGCAAAGTCAATGCATGTGTGCCTTCCCAGTCATGCATGGAGATTGAGAAAATAGTGTAAGCTTTCCTTAGGTCTGTACTTGTTGGCACTACAACCATTTAGTTAGCACAAAGCCAAAAAAAATCTAGGCTTTCTCCAAACCATGGAACTGGCAAAGAGATGGAGCTCACTATCTTCTCTTCACTGTCCAAGTTAGGAGGACGCCTGAGGCTCATGATGGTCTCCAGCGATTGTCCCAACATTTATGATGGTAGAGATAGAGAGCAAAATGTAGATACTTTTGAATTTGTATGTTAGGCATAGGAGACTGCTTACTTTGGGTTGCATCTGCATAGCAGAAGAAAATGGAGAATCATTCATGTTTACCTGATCTTAAAAATCTCCTCACCCATTTTGATAATGGTACTTTCAGTGGTGTACAATAAATGACAAGCCAGTGGAGAGATCCAAGAAATATATATTCTAAAATGGAAAACTTGTGTGTTTCCATGAGGCTTCCTTAATAAATGAATTGGTGCTCAATTTACTTTAAAACTGTGTTTTGATCTGCTGAAATATATATGAATCAATTTATGACAATACTGTTTCACATGGTAGATCTATGGTGTTTGTTGCAAACACAGCACATAGAAGTATTTCTTCTTTGTTTATTCTTTGTTTCATAGGCTTGCCTAATGTCACTTTGAGCCCACATAACTTTACTGTTGTCGAAGGGGGAAGCATCACATTGTACTGTGATGCTTCAGGAAGTCCGCCACCAAGTATATCCTGGATTTTCAATAATATTGCTTCAAAATATGAGGTAAGAATTTTTTAATTAAAATATGTGTATCTGCCAAGGCAGTATCCAGCTTTTGAGGAACAGTATAATCAATTTTCATATTGCCTTTATCTCTGATAAAAACTATATAAAATAACCTTTTACAGTCTTTTTTAAAGGAAAGTTTGTACGTTGCCAACAGTACATAGGTCTGTGAGTCTGGTGTTTTCAGGACTAATATAGATGCATAAAGCCATCAAGGGTGTTTAATAATGACCTATTTAACAAGTCCAAGGACTTGTCTAAACGAGGCGATATAATCTTGATTTCTGTGTATTATTGCAAATTTGCAGCAGCATTCATTTGTCTCCATGGTTTTTTGGCAAGATGCAGGTATGCAACGCTATCGGTGTTTGATGTTCACACAGGTATGCCTGTGTTTTCATTCTCCACAATTTGCTACCACCAAACAGTATTTTTTTACAGTAAGTCTAAGGTGCTGCTTAAACAAGTTGGAAAGGAATATTCTAGTAATATATGTAAAAAAAGTTGTTTAGTTGCCTCAGCACACGAATGTACCGTGAAAATCCAACATGGCAGTTCTGGCCACTTTGTTGCCAGCAAGCTCCACCTCCGCTCACATCCGACCAATCAGGATTCCACTTCCACTCTTTTCGGAACTGTGCTGTGATCCAAATTGGTTGTCCCAATGAGCAGGAATGTTCATTTCCCTCGCATTGTTTTTAAAATGGGAAAAGACACTAAGGCTTTTCCCATGCAGTATTTGGCATTTTTTGCCCCCCTCCTTCCAAATACAGCAAACCACCACGGGATCCCATTTGGACAAAAGGTATTCTCCTCAAATTCTATGAGGAGTATTTTCACCATTTACACAAGCCCCAAGTCCCACATACAGCCTGACATAAAAGTGTCAACTTTGACAATGTTAACCATGTAGAATGCCATCAGTTTCATGAGTCTGTTTGAGTTAAAAATACCTGGGATTCTAATGGCCAGGCATTGAATATTCCTTTCCAACCCTGTCAGCTGGTGGCTGGACAGCCTTCATAACAGTATATGCTCGGTTTACAGCTTCAGTTAGGGATCAGTGGAAGATAAAACTCAGATTTCATTGGGCTTATGATTTCTTCCACCACATAATCCGTTCAAGTGGATCCTTCTAGTCTTTCTATTGTGGGTTGTCTGTATGTTGATGTCACAATATGAGACTAACAAATAGAAAAGGATAGGATCTCAGACACAAGAACTCACACTAAACAAGACCATAACTGATGAAAATAACTAAAACAAATAGCACAATATATAGTATATTATATCAACCATGTATGGAAAACTAATAACTCAATATGACTAAAGTACTTCAACAACAAGAACTGCCTCCTTTTAATCTTGCACCACTAAAGTTAACAAAGAGAGGTTGGGCAGACTGATGCTAAATAACAAGAAAGGTAAAATTTTACTACATGTAGCTCTTAAAACCTTTAGGTCCCTTGTTTTAGTACAGTGTTGAGAAGCCTAACTATGACAGTCCATGAAACTAGATTTTATGCATAGAAACTGTTCTTGCAACATTATTTTGCCAAAGCTGATTGATTCAATTTTAGTCTACAGTTGTCCCTCCACATTCATGGATTTGGCGTTCCAAGTATTCACGGTTTTAAAATATTCTTAAAAAATAATAATCTAAAAAGGAAACCTTGATTTTGCCATCTTATATCAGGGACACCATTTTGCTTTGACATTACATATAATGGGACTTGAGTATTCACAGATTTGGGTATTCACGGGGGTCCTGGAACCAAACCCCAGCGAATGTGAAGGGACAACTGTATTTTAACCCCTACCGCTTGCACCCTTTGTTGCTTGAGTGGATCTGTAGTAAGTTTCAACAAGGGTACAACATTTGCCCTGTAGATTGTTAAAAACAGAACAAAAGATGCAAGCTCAAGGAAAGGTAATACTTGCACTTTGCAGAACACAGTGTTGCTTACGTTGCTCACTTAAGACTTTTTTGGATGTTACATTTTTGGATGTTATAGGTGTTGTGGTCTTAATTCTACCGGGAAAGCTGAAAACAATTAAAAAAATTTTTTTTTCTTAATCTCTCTCAACCTACTTTCTAAAAAAAAGACCAAAAGAGGCCAAAAAAGAGAGAAAGTTCTTCCTTTTTGGAAGTCTTGGCAGTCCCTGTTATCAATCATCACCTCTCGATTATACTAGGTTTCTAGGGCAATGTGGTCCTCCTGCCCTGTAACAGGCAAACATATAGCACAAACAGAGAATATCAATTAAATGAGAGAGGCAGTATGGCTCTGTTAACATATGGTAGTGTGCTTGCACAGGTTTCCTTCAATTACGTATCATGGCTGGTCTGTTTCTGTTCTTCTACACAGTAACCCTGTTCTTCTACACAGTAATGCTAATCCAGTGAAGAATGGGATGCATATATATGGAAAACAAAAGATAGCCCTTCAGACTATTGATGCTTTATTAATACTAAATGAAATGTTTCATAATCTCTCTAAGTATAAATAAGCATTTTAATATTAGCTATATGTGGATTATCATGTTAGGGGACACAGAAAATCCCCTCCTAAGCCTTGTTTGTTTGTTTGTTTGTTTTCTCGTAGAGTGATACAAATAAGAACCCAGCTTCTCTAACCATAAAGAATGTCTTTTCAAATGACAGTGGTGTGCGGATTTCTTGTGTAGCAGAAAACATTGTGGGCGAAAACCAAGATTCTGTTGACCTCTCAGTGTTCTGTATGTAAATAACTTTATGTGAAATTTTATCTGTAGATTATCATAGCCAATAATAATAGTGGAGAACTTAAGAATTTTTGCTGTTCCTTCTCCAAAAAGAAAGGGCATATTTGCAAGGTGAATTAGCATTGAGGAGGGTTTTTTTCTGATTGTTATTAAATACACCTTTTTCTTTTATTCTGTTGGTCATTAATTATTTATAGGCATGATTAGCACTTCAGCATTGCAACAGAATTCCTTTGAGGTTACTATAATATTCCATGTGTTTGATGCTCATTGTGCAAGAGGTTGGAGTTGGTGTCATCACTAAATAGATGACATTCCCTCAAATTACAGCTGGCATCTATTCCTATTCCATAGTTACAAGATTGTAAAACATGGATTTGCAATCTTGTAACTTTTGGTATCCATGTTTATGGTTGTTAATGACCAAAGATGACCCAATCTTTTCAGTTAGGCAGCACCCCAGTTGAAGGGTTTCTGAGACGCTGCAGATCTGCAGTGCTTTCCTATTCATGGGGTGCATTGAGAGAAGCAGTTGTGTCAGGACCCTGAGGGGTCTCTCCAGCTGCCTGTTCTCAGTGTGCCCCCTGACTGGGAGAGTGCTGCCTGTCATTTCCCAGCACCCCAATCTGCAACTCCTTGGGAACTCTTTGGTTGGGTGCTGACTGACTAAAATGGTAGGATTTTTTGGTGTGTGTGTGTGTGTGTGTGTGTGACATCATCAGATGTAGCTATGATGATGGAGTTCTGTCATTGTAGTTTATTTACTCAGCTACATTTTACAATGCAGGATCTCAGCCAATGTCATTTTGATCTAACTTGATTCCATAGATTACAACAGATAATGCATTCATATGTGAAGTCAAAGGCTTTCATGGCTGGCATCCATAGATTTTCCTTGTTTTTTTCCCCCTGGGCTGTGAGGCTGTGTTCTGGAAGAGTTTACTTCTGACGTTTTGCCTGCATCTGTGGCTGGCATCTTCAGGGAATGGTTGGGTAGGAGTGTGTGTGGAGTTTATATACCGTGAACCCTTGTTCACATGGGTGGGTACAGGGACAGGGGCTGCAGTGATGAGAGAAGGAGAAAGATACATCAGGTGATGTTGGCTTCCACCTAATGATGAGGTGATGAAAGGGTTAGGACGTACTGGATTAAATAAGGATATAAACAAGTTAATGCCAAAAGAATGTGTAGAAGGAAAACATAACTCATACTATAACCAACACTCTGTTATAACTTCCTCTACAGAAGGGATGACCAATGGTACTTCAGCTAGCATAGCCAAGGACCATGGATGATTAGAACTGTAGGCTAGCAACTGTTATCCACTCCTGCTGTAGGGAATTCCTATATTAATAGACATATGAAGAATAAGACAAGTTTATTTTCAGAATTAATTTGTTGGTTGCATTTATATCTTGCATTTCTGTCAGTTCTTTAGCTTTACATTTTAAAAACAAGCTAATTAATTTGTAGAGAGATGAATACATGGGATACTCATGTCACCTTTATTGTTCTTAATACAGTTCCACCAAATATCACATTTCTTGAAGCGCCATATCCAGACCACCACTGGTGTATTCCCTTCAGTGTGAGAGGGAATCCACAGCCTACCCTGACATGGCTGCATGATGGAGTTAAGCTGAATGAAACGGATTTTATCTTCACTAAAATACATGTTAGCAATCGGACAGAACACCATGGCTGCCTTCAGCTGGATAACCCCACTCATGTGAACAATGGAAATTATACCTTGGTGGCACAAAATCCGTATGGAAAAGATGAAGCCAATGTTACCGCTTATTTCATGGAAGATCCTGGAGGTAGTATGTAATAATTTTATTATAATGTTGTTAAAACAATTATTTAAATAGAGCTATTTATTGCTGGTTTATTTACTGATGGTTACAGCGAGCAAATCCTTTTTTCTACATGCAACCATTCAGTGGCAAAAAAAATAAATTAAAAAAATCAAATTAAGTGTATTGTTAAACTATAGGGCACACATAATGTTAAAAAGCCAAAAAAAATTAAATAAATGTAACTTTGAGGAAATTGTCCTCTTCAGTGGACAGAATAATAGCCTTAACCTTGCATGACGACATAGACTATTAAATCAGTATGCAAATGTTTTCAAATCATAATATTATGATAAAATAATAACAAAGCATATTTTTTCCTGTTTTTAACAGTGCAGTACTGTACAAAGTTAAAGTACTGCTTACTAAGGATAGCAATAATTTCCTGTTTCTGCTTGCTTAACTTTTACTTCAAAGTTTTAAAAGCATGAAAAAAATTGCCATTGAATTGTCTGAACAACTAGTTACTAATTACAGAGATGCAAGTTGCAGTCAGGTCATATGTGATACTAACCAAGAAGTTTTGTTGTGCACTGGAACCTCTTTGTTAATTGAGTCACTCTTTTATTAACTTTCAAAACAGGCCTCTTGAGTGGGAGGGGGAGGGCTGAATCATTACACGTGTGTGTGTGTGTGCGCGCGCGTGCGTGCGTGTGCACACGTTCACACGTTCCTCTCTCTCCATTTCTTGTCCATATCATTATTCACAGTTGAAGTGATGTATCCCCTATCCCCTTCAAGGCATTGAGCTGTGTAGGAGGAGGATGTATGACACTGTACATTTCTGCTGATTAGATGACATGATTCTAGCTTAACAGTTTATTACATCTGCTTGTGATTTTGCTTAAAACAAGCTAATTTATTCCGTAATGCCAGTTTTATCATCTCTTCCTTTACCATTATACATGTTAGTGTGTTTCATTTAAATCATAACAAAATTGTAAACTGTAGGAAATTGGGTAGGTGTGTTTCTGCTTTTATAGTGAATAACCAGCATAAAAACAAAGCATAGTGATAGTGGAGTGACATAATATACTTGCAATACTCATTGGGAAACTTCAAAAGACCTTAATGTGCCAGCTGTGGCCACCAATTTGTTAAGTCCCAAGAAAATGCTGGCACCTTGAGGCATCCAGAGTCAAATACTTAAAACCCTGGAAGCTTGCTTGTGCAGATCTACATTGTGCTGGGACTCAGCTAGACATGGCCTCCCTAGGGTTCATGTAACAAAAAATTAAACTTCTTTTAGGGTATAGTTATCAACACATATTAAAAAACCTCTAGGAATATTAAACTTATTTTCTGGTCCAAAAGTAACTTTTCCAAGCTCTGTAAGAAATCATTAGGATTAATCCATGTTGTGGAGGAGCCTCCAAAACAGTTTTTATCTTTGAATACTGTTGAGTATGCTGTTCAGGCTTCCACTTTCTGTCTAACTTCCTGCATTAGAAAGACACATGTAGAAGATAAAATCTGGTGTGATTATATTCATGGTTTCTGTTGCTGTTTAAGATAAAAACAGATCAATCTTGTAATGTTAACAAGACTTTGATGGCCATTGTTGCTTTGCATTGTCATTGTAAATTGTACATAGTGTACAATGAAGCATAAAGATTAGACCAACGCCCGGGTATTATATTCATTTCCATGCCTACGTGCTGACATTAAATATCATGCTGACTGTTTAATGAAGAGGGATATCCTCCATAAAAGTAAAATTGAATCTCTGGCACTACGTTACTTTATAGTCAATGTTCACCTTAAAAATGGTAAAAGTCATAACATGCACTAAAGATATGTAATAATTCTTAGGGAAGTAGTCATTCTAATGCCAGTCATTCTATAAAGGAGGTTTTATTTTACTTTATCTTTATCCTGTCTTTTTCCCAACATGGGACCCAAGGCAGCTTACAAGATGTATCTAGAGATACCGGTAGTAACTATAACAATGTTCTGCCTCTTCAATACATTCTAGTGTCATGGGGTAACATGACTAAAGAGAGTGGTAAAGTTAAGATTAGATATATAGAAGAAGGACTATAGCAAATAAGAGGTGTAATGGTTGTTAATTATGGGCCAAAGTAATCAAACTGGAACCAGCAATGTAGTTGGAAGAGCCTGGCTGTGAAGGAAAGTGTTCAGTCGACCTTTAAACAGAGGAGTATAGGTAGAAATGTTGTTGTTATCCTTCTACCCTGTCTGGGAGTACCTTTCATTTTCTTGTTAAAGGGGAAAGGAAATGAGTTCCATGAAACCAGTGCCCTCTCCTGCCTTTGTCATTACAAGGACTTTTAACTGTTTCTTGCATTTGTAGTATACAGAGTTTATTAGGAGGAGGAGTTTTTGTGTTCTTTTTTAAAAAGTAATATGTTTCTAGATGTGTGCAAGATTCTCTTAAGTATGCAGAAGAACCCTGTTTGTTTTCTTGTGTGTCCCTGCACTGTTTGCTGTTATTATTGGACCATGACCAAGAAATTTGCTGTTAGGAGAATATATCCATATATAGCTACAAGAGTGTCCACTTTCCTTAATAATTCTTTTCCTGATTAATCTCAGAGGCAAGCTTGCCATCCAGATGCTTAGTGAGCAGACTCTTTCTGTACTCAAAAGCTCTAAAAGAGGAGCCTCTTTCTGGGCACAACATTTGGAGGTTAAGTTTGGCTCACGTTCTTACAGTTCTTTGTCATGAGGGATTATTCCAGAAGATCATATCTATTTCTGATATTCCTAAAAATGCAACTGAGGATCAATTCACTTTCATTGTCAAAGAGGCTGAAGTTTGGGAATCAATGGAAGAAAAACCAACACTTGGTTTGAGTTCTTTGGGAGATTTGCTAAGGCTTTGACATGTCAGGTAAAATTAATTTTAAAGAAAATTAGCTACAATAAACTATAAAAGCAACAAAATCATTAAGAAAAACAGCAATGTTAAGAAGCTACAGAGGAGATTTTCACACAGGCAATTTATCCCATAACAGAAGAGAAGATTGCTCCTGAAAGCAAGCAAGTACATGAGATGCCTTTGATGGAGTCCATTTGGGACTGAAATGAAAAATATCTAGATTTTAGTAGTTTTCTTCTGAGAACAAGAGATGGAAAGTCTAAAGGCTTAGAAAGTCCCTTTTATTTTTCAGATCTGAGCCTGAGGTTTTGGGATAAATTACTTAAACATTAGCAAGGGAAAGTGGACCAAATTTATTGGGGAAGGGGAAGTTTGGCTCCTTGTCCGGAACCACAGTCCCACAACTGAACAGTTTTAAGCTCATATGGGTGTTGAAGTCGTAAAATCTACAGTAAGACAAAGGCAGAAGTGAAAAGGTCATCTTGGCCTTGGGGATACAGGTTGGACTTCCTCTGTTGTGGCTACTGGAAACCTTCCATAGATTAATTAGCAGGCCTAGAAATGCTGGTCAATAAAGGACAGCAAGCATCATAACATAGGATTTTATGGTGTAGGGCAGGACAAAGAACTGCTGGGCATTTGTGCACTGGCCTTGATAAAACGTTGCTCCTCCTTAAAGTGGTGATCCTGCAATTACAGGGTGTTTTATTTGAAGCCAAGGGCTTTAGTGGCAGCAAACAAGTGATGATATCCTTTGACAACTGAGCATTTTGAAGGTTAGAATCATAGAGTTGGAAGAGACCACAAGGGCTCTTAGAATCCAATCCAACCCCTTGTAGCCCTGTGTTCCTTCTCAAGAAGGTTAAGATGTTGTACAGAGATACCACAAGCAAGCTCACAGAGGTCTTCATCACAGGATATTGGGCTGCTGGTTTCTCAAAAAAAAAAAAAAAAAGCTTGCAAAGGCACTCCCCTTCCCCAGCCCAAGACAAGATAGTGTAGGTCTTACAGGTAGGCACCACAGTGTGTCATAAGCAAGCTTACAGAGCTCTTCCTCCACAGAGCAGTACCCGGAATGCTGGTTCTCAAGCTCAGATGAGACAGATCTTACAGGTAGGCACCCAGAGTCTCCCAGTAAAGCTCATGGGAGACTTACGCAGAGGCACCTATAATGTGTGGGCTTTCTCTACACTCCATAACACACATTTTCTAATAACTAGTAACATGATTAGTAGGACATTAACACAGCATGTGTACCTTGCATCAGCAGAAAAAGGTACAAACATAGTGGGTTGCATTCATTCATACTCAAAGAAGACCCACTATCTGAAATCCCAATGACATCAGAGAGTCTGCTTTAAGTATTGGTAAGTCTGGATACAATCCATTTAAATACTTGGTTTTAATCATCAAAATAGATGGAGACGTGTTCCAGTCTTCTTAAGTTCTAGCACTATTATCAGGTTGCAGTAAATTCTCTCAAATCACTTCAGAAAGAGTAAGTACTGTACAACCTTTCCTTGATTTAGACCTGTTTTGTTTGCCCAAGATATTTTTTGCCATCTTTGAAAATTTAGCTTTTAGAACTGTTTTAAAAGCAAATCCTGAAAGAACAAATTCAATAATGAGTGGAATAGACCTGTTCAGGCTTTTATCTTTCAGTCTGATAATTTTATAGGTATTCCATTCTTGCATATAGGTGTTAGTTTTTACATTAAAACTCCCTGGTAGGAACCAGTTCCAATTAAAATATGAATTCTGAGTCTATGAGTATTGTTGATTAAATTAATGTATTTATTGGCTGAAATCTGCAGAGATTTTCTTCTTTAAAAATAAGTAAGTAAATGGTCAGTAATCACAGGAAAGCAATTATAATTCACTGGTTTTTAGCTGTTTTTGGTTTTTATTGAAATTTACTAATAAACACTAAAAATCCAAGCTGAAAGTTCCAGTTAGGCCACATATCTCAATACAGCCAGCAGCCAGCATGATTGTGTTGTATCATCCCAAGTGTCTGTCTTTCTAGTGAGTCCTCGTTAGTTATCATGGAGAGCATAATACAGTGGGCCCTTGGTATCTCCTGGGGTTTGGTTCCAGCATGCAAAATCCATGGATGTTCAAGTCCCATTATATACAATGGCATAGTAAAATGGTGTCCCTTATATAAAATGGCAAACAGCAAAGTTTATTTTTGGATATTTTTCTTTAAAAAAATATTTCAAGCCATGGATGGTAGAATCCGTGGATACCATATCCCTGAAAACAGAGAGCTGACTGTAAGTGATTGTGCAAAATCTGGATAGCACAAGTGATGTATATAGTGCCATTGTCCAAGAGCACAATAAGAAAGCATATTAGACAAAATAAAATAAAATAAAACAAAATATGTGCCAGTGCCCCTCTCTCTTTGTTTTTAGTCCTGGAAACAAATACAAAGGAGAAGTCCCTTGAAGTAAATATTGACTGTTATTCTTGAAAAATCTGGCTCATTTTCTGGAGAAATGGTGAATATTCCCCCATAGGCCTTAGCCCATTAGTGGTACTAACATAACTGCTTCTGCAATGAGGCCTAGCAGTTTTGAGAGGGAAAGAAGCAAAATGGAGGAAATGTCAGTTTTAGATAGAAATCATACTATAGCTGCATGATCTCTTTTGGGAACAGGCTCAGTTTACCTCAGAGGGACAAGTTAAACCATCAAATGAAATAGTTACCCTTCTATTTTCAAGATTTCACCAGTTCTGAAAGGAACCCTTATCAGCTGTTTCCAGGGATGAAGGCGAATGTGATAGACACAGATCAGCTACTTTTCCCTACACTATGCAGACATATCTATTGTAACAAATATGGAAATGGTAAAATAAAACTGTTTTCTCTGTTTAACGGCAGAGTACACAAGAGAGTAAATTGTGGGTGTGATGGATGGGATTTGAGTTCAGCTCTAATACTAACCTTCCTGTCTTCATTCCTTTTATCATCATTTTTGTAATCTTTATTGCACGTAAAGAAATATACCGTATTATTTCCTGATTTTTATAAACACATTCTTTTAAAGAAATCATGTTAATGAAACAGGGTTAAAAAAGGGTAAGAATACTCTGCAAACTTGTTCTATTCAGGACCTGTCTTATAAAGTTAAGTGAATATAGGACAGGGGAACATACTAGTTTGTTACTGCTTTACTCATGTGAAAAGCAGCAGGTCTGATGAAGAGATTCTCTTCTACGTAAGGAAGCTTTCCATGCCAAACCCCTGGAAAAATCATACTGTACTTTGAGAGTGAACACTTCCATGGATAGGGGAGGCTCTCCTCTTCAGAACCAGAACTTTTCATCCGAATATCTACAGTGGAGGAGGCATGGGTAGCATGCATACCTCCTTATCTGTTAATTTAACCAGAATTCCTAAATAGGGTTATTCATTCAATCCTATCTATACACTGGGGGAGAGGCGGGCTGACCACTACCGCTTTCAAAACTACCTCAAAAAATGGATGAATATTCTTGCTCTCCTAGGGAAATTTGAACCTTTAAACAGTTTTTTCAAGAACAAAATACTTCACATAAATCCCCCAAACCACAATATTAACTTATGAATAACTACATTAAACTATTAAAAGTGCAATAATAGATTTAGGAGGAATCCCTTTTATATCAGCCCACTAACCAAATACATCCTTCAGCAGAGCTGACCCCGGCCACCTTCCTGTAACCCCTGTGTTCCCTCCAAGTCTGCTGTGAGGGCATGGGAACAGAAAAATCTTTTTAAGTGAGCGGAAGCCTATTCAAACAATGTTGCATGCTGTCTGCGAGGTAAAGGAGAAGTTTAGATATTATTAAGGTTATTTCTAACACATAATGTGAAAGAGAAAAGTTCACTTGTGTGTCATATGCTTAATGTATGATGGGCTGGGCTAGGGTGGATGTGAAGCAAACAAGATCATTTTGTACTTCTCTGGGGATATTTGATATACAATCTATATAATTTAGGACTGAATTTGATGCTATAAGTGTTCACTTGTGTAAGGGCTAATGTATTAACTGCTATTCAGTACTTTATCTATGACTTAATAACCACCTTTTTCTCTCTCTTTGTTCCTTAGGTAGTCCGTTCTATGATCATCCTGGTTATAGTGGTATATTTTTATTTTCTATTCTAAATCTGTATAAAACCTAAATGCAAGATTACTACCATAATTAACTAAGTGACTGAATCTCGTGAAAGATGGACTTTTATGTCAGCTGTACTTAATTTCCATGCTATGTTAACATCTCTACAGATGTTCATTATAGGCATGGTCCAGACAGTGTTGAGCATTTTGAAGTACAGTTTATTTCAGTGGGAGTGGTTTCTCCATACACATAACTGTGGAATGGATACAACAGGTTTGGTTATTTTTCTGATACAGGACTTCCTATTCTCTCAAATTACACAATATGTTAAAAGAATAGTATCTAGCTGAAAGGTCAGGGTTTTTTTGTATTCATATCTGAGGTCCTAGTCCTCCTCAGCCCCATGGTGTATGGGTAGAATAGAATTAAGTTTCCTTGTCCAGACAGTTTTAAAACTAAATCCCCCTCCCCATGCACAGTTGATAAAAAGAAAAATTGCTATTAGTCTGGATATGGAATCTTTTTTATGAATTCAAAAGGAAACACTTTTAATGTATTGTCTGGTTTGACTCTTATAATATACTCACTTAAAAGTATGCTGCCACATTACATAGTGGTTGCCCTGACAATTTTATAGGCTCATTTTAATATTAATTAAGCTGGAGGGAAACACCAAATTTTCACTGATTGATCAGTGCTATGCCCTGATTGTACCACGAAGATTACATTATATGGACGAGAGTTTCAAGAGAATTTATCAATATTCCTGTGATTTCCAACTAGACTCTTATGGGTATTCCTAATAGAATAACTGTAAAAGCCTGCTATTTCCAACTTCTTTGAAGAACTGTTTTATTTCTTTATATTTAAGCCTTAAAAGCCTAAAAGCTGTTATATTATTTTTTAAAAGTTTTTAGTACTTCTCCATTCCTTCCAGTGTTTCATGTATATGTTACATTGGCAATAGATAGTATAGTTTTATATGCTGTTCCTATACTCAGAATAGAGTATGCAACCAAAGACAGGCAAAGAATAGTTTTGTTTTGTTTTGTTACTGTTAAAATTGTTGTTGTTAAATTTTGGATTTTTCAGTTACTATGCACTTTCTGAATTACAAAGCACTTCACACTCTTTACTTCTTGTTTTTCTTTACAACAATTTCTCATTTTTCTTTCGGATAATTTTAGTTATAGGTTTACCTTTGCTGTAGGTATAAAAATATGGTATAAGCTCCCATGGTAGACTTTCTGCTAATGAAATCGTGGAATCCAGTAGAAGTGGAAGGGGGCAGCTCCCAGTTGTCTGTGACCTCCCCACCCCACCAAACTGGTCATTGAGTGCTGACCCCCCCCCCAAATCCAGTTTATAAGTAGTATAAAGAGAAGTGAAGAGAGGACATGAAGAAAATTCTTAACATTCTGCCAGCATTGCACTGGAATTAGCCCTACCATTGAGACTTTTCTGAGAGTTAGTCTCACTGAACTCAATGCAACTTATTCTTGAGTAGGTATGCATGACCAAGTAAATGGAAAAGTTCATTTAATAGAATAGATAGTATTCAATTAAAGTTAAGAGTCTCATACTCAGTTTATTATATTTATGAGAAATGTAGATTTTAATTGTAACTCACAAAGAGCCTCATCTCAGCTTTAACACCCGAGAATAGAGCATCCCACCTTACCTTATCTCATGGCATCTGCGTGTTTTAGCTGTTTTTCTGTTTTGATCCCATGGGGGATGGTGGTAAAGGTGAGTCTTTTTGCAAATGAATTTTTCCAGTTAGCAAAAAGACACACCTTTGCCACCATCTCCTAAGGGACCAGAATGGGAGAATGCCTAAAGCACACCGATGTCATGTGATAAGGCAAGGTAGGCCATGCTACTCTTGGGCTTTACTTCTACTTCCCTTTCCTCATGTGATAAGCCTCCAAGAAGGCTAAGGGCCAGCTGAACCAACACTGGGTTGAACCAACACCTCACTAAATCCGAACCCCTTCAGCCTAGAGATGTTAGAAAGTATTTAGGACTAACCTGGCCCTGGCACAGCTCTTCCATCAATAAAAAGCGGCACCCACTGCACGGAGGAAGCACGGGGGAAGGTCGGGAGGAGGATGGAGGAGGACGGTGGCATCTGAAACGGGGCACTGTAAGTGTGACAGCCCCATTCTTTTCCTGACCTCCTCGGGGTCCCCTCCCCATTTGAAAAAGTCCTGTGTCTGGTATAAGTCCATTCCTCCATATCTCTGTCCCTTCTCCCTCTCCCCCTTTGGCTCTTTTCCTGGTTGAGCCAGCAAAGACCAATTGTGTTGGTAGATCCCTCTGCCAGCTGATCTCTGAGATGAACTGACAGAAGAGGGTTATTCTGGCATAAGAGCAGTTCAGCCAGCACAAGTCCAGTCTTGTTGTCCAATGGTACAACAGCAAAATTATTTCTTACCTGCCTCTCCCCAAGGCTCAAGGTGGGGTACAATATAGATTAAAATACACTGTATAACTGAACACAAAACCATTTAACACTTAGGTTAAAACAACTGTAGGTGTCTGCCTATTCCTAACCCTATATATAGTCAGCACATCTTTGGGCTAGGACAGCACTGCTCAAAATCAGTGGATATGATTTTTGAAAGCCTTTTTTTTCTTCTTTTGATGAACAATGTTCTTATTTCTAATATTTTTTTAAAAAAATTGTATCTCCCCATAATTATTAATTATTGTTTTTTAAAAAATAATGTTGAACATACAACATTATCAAAAATCAGAAGTATTTTTAAACCGAGCTGTGTTGGTTGAAGATTGCAAACCTACAGTGTAGACTATTGAAACCCTTCATTGAGGATAGTTGCATGATTATAGCCAAAGCCATTTCCAAATTAGCATTTCTTCAGAGGCTAGCCCATTATAATGAGACAAAAGCAGCAAAATTTTTAAAGAACTAAGGAAACAGCATCAATGCCTTTTATCTGTAAAAGTCCATCTTAAACGATGTTTCTGTTGTAGCTCTCCTGTTGTAGTTTGGTCTCCTTTAAGAGAAAAAAACCCCTTGGTTTGAGTTAAATTACCTAACATAAATTGTTATGATTTTATCCCATATCTTATATGTATGGGGGGAGTGATATTATTTATTCTTGGCTTTTAGCATACTATTAATTAGCTGAGTGGATTGGAGCACACAGTGGCTCAATTCTATGGAACAAAACCAAATAATTTAATTTTACAGAACTAAAACAAATTGAGTTTGTACCATTAAATGTCTCCTTTTTTGCCTGGTCTGTTCCTAGACTTAGAGATGATTACACCATTTTTTCCAAAACAAAGCATAAAATTAACTCTGCAACAAATATAAAAAAATTAAATCCAGTTGTGCAACTTTAAAAGCAGAAAGAGAAAACATTTTGTGTGGAATCACCTGACAACAGTGTGAAATTAAATACTCCTTTTTCATGTTTTATGTTTACATTTAACATTCTGCTTTATGTTCATTTGTTTCTAGGGTTCCAAATTCCTAAAGCCATTTAATCAGATATTTCTACCCCCCTCTCATATTTTGTGATTGTACTCTATTTACTAGTCACAATAGAATAACTCCTGCTCAAGTGGCAGTTTGAATGTTTTTCAACATAGTAACATGTGGCACCTACTCTAGTAATGTGCCAATGAAACTTTATGTACTTCTTATTTTTATATTGCATTACATTCAAGAAAATTGGCTTACAAAATAAGCCTCTCATGATACAGAACAGTCAAAGAACAGTCACACTGCATGTATATTTTAAAATGTGAAGAGAATATTCCGCACTAGGTATGGAAAGTATATTCATAATTGTTCATTCCTAGGTCAAGAAATGGGGTTCCTGGTAATCAGGAAACCTCATTAGGAAGAATAATAGACAAGGTAGAATTTTGTTCAATTTTCTCCTGGTGCTGGAATGTCCTGAAGTATTGTGGAGAAAATACTCTGTGAAGAAAAACACATGTTTGGGTGTTGTTGCTGTTTTTGCACAAAGCATGTTTTTTTTCACCACAGAAAACAGGGTTTTTGTGCATCCCCTCCTGCTTTCCTTCATAATATTTCAGGACGTTCAGTTATGGGGAGAATACTGCAGAGAATATTTGTTTTCTTCCATCTCAGGGTGGAAATTACCATAACTGTGAAGATGAAATGGCCGAGGGTTTGCATTCCTATTCAGCACTTGTCTTGCTGGCTTTTCTTTGCAAACGAAGAGTCAGGAAGGACTCATCCCGCGCTTTCTGCAAGTGCGCTGATGACTAAAAAGGCCAATCTGAGATAAACAAGTCCGGTTGCAGAAAGCACAGCAGAAAATCTTCTTGGGTGATGTCTCCGGGTTGTGATTCTTTCTGCATTGTTGTTTTTCTTCGGCGTGAGTTCTCAAAAAAGGCTGCAGCATTGTGGATAGTGCGTCTCCATGCCTCCCGATGTGAGGCCAGGGCGGATCATTGTTGGTGATCAATTTGGCCAAGCCTGAGATGTTGTTTCAGGGAGTCCTTGTATCACTTTTTGGAGCGCCCCTCTTACGCTGACCCGTGACGAGTTCACTGTAGAGTAGTATTTTTGGGAGGCGATGGTCCTCCATCTTAGAAACGTGCCCTGCCCAGCGCAGCTGTGTTCTCAATATCATGACCTCAGTGCTGGTGATCCCTGCTTGCTCAAGGACAGCACTTGTAATAGATGGACATTTTAGCCACTTCCTTTATTATATTGCTAAGCCATTCAGAGTCCTGATATAAAGTTGCCATTGCCTCGCACTACACTATTATAGCACTATTATTCCACTTTAACTGCTATGGCTGCCTCCTGTTGAATTCTGGGGTTTGTAGTTTAGTGAAGCCTAAGCCTTCTCTGGCTGAGAATTCTAAATGCTCCTCCCTAAACTGCAAATCCCAGGATTCCACAGAACCGAATAGTTAAAGTGGAATAATAGTGCTATAACAGTACAGTGCGATAAAAGCTCTGTCCTCCTAATCCCTGGAGGTGGCCCCTATCCTTATTGTTGAATGACACCCTTCCTACAATATGAACTGCAACTACTTCGTAGATAAGGATTTCTTTTTTTCTTGTGGAATTTTGGCATTGAAATATGATTTTATGCAAACTAGAAGTGTAGCTAGTCCTACACGAACAAAACTTGTGTTTTGAGTAGAGTTGTCAGAGTGAACGTGGAGAAGGCTCCTGTACCGTTAATGGTTGTGTAGAAGAAGGAATTTCAGCAGGTGTTGCTTGCTGTGCAACCAAGTAACAAGCCACACTTGCTAAAATTCATGCTTCATGGCCATTAATGATACAGGAGTGCTCTCCATTTTCATTCTGGCAACCCTAGTTTTGAGATAATGAGCTGTTACAACCTTTAGGAAGTTCAGTTCTCCCCCCATATCAAAACATATTAATTTTTCTCATGGGAACAGAATAGGCAAAAATAAAAGTAGACATTCTTTTGCTGGTGTGCTTCAAGAGCTTTCCAATAATTGTTTGTTAGTTCTTTTATTCTTCCAATTCCTCTTTGAGTTGAATTATGTGTGTAGAAATGTTAAATTCAACCTAGTCCTTTTTCAGAGCTGTGTTTGTTGGAAGATGTTTGGTAGTTGAAGTATTTTGAGTCAAGCAACATTTTGAAAAGCATTTTGAAGTTTAATGCATTAATATATTGGATTATGTTTCAACTCAAACACATCTAAATGGAATTTTGTCTGATTCATAACTTTTAAAAAAATCTCAAATCAGGGCTTTAAACTTCTTTGCTTTTACTGTGAATCATGTACCTTACTTTAAATTTAAGTATAGATTTTTCATACACCAAATGACAATTCAGAAGCTTCTGGAGAAATTAGTTAATTTCAGCTACTCAACGCACACCTTAAATGTTTCCTTCAGTATTTCTGTTACCCAAAATGAGCCTTAAGTTTATTTTAAAGCTCACCTGTAACTGAAACCCCTTCCTAGAATACATATGGGGTGCTACCTTTCCTTCTTTAGTTAAATCTCAAACTCTATCTTGTTCATGAATACAATTACTTGGATTGCAATCCTTACCATACTTACTACAGAATAACTCTCATTGAATACAATTGAGACTTACTTCTGAGGAAACATGGTTAGGTTTGCACTGTAAATATGTGAAAATGTATTTGCTGCTACTTGTCTCTCTCACTTTCCTTGTTTACCTTTCACTGAAATGTAAATTGTGAATGTTTAGATCAGGGATCGGGTTTTTCACTTACCTTATTTTGAATTATGTTATTTGCTTGTGTTTTTATGTGGCACATAGCCACAAAGGAGACCATAGAGGGCTGGTCAACCCATTGCCCCTTTGGTTTCACCTAGGAGAACAGTGACAAACTGGTCTTTGAGCTCAACGGGCTATGTTTGGCCTATCTGTGCACATACTTATTTTGAGGGTGCAGAAAATATTCTTTTTTAGCTACCTAAGCTTTCACGATTATTTAACAATGCATTTACGAGCATTGTGCCTCACTTGCTTTTCATTTAAGTCTGCTGACTGTGCTCATTATACCCAGCTCACCTCAAAATTTCTGTCCCTGAATGTGCCATAAACGTTGACGGCAGTATATGGATAATGGTAAAGGCTTCTATTTATAGTGCCTTTGAGTATTACAGTACACATTAATGTTTTCCTAGACTTTTAATCTAATTGGGGAATAGAATATTGAATTTAATGAGTAGAAGCTACTTTTCAAATTACAGAGCTTTGTTGTAAAAGTCTGGAACAAACAGTCCTTGTCTTTTTTGTGTATAGCAAACAAATAAAAGAGATAGAGTTGAACAATAGAACCTAAAAATGCTGCAAATTTTATTTTACTGTGTTAGTTGCTTTTAGTAGAGACAAAAAAGTTAGGGAAGTAAATAGTATATTCTTTCTCTTAGAGGATTATGGAACAACAACAAATGATTTTGAAGACACTACCAATAATAGTAATCCAGTTACTTCTACGGATGTTTCAAATAAAGACAATGAAGATAGCATCACTGTAAGTATATACATAGTTTCCTGGTTGTAATCTCAGCAGACATTCTGACTAGGGATCAGATGAGTTTGTGGTTTTTTAGTTTGTAATTAGACACCCCTTCCTCATACCCCAGTGCTTTTAGCTAGCGTTGATATATTGTGAAAAAATTGCTTATTGAAAGAATGGATGTATTCTAGGCAGACCACAGTTTGTATAGTTTACTGTTAAGCTGACCTTACTTAGTTGTGGCTTCCAAGCTAAAACCATGCAACTCTCCTTTACAGCCCCAAATATTTTGATTTCTTTTCTTTTGTGTGAAAAAGGCAGCCATCTTTATTTAAATACTTCTAGTGAGCAGTCAAATAATTGAAATCGCTAAAAGGCTGAATAAACTAGATGTTGTATTTGGGATAAATGGGAGTTTCATTTCAGATATTTTTATATACATTTACAGAAATCTGCAAATTCATATTCAGCATGTTAACAACTTAAGGTTTAAAAAATTAGAATGTGAGAGAAAGCAAACTGACATATGTTCTCATTCCTATGTTACATGCCTTGTGTTCTAACAGAGCTGATCCTGGGATCTTTTGTGGTTCAGGCTTCCTTAATACAAAGCTTTGCTAGCCATATTTTGCATATGGTTGTCCCTTTGCTTGAGACCCAGCATCTTTATCTTGACTACTATTATGACTATGCCCAAGACTGGTTTAAGGAATTTTGGGGGGCCCTGCAACACTTTATTTTGGGGGCCCCATATGTTTATCTCAGGTCAGTGTAACCTAACCTAACCTAACCTAACCTATTCACAGTACAGGATATTCAGATAATTACTAATAATGTTTTTGCAGGAGGAGGGCTATGATAGGGGCCCCTACAACGACGCCCCCCCCTGTGGCTGCAGGTGCTGCAGGGCCCTTAAATTGGCTCTGACTGTGCCCATTTCTCCTGTGTGCCAAGGCGTTAAACTGCAATTGTCAAAAACTCTTCCAGTTTGATTTTTTTTCTGATAATGCTCAGTGCTCAAAGTCTGCTAGTGATACACTATTGAATTTAATGTGCCTTGTTTTCCTCTTAGGTGTATGTTGTAGTGGGGATTGCAGCATTAGTGTGCACTGGCTTAGTAATTATGCTCATTATTCTCAAGTTCGGAAGACACTCAAAGTTTGGAATGAAAGGTAAGAAGGCTGCTTTCATTTCTGTTTTCCCCTGTAAATTGGTGCATATGTTAATACAAAACATAAATATGACCTTGTGAGTCTTATTTTTGAGGTTCTTGTTGCCTTCTCTTCATCATAACGAGAGCCGTTTTTCTGCTCTTTAGATTAAAATGCCAGTTACAAAAGCCCTGTTGAGACATAACATGCACCGAGCTTAAAACTCAGGGTGTGGGGCATGAGTGCCTTCAGTGTTCCTAAGCACCTGGAAGTAAGTTAGACCTCTATGGAGATTATCACACGTGGTAAGTATCCCAGGTCAGGGACAACCGGAGATCACTAACAGTCTCCCTTTTCAGACAACGTCATGCCTGTCCTGGTATGCTCCCATTATGCTCCCATTTCCCCCTCCTCTTCCTCTTATTAATTATTTAAATTGTTAATAAGGCACCCGTTCCATCTCTGTGATGGAATCACGGGCGTATGAAAAGGAACCCCATTATGCTGGCGCAATGCCAGCCACAGTGGGAGGTTCCTCCTGAACATTTCCGAGTGTGATTGGGATGAGGAGGTAAGTGGCAGCCTTCCCCCCTCTCTCCAGGTTATTTGTATTTTTCTACCTTTGTTTTTGTGCTTGCTGTCACTTTTCTTTCTTTCATTCACTTTATTTTTTTAAATTTCCCACGTGCTGGTTCTCTCGTGAGAATTGCCCGGGATTTCAAATAAAGAAGTAAATACAGCTTTGCATGAGCTGTATTTATTTCCTGGACTGCCGGAAGGAGGGGGAGCCATTGTTGTTGCTTCTCTAAGGTATGTCTGAATTAAAAAAAAAAAGTGTTACAGGGATGGGAGTGGGGTACCGGGACAGGAACAGATTTTTAGGACCTGTGTGATAATCTCCTATGTGTTGAGCAAGAAGGTCTGAAAAAGGCTCTGTAAATATTTTCTGCTGGAAAAGATTCAAAAAACAAAAACAAAATTCTAGTCATGAAGGCTTTGTAACTGTAAAGACAATTACAGGCGCTTCGTCGGGCCTTCTCACTCAATGTGTGAAGGTCTAACTTATTTCCAGGATGGCAGGGGCAGAACGTACATGCCCCTCACAACCTTGTCTCCAGTTTTAGATCTATGCATGTTAAGGTGAACAGAGATAAACACTTTGTCATATTCTAGATCAGAGAGCAGAGCTATAGTTGGTTTTTAGCATTGCTGTGAGGACAAAACTTGACCGTCAACCTTGACAAGTGGTTGAAAGCAGCTGGCAACTCATGATGTTGTTATTGCCACCTCTTAATTTAAAGTAGCCTGGACAGGGGCATTAGCTCCTCTGGTGGAAGGCGGCCCTTTGGCCTGCCTCCAAATAGAAAGTAACCTGCCTCCAGATTAGTTGATCAGAAATTATGTACCTCCCCCTTGCATTTCAAATATGTCTGATAGAAAAATGGCACAAATGGCATTTTTACAAGACAAAGAGTGCTTCCCAACTTCCCAAAGTGTACCTTAAAAAAAAATCCAAATTCTTTGCTCATGGTTCCTTTGCCCACTTCTAGTACTGCACCATTTTAGAGTGAGGGCATTGCTTCCTGTTTCACATTATCCTTATTCTGAATGGGTGTGGGGAGTGCTTTAGCAATTTGAGGGGCTGTCACAGGTAGAAATGTGTGGCCACTGTTATACAATAAAGACATTTCTGTGTGGTAGCTCTTTCTTCTGTGCCCTTCAGTAATGTACCTATTTCCATAGTTCTTATTCAGGTGATTAATAAAAGTAACCACTGGGAAAACATGTCAGCCTTCCATTTTCTATCTCCCTTCTTTCACTCTTGCATAACTGATTGGTTTGGCTATTATGGAATTAGGAAATACAGTTGTATCTGTGGTGGTTCAGTTCCCAGACTTACTGTGGATAACAGCAAATCCTATTAAAATAATGGACTTCCAGTAAAAACATACCATAGAGTTGCCTTGGAGGACTTAGACGATATCTAGAGAGGATACCTTTCTAGGCATTTTCTAGGACAGCTCTATGGTATGTGTTCCTGTTTTGTGTCCTACTGATAACTGAAACTGCAGATATTGGTTCCGCAGATACGGGGGTCTGATTGTAATATATATGCTCATTCAGTGATACAGAGGCTCTCTACTAATATTTTGCATAGAGGAAGAATCTTTGCATAATAAATCACATCTACAATTAATTCTCTATGTCTTACAAAAGAAATAGTAAGGGGCCATGATGTATAGTTAAATAAGTGATTGGGTTAACTTTTCTGTTTGCCCAGTAAGTGGTTGCTACTGAGTATGTTACCATATGTGGTAGTATGTACTGACTTCATCCCCACAGTCATTTTTAGCAAGTATGATTATAACTGTTAGTAGCTTTTTCCAGGAGATGGTAATAGTTCAATAAATCTTCTCTTAAATTTTAACATTAAAAAGAGAAATTATTGCCATATTCCCAGATATATTTCCATTATTTTAATTTTTTAAAATGTTACATATATCACAAGTATATTTTCCTGTGTAATTATGTTCAGATATGCATTTATATTGGGGTATATTAAGGAAAGGATAGCAAAAAAAACAGGATAGCAAATATTGTAATGCCTTTTCTATAAACAAATGGTATGGTCATATTTGAATACTGTATACAACTCCCGTTGTCCCATCAAAAAAAGTTACTGCAGATATGGAGAAGATAAAGACAGCACTGGAATTGTCAGCATTGTCAGTTCTTTCCTATGAGGATAGCCTATGTGTTTGGGGAATTTTAATATTTTAAAAAATACGTTATAAAGCGACCTGAACTGGTATCAATTGTCCAGTCTGTAGGCACTAGACTCAGAACAGTCAAAAAGAAAGTACTTCACACATTCTATAACTAATTTATGGAATTCAAGTCCACAAGATATTATGATAGTGAGTTACTTAGATGGCTTTAAAGGGAGATTAGACAAATGAATGAAACCTCAGGCTAGCAGTGTCTAATACAGAATTTCTAGCTTCAGATATAGTCTTCTGAATACCGTTCTTTGGAGCCAATAATGGAGAAAGTCTCTTAACTTCATATAGACTTCTTAGACACATTTGACAAAGTATTATGAGAAATAAGTTGCTAGACTAAACAGATCTTTGGTCTGACCCCATCATTGCTTTCCTTGTATTCAAATAAGCAGCTACAGTATGTTTTTGAGACCACTTGTTACAAGGATTTCATTGTATCCAGTGGTTATCACTGTTTCTCTGGGGCAGCAATTTACATTCAGAAACAAAATACAATTATCACAGTTACATACAGTGATCTACAAAATAAGGAATAGCAATATGCTGTATGTATAAGTTATATTTGCCCATAATATATAGTTTCCCAATCCTCTTTCTGGCTTGAAATCACTGTAATTTATTAAACTGCTACTGGGGTCTTAGATATCCCATTTCAATGTCAAATAATGTTGACATGTTTATTTGTTTTGCTGTGCTCCTATGCCTGAAGATATGCTTGCCCACTTATAAGTCCCATAAAATGCCCCTGTAAAACGTCACCATAACATGTTTTTTGCAGAGGGGAAATGTTTGCAAAGAAAATCATTCTTTTTTTGGATAAGGATGGTGTAGGTGCATTATTTTATTTATTATTTTATTATTTTTATTTTAGGTATTTATATCCTGCTCTTCAGCCACAAAGGCTTACAAATTGTTAAGCAATAGCACTTTACACATCTACGCCGCATTAAGCAGTTTCAAATCACCGCATTGAGTGGTCCGAATCATGGCACAGACCAGGGCTGAGCAAAGTATAGACCCACAGGGTGTAGAAAGCCCCCTCAGTGCTATTTCTATAGCCACAAAAGGGGACCCATTTCCCTATTCCCCCCCCTATTTTAGGGATGCCAAAATCCCCCCCCCCATCCAATAATAACCAATAAATGCCATGCTGCTGATTTGCCATTTTGCCATGTTTGGGCCCCATCATTGTTTTCAACATTTTTTAAAAAAGACAAAAATGGAAGTGACCAGACTACGACGTTTGATCATCTCCAGATCTTAAAAAAGTGGTCTGTGCAGACCTTAAAAGGTGGGAAGGGTACCATACAAATCCTGAAAATGTGTCAAAATGGTTAGTAGCAGTGCCCCTGACTCTGGGGAGGTTATATTGGTCATTCAGGGTTAAAATGGTTTTTCTTCCACCTTCCATTTTTGTGTGTGATGGGAACATGGAGGTGACAATGTGGTATGAGACCATTCAGGATCATGAAGCCCTCCAGCCCCTGGTGTGCCCCTTAAAAGTATCTTCCCAATGGGTTACCCTTTCAATTGCCTAGTTCAAGCTTGGCTACTTGAAAATATAATGCATGGTAAACATATTATTCCTAAACTTGTTCAGAAATATGTTTCATTGAGTTCATGAGTTAATTCTGTAACAGTTATGTTTCTAACACCAGAGAGTAATGTCATTCGAACTCTGTGGTACATGCTAATATGTACACAGCCAAAAGGATTACAGTGCATATGCTTAGAAAAACAGTTTGATGTGGTTGAGGAAATACCATAAAAATGTTCCAGATGTAATAATCCGGCTAGGTTTGAGTCAATACAACATAACACAAATAATCATAGAATAGAATAATAGAATCACGGAGTTGGAAGAGGCCACAAGGGCCATCCAGTCCAACCTCCTGCTATGCAGGAATATACAATCAAAACACTCCCAACAAATAGCCATCCAGCCTCTGTTTACAAACCTCCAAAGAAGGAGACTCCACCACACTACAAGGTAGTACATTCCACTGCAAAACACCTCTTACTGTCAGAAAATTGCTCCTAATGTTTAGGTAGAATCTCTTTTTCTGTAGTTTGAGTCCATTGCTCCATATCCTAGTCTCTGGAGCAGCAGAAAAAAGCTTGCTCCATCCTCATTATGTCATCCCTTTAAATATTTAAACATGGCTATAATGTCATCTCTTAACCGTCTTTTCTCCAGGCTAAACATACCCTGCTCCCTCAGCCGCTCCTCATAGTGCATGGCTTCCAGACCTTCCACCATTTTGGTCGCCCTCCTCTGGACATGTTCCAGCTTGTCCATAACCTTCTTGAATTGTGGTTCCCAGAACTGGACACAGTATTCCAGGTGAGGTCTGACCAAAGCAGAATAGAGTGGCACTATTACTTCCCTTGATCTAGACACTATACTCCTATTGATGCAGCCTAGAATTGCATTGGTTTTTTAGCTGCCACATCACACTGTTGACTCATATTCAGCTTGTGGTCCACTAAGACTCCTAGATCCCTTTCACATGTACTGCCATCAAGCCACATCCTATATCTGTGCTTTTCATTTTTATTGCCCAAGTGTAGTATCTTACATTTCTCCCTGTTGAAATTCATTTTGTTAGTTTTGGCCCAGCTTTCTAATCTCTTAAAGTCATTTTGAATTCTGATACTGTCCTCTGGGGTGTTAGCTACCCCTCCTAATTTGGTGTCATCTGCAAACTTGATAAGCATGTCCTCTGTTCCCTCATCCAAGTCATTAATTAAAGATGTTGAATAGCACTTGGCCCAGGAAAGAACCCTGAGGCACCCCACAGGTCACTTCTCTCCAGGATGAAGAGGAGCCATTGGTGACTAATCTTTGGGTTTGGTTGGTCAACCAATTGCAAATCCACTTAACATTCGCATTGACTAGCCCACATGTTACTAACATTTTTGCAAGGATATCATGGGGCACTTGGTCAAAGGCCTTACTAGAAGAGACACTACACCCACAGCAATCCCTTCATCTACCAAGTTTGTAACTCTATAAAAAAAAAGAGAGAGATAAGATTAGTCTGGCATGACTTGTTTTTGAGAAACCCATGTTGACTTTTAGTGATCATGGCATTCCTTTCTAAGTGCTTACAGAGTGTCTGTTTAATGATCTTCTCTAGAATTTTTCCTAGTATTGATGTCAGGCTGACTGGGCAGTAATTATTTGGGTCTTCTCCCCCACCCTTTTAAAGATGGGGACAACATTTGCCCTCTTCCAGTCTGCTGGGACCTCTCCTGTTCTCCAGGAATTCTCAAAAACATTGACAGTGATTCTGAGATTACTTCTGCCAGTTCTTTTAAAACCTTTGGATGTAGTTCATCTGGCTCTGGAGATTTGAATTCAATTAGAGTAGTCAGGTATTCCTGTGCTACCTCTTTACCGATTCTGTGCTGCATTTGCCCACTGCATCATCTGCTCCATTTTCCCCAGGTTGAGCACTGTTCTCCGTTTGGGACAAAACAGAGGCAAAGAAGGTGTTGAGTAGTTCTGCCTTTTCTCTGTCCCCTTCTAGCCTTTCGCTATCTTCTCCATGCAGTGGCCCTATCATTTCCTTCGTCCTTTTGCTACAGACATAACTAAAAAAGCCTTTTTTTTTATTGTTTTTAACCTCTCTGGCAAGTCTGAGCTCCATCAGTGCTTTAGCTTTTCTGACTTTCCCCCTACACAAGCTGGCTACTTGTCTTTTGTGATTTCCCCCTTTTTCCATTTCTTGTACATGTCCTTTTTAAGTCTTAGCTCAGTTGAAAGTTTTCTGAAATCAGCTTTCTTAAAGTCTAGAATGCATGTCTGACTACGCTTATCTTCCCCATTTTCTTCTGTATAACAAACTCCAGCAGAACATGGTCACTCTCCCCTAAGGATGTTGCCACTTCTACCCATTAACCAGATCTTCCCTGTTCATTAGGATCAGATCTAGAATAGCTGATCCCCTAGTTGCCTCTTCCACCTTCTGGACAATAAAATTGTCTGAAAGGCAAGTGAGAAATTTGTTGGACCTTAAATTTTTTGACAGAGTTGGACTTCCAACAAATATCAGGATAGTTCAAATTCCCCCATTACTGCTACATCTCTCCTTTCTGTACGGGCAGTAATCTATTCCAGGAAGGCATCATCCAAGTCGTCGGTTTGCCTTGGAGGTCTGTAGTAGACCCCCAAAATGACATCCCTGCTGTTTCTCTCCCCCTTGATTTTTACCTAGATGCTCTCAACCTGACTCCCAGGATTTAAGTCATAGATCTGTTCACATCATTAATGTATAATGCTACTCCACCTCCCTTCCCATTTAGTCTATTTCTCTGAAATAGGCTATACCCCTCTATTCCTACATTCCAATCATGAGACTCATCCCACCACATTTCAGTGATGCTGATTATATCATATTTGTTTTGTTGTGTTAAGAGTTCAAGTTCATCCTGTTTATTTCCCATGTTCTGTGCATTAGTATAGAGACATCTAAGACCATGGACCATTCCCCTTATCTGTCTTTTAAAGGTTTTATTCCTCCCACTGTTGGGTTCTTGTACTATTTGCCTTGTTCTCTATATATCAATTGGGGTATTATCTCCAGCACTTGATGAACTCCTGGCTTCATGAATACTGTCTCCCTCCCTCATACAACTCAGTTTAAAGCCCTCCTGATCAGATCTTTCAGACTCTTAGAAAAAACATTCCTGCCAACTGCTGTGAAGTGCAACCTATCCCTTGCCAGAAGTCCACCTCCCTGAAACTGCACACCATGGTCCAGGAAGCCAAAGCATTCCCAGCGGCACCATCTGCTCAGCCAGTTGTTCACCTCCGCTATCTTTCCGTCCCTTCTTGGGCCATGCTCTTCTATTGAAAGGAAGAAAAAATGGCTACTTGTGCATCCAGGTCCTTCAGCTGCCTACCCAGGGCCTCATAATTCCTTTTGATATTCTAAATGCTATGCCTTGCAAATATCATTAGTTACCATGTGCACCAAAAGGAAGGGATAACGGTCAGTGGGCTTGACAAGTCTTTTCAGCCCATCCATTACATCATGGATTTTCACCCCAGCGAGACAGTGCACTTCTTGATACATCTTAGTCCACAAACTACTGATACTGAACCCTTTAGCAGGGAGTCGCCAACTACTACCGCACGCCTCCTCCGAGGAATGGCAGAGGCCAATCTGTCTGCAGAACCATCTAAGATCTCATACACATTCTCTGAGGCCTGGCTCTGCTGCTCTCCTTCCCATTCCTTATCATCACTTAGAAGGGAGAGAGCTTCAAACTGATTCTGTAGTGCCAAACTCATAGAATTTGAGGAGCCCTGGTGGCACAGTGGTTAAATGCCAGTACTGCAAGTCACCACGTTGCAAGTTCGATTCCAGCGAGCTCCAACACTCAGCCTTTCATTCTTTCGTAGGTCGGTAAAATGAGTACCCAGCTTGAGGGGGCAATTAGCTAACACACATTGGAAACTGTTTAATGCATTGTAGATGTGTAAATAGCTATTGCTTAAAAACAATTGGTAAGCTGTTCTGATAGCCTTGTGGCTGAAGAGCAGGGTATAAATAACTAAATAAATAAAAAAAAGAATGGCCCCTGCTCCTTCTATGAGTCATGTTCTTCCAAATACCAAACTCCTATGTATCAGAACTAACCTCCTCCAAAGAGACATCCCCTGTGTGGTCCTCTACTAGGACCTTCTGCTCTGTTCTGTCTAAGAAAACCTCCTGCTCCCTAATATGTTGTATAGTGGCTAATCGATCCTCAAGTTGCTGGACCTTTTTTTTCCAACAACACCAACAACTTACACTTGCTGCAGGTGTAACTCTGCACATCCACAGTCAAGAAAACATACCACAGCTGTTGCAGGTGACTGCAGCAGTTCCCTCACTATCCATATTGAGGAATCAGTAGTCCACACTGAAACGAACCTCGGGGCCTCCCCCTCAAACTCCCCCATTAAACACCCATGACAAACACCCCTGTTCACCTCGCTCCTGTATACCTCACTGCAAGGACTGGGGTTGCAGCAATATAGAGAGCTAGTGGCTGCTAGGTCCTCCCTCTGTGCTTATACATTTTAAATATACTTAACCGTTTTATAATCCACTGTTTTTTCCATTTATACATATGCAGAGTTTCTTATGGGAACATGTTATCCCTCAGCCTCTCATACATGCACACACAGAAACTCCTGACTAGACTACTGAAACGCGCTCTACCTGAGGCTGCCCTTGAAAAAGACTCGGAAGCTGCAGCTAGTGCTAAATGCAGCAGCTTGACTGCTGACTGAAATATCATACAGGCAGCATGTAATGCCAGTCTTAAAGAATTGCTCAGACTGCCAATACATTTCTGGTCTGAATTCAAGGTGTTTGTGATGGCATTTAAAGCCCTAAAAGGTTTGGGACCTTGATATTTGAGGGAATGCCTCTCCCCTTATGTACCTGCCTGAGGATTAAGATCTTCTTGGAGAGGGGGCTCCTCCATGTCCCATTAGTGAAGTCAACATACTGTGTTGGGACATAGGAGAGGGCCTTCTCAGCCGTGGCACCCCAACTGTGGAATGCTTTCCCTTTGGAGGCCCAACTGGGACTAACACTCTTATTATTTAGGTACCATGTAAAACTTGTCTGTTCACCAAAGACTTTGGGTCTCATTAATTCAACCCAAAGACTGTTATTTATAGTTTTAAAAACTTGTAAATTTTAAAAATCTGTTTTTAACTCATTATTTTGTTTAATATGTTTTTAACTTATTTAAACTATCTTACTGTTTTTTAAGGCTGTTAAACCTGTTTTAATGCTATTGGAACCCACCCTGAGATCTCTTGATATACGGCGGGGCATAAATATTTTAAATATAGCATATATATATATATATATATATATATATATATATAAATTATATGTGTGTGTGTGTGTGTGAATGAGAGAGAATGTATTTGGGTCTTGGTTTGGTCATGCTTAAAGCTGAAGCAGTGAAAATAGATGGACTTGTTTTAATATATAGTGATGTGTCCAGTTAATTTCAGTGGGCCTGCTTTATGCATGAATACATCAAAACCCAAGCCTTTATTACCAAAAGTAGACAAGATTCAGAATAATAAAAGGCAATAGTGCTCCAAGCAGGAATAGTAGAACGTCACCCTGGAATTATGGAATTGGGTGACACCCCCTCCCCCGGATCAAGGCCTTTCTATGAATGAAGAACTTCAGAACATAAATAGTCCACATGGACTTAAGATATGAAGGAGACTATGCAAGAGAAACTGGTTATTGCTTAATGGATAAGTTAAAGTTTAATAACAAGATAGTGACAGGAAGAATGACTATCTGACTCAAAAATCAAATAGATACAGGTTAGTATGTTTTGTAATATTCATAAAGTCTATCATGCTTATGTTATTAGATTGTGAGCCAGTCCAGCTAGGTCTGCTTTTTCTTCAAGGAAAAAACACATACACACAAAAGTTCAAGAGTGTCAATTCTCTCTGTTGCAGTTGTAGATATACTTATCTGGAAGTCTTAATTAATGAACATGTTAGAAGTACTTAGTAGACATACAAAAATTAATGTGCTGTTAATTGTTTCAAGCAGGGGGGGATGTGCTTCCTTCCATCTATTTCTGAATGGACTTGGCTAAAACAAACTTAAAAAATATAGCAAATAATTGACATGACTCCTGAGCTCATTCAGAATAGTTTAGATCCCATTATATCATCAGAAACATGGCACAGCACAAGCGTGGTGCAACCGTGTTCCCCAATGCCTTAATTCCTTTGTCAGTGTATATTGTTTCTTAAAACTTACGTGGCACTGATAGCAGCAGTATAAGTTAATGAAGAAAGTCTTGGTTGTCCATATTGTCAGGCATGGTGAAGTGGTTATCTGAAAGCAGGCCATTTGCAGTGTTATGAAAGGGCAGCAAACTGTTAATTATTTAATTATTGCTATTGTTGTTTATTCATTCATATCTCTCTCTGGCTTTTCTTCGCAAACGAAGATTCAAGAAGGACTCATCCTGCGCTTTCTGCAAGTGCACTGATGAAAAGGCCAATCCGAGATAAACAAGTCCGGTTGCAGAAAGCACAACAGAAGGTCTCCTTGGGTGATGTTTCCGGGTTGTGATTCTTTCTGCGTTGTCGTTTCTCTTCAAGACTTGTTCGTCGTGAGTTCTCAAGTAAGGCTGCAGCATTGTGGAGAGTGCGTCTCCATGCTTCCCGATGTGAGGCCATGGTGGACCATTGTTGGTGATCAATTTGGCCAAGCCTGAGATGTTGTTTCAGGGAGTCCTTGTATTGCTTTTTTAGAATGCCCCTCTTACGCTGACCCATGGTGAGTTCACCGTAAAGTACTATTTTTGGGAGGCGATGGTCCTTCATCCTAGAAACGTGCCCTGCCCAGTGCAGTTGTGTTCTCAGTATCATGGCCTCAATGCTGGTGATCCCTGCTTGCTCAAGGACAGCAACATTTGTCACATAGTCCAGTGTATATTTAGGATTGTGCGTATACAGCGCTGATGAAAGTGTTTGAGGAGTCGTAAGTGGTGGCGATAGGTGACCCATGTTTCAGACCCATAAAGGAGAATAGACAGTACAATGACTCTATACACACTGATTTTTGTGCTTCGCTTCAAGAGTTTATTACTCCAGACTCTTTTGTAAAATCTTCCAAATGCGCTATATGCCTTTGCTAATCTGTGATCGATCTCTTTGTCAACCTTGGCTCTCAAATAAGGCTGTAGCATTGTGGATAGTGCGTTTCCATGCCTCCCGATGTGAGGCCATGGCGGACCATTATTGGTGATCAATTTGGCCAAGCCTGAGTTATTGCTTCAGGGAGTCCTTGTATCATTTTTTTGGAGCAACCCTCTTACGCTGACCCGTGGCAAGCTCACCGTAGAGTACTATCTTTGGTGCTTTACAAGTAAAACAACAAAAACAGCCAGCCGTGCCAAAGGTGTACAATCTAAAACACAGAGAGAGAGAGAGAGACGAAGGAAGAAGTAATATAAATATAAAACTATGCAATACAATTGTAAGACAAAATATCTACATAGAATACTCACCCCCCACTACAATATAATATAAAATGAACTGACAGATACAGTGGGCCCTCTGGATCTGTGGGGGTTCGGTTCTAGGACTCCCTACATATGCCCTAAAACTTTCATGTCCCATATTATTAAATGACAGCTGCATGTGTGTGGACAGTTCAGCGCATCTGTATACATATTGCTGCCATTTTGAGCATAGGATGCGGCAATCCAGGGCCACTTGAAATGATGAATCCAGACCCTGTGTATTTGGAGCGTCCACTGTACATATACTGTGTGTATTCATGTATAAGTCTAGAAATTTTAGTAAAAAATTGACTCAAAATCCTTGGGTCGACATATCCATGGGTCAGTGTAAGTATTGTACCTTAACTCTTATTTAAAAAAAGGAACCATCCCCTTCTCTAAGTAGAGTGGCAAAAGATGAAAGCTTAGTCTGTCCCAGGAGAACATAAAAGAAGCAGCAACCTTCTTTACTTTCTCTGCTGAAGTGCTGCTTCTGGCCTTTTTGAATGCTTGGATGGGAACATGGTGGCAGCAGTGGCTCTTTGGCGCTTCCCCTCAAAGGAGTGCTGAGAGAGCAGAGGGGGCTTGTGCTTCTTTTAGGTTATTCTGGGATGGACTAAGCTCTCACCTTTCACCATTCTACTCGTAGAAGGTGTTGTTCCTTTTTTTGATAAGTTAGTATTGTACCTAAACTTTTATCAATAAAGGAACTTCTCTGAGTAGACTGGTAAACGATCTTTTTGAATACGTGGGCAGGAAAATGATGGTGGCCAGAGGTGGCTGACCACCTGAGGCGGCGCTGACACTTTCCCCTCTCTGCTTATCCACAGGTCATATCAGAATCCATAATTTTGGCTCCCAAAGCTGCCCTCAACTTATACATGAGATTGTCTTATAGAATCATAGACTCATAGAATCATAGAGTTGGAAGAGACCTCAAGGGCCATCCAGTCCAACTCCCTGCCATGAGTATATATCATAATCAAAATATACAAAACTGTAAAGCAGTATTAAACCAAAATTCCAAAGGCTTTGGAAAACAAAGTTTTAATTGAAATTGAAATTTAATTAATATTATAATTAATTTTTTACTACCAGGAGGATGGAAAGGTTCAGTTTTTCCACTGCAGGTGCCAAAATAACACAAGTGGTCTGTAATACTGTGTGCCTTGACTTATGGGTGATTTTCTGCTCTGCTTCTGGAAGTAAAAGGTCCTGGGCTGGCTTGAAGAGGGCTGTCACCTGGTTCTCCTTTATGCCTTTGAATGGTGCTACAGCAAGGTCCAAGACACCACACCTTCTGAGAATTGTATGTTCCTAGGATTTTTGACTTCTGAATAATTTGCTGAATGTGAATCCAAAAGCATGCCACATAACTTGTGGTGAATATAGTTCCATGAGGGTTCTTGAGCCCTTAGTAAGGTTCCACTAATCCCAGGAGGCAGTGCAGAGAGCTGGCTCTGGAGTTGACCAGAGTTTGTCAGTCTTTAATGAGTTGGATCTGAACTCCAGAAGGGCCAGGCTTGTCTCATAATAACCTTCAGATTTCCAAATAGGTGGGCTTTGATATCCCCCTGTCACCACTACCATCCATTCCAAAATTCACCGATATACTAATTTAAACATGTAATACTTTCTTCAGAGAACTGGAACTTGCCATCTCCTCTTTTTATCACCCACTCTTTTCCCAAGTTGATGCCAAGATATGTTTAGTGGAAAGTAAGTGTAATGTTATGAGAGCTGTATGTCTGAAAGCATACAGTCTGAAAGTATGTCTGAAGTGCATTGCTCACTGATATCAAATCTTCTACAAATTCAGTTTGGAAACTGATGAATCAATTCATTCCAGCCTTAATTTGTGACTTGCACTAGTGATGGATTCATCTCATTGGCTGAGCAGGATAAAGGTCTTTAACCCAAATCTGTGCATCTATAATTCAGAGTAGCAAACTATGTTTATTAGTTGTCCCTCACCCATATTCCTACTTTGGTTAAGTTACATTTCTAAGCTTTTCCAGGTATTACAAACTGTAGCTGAAGAAAGTATTGTTGCTTTCCAGATCCTGTTTTGACCTTGCTTTCCTTTTATTTTGAATTTTCTATTAAAGACACTGCAAAGTACTAGCCTTCCTTTTGCAGATATTGACTGAGTTTGCTTCATTTTTCTGCCAAATTGTATTTTGTAATCTCTTAAATTTTGTAGTTCTTGGATTTTTTAAAATCAGCTTAATCAATGGATGAGCTGATATGAATGTCTGGTTCTTCTTACTCATAACTCATAAAGAGCTGCAATCCTTTTATAATAATATTTTCTTTAGGGCCTCAAGTTTAAATCTGATTGTATAAAAACCATTGTGTTGAAAATTTCTCAAAATACTGTGCTATACTCAATACTGGTTTTCTGAATACACTACATACTTATACTTTCCTTATACTGTACTTAGTTTATAGAAATTTAAATCAGTTTAATTAATTAGTTATCCTTATTATGTTATACCTATGATCAGATAAAGGTAATAATGAATGGATTTTAATGTAATGAACTAATATATAGAACTACAAAGTTCTGTGACTGAACTCAGTTTTTAAAATGATTAGATTCTTGTGAATATTGTGCTGTTTTCCTAAGTCAGTGTCTTAATTGAATGGGAATCCAGGAATTCCACCTCAGTTTGTAAGTTGCTCTGATAGCCTTTGTGGCTGAAGAGCAAATAAATAAATAAATAAATAAAATAGATTTTCAAGTCCCAAACTTTGTTTCCTCTTAAAGTGCATCATACCTGAACTTTTGGAGAAGGCACACTAATTTTTTCTCTCTGCCCAACCAATACCTAAACATAGTCTCCTTACCTTTTCATTGTTGCTGATGGTATAAGAGCAGCAGGAGGGATAAGGGAAGGATTAGGCAGGTCGTACTATTACTCAAGTTACTCTAGTGGATAGTAGCATACCAAGTATAGTGTACAAAGTATCAACTCCAAGTAATCTTGGATGAATTCGATTTTTCTTGATCCATTTCAAACCGGCTTCAGACCAGGATTTGGGGTGGAGACTGCCATGGTTGCTCTGGTAGATGACCTTTGCCAAAACATTGACAGGGGAAGCATGACCCAGTTGGTGCTTTTGGCTCTCTCAGTGGCTTTCAATACAATTGATCACGGCATCTCCTTGGAACACCTGGGAGAGTTGAGGATTGGAGGCACTGTACTTCAGTGGTTCCATTCCTTCCTCTCAGGTAGATTCCAGAGGGGGATGCTCGGGGACAGTTGCTCATCAAAAATAGAGCTGAATTGTGGTGTCCCTCAGGGTGCCATCTTGTCCCCGATGCTTTTTAGTATAATAATAATAATAATAATAATAATAATTTTTTATTTTTATCCCGCCCCTCTGCTTGGCAACCGGGGCGGCTTACAGCAAGATTAAAACAACATCAAGCTAAAACAATCCTTCCCCATCTTACCCTCCCACCCCTTAAAACTAAATATCTATATGAAGCCGCTGGGAGAAATCATCCGGAGACATGGGGCAGGCTGTTATCAGTATGCTGATGACACCCAAATATATTTCTCCATGTCTTGGTCATCAGCCATGATGACAGATGGTATTTCTCCCCTCAGTCACTGTCTTGTAGCAGTAATGGACTGGATGAGGAAAAATTGACTCAAACTGAATCCAGAGAAAATGGAGATGCTTACAGTGGGGGCCCCTAAACCTGGTATTGGGTTGCAACCGCCAGTCCTTGGTGGGGTCACGCTCTCTGCTAAGGACTGCGTTCACAGTTTGGGGGTGCTCCTAGACTCGTCGCTTCACATGACTGCTCAGGTGAACGCGACAATCAAGAGCGCCTGTTATCAGCTTCGGCAGATACGCCAACTGCGCCCTTACCTCAAGACAAAGGACCTAGAAACTGTAGTGCATGCACTGGTAACCTCATGACTTGATTTCTGCAATGCTTTCTACATGGGGCTACTCTTATATCTAGTTCAGAAACTACAGCTGGTGCAAAATATGGCAGCCAGGTTAGTCACCAGGAAATCGAGAAGGGAGCATATCACTCCAATCTTGAAATCCCTTCATGGGCTGCCTATCAGTTTCTGAGCACAGTATAAGGTGTTGGTAATGACCTATAAAGCCCTACATGGACTAGGTCCAACCTACATAAGGGATCACCTCCTCCCATATAACCCGCCTCGCACCCTTAGATCTTCTGGGAGGGATTTATTGCAACCAATGAGATCTAGATTAACAACAACCTCCCAGAGATCATTTTCTATAGCTGCTCCCAGACTATGGAATGCCCTGCTGGAGGAGATCCATCAAGCAATTAGCTTGGAGAATTTCAAAAAAGCCATCAAAACAGATATCTTCCGGCAGGCCTTCCTTGAACAGAACAGAGCATTTTTAATGGATGCTTCTCCCTCTTTTTATGCTTTTATGTTTATGTTTTTATGTCTATGTTTTGATATTCAGTTTTAAAGTCTTAGGGTAGTTATTTTCTGTCACTGGTGAATTTGCCAGTTATTTTAAATATATGTACTATTATATGTAATCTTAAGTGGGTAAATTGTTTTAACTTATTACTGTTGTTATGGATCTGTTTGTTTTCTATCCAATTGTTGTGAGCTGCCTTGATTGCCTAATAGGCAAAAGGCAGGGTACAAAAATAAAGTTGTTGTTGTTGTTGTTGTTGTTGTTGTTATAGAGGAGTCTTGGTAGCTGTAATTATTCTAAGGGCAGTAGATAAGGTTACTATGGACCACCATGCCTTGACATTTAGTGGGAGTGGATGGAGAGGAAGATTTGCTTGGAAATGTGTGTTGTTTTTATTACAACTCTCAGAATCTCCCAGCTAGTTTGGCCATTGGATAAGTCAAGTCCTTTTGATTCTGCACCATCAGTGCTGAGACAGAGGAGGAGTTGGAGGGAGTTTGTCTTCATGCTAGGAGTGGCAGAGATAATTTTAGCATGTGTGTGTTGAGACAGGTGATGACAGAAAGTACAGGCTGGATGTTAAGGTGACCGCTTTCAAAGTCCTCATGTTGGGCTGAGAAAATTTCAAGCGTTTTGAGATTTTCCCACACCTTTAAAAAATTGAATACCCTTGAGCAAATATTTGGAGAATCTCAGATGAGATGAATTATTGTTTCTGTGCTTCAACAATTGAGATAATTTCTATCAAGAGTATTGAGTTAGAAATTTTGTATAAGTAGAATGATAAGTTTATGTGTGATACATTCCCAGTTTTTAATAGGTTTGTACTTTTGATTGTACTCAAACAGGAGATAAATCTACATTTCAATTTAGTTCAGACTTAATGCTTTTAGCCATAGATCTTCGTTATATGAAACTGGGTAACTTCTTTTTGATGTCTTAAAATCCATGTTAAAAAGTGAACAACCTCCCTATCTTTTACGAAATTGCTCAGTTAATGCATTTTTAAAAACAAGATATGTTTGCCTAATATATTAACAGTTTGTTAGACTTACCTCTATAAAAGCTTATGCTGCAAACTTATTTCTCTCATACAATCTCAAAGGTGTTACAGGACTCCTTTGTACAGGACTCCTTTATGTTGATACAGACAAACATAACTATGTATTTGAATACTAAGATAATATTGAAGTTCCTCAACTTTATCTAAACAACATAGGCAGAAATAAAAGTCTTAGCTAATCTTTAAGAACTGTAAAGCCACCAACTGAAATGTAGCCAGTTCCTTCCTCAAATTGCCTTATTTTTTAAAAAAAGGAATAGTTATCTGGCATATTTAAAGAAATTATTCAAAGGGGATATGTTTTTTACAAACCTCAGTACTGTAGATAATATTAATAAAATAACAAAATAATTGCAAATTGCTTTGATGATCACCTCAGACCAATGTTGTCAGATTGTAGAATGATCTCATAGAAGGGAGAACGGTTAAAATTTAACATCTCCATGATTTCATGGCCCATAGCCACTGCACTCCATGCATTTGATGGAGTAGACTCAGTCTACAGAAGCTTATGCTAGAAACCTCTTTCTCTCTGTCTCAGAGGGACTACAAGATCCCTTTGCATACTGATCCAGACTAACACGTCTGTCCGTGAATTCTGCCTCCATGATTTCATGTTATACATGTTACAGATTTCCTGATATTTACAGTTTTAATTAAAGTCTAAATATTAAAATGTAGATACCCTAATACAGAAATGAGAAAATAGCATAGCAATTATTTAACTTGTATTGCTGTTTTCCCCTTGCCATTATTTAAAAAATAAATGATGGGATCTGTGTTATATGCACACAGAAAAATGAATGTCAGGGGGATTGTATGGTGTGGAATCACAACCAAATTGTCAATTTTTTTTTATTTAACAAAAGCCATAGGATTAAATTCTGTCTTTTTTTTTAAATAGAAATATGGCTGCTACTCTGAGAACATTGATTTCCTCTGGGTTATTTTTATCTTTAGTGCTAAAGGCTAATGATACTTCAGTTGTCTATCTTAGACAGTAAAATATAATATTTAGTAAGACAAGATGTGTAGGAAGTGTTTTAAGATATTGGAGAAACAGCTTTTCATATACCTCCACTCGCACTCCAGAAAAGCTATCAAAACATTACCTCTGAAGTACTGACAATTTTTTTTTAAATTGTAGCAAGAACTGTAGCTATACATTTTTTGTAGCAAGATATCTTTCCTTTGACTAGAAATACGAAAAAGTCAGGCACAACTGTGGAAACAGTTTCTCGCAGCTTATATTTGTAGAGAAAGGCTGGGAATGACATGGCTCACTAGATGTTAGTGGACTTCAAGTCACAGAAGCCTTAGGCAGTAAAGCCGATGATGAGTAATTCTGGGAATTTTAGTCTAAAACCATCTAGAGGGCTGCATAATACTCAGCCCTGGTATAGAGGTCTTCAAAAAGGAGCAGCTCAAGGAGATCCCTGTAATAGCTCCTTTGTCTTCTGTCTCTCTTCACAACTATGGAGGAACAATAGGTGGACAGAAGGGCACATCCAGGAAGTAAGTTAGTCAGACATAAAGATAGAAAGACAGAGCTACAGTCCAGTACAGAATGAAGCATACTTGTGCTCTATGAAGTGTGCTTTTAAATGTGGTTAACTGGCTATGTAGCATTTACATGAGTATGAATGCCAGGAAAAACACAAAGCTAAGGCAGCTTTTTGTAGAATTTGATCTTCAGATATTCTAGTTAACTGCCATGTTATCTAAACCAGATACCATTCTTTGCCTTTGTGATTAAATAGTTATAACCTTCAAATTGAATTGCCTGGCAAATATGAGTGCAAAACTCTTAATGTATTTTTGTGCTTCTTTTTTATATTGCAAAAGCATGCAGAAAGAACAGGACAAACAAGATGGGGAAAATGAGAAATTAAGAGGAACAAACATTGATAGATCTGTCAATCCTGAGCATTAAATATATGGGTGATATTCCTCCAGATGAGACATTTATTCTGCAATTGCCATTTTACAATTGGTCCAGAGGACATCATCTTCCATTTGTGATCCATGCTTCTCCACTGCATCTTCTTTCTTACTACCAAAAAAAAAAAAAAAAAAGAGGGAAAGATAGAATAGCTGTGGAATGCTGTTTGGTTTGATTCCAGTTGTCTGAGAGTTCCTGTAGTCTTCTTTTGATGAAATGGACACAGACCTCTGCCCATACTGAAATTTCTAGGTGGAAAGGGGAGTCATCTCTTTTTCATAAAATATTCACTTTTTATAATTATGCCTGTGATGATGGGGTACTCCATTTCCCATCATCTGCAGCATAGCAGTCAGGTACATAAAGGGTTAACTAGAGGTGGGATCAAAAGTACTATCTCCAGAGTCAACATAATCAGTGATGTCACATCACCAGATACAGAACTGACCAATGAGGACTGTCAGAGTGGCAATTTGAAAAGCTAATATATAGGCTGACTCAAAGCCATGAGGGCAGAAGGAGAAAGGGCTCTGAAATGGACACATTCCATCTCAGAGGCCTGAGAATTAAACAAAGAATCCTGAGAAGTGCACATGGCATCTCAGGCAAGTGAAAACAACAGGGTTTTGAGATGGAGGCATCGTGTCTCGGAGACCCAGTACCAGGACAGAGACAAAAGAAGGCTAAATGGAGAACACTGTTGAGCCCAGTCTGTATCCACAGACAGACTAGCTCCAGCTCTCCTCTGGACTCGCAGATTGGACTGCAAATTGAGAGTAGATCTAGGGAAATGTGTCGCTAGATCGCGTTAGGACATTATGTTTAATTTCTCACTTTGGCTGAATGCTTTACTATTCTGTAACTTCTAAGATTATGCCTGGAGAAGGAATTGCCTTTTCATGAGACTACAGTATTTGCATGTTTTGAGTCACGCTTGAATAAATAAGTTTCTTCTTCTATCTCTCATAAGCTGATATTTCACACACCTTATTTCTCGGTCATTGCATTTTATTGTCTTCCTCTTGGGGCAAGAGGGAGGGGTGGTAATAGCTCTGTGGTGGCAGAGAGTTCCAAACGTCCCTCACAGATTCCCGTTGTGCTGTGTAAAAAGGGTTAACTCAGTGGGTGGTGGCAGCTTTTGAGCTCTAGTTGGCACTCTTGAGGAAGGTCCCCAGGCAGAGGGACTCTCGAGATTGAGTTTAGGGGAGCTAGCTCAGGGGGTTCCAAGCAGAGAGTTCCCCAGGCTAGTGTGACAATGCCCAAATGGATTTGTGTCATAGAATGGACAAAGTGCTTACACAGTTCCACTGAAAAGTCTGTGTCAAAAAACACAATGTTCACATTTAAGCTGTATTTCTCCATTTACAAAGAGATGGATCATAAAATCCAAAGAATCCAAAGAACCAAATCCCATTAATCCAGTTTCCTGATTGTATTGAAAAGAAAAAGAATCTACTCTAGAGAGAGCATTCTTGATTCTAGCATATCCATGTTATATCAACATAGAATCATAAGCACTGTTTCCCCTGCCCCATTTTCTGACTGACACAGACTAGTCAATAGTTAGCTCTTTTCCATCCATCCTTAGAGATCTAGTGTGATTTCCTTACCTTCCCATCCCCCAGATGTTAAAACTCCCCACTTCATCAGTCTCTTGCTACAACTTTTAGGGAAGCATGCCAAAAGCAGCAGTAAATTGCTAGAATTTCCAGCTGGCTCAAATCCAGCTCATCTTTCACTGATACACTCACACAGAGTTTAAAAAAAATGTATCTAGGAAGACTAAGCCAACCTTCAGTATATCAGTAGCCATGCCTGCATGCAGAATTTCTGTACTTTATTAATGATCTGTTTCTTACTAAAGGCTTAAAAGAGCTAACAGAGTTAGCTGCACATGAAGTACAGCTGAATTCAGTGAGATTTAGGGGGAATCCACACACCACAAATAATCTGGTTTGAAACTGAATTATTTGCATAGCTCCTTCCTATGGAATCCTGAGATTTGTAGTTTTACAAGGTCTTTAGTCTTCTGTGCCTCATCAAACTACAAATCCCAGAATTCCATAGGAAGGAGCTATGCAAATAATCCAGTTTCAACCTGGATTATTTCTCTAGTGTGGAGGTCCACTTACTCTCAAATAAGAGTATACAGTGTAGGATTTCAGCCTACACTACTCTGGAGTTCAGCAAGTAATGCTGCACCCAGTTTGTTACTTAGTGTACCTGAACTGCTTCTGCTTCTTCTTGTACTCTCTGTGTGGACATACCCATGAATGTTCAGTACAGGGGTAGCCAGTGGACCTGCTGCTTTGGGGAGCAGTGAAGCCATGCTGTATTTTCCTGTCACTACTCCAGCAGATGAGTTGAATAGAAGCTCCACCAACACCAAATTTTGTCTAGAACCAGCAGAGTTCACATTAAATTCACAGTTATTTTTATTTATTTATTTATTTATACCCCGCTCTTCAGCCACAAGGCTATCAGAGCGGCTTACAAATTGTTTTAAGCAATAGCTATTTACACATCTACACTGCATTAAACAGTTTCCAATGTGTGTTAGCTAATTGCCCCCCACAAGCTGGGTACTCAATTTACCGACCTACGAAAGGATGGAAGGCTGAGTGAACCTTGGAGCCAGCTGGAATCGAATTTACAACGTGGTGGCTTGCAATACCGGCACTGCGCCACCAGGGCAGTTTTTCACTCCCTGATTAGCATAGCTCTGTTAACCAGCCCATTAGCTAGGGATATCTTTAAAAGCCTCTTCAGTATTCATTCTGCTTTGAAGTGATATTTTTCTACCTGAGTTTACCCATAGTGCTGGCACAACTTAAAAGATACCAATGGCTGTGTGTGAGTTTCACTTGCTTCACTTGCTTATGCTTTCTTTCATTGTCACAGTTATGCTTTCTAGACATGTAGAGGAATTCTGTTCTGTTTGTTTTGACCCTCCTTGTTTTCCTTTCACCAGCACAAGATAACCTGCAGCTGGAGTTTGTATTTCTCCCTGAAACAATCTTTCCTTTCAGAAGTGTTGAACTCCTATTATCTAGGCCATTGACCAAGCTAGTTCGGGATTATGGGAGCTATAGGGTAGTAAAGACTCTACTAAAATTGTTTCTACTAGCTGTACTGGGTGTAACATATGCTATTTAAAAAACTACCCCCAAAATGCCCAGTAGATTTCATGACATCCCTGTAAGGTAGGCCAGTGGATTTAAATTCCTCCTCCCCCTTCTCAGCATTCTACACTCTTCCCAGAATTGCTGAGGGTGATTCGCTCTGTTGCCCTGCCGCCACCAGCCTGGGTACTGTTGCAGCAGCGGCTGTGGTGTCCTGCTACCACAAATTGACTGCCTGGGTCCCGTTGCAGGCAGCCTGTCTGTGCCACCAGTTGACTGCCTGGGTCCCAATCTGGGCCACAGATTGAGTGACAGGAGTGCATTGTGAGGTGGAGAGGGAATTTGCATGTGGGTAGTGATTGGTTGGGTGTGGGTTGGGTGTGTTTCCTGAGCAGCCAATCAGCACACTGGGAAAGCCAACATACCCAAGAGAATTATATATATAGATGTTTCACAGGACTTAGGAACCCATTTGGTCAGTCTTCATTCTGACTTTGTCCACCAGACCACAACATGCTGTTTGGTGCACACATGACCCACAGCTCTTTGATATAGGAGGCCATGTAAAGAGCACACATATTTTTGGTACCTCTTCCCTTGGATCATTTTTGTCATTAATCTATGCTGTGAGCTAGCTCTCTGATCTGTCCTTGAGGTCATCTAAGCTTATTCTACTCACATCTTGGCCACTTCAGCTGTCTTTGCAGAGTGTATCATTCACTGAACTTCTCAGGGTAGCTGTCTGGTTGCTGCTGCTGATCTTTTTGAAACATTATACTTTTGATATTCAGCCCAATTAGATGTTACTCTTAGGATAGCTATACTGTATTTCCTCTTTTACTGAAATCAGTTCTGTTCACTTTTGAGGCATGCCACTAGTTCTGTTTATTTTCAAGGCATCCTGCTAGTCTCTTGTATATTTTGGCTGCACGGAGACCACTAAGAAAAAGAACAGGAAGTTATTTACATTGATTGTTTTCGAGTAGCCATTAAAGGTAGCCACTAAACCGTCCCTTCCTTGCTGTAGATGTGAAAGGGTTTTTGGTACTTGCAGTTGTCATTTGGGATGAACTGAGTGACAGCATGCATTAGAGCAGTGGTTCTCAAACTGGGGTGTGTGACCTTCAGGTGTGTGTATGATAGTTACTCAAAAGGGTACAATATATTTTTTTTGGATGTTAAAATTATTAATGTCCCTTGGTCCCGGGGCAACAGTGGAGATGGCAGCAAGCCCTGGGAGCCTGGCACACATTCTGGGGCTTGCAAACCAGGCAGCTGGCAGGCTCTCCAGAGGAGGGAGAAGAGAGAGATGTGAATCCTATGGCATGGGGCAGCAGCAAGGCTCAGACACCAGGCATGTATTCTTCCTGCTTCAACCGCAGCACTTACGCTCTTTCTGTTCCAAAGCTGGAAGTGGTGGCTGGTGTGCTCCCCAGGTGCAGTGGAGCAGGAAGAATGCATGCCTGTTGCCCAGGCTTCCTGATGCCGCCGTTCCCGGGTGGCGGGGGGCACAACATCCACATGTAGATGTAAAGGGGGTCACAGAGGTAAAACCACTGCATTAGAGTACTAAAAAAAGAAAAGGAGGAAAAGACAATGTAGAACATAATAGAAAATTAAGGAATGAGCTCAACTGTAGACCTAGAGATAATCCAAGAGAAAATGTACTTTGCCCCTGCTGTGGGAGTCAAAAGAGAACTCATGGGGAGTGCACAAGGCTCTCGAGTCATGTCTGGTCAGCAGACTTTAAATGGTGTGGAGAGCAATTATTCATCCCACAGCTATACCAGGCTAGAAATGGTTCAAAATTTTAAAATTCCACTTCTGTTTTTGTTTTGTTTTTAAGTTGTAGGCCCTGCACATTGTTCTAAGTTAAACAGCACTCTTCATGGGTTTTTGTTTTCTACCACAAAGGGGGTGCATCCTTGGGCTTCATAAGGTCTGTGGACCTCAAAAATGGTTTTGAGGGCATATATCCCTCAAGCTGCACTTTACCAAGTCTTAATAGATTATCTGACGAGCCAAATATCCCAGGACAGGGAGACAGGAGATCGCTAAAAGGCTTACCTTATAGACAACGTCATCCCTGTCCTGGGATGCTCCTGTTCTGCTGCTGTTCCTCCCCCGCTTCCTCTTATTCACGGAAAAATCTGTGAATAAGAGGCTCGCTCCGTTATTATAACAGAATGATGGGTGAGTGAACAGGAGCCCCATTGTGCTCCAGGGACAACAACAGGCTGCGACATCACTGGGAGGTCCCTGCCGGATACTTCCGGGTGTGATTTGGACGGCAAGGTGAGTAAAAAAAATTTTTTCCTCTTCCCCGGGTAGCTTTTTCTTCTTTAAATGTGTGTTGGTGCTTGCTTTTTTTTTTTTTTTTTTTTTTTTTTTTTTTACAGCTGGGGGGTAGGTGGGTCTTTTTTAATTTCCCTCCTGGCCGTTCTCTCGGATTTCAATTGCTGGTCATAAAAGGAGCCTTAAAACAGCTAAATTTACAACCGGGCAGGGAAGGGAGGGGGAGCCCGTTCCTGTTGCGGAATAAAGGTAGGTGTGTGAAACGTTGTCCTTTATTCTATGGCAGGAATGGGAGTGGGGCGGGGGGCGGGGGTAGCAAGACAGAAATGGACCAAAGGGTCCATCTGATAATTTTATCACTTTAGAACAGTGCTTTTTGCGGGTACATAACCTGCATGTGTCTTGGCCCAGATGCCCACTGAAGAGCATTGGTTGAAGGTAAAGAACCTTTTTGTACTTCATATTCCTGACTAAATTCAACCCCCCCCTGGGTTTTTCTCTTTTTGGAGAGCAGTATCTTATAAAATAATGCAGCGCTATTCAGTATTACTTATAGATATAATGCAGTTATGTGACTTCTAAAGTCAGGCTGTGTCCAGATGTAATGCATTTCTTTTGTCCATAGTTTTTAACATTTTGGCTTGCAGCAAGGTGAAGAGAAAATTTAAAAAAATAACTTATTTTATGATCTCAGATCAAAGTCAGGTAGAGAAAAGAAACCATGGTGATGTTTAGAGCATCGCTGTAATCCAGTGATTTACAGTACAATTCTATGCATCTTTCTTTAGAATTAAGTCAGTAGGTGTGAAGTCGAAGGCTTTCACAGCCGGCATCCATAGATTTTCCTTGGTTTTTTTCTGGGCTGTGAGGCCGTGTTCTGGAATAGTTTCTTTCTAGTTTCTAGAAAGAAACTATTCCAGAACACGGCCTCAGGGCCCAGAAAAAACCCAAGGAAAATCTAAGTCAGCAAGATTTACTCTCAGGTAAGCATGTATAGGATTCCTAGAGTTTCTGTGAGTACAAATATTTCCTCTCTGTAATGGCTGTGGTATTCATTTCACTACAGTACACAGATCCATATCTTCATTCATTAGCATGGGAAGAATTAAGTGCTCTATTGCAATGAATAGATAAGGTCTTGTAGGTAGGAAAATACCATGCTTTCTTTTCTTTTCTTTTTAAATGTTTCCTCCCCTCACTCCTTCCAGCTAGGAGGGAGCTTTAGCCCTTGTGGGTAACTTCAGCACTACCACTTAAAAATGTTTGTAGTCTTTTCAATCTTTTCCGTCTTAGTGTTTTTACTGTGGTAGAAAAAAAGATGAAGGGAGAGAAGGGAAAACAAACAAGGGCTACAAATGGAAAACTTAATTGTTCTGCCCCACTCTTCAGCCCCTGGTAAAAATCCATGAATAAGGCATGATGGTTCCACAATCAAAGCCTCATATGGTGGAAGCTCAAATTGTCTTTGATGGTATTTAGAACAGACAGCATGCATGTGTGGTCAGCCAGCAACCACAAAAGCTGTGCCATTTATTTTTAAATTTCCCCCCAGTTGTATATTATCATTTATAGTGAGCCAACATACTCTGTATTTTGAGTGTAGAACTTGGATTCTTGGAGACCAGGGTTCAAATTCCTGCTGAGCCAGGGTAACTGACTAGGTGATCTTGGGCAAGTCATATTCTCCCAGCCTAAGAGGAAGGCAGTGGCAAACCTCCACTGAATAAATCTTGTAAAAAGAAAACCTAGGGTCACCATAAGTTGGAGTTGCATAACAACAAATTTCATTTAAATTAAAAAACAATTTTAAAAATCATAATGACTTAGAGGATTTGCATTTTTCTAGAACATTCTTAATATCACAGATAGGAGAAATTACAGGTACAGGATGGATGGATTGTATGTGTGCATTTTAGTGGAAGTATTGCAGAGAGTAAAGGATAAGAAATCTTTCCCTCCTCATGGACTTTTCACTTTAGAATGCAGCATCCACAGATTAATTTTGGAAAAGAAAAAAATGTGGAATCAGCTGCATAAAACTGAACATCACATATGGTTTGGCCCTACCTTGCTCATGGAATACACTACTGTAGATCAGTCTGATTCCCCCCTCCCAAAGTATTGGTTTCATAGGAATTTTTGTAGTTGCCTGAATTCTCTAATTACATTGGTTTCTACTTGACACTTTCACAGTTGAAAGGTTTGACTTGTTCAGTCTTTGGTCCTGACAGCAATACATGCATTCAACAAGTTAACATTTCATTTCTGTCTCCCCAGTTATTACAAGTATTTTGTGAAGGGGACAAAATACCATGTAGAAATGTTAGCCAGAAGTAGCATACATGCACAAAAGTTAGGGGCCCTTTAGGACTGTAGATTAGAGACTACATCCTCTTGGGGTGGTGCTGTGCCAATGCATGCATTAGTAGTACTTCATCTAATACATAAATTCCAAAGCATGCATTAGAGTCAGCTAACATATATCCCTGTGAGGAACTAGTGCTTTCAAAAGAGCCTCGTGAGGAAAAAAGAGCCAGGCAGCTTAGCAAACACAAGGGCCAAAAAAACCACTAGAGAAATGTGGATGCTCATTTCAGATAGGAGCTGAAGCAATCTCATTTGGCCTTCCCTCTTCTGCCATTCCTTTGTTTTCTGTATTGTGTTCAGAGGAATTTGTTCAGCTATGTCCTGACATATTTGCATTGCAGGTCATGCAAATGAATACCCTTTTTCTTAACTAAATTGTTGGAGTACTAATTTTTATTTCCTCACTTCTAGCTAGCTATTACTTAAGTCAAAATATTGAACATATTGGTATTTCAGGTCTATATTTTTACCAGTAAATAAGATAGAGAATGTATTGAGATGCCTTGGGGCGCATCTACACAACCAAAAAAATAAAATAAAAATAAAATAAAAATCCAGCAATGTAGGCAGAATACCTTTCATTTGGATGAGCCCCTGCTGGAATTCGCCATATTCAGAAGGAGGGGGGCTGAAAACTCCATGTAGACCGCAATAACAGCTTTCACTGTTTCTCGCAATCTTTTTTAAAAGGTGTGTGAAAATGCGCATAATAGGTCATCTGTACAGCTAATTTGAAAAGAGGATGCAGCAGAACTGAAAGGTGGGACCTTGGAGGGGGTGGGCTTGCAAGGGAGGACTTGCAATGCCGGAGCCGCCATTGTTGTTGTTTTTTGCTGGCTAATTGTTCAAGCAGCAGAGCAACAGAGCAAAGGTACAAAGATTTTTTCAGGCAGAAAATAGCTCTTCCACATCTGTATTTTTTTTTTAAAGGGGAAGGATAGGGGGAGATTTTCCAGACGCAACTCACTCACGGCCACCATTTCTTTTCTGGTATGTAAACTGCAAACTATTCTCTTCCAGCAAGCTTGTGAATTAGCCGTTGGCACAAATGGGTATTACAGTGATAGGGAGGTAAGGTTGGAGTCTTTGGGGGTTTCTCCAGCTCACGTCAGTCACACACACACATACAGCACTGTAATTACAGACATTTTACTACTAAAATAAAATCACAAATTTTATCATTTAGGATTTAATGGACAATTAACCTAAACTTGGAGATAGTTTTGGAAAGCTTGGCTGCTATGAGTTACTTCCATGCTTCTCTCTTGCTCCATCTTTCTACTGGTTTCATCCATCTCCCATGTGCTGCAGCACATTTATTTGTCCAAGCCGAGATGAACAGTGCAGTGGCACTGTGTTTCTTGATCCTTGGAAACCTTTAGTACTCTGGCTGTTTTTATTGCATTTGTTGCTGCTGTTCTTGAATGCATAGCATACATCTTTTTCAAATGCATAGTCAGTTGAATTGATTTCAAAAATACTTTCTTGCTCTTTTTCATTGTATGGATTTATATTGTAGCTGTTCATTTCTAGCTTCCTAGTCTGTTAGAATTTGAAATAGTATTCACTTTCTAATGGCTGCAAGGAGGCTCTGACTCATTAACAGTGGAAGTGATAGTATTGCTGCACAAGCTAATAGTTTCATGTTACTCTAGGAAGGCATAAATTTGATACCAAGTGTACTAATTTTCACTGTTGTCAATAGAAGTACATTGTCCTTGGGGCAAAGGTTAAAAGGAGTGTCTCTTTTTCTCCCAAATACATTTTTGTCAACAGCCTCTGGCTGTTAGAAAAGGATGTTACTCTTAATTAATTAGTCAGAATCTTTAAATAGTGTGTATGAGCCATAGTAGGAGAAAGTAAGGTGTTTGCAATCACTTTCCTTGACATACTCTGCACCATCTTACATTAAAAAAATGAATTCATAATATGGTAAAAAGTGCTGTCTCATTCTAAAAACAGGCAGTTAACAATTCAGATCAGCCATCATTCCAATGAACAACGAAGATCGCTAGCTAGCATATGTTTTCCCCTTGACAAGTATACCTAGGAGATTCTCCAGCCTTCCCAAGTTCCTTCAGTCATCTCCTGTAGCAACACTTTCACCACTGACCTAAAACATCAGAGCAATTTAGGCAACATACTTAAACTTATGTGACTAAACATATTCTGCCTTAATTGACCAGAGTAAATGAAATGTTATGTCTGTGGGACAAGTTCCTTTGTCCACCTTAATATTCTCATTCAGTCATCATTGGTAGTGCAGATGTGAAACAATTCGCATGTACAAAGAATAATGTCATTTTGGAATGAAGTGTATGGAATAGTTCAGTTTAGAAGCCAGTGTCCTAAAGCTTAACAACAACAAAAAATGCTGTGTTTAAAATGGCAGGTCTGTGATATTTGGGGAGAAATGTGGCGGAGGGATTTTCTTTTTGTTAAACAGAGAAGTGAAGTTCAAAGTACACAACTGAAATTCATTAATGATTCAGAATGGTTGGTTTCCAATTCCTTCCCCCTAGTCATGAGACAAATAATGGTCGATATTTCTCTGTCAAGGTCATTGTTGTTCTGACTCCCCACCCCGGTTCTTATTAGCACCCTTTCTTCTCTTTCCTGTGTATCCTTCCTACCCTCACCACTATCTGTTCTATCAAGCATTTAAGAACCATTAAAATGAATGACATACAGAATTTATTTTACTGTGGATGCTGCGTGGTAAACAAAGCACAATGTGCATAGAGAAAGACTTGGAATTATTTGTCTTGCTGAAGACCATCTAGCTACAGTCAGTGTTAATGATGCCTGACATTGCTTTGATCAAGATTTCCTGCGTGGCAGGGGGGTTGGACTGGATGGCCCTCGTGGTCTCTTCCAACTCTGCAATTCTATGATTCTATGATTCTATGTTGAAACTGAGAAATAAAGAATCATTTCAGTCATATGAATCACCAGCATCTCTTCTATACTTTGCTTTTCAGTTTCTCTTAGGCTTCTAGGATTTTCACAAAGATCCTGGGAGATCTTAAGGCATTCCTGCTTAAGAGCAAACACATTGAAGCTTAATCCAGACAAGACAAAGGTGTTTCTGATCAAAATTCAAAAGCAGATCAGGCATAAAATACAGCCTGTGTTGGATGGGATTACACCCCCCCTGCAACCTCAAGTTCATAGTTTGGGAATACTCTTGTACTCAGCCCTAAGCTTGGAGGCCCAGGTATCAATAGTGGCCAGGAGTGCATTTGCACAGCTAAAACTGGTATGCTAGCTGCACCCATTCCTTCAGATGTCCGATCTGGCCTTGGTGATGCATGGCTTGATTACATCCCATTTGGATTACTGTAACATACTCTACATGAGGCTGCCTATGGACACTGTTTGGAAACTGCAGCAGGTTCAAAATGTTGTGCCCAGATTACTGACCAGGGCTGGTTATAGGAAACAGAGCTTCTCTGTTGAAACAGCTTCCCTGGCTACCACTGGCTATTCCAAGCACAATTCAAAGTGCTAGTTATGACCTATAAAGCCTTATATGGCTAGGATCTAGAATATTTGAAAGCCTGCATCTCACCATATGAGTGTGTCTGAGTCTTAAGATCTTTCGGGGAAGGCTTTCCTTTATCCCACCACCATCACAGGCACATTTAATGAGGACATAAGAGAGAGAGAGAGAGAGTCGTCGTAGTGGCTGCTCCCAGAATGTGGAATTCCCTTTTGTAGGGGGCTAGGTTGGCTGCCTCTGTGCTGCCTTTCTGCTGGCAGAAGAAGATTTTTCTGTTTACCCAGGATTTGACTGTCTATTAACTGTCCATTGCAGAAGGTCTTTTAATTGAAGTTTGCTGTATTTTTAAAATCATTTTATATTTTATTTTCTAACCTTTTAAAACGTTTCAAATTAGTTTCTAATAAGATTGTTTAACTTTTTTTAAAAAAAAAACTTCTGTTAATATCCATTGTTTTAGCTGCATTTTGTTTTAATATACATTGTGAGGTACCTTGGGTTCCATATTGGGAGAAAGACAAATATATTAATTAAATAAATAAATAGTTTTGCTTATCTCCTATGAGATTTCAGATGATAGCTGTCTTGCCAACTGAAAATAGTTGAGCAGTTTTGAAACCTTTCATAGAAAACAGGCATTGCATTATTGGACATTTTTTTTTAAAAAAGGTGGATGGGTGCTCTGCCCCAGACCCCAAAGATTCACCCAAATATCCACCCAGGCACCCTTTTAGATCCTATGTAGCGTGTAGCTCCATAATGTAGTGCCACTACAGTGGCCTCTCTGTATCCGTGTGGGGTTTTGTTCTGGAGCCTCCTGCAGATCAACAAAATCCTGCAGCAAAAGCCATGGATGGTTCAGTCTCATATTAATCAATGGGTACCACCATTTTAGGTATGAGCGCTGCCATTTTAGCTATGTAGCAACGATCCGTGGATGGTGGAACCTATAAATATTGAACCCGCCGATATGGAGGGCCCACTGTACTTGGTCAGCAAGGCAGCCTTTTAGCTTAGCTAGAGGAGTTGGGGGAATGGTAACAACTGGTGCTGGTGCCTGCCAGACCCTTTTGAGAGCTTCAAGCATCAGCAGCTACCTGACAGTGCTGACCCTGGACACCAGGCCTGAGGTGTAGTAATAGGGTGAACTTGGCTACAAGGCTGATGTCCAAATCTAAGGGAAATAAAGAAACTTGATGATGAATCAGCATGCAAAAATACAGTCTGAGGGGCATTTGGAATTAAAAAATAGGAAAGAGAAGCAGAATCAAAGATTGTAGGAAAATTTGGCCTAGGATCAAGAAATGAAGCAGGAGACTGACTGATTGAATTTGTGAGGCCAACAGTTTGTTCATTGCAGACACATTCTTCAAGCAGCCAAAGAGGTGACTGTATACATGGGCATCACCTGATGGCCAATGTAGAAATCAAATAGACTACATAATTGGAAGCAGAAGATGGAGAAATGCCTTTCTCTCTGCAAAAATAAGTCCAGAAGCAAATTGTGGCACAGACCATGAACTATTAATATCAAAAATTAGAGTAAAGCTAACCAAGAACACTAAGCCAATCATCATACTGAAATTCTACCTGAAGAAAATCCCCATAGAATTTAAAGAGAATGTGAAAAATAGATTGGCATTATTAAGCCTAATTGATCAGGAACCAGAAGAATTTGTACTGAAGATCACTCTTAATGAAATTGGTGTGCCACAACATTTGATTGTCCTGATGCATACCCTGTACTCAGGACAAGAGGCTACTGTTAGGACAGAATGCCGAGAAACTGAATGGTTTCCAATTGGCAAGGGAGTCAGGCAACTCTTTTATCACCATATCTGTTTAACTTGTATGCTGAGCATATCATATGTAAAACTGGATTAGACTCAGAGGAAGGAACACCAACAATTTAAGATATGCAGATGACAGTATACTAATAGCAGAAAATAGCAAAGACTTGGAACAATTACTGAAGAAAGTCAAGGAAGAAAGTGCAAAGGCAGGTTTACAGTTGAACATGAAGAAAACAAAACAAAGACCACAGATTGTTTACATAACTTTAAATTAGACAATGAAGACATTGAAATAGTTCTGGATTTTCCATATCTTGGCCCTGTCATTAATCAGAATGAAGACTTCAGTCAAGAAATCATAAGAAGACTAGGACTTGGAAAGGCAGCTATGAAGCAACTAGACAAGATCCTGAAGTGTCAAGAGATATAACTGAATACTAAAGTTAGGATGGTCCATGCCATTTGTATTTCCCATTTCTATGTATGGTTGTGAAAGCTGGACAGTGAAGGAAGCTGATAGGAAAAATATCAAGTCATTTAAAATGTGGTGCTGGAGAAGAGTTCTACAAATACTGTGGACTGCTAAAAAGACAAATCAATGGGTCCTAGAGGAAATCAAGCCAGAAGCCAAGATGACAAAACTGAGATTGTCGTACTTTGGCCATATCATGAGAAGATATGACTCACTAGAAAAGAGAATAATGCATGGTAATTTGAAGGTAGTAGGAAAAAAGGAAGACCTCGCTGCAGATGGATGGACTCAATCAAGGAAGCCAAGGCCCTGAGTCTGCAAAACCTGCTGTTGATTATAGGGTGACATGGAGGTCTATCATTCATAGGGCTGCCATAAGTCAAAGTCTACTTGATGGCAATTAACAACAACAACTGAGAGAAGGTAGCCAATCAATGCTGGTCTCCAATTTGATATAATACTAAGTTACTAGAAATCCTGCAGGAATGACTGCTATACATTCAGGATTTATCAGACGGACCCAATTAATCAAGATTGTTAAAGAAGACGGATCCATATTTGTAGTAGATCATAGGTCTTCATCAGCCAAAGACGATATGCTCTTCACATTTATTAATCCCCATGACAGTATACTTATGGCCAAGTAGGCTTCATGTGCATGATATTGATCTGAAGTTGTTCATAAAATGCTGGTAATAGAAAATCTGTTTCTATTACTGTTTCCCTCTGTATTATCTGCACCATATTAAAATGAATAACAAGAGAATGTTCATAGGAACACAGAGAATTTCTGAATCACCATTGGGCCATAAACCATGGGCAGGCAATATCCACAAGCACAGGTGGGAGGCAATATACTTCTCCTGAGACTTTTGGAGGGCCCACAGAGCCTTTTAAAATGCCCCCAAATGAAAAACAAAACAAAATTAGAAGTGCCCAGAAGTCTGCTTCTGATTTTGAAAAATGGTGGTGGTGGTGGAGGGGGGAGAGTTTGTGCATGAAGTGGTATGTTGAAACCTATTTACAAAGGAAGCTGTTACTCTTGAAGGCTTTTAGGGAGGACAGTTAATCTTCTGTTTCTTAAAAACAGGTGATCCAGGAGAATTGGGAGGGTGTGCCTTATCAGGGGCCATAAAATTAGTGTTATTTTGCTAATCTGTGTCACCTATCACCACCACTTATGACTCCTTGAACGCTTTCATCAGTGCTGTATATGCACAATCCTAAATATACACTGGACTGACTATGTGACAAACGTTGTTGTCCTTGAGCAAGCAGGGATCACCAGCATCGAGGCCATGATATTGAGAATGCAGCTGTGCTGGGCAGGGCACATTTCTAGGATGGAGGACAATCGCCTGCCAAAAATAGTACTACTCTATGGTGAACTCACCACAGGTCAGTGTAAGAGGGGCACTTCGAAAAAGCGATACAAGGACTCCCTGAAACAACATCTCAGGCTTGGCCAAATTTATCACCAACAATGGTCTGCCCTGGCTTCACATCGGGAGGCATGGAGACGCACTATCCACAATGCTGCAGCCTTATTTGAGAACTCACGCCGAAGAAGTCTTGAAGAGAAACGACAACGCAGAAAGAACCACAACCCAGAAACATTACCCAAGGAGACCTTCTGCTGTGCTTTCTGCAACCGGACTTGTTTATCTTGGATTGGCCTTTTCAGTCATCAGCACGCTTGCAGAAAGCACAGGATGAGTCCTTCCTGAATCTTCGTTTGCGAAGAAAAGCCAGAGAGAGAGTATTAGAACATCAATGTAGGGTTTGTTTTTGTGTTTTGTTTTTTTTGGTTTTTGTTTTTGTTTTTTTATTCAGAGGATTATCAGGACTGTTTTCAAAGGGCCAAATACCTTCAAAATGGTATTCTCAATGTATTGGCATAGGGTGTGTCTAACTAAATTGTCCTCTCCTCCATCTGCCACATTTTTCTATAAACATCAAATGCTTTTGTGAAATAGCCATTGAGATGACTTGGGTCCCATTTCATTGGGTTCAGGTATTGCTGCCTGCCAGAGGGTAAGATGAATTTCCAGATGGCTAGAGGAATCTATTCTGATGGGTGTGGGAGACTGACAGACCAGATGATCCATCTGAAGCACCAAGAGTTTGTTGTTGCTGTCTGCCTTCAAGTCAATTATGGCTTATGGCAACCCTATCATAGGATTTTCTTTGCAAGATTTATTCAGAAGAGGTTTGTCTTTGCTTTCCTCTAAGGCTAAGAGAGTATTACTTGCCCAAGGTCACCTAGTAGGTTTCCATGGCTGGGTGAGGACTTGAACCTTAATCCCCCAGAGTTCTAATCGAACACTTAAATCACCACACTATGCTGGCCACTGGAAGTTACAGATGCATAAATAGAACCTCTTCTTCCAAGATACTGGGATGCTTATTGCTGCTTTCCACTTTTCACTGTTTTCCCACTTGGTAGCATACATTATATCAGTACCTGTTTCAACAACTGCATGAGATAGGCCAATACTATTGCTCCTATATTACAGGATCAGAACAAATCTGAACAAATAGTTGTCCTTCTAAACAGCTATACAAATGAACTAGCATACCTTGGGTCCTGAGAAATTGCCTGTAAGCTTTAATACCTTCCATGTCAATCACTGAGAATGGTCATTTCAGTGAAATTGGCAAGCTTGAATCTGGCTTAATTGCTTCCTCGGATACAAGCCTGTCATTATTTGCATAAAAAACCACAAGAGTTTCTGAATGGTCATGGAACTACTTTGCAATGTGATGTAATTCTGCACCTTGCCCTGCCAGACTCCAAAGAAAACTATACAAAAAGGCTATTGAAATGCAGAGGGTTGTATGGCAAGAGTGATTCTTGGTTAATGCCATATAAATGCATTAGAATAGCCACAGAAATTAGTGGTATTGAGAGAGCCCTCCAGGCAATCACATGGGCTCAAAGATGCTGTAATTCTAATGGCTTGACCTTGCTGGCTGGTGACAATGGGAAGTACATCCAACATATCTGCAGGATCCTAGCTGGGGAAGGCTTTCATAGACTGAGATACTACTAGTATTTATATGTTCTTTCACAGTGTTCACATACATAATTTTTCTAATCCTTTAAATAGTAATTTGAAGCATGCCAGTGTCATTTTCCTCATATCTGCAAATATGATGGCTGAGGCTAAGAGAAACTAAGCCTTGCCTAAAACATTATGTACATTAAAACCATTGTGGCTGAGAAGAGAGGTTTGCAGTGATTACTTTCCTTGTCAGAACCCCATTGAGAGGGCTGGTCTGGCTTCTCTAGGAAGGTTGTACCCAAACCTGGAAGCAGCCACTGAGAAGGCCTTCCCTCTTGTGGGAATAAAGATCTCTCCTCCTCTGAAGAGCTCAAATCCTAGGCAGGCTTATGTGGAAGAATATGATCCTTCAGAATCTGGGACCTTATGCAAGCAAAGTATGTGTTCTACATGTATTTTTAGCCCTCCACTTACGATATAAATATCACAAAGTCATATACACAATACAAAAGCCATCAAAATCACCGAACAATTACTTGGCAGTACTTTAAAAGCAATAGCATTATAAAAGGTCAACATGAATAAGTTTTGGACAGAGCCTTTACCCAATTGTGGTTAATATCTATGAGTAATGAGCAAACATGTTATGTTGTTCCCAGTAATGTAGATACACATGCTGTGCCCCAATATACAGATGGTCAGAGGCCACAACATACTGCCTGGGTGCCAGCCCAAAGATGGCATTTCAGATTTTAAAAGATACAGCTACTGAACTTGAAAGTGTTATATAAAGCAGGGCAGGTTTCAATCTGTCCTGAGCAAGGTCTTTGCTTCTCCTGATTTGATTCCAAGTTTTAGTCTCCATTCTGCCTCACCCATTCTTCCCAGCTACATTTAGATAAGAATATGTGTTCCCAAAATGCTTTTTCCTGTATATGCATACCCACCCAGTTCCTCCCCGCTCCCACCCCATAATAAACAGAAATAGTTCCATATTCCTAAATGCTACCTCTGCCCAGCTTCCATGTCATTAGCGCACTGCCCTTACTTGCAGAAGAAATTAGGACTATTTCCCCCCTGCTTGCCTTCCTGTCATTGAATAGCTGGAACATATCCCATTTGCCCAGAAAAGCAGAGAACAAAAAAGAGAAGAAGGATGCTCTAGCCATGAATTTTTGGTCTGTCTTACTGGCCTACTTGTGAGTCTTTTGGAGTAGAAGCTGAGAAATTTTAGACTTCTAAAATTTCAAAAGGGCTTACCATATGATGGGCTTTGGAGGAGCTACTATTTGAAAAACACGTGTCAAAAGCCCCCTCAGGTACACAAAGCTAACCATGCAGTTCTATGCATCTAGGGTTCTATTTGTTTAAAAGTGCTATGTTTAGATGGGAAATGGGTCTGTATGTTGTGTAATTCAAAACAAATTATTTAGAATTTCCTTTTAGACTCGATATTTCTTACCTTCTACTCCAAAGGACTCAGGAGTAAGTCAGTAAGCCAGACCAAAAATAACCACACTTTAACAGTAAAGAAATAAGGCTGGCAAGGACCTGAGGATTGGTTGAAGATGCTAGTTCCCACTAGCATCTTCAACACTAGTGCAAACACTTTTTAAAATTCCACTCAGCTATTCAGAATTATTACTATTTGCTAAAACTGAGCACTTTCACAAACATCTCTTTTACTTACCCTCCTATTAAGGACAAACTTGAGCTGATATTAATGTACTGATGCAATTAAAATGTACAGGTTTTGTATATAGTAGCTGAAGGGAACCCTGAACTGGCTTGGAACTAGGGAGGAAGAGAGAGCTCAATTCTTCGTTGGCACAAATCAGGAGGAAAAATGCCTCCTGGAAGCTGCTATTTGCATTTCAAGAAAACCTCACAATAGAAGCATCCCTTGTAATGCAAAAAACAGCTTCTAAGAGAATTTTTTTTGTCCTGAACATGCAGTAGATGAGAGAAAAAAAATAAGAAACATTAAGACCTCTTTCCCCCAAGGGATCCCCCAAGGATACTCAGGCTTTCCACAGGTGTTATTCACATAACAAAACATACAATGTTAATTGCATTTATGCTGTTAACCTCATATGTAGTTTGACTTTACTATGTTAGTGTTCTTTTTGTTTTGTTTTGTTTTTTTTTTGGAATCATTCATCATATAGGCTGAGATTCTGTGATATCATGCGCTGGTGTAATTATACCAGTGTAGGCAATGGTAGCATGGCATTAGCAGGAGGAAACATAGTTGTGGGTGTGTCAGCTGCAAAGGAAGGAGGACGAACATGGCATCATTATCAGAAAGAGAAGGTTCTGAGCAGCCTATTTCTTCTATGCCTGGCTTCCAGGAAGATCCTTGTAGCTAAGAACTTGTGAGGATTAGTTTGGAAAATTTCCTTTCCAATGTCATAGGCACAGCAACTGTCCATGCCACCTCTTCCAGAATGCCTTTGCTCAAAGGAGCCTCCCCTGGAAGGCAGGTATTTCAAAATAGGTAGCTCATAGCCAGCAAGTCTCTGCTGCTGCCTCCTCCTCCTCCCTGTACAAACAAGAAGAAAGTGCAACTTTTAGCATGGCAGACCATCGTGCTAGCATAGTACACCATCAGGATCCCAACCATAAGGTTTATTAATAACTGAGGGTAGTGATGCTTTAATTATGGTATTTTTCATCCTTTTTTCATGTACCTCTATTTCTCACCCTTCTTCCCACAGAGAAGATGATATCCAAGACATCATGAAAAGACTTCAGACTTCCTAATATTATCTCTGTCTTAAGGAGTGTGGCCTCCTCTTTTCTTTAAAGTGGAGTTCACATTCCATTACTTACAACAGAAATATTAGGAAATCTGTAGACATTGTTTTAGATATTTAATTGAAATGTGCTTATTTCTAGTCCCCAGCCCTATTAGAGTGTGTTAGACTGTTTGTGTGAATACTGACTTGCATTAAATGACCTTAAAATATGCTGAGCTTGATCAACACTCATTTCTCTTGCATTAATGCCAGTGCATCTCGTTGCAGTTGAATTAAAACAAGTTGGTCTGATAGAGCAAATGTGGCTGTCATTGCAAGACTGCGATAATGAAGGTGAGATCCTCAGCTGTATAGATTCATAGGTCAGAGACCTAAAATCCATTTTTATTTCTAAAAATGGGTATAATATGGAAGTGATTTCATCACAGTAGTAGTCTTAGTGTGAAACATTTTTGCCATTATTACACTGTATGTTTCCATATATTTAATTAATTATTTTAGTTTACATTCATAACTATGAATAGTCACAGCAAGTGGGGGGGGTGAGGAAGAACATTCCCTGCCTTAAGTGGGGGGCTACAATTGCACTGGTTGACAACATGGGTTGTTGGTTTTTTTCATATGATTTTCTGAATGAGAATGAAGGATACAAGGACAATGAGTATTGCTGATACCTGTTTTTTTCTAGGAGGAGCTGTATCTTTCCCTTGAAACCAGTGCTTAGCATCATGGGAGAGTGATAACATACAACTTATGTTTCTAATGACATATAAGGACAGAATATCTTTGTGTCCTTCCTCAGGTCTCTGTTCCTTGCACAAATGGTGGCTCATTTGTGCTTGCACATTTAATGGAATGTGCGTCTCATTGCAATATTGAGGACATGCAATAGAAGGGGAGCCAGATCAAAGCATAAATTAAATCTGCAACGCAGAGTTTTATAGTAACTCAAATATGCACACAGCACTGGCACAGTTTTTCTGGATGTCTTACAATTAAACAACAATGGGGATCTGTAAAGTTACCACTTTTGTTTACATTAATGAAGAAAAACTTGTGCTAAAAAAGCAGCTTTATATGGTATTTAGTATTTAAGTTTTTATATATTCAGGTCAACACAAGCTTACCCTTTTACATATATATATATATATATATATATATATATATATATATTGCACTGATTTGGAATTTGAACCAATCGTGTCTTGTTTCATCCCAGTTTTATCAGTGGTTAGGAATATTTGAGACACAGTCAGGAGATGTATTGAACCATTCACAAGACTACTTGTAGAAGACTACTTCAGTCTGTGACTGGTGTAAAAAAACAAAAAACCCTTGTTCCATTCATCTTGGGACTTCCTTACTTTTCTTTAATGGAGCCGAAAGAGGCAAGGATTTGGTAGAGTATATATCTTGTACTGAGGAGGTTTCAGATTCAATTCACATGATCTCCAGTTGTGAAGAGAGTACTCCAAAGGCACCAGGTCTCATCTGATCTTGGAAGCTAATCAGGGTCAGCTCTGGTTAGTACTTGGATGGGAGACTACCAATGAATACTGAGTGGTGTAGGCTATATTTTGGAGGAATGACTGACAAAACCACGTTTGAGTATTGCCTAAGAAAACCCTATCAAATTCATGGAGTTGCCATAAGTTGATAGGCAACTTAAAGGCACATATACACACCAGTTGTGAATAATTTAACTGTTAAGTCAGCGGTAAGACCCCCTACTTGCAACCTTTTAGAGGTGTTAGACTGTCAGAGAAGACAATACTGAGAAATATAAACAAATAGTCTTTCCTAGTACAAGGAAACTTCTTATGTTCCTAATAAATAGCTGGGTAACTGAATTCTATAACAGTGTTGTCTATAAAATGCTATTCAATCAGGACTGCTCTCTTTCCTTGCATACCTTCAGAACCATTCCAGGATTACAGCATCCATTTGCACTAAAAACATTATTGCACACAACAGCATTTGGCACCTACTACCTCCTCCAAGCCCTTTTCGTTGTTTGGTACACATGCATGTGCACACAAGAACACACACAGAGATTCTCCACCCTCTGAAATATAAATGAAAATCTTATCTTTAAAAAGGCCTTTATTTCCTTATGGGTGGGGGCACCTGATCAGGATAGATCAGACTTCCCAGAATTAACTAATCACTTGCAGAGGAAAATCTGCAGGTACTGATCTATCTGTCTGTTCTATCCTGGGCTTTCATGTGGCAGCGATTAGTATGTCTGAAGGCAAGAGGGTTAACAAATAAATGCTTTTTTAAAAATGTAGACTCTTTTTCCTTTTCCTCTTATATTTACAGATGTGTGTGAAGGTGTATGTATGTGAGTGAGAGAGAGAGAGAGAGAATGACGGGATTAGCATGTCATGGCATTATAGTGTTGTAGCAACAGAGAGACTGGAGTAGGGCTAGAAAAAGAGGTGGGGGGAAGTGAGTGAAGTTTTGGTTTCTTTGACAAACCCCAGTGGGGTGGATGGGGGAGAGCGGTCATTTAGCAATGGATTTTTTTTTATAGAGAAAAAAAGTTTAAAATTTTCTCACAATTACGTTGCCAATTGAAAGCAAATCAAATTGAAATCATAGAATCATAGAATTGTAGAGTTGGAAGAGACCACGAGGGTCATCCAGTCCAACCCCCTGCCACGCAGGAAATCTTGATCAAAGCATCCCCGACAGATGGCCATCCAGCCTCTGTTTAAAGACCTCCAAGGAAGGAGACCGCACCACGCTCCAAGGGAGTGCGTTCCACCGCCGAACAGCTCTTACTGTCAAAAAGTTCCTCCTCATGTTGAGGTGGAATCTCTGTTCCTGGAGCTTGCATCCATTACTCCGTGTTCCAGTCTCTGGAGCAGCAGAAAACAAGCCTGCTCCATCCTCAGCGTGACAACCCTTCAAATACTTAAACAAGGCTATCATATCGCCTCTTAACCGTCTTTTTTCCAGGCTAAACACACCCAGCTCCCTAAGTCTCTCCTCATAAGGCATCGTTTCCAGACCTTTCACCATTTTAGTTGCCCTTCTCTGGACATGCTCCAATTTGTCAATATCCTTTTTGAATTGTGGTGCCCAGAACTGGACACAGTATTCTAGATGAGGTCTGACCAAGGCAGAATAGAGTGGCACTATTACTTCCCTTGATCTAGATACTATACTTCTATTGATACATTCCAAAATCGCATTGGCCTTTTTAGCTGCCGCATCACACTGTTGACTCATGTTCAATTTGTGGCCTACTAGGACTCCTAGATCCCTTTCGCACGTAGTCTCGTTCAGCCAGGTCTCTCCCATCCTATATCTATGCATTTCATTTTTCCGCCCGAAGTGCAGTACTTTACATTTCTCCGTATTGAATTTCATTTTGTTAGCTTTGGCCCAGCTCTCCAGTCTATCCAGGTCATTCTGAATTTTGATCCTGTCCTCTAGGGTATTAGCTACTCCTCCTAATTTGGTGTCATCTGCAAATTTGATAAGTATGCCCCTAATTCCCTCATCCAAGTCATTGATAAAGATGTTGAATAGCACTGGGCCCAGGACAGAACCCTGTGGCACCACACTGGTCACATCTTTCCAAGACGAAGAGGAGCCACTACTGAGCACCCTTTGGGTTCGGCCGGTCAACCAATTACAAATCCATTGAACAGTTAACTTGTCTAGCCCACATTTTACAAGCTTGTTTGCAAGAATGTCAACCTCTTTCTGCTCCTCCTCCCCTGGTCACTACATTTCCCTACCCAAAGTGTGCCCAATGACCAACTCAAATTGGCATAAAAGCACAATTGAACTTTCACACAGGAAATCATAGGACAATAGAAGCAGGAAAGGAGGGCATTAACAGATTTAATAAAAAATAAACACTCTTAAAACAGTCTCTTACCAGGAGAACAACAGAAGAGGGATGATGTCATTCAGTAAGCCCCAAACGAAGGTGCTATTATCTTGATGCAATTGCAGTTTACCTGCCTCATGTGATAAGACTATTAATCCATTGCTGTGTGTATTTCCACAGAGGAAGATAGCCAATTTCTTCATAAAATGGCTGTTTCAGGATTATGTTCAATAGATTTAATAAGTTCAGGATCCCCAGCACTGTCGGAGATGTGTGCCAGAAAGAATCCCATTTGCCATGGTGCAGGAAGAGGCCATCACTCTGCCTTGGCGCCTGCGCCATGGCAAGGAGAGTGGAGGGTGGGGCCAGAGGGTTTTTAAGGCCCTGCTGCTCTCTGCCACTTCCTTTTCATTATCGATCAGCCCACCCTCCCACCGCTGAATCAGTGTGATGTAATAGGTCGCTTCAGGGCCAGGTAGGAATTCCCCCCTTTTCTTGTTTTTGTTTTGCCTACCCCACACTGTCAATGTGGAGTGGATAATTGGCTTAGGGTAGTGTCTTAAATAGGCGGTCACTTCGCAGGTAGAGCGGGAGATTTTGGTAGTTCAGTGAGCACCTATGGCACCTCTCCCTTTTGGAGGTGAAGGGAGGGATCTGGAACTGCCCCTTTGGGTTGTGTGAACTTAAGGGTGGGGCAAGTGACCTCCTTTGGGTCTGGCCTGAGGGATAAACGCTCTCTTTAAGTCCTGTGACATTGCAGAGTGACTTTTGGGTTGGCCTTCCAGATGCTGGTTGACTGGGGAGCAACCCAGCTTATGGGTTCTCCCTGGGGCTCAGGTGTTTTCTCACAAGGGCAGTTGGGGAGGTGGTTTTGGAGCTGACCTCCTGCCCCATCAATTTCCACAGTAGGTTGCTTCCCCATTGCAGATCTCTTGGGGAAAATTTAAATAGGTTATAGTGGCCCTTTATACCAATTCATGTGTCTGGTCTCTTCATTTCTGCATCAGCTAGCCAATAGTCTGCATTTACTGGACAAAATCTGTATGTGTAGTAGTGAAAATACTACATAGTTCTTTTAGACACTGTAAAGGTTTTACGAAATACTCTAAAAGGAAAACTCCTCTTTCTTCTAAAAGCCCTCAGATTATTTCCTCTATCTATATTTAATATAACGTCATTGCATGTGTTGAGAGAAAAATCAATTGCCAGTGTAAAAGCTTACACTGATTTCTTCATCACATCTTTTCTCAGTATAGACTGGGAATCATTTTATGCAAGCAACTCTGAAAAATCTGAAAATATTCATTACATTCATTGTGATCATTTGTAATCTCCTTTCCCACCCATCCTTCTCCCTTCCCTTTGATGTGAATGAGTTATAAGTTCATAACACAAATGCTGGAAAGTAACTTATTTGTAGTTTTTAAAAGCCCTTGGTGTTCACTAATCAATGAAAGGTAAGGAACCATAAGTTCAACACCAGCAGAATTGAGGAAGGAAGTACTTATTAGACATTCCATAGGGTGATGTGAGAATAATGAGCCTGCATTTTGAGAAATACACAGTAAATCCTAGATTAATTGCTGAATACAATATATATATATATTTCCCTTTCATTCCCATGCCAGGAAGACATATATGCCTTTCAAGGTATTAGTGGGAGAGAACACAGTAAAGTAGCCTTAAAATAGCCCATTACAGGGAATGCCATTGCAAGAAGCTTAAGGAAATCAGCAATCATTGCAGGCAGGGCACTGGGCTATTAACCTCACATATATTTTTGCTATTCAAAATGCTGAGTATAAAGGTCACATTTTAATGTGTTATTCCCCTAATTCATTTTATATTGAGATAAATTTTTATAAGGTTATTCTTTTTGCAATGAAGTGCATATAGTTCTGTTTAACTCCACCTCTCCACCCCTGCTTTTCATTATATGAAGTTATAGGTATTTAATTCAAACTTTTAAACACTGAATGAATGCTGCCTACACTAGTCAAGTTAGATATTTGAATTTTATTAAGCTAAACTGAAAATTCTCATAACTGACTTCCTTGAATGATAAAGTATAATTCTGTATTTGTTGAGAATATAAGGTGCCATAACTGTGGAGAAGTAAAAACTTTAATCAGTTATACAACAATGTGGATGGATTTGTTTGTTTGTTTTAAAGTCACATAAATGTAGCTTAAGCCTTAATGCATCTGTAAGTCTTACAGTATTTATATAATGGTTTGTGCTTACACGCATCTGTGTGGAGAACTGTATACGGAGCTTTGAATTTGACAGTAATTAGTTAACTAGTGTGATATTGTAGTGTAAGTTGCATTTTACTATTACTCTGCAAGGATTGTGTGTCTTGTGCAGTTCAGGAAAGTCTAGGATGAGAGTCAGGACTCTGGTGTTCAGCTTGTTTCAGCCACTGACAGGATACATGACCTTGTTCAAGTGATTCACTTAACCTCTTGTGCATTGATTAATGCATCTGAAAAAGAGTGCAGTCATTAGAAATTGTCTGAAGTTACACAGTATGGGCTCCACAGCAGATTTCTACCTTGTGTTTGAGCTTAAGACCCAAATAGTAACAACAGCCAGAATTACATCCACATTAAAAAGGCTTCCCAAATGAGATCCTTTCCAGCTGCTGCAACTCCCATCATTCCTGACGTTGCCTAAGCTGCAGTGAACCATGCTGAGTAAGTTGAGGGTAAAGGCTTCTGTCAGACACTGCATTTGTCTTATGATTTATGATATATTTTGATTTTTACACTTTTAATCAAAATGGTACTCTCTACTAACATCTTCCATGTATTTGTACTACTGTGAAAGATAACTTTAAGCTCAGAATAATAATGTGGTTAAATGTGTTGAGATCCTATACAAATTTACGCAAATGCCTTTCTGAAGTTACCATTGGAAGGGTGGAGTGGAGTGCCAATATTCCACCAGTACTGGCTTCAGGTTAGAAACTCTTAATGTATGTGAAGAATCTAATGGACATGGGGAAAACGTATTAACATATATAGAGGGCTTCTCATCATAGAAGGTAAGAGGAAGTCCTGTCCTCCTCTGTTAACCCACCAGTATGAACCAATAGAGCTTTATTCAGCATGAAGTGAGCCAAAATTTTAAGAGTGTTTTCTAAGAATTTTCAGGCTATTGGAGCATGTCAGTTTTCCCAAAAAATATTTGGCTAAATCACCACCACCACTAGCATTTTATCACCCACAAACAGCATGAAGAATTTGGGACGACCATTTTTACTCTGCCCACAACAATATGTCACATAGCAGCGTGGATGTTCTACAGGGCTGTATGTAAGGTTGTGTTTTTTCCATTCATATTCAGTTTCTCTCCTCTTTTCTGTACGCCAATCATCATTCCACAACCAGAATTCAGTCCATTACACTTCCCACTGCACAGCACCAGCCAATTATGGAAAAAAGAGCAAGAATACCACCATGAGCAATTATCGTCAGTGTTTTCAACACAGCAGCTAGTGGTGATTGCAAACCCTACTTAAGTTAAGGGAGGGGTGAGAGCGGTTAAGAAAAACAATGTGTGTCCACAGTATGAGGAGAAACATGATTAGACATTCAGTTAGATTTTTTTTTAACACTATGTCATATGCAAGAGTTTACCCTTTCGACAAGGCTGACATTTGGGTGATACATTTTGAATTTTTTAATTCATGTGCATGCTTTACACACACAAGTGAAATAGGTGAAAGGAAGGAGCTAAAATAGCAATTAGATATCATAGTATTTTCATTCTGAAATGTTTATGCATTAACTCTATCTACAATCTATATGAAATGTTGGCAGTTTCATTATGATCTTTCTTGCCTAGAAAAAGTTTCCAGAAACCCAGACAGAAGCATTTTCCTGCCTTCCAGTTTTAAAAATTAGAATACAAATAAGTCAGCGACCTTAGCCAGCATCACTTCAGAAAATCATGTCATAATTCCAAGTAGCAACTGAAAGTAGGCATAGATTATTCTTGGAATCAGAATCTGACAATTTGATATGATTTCCTTTTTAGGTAACAATTTCTACATCTCTCTTCCTACTTCTTTTTTCTCATACACTCAGCAGTTTTTCATTTTGCTTCCAATAAATCATTCTCCATTAAAATAGGTCACAGATATATGTCATGTTGCAGTTGATTGCTTCCAAGTTGTATAAAAGCAAAGATTATATTTATCTTGTTTAAAATGGACTCAGTGGCAAGGGATATCAAGTAATGCTACTAAACTTGGGGCTTGGGAATATACTGTAAGACAGAAACTGAGTACAGTTCTAATGAGATTTAAAAACTATAAAATTGCTCAGATTTCACATTTTCAGTTCATATCTGACCTGTTTTTGGGGGGAGAAGGGGGAGAAATCCTGAGAATGATGAAAGCTCTAATTTCATACTTCATATGTATAAGTAACCATCTTGATGTGACTGCTATAAGAATACCGTAGCATAGTAATCAATGTTAAGCATGTTTCAGCCAGACCCTGGAAAAGATATTTCTGGATTACAATTTCCAGAATTCCCTAACTAGCATGACTTCCAGCTTGGATTCTAGCACATGTGACATTTGTGGCTCACCACATAGAGTTTTCCCAAAGCTAGTAATTGTACTAAAATAACTCATAGGTGCTTCATTTCCATATCAAAAACTGGAGAGAGAGCTTCCGTCTTAGATATTAGAGGAGGCTGGGAGGCTAGCATTCTGTCAGTTCAAGCTTGTCAGCATATTGTCCCTGGCACAAGGTGATTAGCTTGTTGACTGTGTAAGAGAGCCCACATTCTTTGCTTTTTTTAAAAAATGACAACAAAGGAGATTTTCAGACAGGCAAAAATCTCCCCTTGCCGCGCGAGCAGCCTCCCGAAACTGCTGCGCGGCAAGGGTCTTTTTCGGACCGCGCTGTGCCTGTGGCGAAACCGTCCGTGTCACTTCCGTGAAGCTTGGGACGGCTCCGCGTCATATTTCAAGCACGGGCAGCCTCCGTGATTGAAATATGGCGCGGAGCCGTCCCAAGCTTCACGGAAGTGACACGGACGGTTTCGCCACAGGCACAGCGCGGTCCGAAAAAGACCCTTGCCGCGCAGCAGTTTCGGGAGGCTGCTCGCGCGGCAAGGGGAGATTTTTGCCTGTCTGAAAATCTCCAAAGTGTTAATAACACCAAATGAATGTGGTATTCTTCAGAAGTAGATGTCATTACAGTAAATACTACCTTATGAAATTAATCTTCTTAATATCCTAGAGCCTTTCCTTCAAAACATGACAAGAACACCCTGTTAAAGAATTCTGGCAGTTCTAAATTGATTACAGTTGTTTGGAGATTATAATTTTTATATATGGTTTAGCCAAATCCCTTTTACCCTCTATGTTTTTGTTGGCTTTTTGTTCTAAGTTATAGTGATTGTTTCAGTAAAAAGGAATTTAGGCAAGCCTTGTTATGAACATGAAATTGTACCTAATAATCTTGTTTGGTTTTCCACGTGTGTCATTACCTAAAGTGAAGCAAGAGATAATACTGTTGCCTCAAGTGTTAAATTAGCAATCAGATGGAATGCAAATGAAGTAATTGCTGTTTACTCTTTTCTAAACTCCAGAGTTTATATTGATACATTTAGAGGTGGAGGGGAACTCTTCCAGAGCCACTTGACACAAGATGGGTTTTCTACACAAATGCCCTTTGTCAAGTACATGGACACTACACGTAATTCATCAGATGCCACAGATGTATACAAGTTTCCGTATTTTGCCACTGCAGTTTGCAACTGGAGATGCTAAGGGGGGGGGGGAACAATCTGTCTTGATTCATGTGTTGAGTTTACTGAAATAGCATTGGGGAGGAATAGTGCAAGTGCTACTTTTCAGCCATACAGGTAGCCTGCAGTATAAACTGAGCTTCATGCCGGAGTTGAAGAAGAACTTTTAAACTTACACATCATCAAACATTAGAGGACAAAAAGGGCACAGATTTGCATAATGTTTGCACATGTTACTGCCCAGTACAGATGTCAGCTTAGTAAGAATGTGCTATTGTTTAAGTAGAAAAACAGTGCATCTCATCATGGTGGGAAAGACTATGACCAAATGTACCAGGTACAAATTGTTGATGGAGAATTTCAAGTGCCCTTCTGGCTCTTTATCTTCTATCCTCCAGATAGAAGATACTTTCAAATGAAGGGCTGTCTACTGACAGCTCTTTAGCTAGAACACTGGTCTTGGTAATCTGTGGTATGTGATCCTAAAAAATGGGCATGGAGATGAACAATAGCTGTAGTTTATTTTGAGAGCACACCCTAATGCTTTTCACCCACAGGCTTACTGACAAGTATATTGAAAGTATATTTTTGAATGAGTTGTTTTGTGGTACCAGAATAAGTCACATGAAGATCCTTTCCCCTTATGGCTTCCAACATGTGGGAATAAACAGCCACTTTGTAGTGCTCACTTAAGACCATTTTAAAATGCTTTCCAATGTTCTTTTCTGCCTTTGGCATGAGTAGCTGATCCATGTGATCTTCTTTCATTACATTTTTAGGGGAGGTCCCACACAGGTAAAGGTAAAGGGCCCAGTTCACATTACAGGTTGGTGAGGGAGGAAGGTGCTGGTCCTCCATGTGGTACTGCAGTGCTGCCTATACCTGAATAAGTGAGCCAGACTCAGTTGTGCACACTAGTGTGTGCCTGTGTGTATTATTAAATGTGGCGGGGGTTTTTCCTCCAAAATTACCATACTTAGAAGGCACATCAAATATTTTTTAAGACATGTGTGTTTTTTCCCTCCTTTTGGTTATGATATATGTTCTATAACTGCATTCCACATTAATTTGATTCTTGGCAATTCATTTGTGTTTGGTTCTTTGTGTTAATTTTTGTTTAACTATTGTAAGCATGATTTCTCATTTTGTTCATTTTGTTTCTTTTAGGTTCTGTTTTGTTTCATAAGATCCCACTGGATGGGTAAATGAAATAAGGAAAAAGAGAGAGGGGCTGTTGAGCATGATTGTTGAAGCTATGTGCTGCATACTAGGCAGTGGACATGTTTATTATGCTGTCAATTGCTACAATCCTTGGACCTCTCTTGTAGAGATTGGTTATGTGTGGAGAACTGTAGAAGTATGTGCAGTTTTGGCAACTTCACTGCAAAATCAGCCCCAGGCAGCTATAAAGCTCAAGAAAGCACAAAAATAAACTATTGTATTCTGTTACAATGATCCTGTTCAAAAAGTTGACATTTCAACAACATTCTACTGCATTATTTCAATTTGATTGTCTGTTTGACTTTAGCAGGAAAAAAAGAATTAATTTTATAGGTACTATTTATTAAAGGTAAACTGCAAATATTTTATGTACTAAAAAAGTTAAAATATTTTATGTCCTGCCTCTGCATATGGTTAGATTTCAGCCTTTGAATTACATCACTGACTTCAGTGGGGCAATTGCTCACTTAAAACATGAGCATCTGTGAGAATTCTGATCTGAGATCCTAAAGTTGTATTAAAAGTCGTTCTGCAAATCTTCATGAGAATAGTCCTTAACAGGGAGTGGTTTCACTGGAGATGCAGTGAAACAGGATGGGGAATGTGTGGCCCTTCATATGTTGTGGGGCTACAGATCTTATCAGCCCTAGTCAGCATAGCCAATCCAACAACAGTCCTATACAAGAACATCTGAAAGGCCACACATTTCCCATTCTTCTTTATAAGCAGTAAAAATCATCTGTCAGAAGTAGCTGTTGACATGAGATGTTAGTTAATCAGGAAACTACATAAAATGAATATATGCAGCTGAGTCAAATAATAACATGGTTTTGGTATTTCTAACAGCACCACCATTCAGTTTGCAGAGTTATTATCTATACACTTAAGGTAACCTTAATAGGATGTATGTCTTGAACCCAGTAACAATAGTGTTGCTGCTGCTCCCGTCCTAATTTTAATATTGGGCCCTAAACAAGAACTTTCACACCCACTCACTGTGCTTGCCTGTTTTTTTCTTGAAGAAAGGCAGGAAAGTAGTTTTATGTTTAGGTGCTTGGATTATCTGAGAATGGCAAAAGCAGTCATTTTCATCATTCACCTTTCCAATTTGTTGCATATCTCACTGTCTTACATGCTGCTCTGTTTAAAAAAAGTGAGTGAAACAAAGGAAGGCACCATAGTTCTGGTGCAGTAACATGAGACATTTCATTAAATTTAAGCAAGGCACACATGAAGAGGTTTTGTGCATCACATTGCCTACTCCTGAAAGTCATTTGCCGTTTCCATGTAGTGCCTTTAAATGCACCTTTGGAGCATCTTGATGTGAATTGGTTCTGATAGTATATCTATAGCACATAGTTATATCAGATTGTTACAACTATGTGTTATAGATACACTTGCAGGACTGTCATGACTCTATCCTATGGAATCCTGGAAGCCAGAGAGCTCCAGTATACTCCTAAATTACAATAGAGAATTATAAGTACATCACTAGCTACAAATCCCAGGTTTCCATAAAATGGAGTCATGCCAGTTAAAGTGGTATCAAACTGATATAACTGTGTAGTGTAGATACAGCCCAAGTCTTCTTTGTGTGGTAACAAGTTATTATAAGTATTAAAGGAATAATTATTTGGGAACAAAAAGACTAATGATACCTTTAGCCAATTCCAGTCGCATCAAAGCTGCATAGTTCCATCTGTGTAAATGGGTTCAATAGGAAAAAAACTAAATTGCATACTCAGACTTGCCAACTATGTCATCATAAACCTGCATTCTTTCAAACTATTTCAGCGCCCAAGTGCACATATAGGACTAAATCCAGTGTTAAGCTAGTTGGTGTCTGCTAGTACAACTAGACTTTTTCCCTTATTTCTCCACACTTTCCCAGACCTGCTCTAGGAGGCTGTGAAATCCGTATGATCCCAGAGCAGGTTTAGATGGCACACTGGAGGCAGGAGAATTTCCCTCTTTCCAGATCAACGGTTGGAAGCAGTTCCATCAGCCAAACAACTACATTGGAGCCCACCCATAGTATGCATAGTAATAAGTTTAGGATCTTTTGCAATCTTTCCACAATTTATTCTGGTAATTTTTTGCAGATCAGCTTTAAGATACAGCTGTAGGTCTTATTTCTGAATAGTTCTACATGTTCTGACAGAATATTTTGGATTCTACATAATCAAGGCATTTATTTTAATGAACCAGAACTGATTTATGCATCACCAATTTATATATGCACATACACAATACACTTTGGATGTTTTTGTACTCCACATGCATTGTTCTTGCTATAGTTACTCACAGTGGTTTATGGATTAGAACACAATAGCTATTTACTACTTTTGTTTGGACAACAGCTAAACTTAAATAATGAACGAGGCTATTATGTTATTAGCTGATTTCTTTTCCCGCTCTCTCTGTGAGAACACATACGTTTGACTGAGGCCAAACTTTGAAGCTGTGGCTTGCAATATGCTCATTTTGCTTGAATTACAAATTATCTTGTCTTCCATTCTACAGATTTTAATTGGTCCAAGTGGTAATGGTTTACTAATACCTACCACAGTGAATTTCAGACCACAGTGAGAATCACTGAGTGTTTTGCATTCCATGTTAAAGGTGACTAGCCAATTTTTTTAAAAAAAATTCACTGAATGTTTAAAGTCTATATTGCACATTAAGAAACCTGAAATGGTAACAAAGTATATTTGCCTTTGTGAGGTTTGAATTGACTTTGTTTATCCCATAATTTGGATTAAATTGTGGATTAGTAAATGAAAGTGTAGTTTATACAGAATAGGGTTAGATCCAGACTTTACCAGTGGGACCTAAGATAGTAAGCTGATTTCAGTGGGCATGAGCAAAGTATTACTGAGTCTGGATCCAACCGAATGGCTATCACATAGAGCACTGGTGGGCAAGATGTTGGACTGAAACTCCCATCATCTTTAGCTAAATAGCTAGTGGGGTGATGGGAGTTGTAGCCCAACAACATCTGGGAGACTGATGTACCACCATCTCCTCATGTGAATCATGCAGTTTTCACCATACCACTATGCACTGGGTTTTTTTGGGGGGGGGGTGCTGCTGATTTTTTTCTGGTCAGTATGGTGACACTTATCATATGATTTTATAGTGGTAGAAACAACCAATCAAGATAGTTTAGAAGTTAAGACTTTCAGAAGCTGATGCACAATAACCAAGAGAGAAAGAGAGCATTCCCATACATTCTAGTAGTACCTTCTGCCATAAAGGATAAACCAGCCCTTAGCTGTTGTGGGATTAAGAAGCAAAACTCCTGTCATATAAAAAATCATTTATTTAAGTAGATTTGATAGTTTCAGGTCCTTTAATAAAAGCCCTCATACTTTTTCACTGAATTCAGTTGGAGTTTTGCCTCTGGCACAGCTGGAACAAAGTGCTGTATGAAGAGCTAATGCCTTTGAGCTAGAGATGAATGCACAGTTAATCACAGATTGCATCATTGTTCTGTTCTGTAATAAAACCCAGATAAAATGCCACTATTTAGAGAGGTTAGCTGCCCATCTTTAATATATCTAGTAATTGTTGTGCATGCATTGCTTAGACTTGGCCGTGTTAAACATTTTTTTTTCTCATGCAATGTAATGGATTGCTGTGCATCTAGGTCCTTCTTACTAAGTTACTAGGTCTTGGTTAGTAAGACATAGAAATCAGGCCTTGAATCATTTTTGTTCCCTTGTGTCTAAATTTATTCTTAACGTGACAAGGTAATGCTGTCACATTAGGCCAAAAAGTGAAAATGATTACCATTTTCACTGAACATTTTCTAAATGCAGAACAAAACCAGGTAAATTGTTCATATAATATTCTTTACACAGGACTGTTCCTTCATGAGAATTTTTTTACCAAAAGATCCTTTTATTATTATTATTTTCAGCAAGATAAAAAAAAATCCAGTGTAGATATTCTTGTGTTCCTAGTACTAAAACAGAGGTTTCTGATTTAATTTTTTAAAAATCTGTGTGCAGAAAATGTGAACATTAGGCTTCCCATTCAGTAGCAGCTGATGGCTCTGATACCAGTGGGGCAGTGAATCTGTTCCTAGTCTTAGTTTGGACTTGAAAGAAGCTATCCAAGGTACTGAACCTTGTCCCCAAAATACGTAGGTTAAGCACCATGGGTAGCTAATTTACAGTTCGTACTAAGATCAAAAGCAGATTCACTACCCCACTGACATCAGAGCTACAAGACACCACTGTTCCCTTCACTAGCTTCCTTTTTTAAAAAAAACAAACAAACCATGGTGTAAACCAGGGAAATTCAATGCTCTCCAGAGGTTGTTGCCTTAGCCAGCATGGCCAGTGATGAAGAATCATGGGAGATGCAGCTGTACAACATCTGCAAGGCCACATATTCCTGTTGCTAGAATAATTCACTTCATCTTCACTAGACAAAGGTCTAACTGTTCTCATAGATATCATTGATGAAATTCTTCAAAGCATTTAAGTTATACATGTCACACTGATTCAGGGTCACTGAGTGAGTGATTTGAAGATTCTAAGCCATTGAAGCATCACTGATAGCTAGTCATGGGCTACATTTCTTAATCATGGGCTGATGTTGCAAGGAATTTCTGCACCTGTGCAAATGGTATAAATGGATTATATCCATGACTTGCTTTGAACTACAAGATTGTGCTGAAGTGCTGAAATAGATAGGGGTACAATGAGTTTACACCCAATTCATAAAATGGATATTGCATCAGAAGAATCATGGAATTAATCCCTTGGAACAAATTGCTGTTGATTTATCCATTGTCTGATTGATTCAAGGAGAGAATCAAACACCTATACTTTATGCCATAAATATATATATAATGAAGTTATTTACTATTTAATTAAATCATATCAAAGCTTTAATATAGCTACTGTCAGTAGTATCTTTAGGCTGTATTTTTCTTTTTGAATGAGAGTACTCTGCATTTGCTCTAATCCATCAACACACTGTGAATCTTTTAAATACTCTGCCCAAAATAATTTTTAAAGGGTTTTAAAAATATATATTTTTTGTAATAATTCAGAATCATTGTTTTTATTTCAAAACATAGTCTTGACAATGTGGACAGAATGTACTTGCTGAACTTTCTAAACTTATTTTTAACAGGCCAATAAAGTTTTATAATTCGTACTTTTGTGTCTTGCATTTCTTGTAAACATATGTAGCACCCATTTGTTCCCTCACCAGTAGAGACCTTGTCAGAAACTTAATTCATAAACATATCTTTTTATTTTGTTTTGTTTACTTGAATACTGTAGATACTTTTATAGATTTACAGCCTGCTATATGGATGTTATAGATTTACACACTGCTATATATAAAAAAACATTTTTATTTGTTCACATTTAGGTTCACAGGCATCATAAATTCTGTTTATTTAGAATTTAGAGTAAGAAGCATGTTAAAAAATTTTAAAATCATTTCCAAATTTAAGTAAGGAAAGCATAGTGTGCTGAGGCAAACATACAGGGCAGAATTAGCATCCCATAATACGTAAACATTTGAAGATGGGAAAAGACCTTGGAATATTAAGCTAATGCTCATAAGCCATTGAATGATTTGTAATACAAAAGAAAGTTACCCTTTCGCTCATGTTAGATTACGAAGTAGGAAGAATGAAAAAGAGTGCAGAAGGAGAAGGGATGAGAGGACAGGTGTCGCATTGAAGCAGGTAGAGGAAGGAGTAAATGTTTATTTGTATAGCCTTCGCAGATGATTTCACCTTTACTGAAATATCTTACTGTCACTTCCCTCACATTTCTTTTAAACACTGCAATATGAAAATAAGCAGGAAAGAGTCATTCTACAGGTAAGAACAGATATACAGCGAACAGAATTGTGCTTGCTTACCAGTTTCATAAAACAACTTTGACTGAATCTACACAGGCTAAATAATGTGTCTTTACCTTGATCCCAGTCCTGTTGTAATAACATTCCTCTCTTTCCAATGTGAAAAGTCTTTTTGATGCCTAAGGGCTTTAACGTGATTTTTAAAAACCGCTAGCTTACTCTGCTGTTTTGGGGAAGAGACATATTTTTAAAATGTGGTTTGTCCCCTTAATTGGGATTGTGGTGGAATTGGAGAGGGGGGTGGCAGAGGAGGATGAGGACAGGCTGATGGGTGTTCACCTAGGTCAGGTGATCATCTAGGTCACCTGTTTCCACCACGGAAGGATAGCTCCCCTGTTTGCATTGGCATCCCAGAAAAGATGATGTTGTCTTTGGGGAGGTGATTTGATGCTTGTGTACATAAATTTGCAGGTTGTTGTTACATTTATTTATTTATTTATTTACCACCTTTCTCCCAATATAGGGACTCGAGGCAGCTAACAATGAGTTTAAAACCATGCAAATTTAAAATAATACAGAAGTGTTAACAATATAAATATGAAATTTTTTAAAAAACTAAACAATGTAAAGAGTTAAAAACATTAAAAACCTTAAAAATATTAAAATACAATAAAACAATATCTGGACCTAAAAATTGAATGACAAAGCACTTGCAAGCCCAACCCCCATCAGATTGTAAAAGCCTGATGGCACAAGGATTTTTTTTTTAAAACTTGGTGGTGAAAGGAGATCAGAGACAGGGCATTTCACCTCCCCCTTGTCTACTGGCTTCAGTTTATAGAAGCCCAAGCAGGCAATCAGAAGGAAGGGGAAACAAAGACTATTTGATTAAGCGAATATGCACATGCATTAAAGCACCCCACCAACCCACCCACAACATTGGTTGTGTTAGCAGACATAAACCAATATGGCAAACAAGAGTGCAGAGTAGAAACATTGCCTTACACTGATTATGTAATGTGGCTGTCCAAATCGATTTCAGTTGGGATTGAAACAGATATGTGTGGTAGTAAAGGGGTCAGACCAGAGCAGGGATACTATGCAGTGGAGCTGGGATACATCCCTCATGTAGATTCAGACTTAGAGTGTCCCACCCCCACCCCCACCCCGCAAAATCCAAACCAGATAATAGAGTTGGGTTTTTCATTTCAGTTGGCTGCTAGTTGCTCAGCTTCTCTTTTTGATTGGATTCCCTTTCGGCAGGGGCTGGACATGAATTTATCTGACCCCAGCCCAAGAGTAATCTGTATTGGTGTGATTCTGGGGCCCAAGGAGATGTATAGGGCTCAGCAAGCTATCTGTGCTTTCTTTGTTCTGATGGTGCTTAGGATGATGAAAACAGCATGTTTCTTCCTCCTGCCTCTAGCCCTTCTGGCTATACAACCAGAAAGAGAAAAACCTTGTGTGCAGTTCTTCTGATCATTGCAGAGGGTTTTGCAGGATGGAATGGGATGCAGTAACTTTGGGTCTAGGAGGGCACTGAAGGAGTGACAGAATCTTCATCAGATTGTAAAAACTCCTTAAAAGGTGGGAAGAAAGGAATGATATAGTTAACTTGTGTACATTAGCAGCTGGTGGCTCCAATGTCAAGGGATGGTGGTTTTAATCTGAACTTCAAATGACCTATTCAAGGTGCTGAAAATATTTGGCAGTTAGGAATCAGCACCTTGGATAGCTGAAACAGATTCACCACCCCACTAACATAGAAGGCAAAGTTCTCCCCTGCTTCTTCAGAAGAACAGAAAATTCTGTGCATCCACATGTGCAGCATAATGATCTGGTAGAATTGATGGTATTTTCAACTGCAGGTGGGGGTAGATAGTCAATATATGATTTAAAAATTGCTTACCATGGGATATTCTCTGTGCAAATGGAAAATTTTGTACATTCTTTTTTCACTAATGTACTAGTTTGCTTTTATCTGTAGAAAGTGTTTTATGGAGTATTCTTTTTTAAAAAAAATTGTTTGAAATTAAAAAAATGGTACAAGCTACTTTAGCACCTTGTTCTTTTGAATTTGAATACCAGGCCTAAACCTGAAATACTGAGGTTTAGCTATAGGTTTTGCCTGAGGACATCTGGAGATTCTATGGTTGTGTTGGAATTGCAACTCAGATATCTTGAACTACTCCAAGTACCTGGAGAGGGCACCTTATTCAAAGATATGTACATTTCTTTAGATCAAGCCAATTAATATATAGGTTGTTGTTTTCAGGAGTCAGTGTCTGAACTCCTTAGAAAATGGCCAGACAACTCCCAAGCCTGCCAGCCTAGCCAAGGCCAAGCCCAGTCACAAGTCTGGAGGCCACAGCTGCACAGTCAGGAGATTGCAGGGCATTGCATGAGGTTGAAGTGTGGGGTACACAGTAGAGTGTGGTGTGCAAAGCACAGTGCAGTGTACAAAAGGCTGATGAAAGGCAGCCAGGTGTTTGGGGGAGCCAATGCCCTGACGTACTGTATAAAAGGAGGCTGAGCCCAGAGCACTTTCTCTCTTGAGCAAATCTGGTGCCTGGCACAGCAGTTTGTTCGTCTACATTGTGAATACCTGTACATATTGTAAGTGCTTTGAGCTTCAAGATAAAGTACCTCCTGTTTGTTTGGAAGACAATCTCTCTCTATGTGAGTATCCTCCTTGGGAACAGGGTTGCTGCTGACTTCTACTGAGATATTTTTGCTTCCTCTGGTGATTGAGTGTCCTGTCACCCCCAACAATGGGTTATGGGCCCAGAGATTGAACTCCGATAAGATAAGGTATGCCCACAAATGTTCGCGGATACTAGGACTTTTTTGCCTATTCTCAGTGTTTTGGCAAATTGGCTGTGAAATGGTTAAGTTCCAGCCAGGCATCTCTGCAGTAGACGCTATCTCACAGAGAGCCTTGAAGAGAAGCCAGCTGCCAGCTTTTGTTTTTGTTTTTCTGTCCAGAAGGTTTTTGCTTCCAGGCAGCATGATGGCTGAGACAAGCGTTGTTTGCTTTGACAAGCTCACAGACAACAATTATCAGTCCTGGAGCATTTATATGAAGGCTTCATGAATTAGAGACAATTTGTGGTTTGTTTTAGAAAATGAAGGTGTGATCCCAGAGGGGTCAGAGAATGAGATAGCAGCCTTTCGCTTAGCTGACCAGAGAGCTAAAGATGCCATTCTCCTCTCACTGAGCCCGTCCAAGCTGATCCATGCTGCTGAAGCACAGACTGCTTATCAGCTGTGGGAGGCAGTAAGAATAGTGCACCAGAGTTCTTCATGCCTGTCCAAGATGATATGGACAAAAAGACTGTACAATATGAAGCTGTGTCTTGGGGGCTGTGTGAAAGCACATTTGATGGAAATGAGGCAGCTGTTTTAAGAGATTGCTAACAGAGGGGTGAATATTCCAGAAGCCCATAAATGTTACATACTCCTGGGCAGTTTAACCAAAGAGTGGGACTACCTCATGTACAGTTTGCAGGCTATCAATCAGTGTGCCTTGTCCATGGGGCTGGTGGCCGGGCGGATTCTGGAAGAGGTCCAACATAAGCAGTTCGACTCCCAACTGCAGATGGCTTCAGAGGGAAGGACACAGCCAGCCAGGTGCAATCAAGGGAGCACAGCACCTCTGGAGGCATCTGATGGAGATGGCCTGGTTAACCAATGGAGATGACCTGGTTAGTGATGTGGAAGTGGCAGGATCCTTAGAGGGGAGTGACCATGTTCTCCTGGAGTTTGTTATACAGCGGAAAGGGGAAGCCAAGCATAGTCAGACTTGCATTCTAGACTTTAAGAAAGTCTAGCAGAAAATTTATAGCATTACTGGGGGTGATCCCATGGTCAGAAATACTAAAAGATAAAGGAGTTCACAAAGGATGGGAGTTTCTAAAAAGTGAGATATTGAAGGCACAACTTCAAACAGTTTCAATGAGGAGGAAAAAGGGGAGGTGTCTAAAGAAGCCAGGATGGATCTCGAAAGAACTCTCAACTGAGCTAAAACAGAAAAAAGACATGTACAAGAAATGGAAAAGGGGGGAAATCACAAAAGAACAATTCAAACAAATAGCCAGCTCATGTAGGGGGAAAGTCAGAAAAGCCAAAGCTCAGCTGGAGCTCAAGCTTGCTAGGGAGGTTAAAAACAATAAAAAGGGCTTTTTGGGGTATGTCCGTAGCAAAAGGAAGAACAAGGGAATGGTAGGGCTGCTGTGGAGAGAAGATGGTGAAAGGCTAACAGGGGACAGAGAAAAGGCAGAACTATTTAACACCTTCTTTGCATCAGTCTTCTCCCAAAGGGGGAACAGTGCTCAACCTGGGGAAGATGGAGCAGATGATGCAGTAGGGGAAATACAGCACAGAATTGGTAAAGAGGTAGTTCAGGAATACCTGGCCAGTATAAATGAGTTCAAGTCTCCAGGGCCAGATGAACTTCATCCAAGGGTATTAAAAGAACTGGCAGAAGTAATCTCAGAACCACTGTCAATAATCTTTGAGAATTCCTGGAGAACAGGAGAGGTCCCAGCAGACTGGAGGAGAGCAAATGTTGTTTCTATCTTTAAAAAGGCGGGGGGAGAAGACCCAAATAATTATTGCCCAGTCAGCCTGACATCAATACTAGGAAAGATTCTAGAGAAGATCATTAAACAGACAGTCTGTAACCACTTAAAAAGGAATGCCGTGATCACAGAAAGTCAACATGGATTTCTCAAAACAAGTCGTGCCAGACTAATCTCATCTCTTTTTTTTTGATAGAGTTACAAACTTGATAGATGAAGGGAACGCAGTGGATGTAGTGTATCTTGATTTCAGTAAGGCTTTTGACAAGGTCCCCCATGATATTCTTGCAAAAAGGTTAGTAACCTGTGGGCTAGACAATGCAACTGTTAGGTAGATTTGTAATTGGTTGACTGACCGAACCCAAAGGGTAGTCACCAATGGCTCCTCTTCATCCTGGAGAGAAGTGACCAGTGAGGTGCCACAGGGTTCTGCATTGGCCCAGTGCTATTCAACATCTTTAATTAATGACTTGGATGAGGGAATAGAGAGTATACTTATCAAATTTGCAGATGACACCAAATTAGGAGAGGTAGCTAATACCCCAGAAGACAGGAGCAGAATCCAAAATGACCTCAACAAATTAGAAAGTTGGACAATATTAACAAAATGAATTTCAACAGGGAGAAATGTAGGATACTACACTTTGGAACTAAAAATGAAAGGCACAGATAGAGGATGGGTGACACTTGGCTTGAAGGCAGTACATGTGAAAAGGATCTAGGAGTCTTAGTGGACCACAAGCTGAACATGAGTCAGCAGTGTGATGCAGCAGCTAAAAAAGCCAATGCAATTCTAGGCTGCATTAATAGGAGTATAGCGTCTAGATCGAGGGAAGTAATAGTGCCACTGTGTTCTGCTTTGGTCAGACCTCACCTGGAATACTGTGTACAGTTCTGGGCACCACAATTCAGGAAGGATATTGAGAAGCTGGAACGTGTCCAGAGGAGGGCGACCAGGATGGTGGGAGGTCTGGAAGCCATGCCCTATGAGGAGAGGCTTAGGTAGCTGGGCATGTTTAGCCTGGAGAAGAGAAGGTTGAAAGGGGACATGATAGGCATGTTTATATATTTGAAGGGATGTCATACTGAGGATGGAGCAGGGTTGTTTTCTGCTGCTCCATAGACTAGGACACGGAGCAATGGATTCAAACTACAGGAAAAGAGATTATACCTAAACATTAGGAAGAACTTCCTGATAGTAAGAGCTGTTTGGAAGTGGAATACACTGCCTTGTAGTGTGGCGAAGTCTCCTTCTTTGGAGGTTTTTAAACAGAGGCTGGATGGCCATCTGTCAGGAATGATTTGATTGTGTATTCCTGCATGGCAGGGGGTTGGACTGGATGGCCCTTGAGGTCTCTTCCAACTCTATGATTCTATGATGTGGAGGAAGGAGTCTACCACTCTGTGAGATGCTGCTTCAGATCCAAGAAAGTCAGTCATCTCCAGAAAGACTGTAAAATGCCTGCACTGAACAGGAGGGGTGACACAGCCACAAGGCAAAGGACTGCCCAGAGCCAGAGGGGTGCATCCTCACAGGCTGCTTGCTATGCTTATGTAGCAAAACAACATGCTGAAGGTGCTGAGGGGGTAGTGTGGTCGTTAGACAGCGGTGCAACCTATAACATGGCAAATCACTTGATACTGTTAAGGGATGTACAAAATACTTCCATAACAAATATTTACCTTGCAGATGGAGCCCCCAGCAAGGTACAAAAGATGAGCACTACGTATGTGCCAGCCTTTCAAAAATGTATTGTGTGCCACTAATTTAGAGAACTGTGTATTACATGTGTCCCAAATGAATACTGATGGTTACAAGGTATTATTTGAAAGGGAACACAGTGCAGTAACATACAAACATAATGTCTGTGCCAAAGGGTTGACGAAACAGGGATTGTACCACTTGTTGCTCAAAGGAAAAGTAGCAAATGTGAACCCTGCAAGTGATGTGCCCCTGCATGATAAGTGTGTCCACTATTATCACAGAATAATGGGCTATGCTAGCTATAAAGGGTTGAGAGGGCTGGCAAACGTCTGCCCCGATTTGAACATGAAAAATTGCCCATCTGGAATGTGCAGTGTGCAGGAAAGTAAAAGTGAAAGCTTTCCCAGTAGCAAAAAGAAGAAAGTGTGTCACTCTGAGACCCTTTGGGGTCATCCACGCAGATTTAGCCGGTCCCTACAAGCCCACTGATGGGGGAAACTGCTACTTCCTAGTGATTGTGGACAGACACACCAGGTACACCTATGTATACCTGCTTAAAGAGAAAAGTCAGGCTGCAGACAGGTTCCGTGAGTGGGTGAACTCTGTTGAAAGGGAAAGGGAATTCCCCTACAAGGTTGCCAGTTTGGTAACAGACAGGGGAGGTGAATTTTTGTCTAATAGCCTGCAGACCTGGATGTGTAGGAGGGGCATTAGGCACAAATTACGAACCCCATGTCTCCTGGGGAAGATGGTCTTACAGAGAGAAAATGCTAAAACAAATGCAGGAGTGCATGATGGAAGATGCACAAGCCCCAGCTGGGCTATGGGGAGAGGCAGTGTTGACTGCTGCTTACCACATGAATAGATTATAGAATTCGAGTGTCAATCAGACTCCATATTATCTATTATATGGTAGAGCACCAAACCTTAAACACCTGCATATATTCAGCTAAAATGCAAATGTCCTGGTACCCCCAAACCTAAGGAAGCCTGGGCAGCCTAGAACCAGAAGGCTGCATTTCCTTAGATACGAGCGCAATAAATACATATTTTCTGTTCACCCCAGAAAGGTGGTTTACTCCAGAAGTGCAAGTTTTGAATTGCACACAAGATGGGACAGATTGCATTGCAATCAAGAGGTTTTCATTCCCTTGGGGAGAAATGTGCCAGCCACTCCCAAATGGAGGTGTGGTGATGTCTGATGATAAAAGGGAAGCAGAGGAAGAAAAGCCTGACAGTTCCCATACCACTCCAATACACACAACACCACCACCAAGCTTTGAGCCTGGCATGTTCCTAAAAAGAGAGCCTGACATAGAAGAAGGCAGTAGCAGCAGCCCCACTAAAGATGAGTCAGGCAGGACTACAGTGCTCATTCCTAGGAGTTCTAGAAGAGTTAGAAAAGCTCTTGACAGGTTTGTTGTCCAAGAAGCTAGATTGTGTAATGTTGTGGCAGATGAAACTGAGAGCTTTCAGGAACTCCTAAAGCTTCCTCGGGAGAAGCAAGAAAAGTGGAACACAGCAATGGAGTCTGAGTTCGAGTCATTGGTTAAGAGGCATATGTTCCAGTTGAGAGGCCCAAAGACCAAAAGGTTGCTGGTTGCTGGTGGGTGTATAAGCTTAAGGACATGCCTGATGGAACACAGAAGTGTAAGGCACGTTTAGTTGCGAAGGGTTTTTCGCAAGAGCACTACACCAACTTTGATAAGATGTTTTCTCCCACAGTGAAGCCAGAGAGTCTGAGGATGGTGTTAGGTGTTGCAGCCGAAAGTCGAATGGTGGTGGAACATTTTGATTTTGAGACAGCTGATCTGGAGGTTTTGAGATTTTGAACACTGATCTGAAGGAGACAGTATACATGGAACAGGCCCCAGGGTATGATAGTGCAGGACAGAATAAAGTATACTTGTTGCACAAAGCGCTGTATGACTTGAGGCAAAGTGCATACTGTTGGAATAGGTGCATACATCAAGTTTTGGTGACACTTGTATATAAGAAATGTTGCTGACGCTTGTGTATATACCAAGGGGGCAGGTGACAATGCTGTCATATTAGTGATTATGTGGATGACCTTTCTATGGCAGCAAAGAGTGCCAATGATGTGAAGCATGTGCAGGTGGAGTTGGAAAGATGGTTCAAGCTGAAGGATCTGGGCAACCTAAGGCGTTATTTAGGTGTAGAAGTAGATAGAACAGGTCTTGGTGAGTTTTTCCTGAGCCAGAGGAAAAAAGATAGACAATCTTGTCACCAAGTGTGGGCTGAGTGAGGCCAAGGTAGTCAGAACCCCCATGGCTACAGATTTTGTGAACATGGATGCAGAACAAATTTTTGAAAGGCCTGATTTGTATCACTCTGTGGTTGGTAGTTTGTTATTCATTGCCAACAACACCAGACCAGACATAAGCTTTGCTGTTGGTGTGCTTAGTAGAAGGGTCTCCAAACCTAGGAAGATGGATTAGTACGCCCTGAAGAGAATGATCAGGTATCTCAAGGGGACCAGGGACTTGTGTCTGAAGTTGACAGGGAGCCAGACGACACTTGAATGCTATGTAGATAGCTCTTTTGCAGCAGAAAGTTCTGACAGAAAGTCTGTGACCGGGTTGGTGATCAGATGCAGAGAGTCCCATAGTATGGAGATCCAGAAAGCAGAATTGTGTGGTGTTAAGCACAACAGAAGCTGAATTTGCTGCCTTATCTGAGATGGCAAATGAGATACAACGGTTAAGGCAGATGCTAGCAGATCTTGGAGAGTCATGCCACATGCCTGTTGAGGTGCACGAGAACTCCCAAGCTTGCATCGCAATGGCAGAGGCAGAGAACTTAAAGTGTAGGATGAAATACATTGCAGTACGTTACCAGAGTGTGAGGCAGTTGATACAAAAGGGTGTCTTGTGTCTGCATTACTGTCCATCCAAGGACAACATTGCAGACCTGCTCACAAAAGCCCTTCTAGCAGGAAGCCATGATGAACTGGCAAAGAGACTGGCCTTGCCACCAAAGTGAGGCATAATAAGGGAGGTCAACTGAAAGGCCAATGGTGTCTTACAATGTATGTAAATGTATACAATGTACTGTTGTTGTGTTTTAACACTGTACTGTACTATGTTTGTATATGTTTTGCTGAATATGTGTCCTATGCAGTAGCCTGACCATTTTGGAGGGGATTGTCAGGAGTCAGTGTCTGAACTCCTTAGAAAATGGCCAGACAACTCCCAAGCCTGCCAGCTTAGCCAAGGCTAAGCCCAGTCTTAAGCCTGGAGGCCACAGCTGCACAGTCAGGAGATTGCAGGGCATTGCATGAGGTTGAAGTGTGGGGTACACAGTAGAGTGTGGTGTGCAAAGGCTGATGAAAGGCAGCCAGGTGTTTGGGGGAGCCAATGCCCTGACGTACTGTATAAAAGGAGGCTGAGCCCAGAGCACTTTCTCTCTTGAGCAAATCTGGTGCCTGGCGCAGCAGTTTGTTCGTCTACATTGTGAATACCTGTACATATTGTAAGTGCTTTGAGCTTCAAGATAAAGTACCTCCTGTTTATTTGGAAGACAATCTCTCTCTGTGTGAGTATCCTTCTTGGGAACAGGGTTGCTGCTGACTTCTACTGAGATATTTTTATTTCTTCGGGGGATTGAGTGTCCTATCATCCCCAACAGTTGTGTTGTCAGTTTGTACCTGCATTAGTTGAATTATGTTATGTGTGAGTTCCATTACCTGTGGAGTTCACTATGAGAGTAAAGTTTGGGAAAGTCACTTTTTTTGGGGGGGGGGGAGTATAGCTCACAAAATTTTCCATATTAGCTGAATCAGATCCTCAGATGTTTGTGAAGTTAAAAAAGCCCCATCACAGAATAGATTTTATTTAGTCAGTATGTGAAAATGTTCTTATCATAGCATAGTAAGCAAGCAGAATAAAAAATTCTAAAATATTTTTGATAGATCCTTTGAACATCATTGGATTATTATGGACCAACAGTATTATCTGCATTTTTCTGACAGAAAGGGGAAAACAATCCCTGAGTGTTAAAGCAATTATGTCTCAACATTGCCCTTTCTTCGTATTTGTACAGTCGTGTCATGTTTTTCCCATGGATCTGAATGCTATAGTTCTAATGACTTGGCAGACACAAATTTTATGTTCTACTTTGCTTACGTTTGCAAAATGTGCAAGCAGATACTTCCATTCTGGAAGAGATGAAGACCCCTGAGCACCTTAACAATCAGTCTAATTTGGCCATTGGGAAAAACAGTTGGTTTCTAGTGTTAGACATGATAGCTGATGCTGTTACAGGGTATATTAAACATACAGATTGCTTTTCAACTCTCATGTGGAATGTGCTGTTATTGAAAACACATTGCTAAAAGTTCTCACCATCCAAAAGAAATTAGCTTACTTTAAGAATTCATTGCAGAACAATATACCCCTATAGTTGGGCCCTAAACCTTTCATGCCCCATCCCACCCACCTCATCCCAGTACAGCACTAATGTGCTTTGAGCATTTTTCTCTATTGACTTAGTTGGTTTATATTAATACCAAAGTGGCAGAATTTCCTGGACTTGCCAGCAACCTTGGGGCTAGGTTCAGTATCTCTGGTTAGTACTTCAAGCCAGAGGTTTTGTTCATATAGTTTTCCAGTTGGTATTTATTTGCCCCTCTGGGCAATGGACTTCTGGCTGGGAAGAGTTATCTTTGCAAGTTCCTATCCAGATGTCACAGGTTTCCTAGACACATCTTTTTTTCTGTGTATGGCCTCAGATACCCATATGAGCTTCACAATGGTTTCCCCAATTTTTTTGGCATGAACGGCATTTTCAAGTGCAAAAAATAATACAGATTCCTTGGAGGTATGCCTTCACTGAGGTGAATGCCGATGGAAGCCTCTAGCCTCTGGATTGTGGTAACTCACCTCCTCCCTCACCAGGACACCCTAAAGCATGGGTAGGGAAAATGTTGCTCATGGGCCACATGAAGCCCCCAAGTCCCCCTTATGCCACCCTCAAAACCCCCTGGCAGGCCCTCCAAGCCCCCTCAAAATTGAATGCTTTTTTCAGCACAATGTTTAAGCAATTTTCCACATGAAAACTACCCTAAATTTCATATGCACATCATGGATAACTTTTCCCCAGAACCGTCCACAATTAGAGTCATAGAGTTGGAAGAGAACATGAAGGCCATCCAGTCCAACCCCCTGACATACACAAAACACTCCTGAAAGATCCAGCCTCCATTTAAAAACCTCCAAGAAAGGAGACTCCACCACACTCTATGGCAATGCATTTACTGTTGAACAGCTTTCAACATCAGGAAGTTCTTCCTAATGTTTAGGTGGAATCGCTTTTCCTGTAGTTTGAGTCCATTGCTCTGTGTCCTAGTCTCTGGAGCAGCAGAAAATAAGCTTTCTCACTCTTCAATATAACATCTTTTCAAATATTTAAACATGTCTATCATTTCACCTCTTAACCTTCTCTGTCCAGGCTAAACATACCCAGCTCCCTAAGCCATTCCTTATAGGGCATGGCTTCCAGATCTTTCCAAAACCCCTTTTAACCCAGCCACATTTAAGCTAAAAATGGTGACTGGAAATGGCATGATGTCATTGAGACATGGTGGTAAGCCCTTCCCAGGAGGGAGGATCAAAAATTGGTCCCAGACCTCTGTGTAGTTGTCTACCTCTGTCCTAGATCCATGGCCCTCTACTCTATTAAAAATGGTAGAATCATAAATAATGCTTCATGAAGCAATTTTTCCTTTGCATCTCCCACCTCAGAAGGAGAACCAAATATCAAAATGTTGCCGTACAAAACCATAATTGAATGAGAGCCAAGATATGAGCTTTGCACATTCCAGTGTCAGCTCAGACCTGATATCCTACAGTCTGTGTCTTAAGGAGAGAAAATGTGTCCAATTTCAATTCTCCTGCATTCAGAACTTCAAAACTAGTCAAGTTGATTCTTCATTAACCACCCAGGCTTTTTCATACAACCGTAAAAACAAACCAATCTTTTCATGTTCAAACATAATTGAGATGAAATAGTTAAAGTGATAATAAAAACATACAAAATAAGTCTAAGTTTATAGACTTATAAGTTCTAACCAGATAGGTTAGAAGGGTCTTTCTTTATCAAGGCTTTTTTAAAAAAGTTCTTCACTTCCTGAAAATGAAGCTTATGGATATTGATAAACCCTTCAAAAACAATCTGAAATGAAATTCTTCCCCATTTGCAGTGTATGAAAGCAGTAAGTACAGCTGTTCCCTGCATGGGAAGGACCAGGTTTTATCTGGGTTGGGTGGAGGGGGGAAATGCTTATTCAGAATTAATATGGTTGAATACATGGGGATTCAAATCCAGACATTTAAGAGTTATGCAGTCAAAAAACCCCGAACCTAGAAGCTGTTAATTTTGGCTTTTCCCACATTTGAATTTTGTTAATGTCAAGTTGTTTCCTCCCTAAATGTGTGTGTGTGTGGGGGGGGGTTGTTGGCAACTTCTCACCGAAAATAAACTCATAGGAAGTTCTCACCCATTCTTACTCTGCCCTCAGTAAACCCTCATCCTGCTTACTGCCAATTGATCCTGTTGAGGAAAGAGGCAGTTGTACCACTCAACCCCATAAGAAGGCAACAGTGCAAAGGACAAGGAACAGTAGAGAAGGGTCTCTTGATGGCAGGCTTATTGGCAGGGATGGGCCTTGGCAGGCACTTAACCATGCCAGTCCCAGTGTTCATTCTGCCCCCGAAGTCTACTGCTATGTTCATATGTCACATGGATTGTTTTATTCTCATATTTTTTGCTAGACGATGATGATTAATATCCCGCCTTTCTGTAACAAAAATGTAACCTACATTTTGTGCTTTCTGGGCAGCCGTCTATAGGGAGTATATGCCAATGGCTTCCATGTCAGAATCTGCTCTGGAGTTGAGCTTGAACTTGAGTTGAGCTATCCAAGTTACTGAATCCTGTCTCCCAGAATAAAAACTCTCTTATAGTTTAGACTAAAACTTGGAGCAAATGCACTGTCCTACTGACATAGGAGCCACAGCCTTTGCTAAGTTATCTTTTTCAAGTGTAGTTGAAGTACCCACTGGAAGCATTTTTGTTTGTTGGCTTAATTTGATCTCATTTGAGGGTTTTTATGTGTTGTTTGACAGTTATCACACAAAGAAAGTGTGCAGCCCTGGCTACCTATCATTTCTGAGTAGCTTAGCTAGAATTTATTTTTCATCTTAGCTGTGACTGCCTCTACCTCCCTGCCTGTTCCTTCTTCTTTCTAAGTATAGATCAGTGACCAGTGAGAATAACATTTGCAAACATCAAAATGATTTAGCAGTTGTGAATGAGGGATGTTGTTTCATGTTCTGGGAGAAGAGAGTCACCCTACTCCATTTTCCCTTGCAGTTGCAGATGTTTTAACAAACCTTCTTTTCCAGAGGTTTGTGATGGCATGGTTAAAATATTGGCAGCCTCAAGGGGCACCGCTTCACACAAATGGTTTACCAGATGGAGTTGTGCTCCCATAACTGTAGCCCTGTCTCCCGCTCATTTAAGTGGGAGTCATGTGTGACTCAGGCCAAAGTCAATTCCTTCAGAGCACCAACCTTATATGGTAAACAGCAGGAGGGCATGAGGATTCCCAGATGGGCTGCATTTGCCGCTTCACTTCTTTCTGAAAATTGACTTAAAGAAAAGAACTGGGCCAAATATTTTCTTCAAAGGAACCTGAAAATTTACATTATTATTATTATTTACTTTTTTTAGTCAGAGTACAGGCAAAACATATGGTGATGCATATTATTAAGTTTAGGCTTTGCATTAGAGAATCACTTGGACACTTGGACAACTAGCTTAGAAGGCCAGAAGCCTCACAGATTGGCTTGTTGCTAAGATGGGTAGAAGACAGGTACAAATGGGCTTAGTCTCGCATTTCCTATAGACACAACCATGCCCACTCTACTGGTCAACTGCATTCAGTTGGTGCCAGAACTTGGAAGAGTTACTTTTTTAGACTGCAGTTCCCAGAATCCCTTAGCCAGCACGCATGGCCACTAACCATGTGGACTGTGGGATTCTGGTAGCTGTAGTTCAGAAAAAACTTTTCCATTCTTTGATCAGAACTGTGAAAGACTTATAGATTAATGTTACACATGTAGCCACCCAAGTGGAAAATAAATCAAACCACAATTGTGTGGCAATAGTTAGTTCTAGCACAGCAAACACTAAGAACTTTTTCAGACACCCCTTACCGTGCAAGAAGCCTCTGTAACAGTAATGAAGCTGCTGCATGGCAGGGGGTCCGTTTCGGACGCCGCCGTCCCTCTCTTGGCGTCGTCCATGACTGTTCTGCGTAGGATTGAGGGCGGCTGTGCCATTTTTTATTCATGGACAACTTCCTTGAGTAAAAAACGGTGCAGCTGCCCTCAATCCTACCTGGAACAGTCATGGATGATGCTGAGAGAGGGACGGCGTTATCCAAAATGGACCCCCTGCCCCGCAGCAGCTTCGTTACTGTTACAGAGGCTTCTTGCACAGTAAGGGGTGTCTGAAAAAGTCTTAAGAAGTGAGGACTGATCGTTGGTTTCTTCTTCTTCTCTTGAAATACAGTTGTCCCTCTGTATCCTCTACATGGGGCTACCCTTGTGCCTAACCCGGAAATTTCAATTGGTACAAAATATGGCAGCCAGGTTAACTTTGGGTACATCTAGGAGAGATCATATAACACCTGTGCTTAAATCTCTCCACTGACTGCCGATCAGTTTCCGGGCACAGTGCAAGGTGTTGGTTTTAACCTTTAAAGCCCTACATGGCTTGGGTCCATCTTATCTCCGGGACCGCCTCATCCCATATGATCCCCCCTGTGCACTTCGGTCCTCTGGGAGGAACCTGCTGCAGCCTAGGCTGTCACAGACCTCCCAGAGGGCCTTCTCTTCTACAGCTCCCAGACTTTGGAATGGCCTGCCGGACGAGATCCGTCTTATCACAACTCTTGATAGCTTCAAGAAAGCGCTAAAGATGGATCTCTTCCCGCAGGCCTTCCCAGAATAACTTCCCGGTTCAAGTGGAGTTGATTGCTTACCTGCCCCCCTGCTGCTATTGCCATTTTTTTTTGTATATTGTATTGTACTTTATCTTTGTTTTAATTCTCTACTAGTTTAATTTAGTTTTAAGAGGTGGGAGGGTTAGGATTGGGAAGGATTGTTTTAACTTGCTGCTGTTTTAATCCTGTTGTACGCTGCCCCGGTTTCCGAGCAGAGGGGCGGGTTAAAATAAATTATTATTATTATTATTATTATCCACAGATTTGATATCCACGGATTTAAGTAGTCACGGCTTGAAAATATTATTTAAAAAATAATAATCCAAAAAGCAAACCTTGATTTTGCCATCTTATATAAGGGACACCATTTTGCTATGCCATTTCATATAATTGAACTTGAGTATTATGGATTTTGGTATCCATGGGGGGTCCTGGAACCAAACCCCAGTGAATATGAAGGGACAACTGTACAAGTGTGACATCCATGTGATTTTTTTCAAAGAAAATCTGCTGCTTCAGGTTTAATCACTTTAAAAATACTCCCCCCCACTTTGTTTTCACACTGTATCATATATTTAAAAGCCCACAGGAAAATGCCCAAGTCTGAATTTCAAGCTTTTATTTCACTAGAAGGATATATATCAAGTCTCTACAGTCATTCTTCTCTGGTTTACTAAAATATTTCTCAGATGCAAAAGCTTGGCAAGCTCTTATATATTTTATTCAAACTAAATCTCCTGTTTGTATTACTGAAATCATTATCCCTCTTTTTAATGTAGCCCAAGTTTGTCCTTAAGCAATATAATGCCATTGTTTTGACATAAGAGTTTTGAAGACAAAGATGAGAATGAGAATGTTTTCTATGTTTAAAATATTCATTTAGATGAGTTGTTTTTCTAAGAAAACCAACAACCTTTTCTGATTTATTTGTTTGTTTGATTGTTTGTTTGTTGAAAATATATTTTTCCTTTTCTCAAATGAGCTCAAGGTAGCACACTTCCTCTTCATATTACCCACACAACAGCCCCATAAGGTAGGCCAAGCTGAGAGAATGTGACTGGCCCAACATCACCCAATGAGTTTCATGGCCCAATGAATACTTGAACCTGGATTTCCAAGTCCCTGTCAAACTAAAGCACATGGCTACTGGCTGTGTTGGCTAGGGAATTCTGAGTGCTATAGTCAAAAAAGTAACTTTTCCAAATTCAGCTTGAACTTTAGACCAAAGTGGAAATTTGAACCTGGCTCTTCCTACTACTTGTTCATTGCTCTAACAATTAAACCACTCAGCACCATGCATAATAAGGGGCCTTTCACACTACACTACCACGATTGCTCTTTAACTACCATTGCAACATCCAATGGAATCCTGGGATTTGCAGTTTAGGGAGGGTATTTGGAGCCAGAACGCTCTAGTGCCTCACCAAACTATGAACCCCAGGATCCCATAGGATGCACCCATGGTAGTTAAAGTGGAATCATAATGCTAAAATTGTGTAGTGTGAAAGAGTCTCTGGTCTTTTTGTGTTCATAGTTGGAGACCAAGCTCATGTGATCTGAATGGGAAACCTGTGTTAATAATTCCTGTACAGCGGGAGTGGATTGTTGTTGTTGGACTGTAACTCTCAGCGTCCTCTATCCTAAATTATGCAGACTGGGATTGATGGAAGGTGAAGTCCTACAACATTTGGAGGGCTGTACTTTACTCACCCTGCCCCATACTGCTTTGTTTTGGCTCATTATTATTTGGTTTGCTTCCATGCATAGCCTTCGTAGACAGAATGTTAAAGTTAGTTAAACATTTTAAACTTTTTAGTACTGTCAATACAATAGAATATAAAACACTGCTGAAACAGTCCCACCTTCACTCATCCATAAACATATTCTTGGTTTGAAGTTAAGTTTTACTTGGAGGGGAAAATAAAAATCACATTAGATGGAATCATAACTTTTTTTGGTAGTGTATCATTTTGGCACAGCTGCTTTCTGTATTTCTGCACTGAATCACTTTCCACATGGAAGTAGAAAAACCATTATAGCTTACATTGCTTAAAAGTGAAGTTGGTTCATATAAAATGAATCTGGACCGTCCATATTCTCCATAGCAAAGAAAAATTAGCCTGTATTCATCGCAAACACAACAGTGGTAGAATCTTAAGATCTTACAAGAGCTGACACTGAACAAATATATCAGTTTTATGCCACTCTGAAAGTCATGGCTCCATCCTATAGAATCTTTGGATTTGTAGTGTGGTACTTAGAATTTTCTACTAGAGAGCTCTCGTGATATAGTTCAGGAGAACAGACTACCTCTCCAAAGTATTAATCCCAGGATTCTGCAGGATGAAACCATGACAGTTAAGTGGTTTCAGACTGCTATAATTGTGCAGTGGGGACACTCTTGTAGTCTCCTGGAGGATTACCCTAGAATCTAAGGTCTAGATTCAGGTTGGACAATTTGTGGCCTTCAGCTTCTGGCCCCCTAACTTCATCTTCTACCAGTCCTAGCCAGCATAAGCCAATGATGAGAGACAATGGGAATTACAGCCCCAAAGCATCAAGAAGGCCATGTTACTCACTGCCCTAGATACAGAAATCCTATTCAGAGGTATAGTTTTATTGCATTCCCAGAGTGCCCATTCATATGCATCCCTATGCATTTCCATACCCAGAAATGAATGAGATGGCTCTTGAGAAGGGTAGTATGTTGTATGTAGTGTGTAGATTCTGTCTCTCTAAAATCAGATCATCTGTGACTGGTTAGATTCTATTTCACATACATGACTCATTAGATTCTATTTCAAAAAGGATTGTTAAAGACCCATAATGCCTTTAGTATATTCTAACCTTCCTATTACGTGTTGTTCACTCAAATTGCCAAGTCGTTTTTTAAAAAATAGGTATTGGAGCATTCCCATATTTTACAAGATACCAAGGAGAAATGTTTCCTTGTCAGATGTGACTCACACTGCATGATATTCAGGGTTGGGGAGCGGGGAAACAAGATTTTCATTTGCATGTATGTAAATGTCCTATGTGAATTGCTTATCCACACTCAGGTGATTTAACTTGGTTGGGGACCAATTGCAGTTGAACATTACAATGCACAAGAGAGGATGGCCAGTGCCTTCCATGTCAGTGGTGTGATAAATCATAACTTCTTTGTTACTTGAATTGCGTGGAGTCTGTGAGACCCACTCGTGTCACTCAAATTAAGATATTATATTGAGGAATTTAATTAGCTCACTTGTTAGGCTGCGAGAGATTGGATAACCACGGAATCTTTACACCTGTGTATACCCATACTACTAATAAGATTCCAAGCCAAAAAGCAAAATAAAAATGGTTTTTATTGGAAAATAATCACAGAAGCACTCACACATGTACTCATGCTTCAAGCAGCCACACAAGGCTAATACAGAATTAGGAGGATGTATTGGAACAGAGGAATAGATTTCAGGGATGATGGGCTATACTTTACCTGTCCAAAGAGCAGAGGTTCATGCAGAGAAGAATACTCAGGCTTGACGCTGAGGAAAACAGGCAGAGTGACAGCATGTAGAAAACTGTGCATTTTGGCTGTGATTTGGGGCAATATATATATTCAATATTGCACCCTAAGGGGTATTTTGGGTGGAAAACAATGCATGATTGAGTTTCCCAGGAAGCTCTGGTTTTGTTAATTGCTGTTTATGGTTGGATAATTAAGACTGATGGGATTGAGGCAAACTTCTGTTGTTGGATGGGAAAGGTGTGGAGGGAAACCTTTGCAGAGTAATGGATATTTAAATCACTTGTTTGTCTTGGAATATGACTCATTGTCAGGTGTATCCAGGATAGATTAGCACATTTTTCCCTAATGACTTTTTGAAGGGGGCTTCGCATAACCAGTCATGGGCATGTCTGTATTTTGGAAATTTCCCTAGACAACTTCCTTAGGATTCTGGGTGACCTTTGAGTAAACCCTTCGATGGATGTCCTGGTCTACCGGGACCTATGTGAATTGTCAATTAATTCCAATGCTATGAATTATTGCAAATTTACAAATTATTAAAGGGGAGGGGGTATAAGCGCATGTAACACGTTTAAAAATCTAGAATAAAACTGAAAATGGATTCACTGCACCATTAACATGAGGGCCTTTGGGTACTCTGCCAAAAGGTCTCCAATTCAGTCCTTGGCAACATCAGTTAAAAGGATCTCAATGAACAGGGCTGCAAAAGACATTTGCCATTGCCCCTGGAGAAACATTGCTAGTAGGAGCAGATAGCCTGAGGCTAGATGCAGCTTCTTACATTCATTCCCTGAAGGTAACCTCAATAATAGTCCAAAGGCATCTGAGACTGTGATTCAAGAAACTGTTGGAGGCAACATACTTATATGGTTTGCTCATCCTATAGACATGCTAAGTGAGGCTCAGTGGATATCTCCACCTTGTTTGTCCAAATACACCAGTCACAGGCCTAGAGATCCCTTCTCTTTATTCTTCTATTCTGCAGAGGAGGCTTCATTCCTGTCTTAGAATGGACTCTGTGAATTGCGTTAGGTAAAATGTTGGGGTGTATGAGTATAAAAATTAAAAATTTATTAAAGATTCCAGGGAGCAAGTCCTTTAGGAATACATTCTTAAGAAAAGTTTCTTTTAAAGTAAGCAGTGTTAGCAGAGACAGAAGACTGACCAAGCTCAATTTGCATTTGCATGTGTTCTGAATCACCCAATCATTAAGGCCACTTCAGACAAATTAAAGACAATAAAGATGTTTGCTTAAAAATGCATATCAAAATGTTTACTGAAGGTATAGCAATCTGCATAGTCAAAACAAGTCTAGGTCCTTAACTAATTAAGAGGATTTCAGGGTAATAGACTCACCCAATCCTGGGAGGTTCAAGTTAGGATAAGATAAAACAAATCAGAAGTTTCTAAGTTTTACAGCAGTAACATCCATATTTTCTTATTCTTCAAAAAGATGAATGCAAGTAAGTGAGAGCTCATCTCTTCTTTGTGCATGGAGTTCAGATGCATGGTAGGAAGGAAAGAAAGAGGGATGAAGGACCTCCTGTTGAAGAAAACACACCCCAAAAGGGGACAAAGGATCATAAAACATTTAAATCAGGAGGTCATGTGATGAGTGACTCAATGGTCACCCCATAGCTCCAAATAGTTAAGATAGCTTGAGAAGAGAAGGGGTAGGAACTTAAGCATGCAAGGAATTTCCTAAACTTACTAAGTAGGGGGTGCAAGAAGAATGTTACATTTCCCAACATAAAACACAACTGATTCCCTATGCAGGGCAGAGCCAGAGTACAGCCCTTGCAGGACTGGAAGAGGCAGAAGCAGCAGAGGTTGAGGGAGCTACATACAGTAAGACCAGCTTTTAGGAATTGAGCGGCATTGTCTTCCCAAAATTTCCTTTGAGAGAATGAGCCTGCAGGTCTATCAATCCATCAGATTTTGGAAGTTGTGTACTGTAAAATTGTGTACACACATAGTATTGCATGTACTACCTGGAAGCTGTGTAGAATCCTTTCTTTTCTTTTACTTCACATGTTTCCTTTTTGGGTAGGGAGGGGAGGAGGCAATGTCATAGGCCTGCTGACTAGGTGAAATATTATTTATTACTTATAAGAATTAGAAATTGCTCAGTCCTGCAGTCATCCCAAATGTGTAACAGCTGCTAAGGCCTAGGAAACTGTGCCAAGAAGTCTGTTAATACCAGGCACTAACAGAATGTTAGGATTTGAGCAATGTCTTTTAGACATAGATGGATTGAGGTAATATCTCATATTCTTTTGGTGGTGTGAGCCAAGTTGTGCAAGTCCTTAATGCCTACTCTGGCAAAACTCCACTTAGTAGTTTTGCCTCAGCATGAACCCAGAAGATTTGGGAATTTCATCCTGAATTAATTTTTGATGAACTAAGAAAGAGGAATGGATTGTATGGATTTTCATGTAGGTATGAAACAGTGGTCCTTTACGATCCTGGATACACATACAGAAGCACTATTTTTGCATTGTGTTATGAGAATAAAATAAGATGCATCACACTGACACATTTCTAACAGCAGACTGTTAATACAATTATGCAATAAGTTCCATAAAGAAACTATTCACTCCCAGTCATTGAACTAGGTGAAAATTTCATTTGTCCACAGACATAAACTTTGGTACTAGCTCCTTTATAGTTTGAACTAAAACACAGAGTAGATTTACCAGCCTGCTGATACTGTTACTGTTGAGTGCCTTCTGACTTATGGCAACCCTATCATGGGGTTTTCTGGGCAAGATTTGCCCAGAGTTGGTTTGCCATTGTTTCCTCTGATGCTGAGAGAATGTGTCTTATCCAAACATCACCTAGTGGGGTTCCATGGCTGAGTGGGGATTTGAACTCTGGTCTTCCAGAGTCCTAATCCGGAACTCAGATGACTGTACCACACTGGCTTTTCATCTGCCAACACTCCTGATGCCCATATCCAGTGAAACCTTTTATCCCTCTCCTATGTACAAAATATACACAAGCAGAGTAACTTATGAATTGCACCTAAGTATGTGCATTTGTGGGGAGGTTTAAATGCCTCTCACTACAAGACTTATGCCTGACATTTCCTCAACAGAGCACATTTATACTTTAGGAGGTACAGGGATAATAACAACATGGGCTAATTTCACATAACACTCCTGAATCCCCCCTCCTTCGAAAATCTTGTGCAAACCAAGCCTGAGCCACGAGGAACTTCATATCTTATCAGTGACCAGTGTTTCCAACAGAGTGGGGGAAGTTACTCTTTTGGACTACAGGTTGTCACATCTCCCACCAGCATGGCCACTGACTAGGAAATTCTGGGAGTTGTAAATTTTGCCCCACCCCTGTTCAAAAAAAAAAAAAAACTTTCCAAAGCTTGTGTCTCCTGTCACTTTCATTCAGGGCCACAATAGATTTTAACTACAAGACTTTACTATCTAGTACAAAATGACTACATTTGAAAAACTTTCACAACAACTAGAGCAAATCTCTGAGGAAAAGAGAGTCAAATGTAAAGAGTTGGCTGAAACCCTGTTGTTTTCAGCAGTAGCCTTCTAAAATAAAGTTATTCCAAAATGAGATGTGCAGCTGTGAGCTGTTTCGGTGGCAAAGCAATAATAAAATCCAAACTGTTAACATCAGTGGATTTTTGATTCAGTAGCAATGGCTTGTTTTTCAGTTTCCCTAAGGAGCTAGCATATTTGTTATAAACAGCATTTATGATTCAGGACCACTTTATTCTTAAAGGTTTGGTTGAAGGCATATTTAAATTAGCACCAGTGACCCTGTGAATTGTTGTTGATTATTTATTACTCAGAAACAAAACACAACTGTTTCATTGCTCTCCCATTTACTTGTTTGATGTGAAGAACATTAAAAATGTCACTCTGGTGCATTTCCTCTTCATCAAAGTCAAACTGCAAGGTAGTGCACTGTTTTTCCCTTAAGCCCTGGAAAAATTGATTTTCTGTGTCAGACAAAAAGGTGTAACATGACAATGGCCTGATAGGTGAAATGAAAGATACAGAAAGAGGTGTTTCATTCCACAAGATTCATGAACTGTGTCCTTGAGCATGTAATCCCACTGAGCTCAGGGTAAGCAAAATCCTGCAGGCAGTTTTTTGAATGTTACACACAGACAAACCACTTCCTGTCAAGGATCAAGAGGGAATCCTCCACTTCCTGGGTTGTAGATATCCTTGACTTTGGCAGGCTGCCCAGAAGACTTAAATGAGAGAATGGACATCTTTCAAGACTAAACAGCCCTCTTATGAAGGCAAACAAGCTCTTGCTCATATTATGTTAGATAAGGGCAGGGGGACCTGTGGCCCTTCAGGTGCTACTGAACTCTTAAATTCTCATCAATCCTATCTGGCCTGGCCAATGTTGAGACAGAAGTGCAATAGTCATTTATCAGTATCTACAGAACTGAAAATTCCCCACCCATGAGTTAGTTATTGGTGCAAATAAAGTAGGATTTTTTTTAAAAAAAAATCTGGATCCAGTGGCTCAATATTACATGATCCATTGCCTTGACAAATGAGGGTGTATGACTGAGTGTGTGGTGCTTGAATGTTTTTGCCTGAACATGTTCCAGGTACTCAGTGTTACATCATGGAATGTGGCATTTTCCCATAAGCTGATGTTTGAGGAGGTAATATGCTTACAGTTGCAGTGAAAAAACAGGGGTGCTACCAAACAGAACAGTATCAATGACTTTAAAATAATGTGCAGTGAGAAAAGGCCCTGAGGCCAACATTAAAGAAGGTTAAAATTTATAAAGTCCAGCGGAGTTGTAACTGTAAAACATTGCAATCTTTCCCTGCCATCTCTCTTTTCTTAGTTTATTGGGATATAGCTGTATGTCTTCCAAACTGGAAATACATGAAAAATATTTTTAAGTTTGCATACCTGAATAAACTGTTGTTTATTATCCTTTACTGAATCCTGAAAATCTTACACTTTTATTTGAAAGTACAGGTGAAGCATGCATGTGAAAGTCCATTGCATCTGACAGTGGCCTGCTAGTAACTGAGACCCACATCAGTGACTAGTCAGATGCCAGAGACAGTGGTGACCAGGGCCTCTGTTACTTCGGAGCAATTAATCTATGCTGGGGTTTTGCAGGAACTACACCGGGGTTTATGGGAGTTGTCCTAGGTGCTTAACCTATTTCAACAACAGAGTTCAGCACCTTGGATAGTTCACACAAGTCGCTCCTGTGAAACCTGCTATGGACTCACTAGCTGAAAATAATGGAGCCACTGACTTCCTCTGTCTCCAGCCCATTCATCTGAGTAGAGCACTGAATTTCTGCCCTAAGTAAGGGAGTCACCAGTCACAGGGGTGGCTTTTGAACAAATGAAGTATGATACATTACCATCTAGAGAGGATTATGTCCAGAGTCCACGTTTACCGAGATGCACAACTATCTGGGGCTCTAGTGCCCTGGCAGAGCACACCACTGCTGACACCTGCTGAACCCAGTGTACTTTCAGACTCTGGTATTGTGGGGAATATAAGATGATGGCTTCCCACCCATGTGCTTCAACTGTAGAGGAAGGATGTAAGTAATGTAGAAGGAGGAAAGACCAAGTGGTCTCCAGTCCTGGAATTCATTCTGTTTACAAGATGGTCATGAAGGAAAGAGGTGGTGGTGATGATGATGATGATGATATGATGGTAAATATGATGGATTTTATTTATATCCCATCCACCTCTTCCCCAACATCAGTTCTGACAAATTTTCTCTGCCTACAGAAGGGGATGGGGAACCTGTAACATTCCAGATGTTGTCAGAGTATAATACTTTTATCTCTGACTATTGGCCAATCTGGTTGGGACTGACTGAAGTTGGAGTCCACTAACATCTGGAAGGTCACAGGTTACCCTTCCTGATCTGCAGCATCTTATTTGTGTATTTATTTAGTATCCTGACTTTCTTTCAAGACTGGGATGCAAGGCATCTTACATCATACCTAATAAAATGTAATGCATTGTAAATATGAAGTGATATGTTTGTTTTGAAAAATCTTTAAACATCACCTTATAAAATATATTTATTAAGTAACTGATAAACTAAGGTGAGGGGACATGTCAATATTTGTTGGGTTTCCTTTTGCTCTTCTCAACATTCATGGTCATACCTATGCAAAGGAAGTAATCTTGTCAATAACACATATGAAACCAGAGTCAGCCCAACACATTTTGCTTTCTGGGACAGAAGAAAAAGGGGGAAGTCCTCACCCACCCAAGTCAAGGTATGCAGTACTCAAATGTCAGCCAAGTTATTTTGGCACACAAGGCAGAAGGCACAAGTTCTTCTTTTCATTCCAAACAGTAAAAATGCAATAAAGATAAATGAAAGAACTAACCATTTACTGCCCTTTCATGAAAGCCCAAATCTGCTGCCTGAGGCAGCTACTTCAACCTGCCTACTGGAAAACCATCCCTGAGCAGAAGTATAACACCATTGAAGAAATCAACTAGGTTCCTGCTTCTTGATGGAATATTCTCAACCATGTTATTGGGAGTAACCCATCTCATACAAGTTCATGTAAAAGGAGGAAGGAGGGATATAGAATGAACATGGAGGTAAAAATCCACCCTAAATTTTTAGTCTTCAAGAGAAATGTCATCACAGTATGTGGCAGAAATGAAATGTTTCAAGTACCACTTCACTTTGTGACTGTCAGGAAATTCCCCAGCACAGGTCATGTGTATGCTTGTTACCATGCCCTACTACCTCTTCCCTATAACATCTCAAAATTGGGCATATTGGACACTTCAAAAGGGTCAAGTTGACCAAGATGATCCAAAAACAGGTCAGGTGGAGCTGGAAGGTATTTTAGGAAATACTTTTAGCAAGCCAACCCAAACTAGGATTTTGCAAAAGCCCCCATTAAACAAGGCCATTAAAGAGGTATGTGCTAATCCCTTCTTGGGCACCTCAACAATGAATTATCTAACCAAACAATCAAGTGACTTTTCCAGCTCCAATCCCAAGGAAATCTAACTTCAGCCCCGCCTCCTGTCCTGCAAAGGAAACCAGAGTGGGTTTTTTCAATCCCTAGCCCTAACTGATTCAGTGTAAAGCATCTTCCTGTGTCCCTACCATAGCTTAGAAAGACTGTCTCCCTAAATCTCCCATGCTTGCTGAAGGATTCTGTAAGGTGAAGTCCAAAACTTTTCCAGGTTTCAACTTTAGAATCATAGAATCATAGAGTTGGAAGAGGCCACAAGAACCATTTAGTCCAACCCCCTGCCCTGCCAGAATACATAATCAAAGCACTCCCTACAAATGGCCATCCAGCCTCTGTTAAAAAACCTCCAAAGAAGGAGACTCCACCACACTCTGAGGCAGTGTGTTCCACTGTCGAACAGCTCTTACCATCAAGAAGTTCTTCCTAATATTTAAATGGAATCTCTTTTCCTGTACTTTGAGTCCATTGCTCCGTGTCCTAGTCTCTGGAGCAGCAGAAAAAAAGCTTGCTCCATCCTCAATATGACATCCCTTCAAATATTTAAACATGGCTGCTATGTCACCTCTTAACCTTCTCTTCTCTAGGCTAAACATACCCAGCTCCCTAAGTTGCTCCTCATAGGGCATGGCTTCCAGACATCCCACTATTTGGTTGTCCTCCTCTGGACACATTCCAGCTTGTCCATAACCTTGAATTGTGATGCCCAGAACTGTACACAGTATTCCAGGTGAGGTCTGACCAAAGCAGAATAGTGACACTATTACTTTCTTCGATCTAGATACTATACTCCTATTGATGCAGCCTACAATTGCATTGGCTTTCACATATAGCAAAATTTTTACTGCTTAAAATTTTAAGAGCAAGTGATACAGTCTTAACAGCCTAAGTTTATCAAGTTCCTGGTCAAGGGACAGTGAATACAACAGAAAGGGAACTCAGTTCTGCTTGATTTTAATTTTCCATATATTACATAGGATACCAAGTAGGACAGTATTGATTTTGAGATGATTTAGTGGGCAAGTAAAGTACTCTATTTTCAACACATAATGCTACCGATGGCTCCCAAGAGTGGCACTGCTCTGTGTGGGAATGTGAGCCAGTGTACCTTCTGAGTAGGACTGGGGCTTTTGTGGGTGTGTGTGTGGAGATGATGTGAGTGTTTCTAGTACTTCCACACTGTGAGCAGCAGAAGACAGTTCCACCTCCACAACACCCACACGAAGACCAGTCACAATCTGTGCATCTTTGACAAACGATCATTGCTGTCCTTCTGACTAGATTCCATGTTGGGATATGATCTGTATGTGGTGGATGTATCTGACAGGCACATGACTCAGAAATTCTCTGTACACATCAGAAACTGTATGTGAGAGAAAGAGATTCCACATCTGTTTAAACCCCATATCTGATTCCTACTTTTGATCACTATTGCTATCTACATTTGTTTGCTTTTTAAAGGGTTTTCTAACTATGGGTGTTGTGAAACAGGGCTGTGTTTGTGAAAACACAGATAGCAGTTCTCTTGGTGCGCTACACTGGTGAGGTGTAGGTAGTGGTAGGAAGAAAAAAGCTACAGTTGCTGTAGCCATATAACAGGGGTGGGGAAAGTGTGGCCTGTGAGCCATATGTGGCCCCAAGTGTCACATTTCCCCCCCCCCATCCCTCTGGAGTCTCCCAAGCCTCCTGGACACCCTCAATATTCAAAAGAAAATTTCCAGGTTGCATTTTTGGGTGTTTGGTAGTCCCAAAATGCCAAAGCTACTCACAGACATGGCTGTTTAACCCACATACCCCCCCTCCCAAAGCCTCCAACACTCCAGAAAGTCTTTCAAAACAGCTGAAATGGGTTGAAAATGGCAGTCAGAAGTGACATTGCATCTCTTCTGGTATTCTCAGGATGGGTGGATGTAGCCTGCAGAGGGCTAGTGGAGGTGAATAGGGCCCAGCCCCCTTGTACAGTTGACCACACCTATTGTAAAGGAAATAAGACATTATTGCTGATAGCTGGTAGATTCTGGCTGCCCTTCCTTTGTCACCACTGAATAACCCTGGAAAAAATGCAGCTGCCAACATAGCACATCACTACAGGATTCAGGCCAAAATCACTTGTGGTGTTGTTTTTGGGTGCCTTCAAGTCAGTTTCGACTTACAGCAACCCTAAGACAAACCCATCACCAGGTTTCCTTGGCAAGATTTGTTTAGAGGGGGTTTGCCTTTGCCTTCCTCTGAGGCTGAAGATGTGTTCCTTGACCAAAGCCAGTGTTGAAAAATTATTGATTTTGCTTTTTGACAAGCAAAGAGCTGCCCTCCCTCCCTCCCTTTAAATCAAATTCAGGTAAAAGAATGGTTCTTTGGAGATTTTCGGACCGCGTTTTAGAGTGCCTAGGGCGGGAGGAGCTTTCAGGAGAGGGACGGCGATCTTGCGCAGCAGGGGGGCGTTTTCGGATACCGTTGTCCCTCTCCCGAAACCATCTGTGTCACTTCCGTGAAGCTTTGGAAGCCTCAGCGCCATATTTTAATCACGGGCAACCTCCGTGATTAAAATATGGCTCTGCGGCTTCCGAAGCTTCACGGAAGTGACACGGATGGTTTCGGGAGAGGGACAACGGCATCCGAAAATGCCCCCCTGCTGCGCAAGATCGCCATCCCTCTCCCGAATCGCTCCTCCCACCCTAGGCACTCTAAAACGCGGTCTGAAAATCTCCAAGTCTCCCCGGGTTCACACCATGCATGTGAGAGAGATGATGGAGTAGTGAAAGCTCCTCCCAGTTCACACAGAACATTTTCATATTGCCTTCCTATAATTTGTTTTGCGTTCTTGAAACCTCACACACATACATTTGGTTGTTTGATTAAGTGTTGGCTTCCTCATGCTAGCCTTTCACTGTGGTGTATCACTGTGGTGATAGCCTTGTGGCTGAAGAGCGGGGTATAAATAAATAAATAAATAAATAAATAATAATAATTTTGGCATGCAGTATGGAAATGAGATTTAGCATTTTGTCTAATAGCTAGTCTGTTAGATAAGCAAGCATTAAAACAGTTTGTACACCAGTTTACTCACATTTATCAAGGGAATTGACAAACTAGGCATTTAAATAGGTGTAAATTTAGCTGTCTTCTGACACACAGAAACTTGCCATCTGTTAATTACATAACAAATGCAAGGAAAGAAAAATAAGCATTGCAGAGCCTGAAAGCTCTCACTCAGCTCTCTCATTGTCACTGTTTTATTTGGAGCATTTTATTTTTCTTTGAAAATATTAAAATGCAACCATTATTTTTGTTTCAATATTTTCCCTGTGTTGTTACTTCTGTGCCATTTATTATAACTTTGATTGAAAGCACACTTTGTACCCTTTTTAAATATGCTGAGTGTTTTCCCCCATTGACATCAGTGCTGGGGGAAGTTCTTCATGCCCAATAGAGGTGAGCACATTAGTTTTATCTGACATTCATCTCAATGGGAGAGCTGTTACGGATGAAGAGGTTCAGTGGGTGTCCATATATATAAGGAGACGGCCGAAAAGATGAATGGCTTGCAGTCATAAGTTTCTTTAATGAAAGGAACACTGCAACTCATTGTATTCCTTGGCAAAAACATAATTGGACTGCTATGTACAGAGGTTGAAAAAGTTACTTTGTTGGACTACAGCTCCCAAAATCTTCCATCCAGCCTGTAAGATACTGGCTATTCATGATTGTCAGTGGTTTTAACTGAGCTTCTTGGTTGATATCAGCCTTCCCCAAACTGGAACCTGCCTGGATTTGCTGAAATACAGTTCCTACCATCCCATGCATGCATGGCCTGTGGTTGGGGATGGTGGGGAATGTAGTCCAAGGCATCTAAAAAGTGCTGAGTTTGGGGAGGTTGATTTGTAAGATTTTTTAAATTACTTTGGATTTGTCATACAGTAAATTTACAGCAACAAACAAGCCAAAGAGCCAGGAAGGGCAAACAACACAGCAGTCATGCAGTAGTTACAGGACAGGTTGAAGATGGTGAGGATTCTTGATCAGTAGAGATGATGACATCAGCTGCCATACTCCTAAAGCTTCCCTGTTCTGAGGTTAGTTGCAGCCTTCACAGTGGCAGCCAGTCAGAGGCAGGAAAGTTTTTTCCTTTCAAAATATCAGGATTGGCTGGTTTAAACCAAATTACTTATTTAAAAAAACACTTTTTAAAAAATTGATTTATATATATATATATATATATATATATATATTGGCATTCACGGTTTTAAGTATTCACAGCTTGAAAATATTCTTAAAAAATAATAATCCAAAAAGCAAACCTTGATTTTGCCATTTTATATAAGGGACACCATTTTGCTATGCCATTGCATATAATGGGACTTGAGAATTCACGGATTTGGGTATTCATGGGGGGTCCTGGAACCAAACCCCAGTGAATGTGAAGGGACAACTGTATATGACTAGCTATTATTACTATTTTCCAACCCTCTTACTGGAACAACAATGACTGTTTGAATTTAAAATTTTTAACTTAAACAGTTTGTTGGCAGTTTGTTGTTAGACCAGTAGTCAGTGTCACTTGCTTGTTTTTAATAACTTTATTTTATAGTGCAAGAAATGCCATTCGGAAACAAATCCTCCAATTAACATAAGTTCAACCCAAACAACTTGCTTTAAAAGATAACTTTTTAAAGAACAATTATTATTTAAGCTAGTGGCCATAACATCTGAACTGCATTTTGCTACTTAATTGTCTGGTTTAGTCCTAGGACTTTTTCAGACATGAACTTACCGCGCAAGAAGGCTTGTAACAGGTGTGACGCTGCTGTGTGGCAGGGGGCCTGTTTCTTACGATGCCGTCCCCCTGCAGAAATCAACTGTGTCAGTTCTGTGGGAGACTGGAGGCAGCCGTGCCATATTTGGCCATTTTTTATTCACGGAAGTTGCCCGTGAATAAAAAATGGCCAAATACGGCAATTTCGGCAGGGGGGGCGTCATCGTACAAAACAGGTCCCCTGCTGTGCAGCAGCATCACACCTGTTAATGAGCCTTCTTGTGCAGTAAGTTCATGTCCGAAAAAGTCCCTATAGTGGTTGTAATGCCACCCCACCCACCCACCCGGTTTAAGCATGAAAAAAAAATTAATCTGTTTTTTCCCCAAACCTGCAATATATTGTAGTGAGCTCTTGCTGTTAGGAGAAATATTTTGATGTAACTTGGTCCTGAATGGAAAATTAAAATCCATTCTCTTAATCTCCTTGTGATGGAGATGAAAGCTGCCAAAGCGTGTTTGTTGATATGGGTCAATACAGCCATTTGCCCTTTTTGTATTGTCCTTTGTACTGTCCTCAAGAATATGAGGACCAATATAATGAGTGTCTACTAGCAGTATAAAGAATATGCGCAAATTTACTCATTCTTGGGGGAGGTGGAATGGCAAACTGCTATGAGACTTTTCATCCTTCAGCAGAAATGAAATGAGAAGCATCCATTTAAAACATTTCAGTGGGTACTGTATTGTTTTTGCCCCCAAACACCACAATGCTTTTTATGTAAAAATGCTTTTTTGACATCAATGAAATTTTCCCCAAAGAGTTCTGAAACATGACCAACAATTGAAAAACATACACTAGTTCTTCTCATCTTGCTCTCTGGAGGTTGGGGGGAACACCCCTATTTAAATGTTTTGTTATTTGAGAGCAAAGTAAGCAAAGATAAACATCCCTCATGTCCCTACTTCAAATAGACCACCACAACAGTCTGTTTGGGAATGGAAAATACTTGACTTTTAAAATTTATCTTTTCTTCTTTTTTGTTTTTACAAAGAAATATATAAATATGGTGTAAGGACACAGTATGGGAATGCTATTACTTCTTTTTTGGACTACCAAAGATTCTAGGAGTTATAATTTTAAAAGTAACCTTTGCCTGCTTAGGGTATGGGTGCCAATTGTCTACAAGGCTTCACTCTATTTTTTGCTGTTCTCTTTATGTCTAATGTGCATTTCTGTCCAATGCACATGTGACAGGAAAAAGCAAATGATAGAAGTATTTTCATATATTCACATGAATATTGAAGCTGCAGAATGTTTCAAGGTGCCTCTGTTAAATTATATATCTAAGGGGTTTTACTGAGCTGTAATCATAAATGAACTCAGGCCTTCTCAGCAAAGTGATATTAAAATATAAAGAGCTGTTCCTTCTGTTAAGATAAATTAATGTTTTCTGTTGTCCTAGTGGGATCCTAATATTGAAATTCAGCAGGGTCCGCATCACAAGGCAAACAGCTGCTTTAACAAAGGATAGAGTGGGGGAAAATAATTTTCCCACTCTCAAATTCCTTTGAATTTCTTTTGGCGATTTGTGATCACATACCTTTTACACAGAGAATCTCAAAACACTCAGTGAGGGCTTCAATTATTCAGAAGCTCTTCTCTTTCAGCCCCTGATTAACCCTTGAATGCTCAAAACTGTTAGTGATTGAAGTGAGTTAAAGTGCTTGTAGGACCTGGAAGACTGTTAGTTTGCTCTTAGGGCTTGTCTATATGAGGCAAAAAAAAAAGTGTATTGCTCTGCAGTAATGGCAATTCATGCAGCTGCTACTTGTCTTGATGTGTTTTTTTGGCAGATCATAGGCATGCAAAGCTATCTGCATTTGCTATACAAACAGGCATGCCTGTGAATCAAGATGGTGGCCATGAGTGAATTACTCACATTTTTACTTACCTAAAATTGCCATTGCTGAACAGTATTTTTTAAAAAAGAAAACCATATATCCAAGGTGCAAATCTTTTACTTTAACAAAAAAGGAAACAATCTCTCCCCAAAGCCATTTCATCACCTTAGCGCTCACTCGCTAAGGTGAAAACCAACATGGCAGCTCCAGGTGCTTGCCTTGTTAGCAAGCTCTGCCCCCCCCCCCACATCTGACCAATCAGCTTTCAACTTACACTCATATAGGGAAAGTGAATTAAATTGAATTGCTTGTCTCAGCGAGCAGAAATGCACACACACCCCTCTCTTTTTACAAAACTTTGGGGAAAGCCGCAAAGGCTTTTCCCATGCAGTATGTGGTCGATTTGATCCCCCTCCTTCCCAATACATTGAAATGATGCAGGGTGCCATTTAGACTGATCATACTCTCCTTGTATTCTGCGAGGAGTATTTTCACCGCTTGGACAACCCCTTAATGTCTATGGCTGTTGATAGCTTCCATACAGCAAAACAAAATCCAAAATCCATAAAAAGTGATACCTTTATTAGCTAACCAAATGCAAAACACAAGATGCAAGCTTTCAAAACTCTACTGGCTTCTTCATCAGGCAAACAATGGGTGCATCTATACGATCATAAAAAAATCCATTTTGGGGGTAAAAAATATGAATAGGCTGTCGTTCGTATGCATACGAACCGCCCACATGATTTTTTACCCCCCTAAACTCCGTATGACTCCCTCTTCCCCAAGCTGGCTGGAGCGAGCAAGCCAAGCGGTGGTTTAAAATCTCCTGCCACTTTTTTTTTTTAAAAAAAGGTTCCTGCTTTGCGGACACTCAGTTTTCCCTATTTACAATATAAAATGAAAATAAATAAATGCATAATTCACAGACTTACTGGACTCTCGCTAGCCGGGAATCCAATATGGTGGGCGCTTCCAATTCCCCTCCATGCTAGCCCTGCCCCCTCTACTCGGCCAGCCAATCAGATTACACAGACTGTTCGTATGTGTACGAACGGACCGTACAGACCTGTCAGCCATCCGAACGGCATACAGATTTCTCGTCGCGATCCGCTTTCCCTCCTGAATGCTGCATGTGCATATTTCAGGGTGGAAAACTGTCCCCCTCTTTTGGATGCGTGTGAATCCAAATGGCCATGTGTACCGAAGTGCGAACTTCCGCACGCCGTACGTATTATTCAAATCGTGTAGACAGGACCAATGTTAAGAAAAAAAGAAAAGTGATAATGTTGGCCCTATATGCTGTTTCAGATGTTACTTGTGCTGTTCAGGTAAGGGGTCTCATGCAGGCAGAGGCCACCCCTACTTCCTGGCCATGTGGAGTTCAGACAAAAGACAGTAAAACTTAAATCCTTTTGCAGCAGTGAGGAACTTTTCTGGCAATCAGCATGTCCCTGTCCCTTTGTGAAGCAAGGAGTTCCTTTGTTTAGGCAGAGATCATTGGATTTTTCAAGAAGTCTGTACTGCTGCATCAGGAAGCAACCTTTAGGTGCTGTATAGGTAAAACTGGCCAATTATAGTCTGAAAGAGAAGTTTTACCATTGTTGGAAGCAGAAACCTCAGAGAGTTAGGAGATTTTCACATGCCGAAAATATCGCTGCCAGAAACTGGGACAGAAATATTTCTGTCCCGGAAGCAGCGCTGCAGTTCGCACGCTCACCTCCCTCTCCCATTGTTCCGTCGTCCTCGCTTTGGGTTTTTTCCTCTCTCTTCCAGAATATTTTATTAACGGCAAACTCCCGTTAGTAAAATATTCCGGAAGAGGGAGGAAAAAACCCAAAGCGAGGACGACGGAACAACGGGAGAGGGAGGTGAGCGTGCGAACTGTGGCACTGCTTCCGGGACAGAAATATTTCTGTCCCGGTTTCTGGCAGCGATATTTTCGGTGTGTGAAAATCTCCTTAGTCTCAGTTGATATTTCCTTCTTGTTTAGGATACTTCTTGTTGTGGCAAAATGAGGTATCTTCAAATATAGGAGCCATTTCTCTGTATTACGGATGGAAACATGTAGCCCTACAGATATTGTTGGAGTGCTGGCTATGGTGGAAGAGATCTGCAGCCCTACAACCTCTGGGGCTCCACATGATTTTCAGCTCTGCTTTATTTCACACAAGTATAGGATCAGGGAAAAGAGGAGTAGGTTAGGTAAAGGATATAATTCAGTGGTACAGCATGTGCTTTGCATGTAAAAGGTCCCAACGTTCATCTCTGACATCTCTAGGAACAGCTCAAAAGATTCCTGCCTCATACGTAGGATTTGTCCCTGGATGAACAATATCTCGGGATTGTTGTTTACATGACAACCTCTTCCATGACAAAAGCAAGATCCCGAGACATAGTATCCCATGGTTTTTTTGTTTACACAGGAAAACGTTCCAAGATATATTTTTTAGCTATCAGTCAAGGATGCGATTACTCGTTTTTTCACAACCTTGGTGACGTATTTCCTGTAGAATTTCCTTCCATGAGTGATGCTATTGGATGCCACAAATGTTTGCTCAAGCTTCTGCATTGGTCAGAGAAGGAAGGCGAAGGCAACGCCCTCTGCACAATTCCTTTAAAGAAATCCCCTGATGGGCTTGCCTTAGGGTCTCCAGCTCCATCAATCCACAGAGGTTAATACCAAATAAAACTTGTTTGTCTTTAAGAACCCACAAGAATAATTATTGAATACCAGGAGCTGTAGGCTATATTTCAGAGGAAGGAACTTGCAAAGGGGTTGGCAATGTAAAAATCCATTGAAAAGGGTGGCTGACGCCTCCTTCTCTGAACTCTGTGCCCACCCCTGCCCACCTCAATTTCTGGCCATCACCTACTCCCAAGATATTTTGTCCTGACCTGTTCACATATCCAATTTTCCGCAACCTCCCAAGACTTTTTTTAAAACATGGGACAAACTGAGGGATGGAAAGTCACACTCCTTGGAGGATATATGGTGCCCCCCCTTCTGAAAAACTCAAGATTGTCATGATGAACGTGTGAACAACCAGGGTTCATCATGAGTTCATCTCATGACATTTTTGTCATGTAAACAGCCCCCATGTAAGGCTGCAAAAGACCCCTAGCTGAAATCTTGGAGAGCTATTACCTGTGTGTATCAACTATGCTCCAGTCCAAAACAGAACTCTTACACTGTTCACCATGGGGACATATGGATGCCATTTCTGGTACAGGAAAAATGTGACACTTGAGCTCTATTCCATTATGTTCATACTCCATGAAATATCAAGTTTCTCTTATCACTATCATGCATACAAATCTGCTTAGGACTGAAGTTTTCCTCTACACATTTGTACTGTTTCTTTCCAATTGCTTCTAAGAGTAAGGGTCAAGCTCTGGTGGGATGGGGTCTCAGCTTCCCAGGCAGTAACAGAATAAAAGCAACATGATCAGGAAGCAGTAGTGTAGTGAAGTCAAATCTCATAGAACTGAAGCAGGCTTTTTTTAAAAAAAAAAAACCAGGGACAATGAGGTCATCTACTCTTACTACTTCCTGCAAAGGCTTCCCTTTTCTATCTGAGCTTAGCTGCAGTCCTTCTAGTAGGCAGGGAGGACAGAGATTTTACCACCAGCAGTAGATGTTGTTACAAACTAGCTCTGCATTAGAAAACACAAGGTAATTTGCATTGGCTTGGTCTTGAATAGGCCATTATGACCCATTGGCTTTACAAGAGGCCAGCTCTTGGTAGAGATGAAAACTTGAACTGTATCATTGATATGGATCAACACAGCTGCTTGCATATTTGGACTCTCCTTAGGTTTCTAGCTAGGGGGACTGTCATACTGAGCACCTGAACTGTAAAATTTACCACAATACCAGTGTGAGCCAGCCATTGGTATAGAAAGATCCAGGCACAAGTGCCATAGTCAGACAAAAGATCAAGTTCTATAAGTGGTGGCACTAATTGGCTAAATTGCCCAGAAGCCATCAACTGAAGTTAAGATGGGTGCAGTAGACACAGTTCCTTTGACAGGTATGATGCCTTCACGGTGTAGTAAAGTACAGGTGGTGAGTGTCCTCTGGGAGTTTTGGGAGATTTTCACATGGGCTATATATCCCGTGGCAGGAACAGAACAGGGTTGGGAAAGGTTTTCCCTTTTGGACGACGTTGACCCCGTTCTGTCCTGCATCCATCCTGCTCCCGTGACTGTTCCGGAACAATGTAATCACAATTTTTCATCGTGAATAGACCTCCCGTTCTGTCACTATCACACAATCACAGGTTTGCGAACAGGAGCCCCGTTCCTGTTCTGAAATGACAGCCGTGGAGGGGAAGTCCGTTCCGAGCACTTCCTGGTACGATCTGGACATCCAGGTAAGTGGCACCCTTTATTTTACCCTCCCTGTTTTGATTGTGTGATTTAAAGTGTGTTTTTGTGCTTGGTGAACTGATTTTATGTTTGGGGGAGTTTTATTTTTTAAATTTACCATCCAGCCGTTATCACGCGATAACGTGATAACGTTTCAGACGGCCGATTGTAAAAGCAGCCTTACAATGGCTGCATTTACAGCTGGCCAGTGAGGGGAGGGGGAGCCCGTTCCTGCCACAGAATTAAGGTAAGTGTGTGAAAGATTTACGTTATTCCATGGCAGGAATGGGAGAGGAGGTGGCGGGGCAGTAATGGGGCATTTTGGCCCCGTGTGAAAATCTCCTTGGTGTATGGCATCACCACCACTGTTGCTGTTGCTGCTATAGTTTGCATCAATTTGTATTTTAGGCACAGGAGTGAGTACCAAAGGTGGTGGCAGAGGGAGGGGAGAATTATGTCAAGTTACAGGGGAATCTTTGTTTCTAACTGTAGGTCCTTCTTCAGTTATCAGTAATGACGATGACTCGGCAAGTCCTCTCCATCACATCTCAAATGGAAGCAACACTCCCTCTTCTTCCGAGGGTGGTCCAGATGCAGTGATTATTGGAATGACAAAGATTCCTGTCATTGAAAATCCTCAGTATTTTGGGATCACAAACAGTCAACTCAAGCCTGATACATGTAAGTACACTGATTTCTCCTCTCTTGACTTTTATATGAGAGCTAAATAAGGAATTAACAATCCCTGATTATACAAATTAAGCTCCATTTGTACTTACTCCCATTAACTGTACATAAGATTGCAGGCTACATGTGATTTTTGAAAAGGGAGAAATCTGGATCAGTTGAAGGCTAGTTCTCAATTATTTTTTCAAGTAATGAGTGCATTCAATTTTTTGACAGATTTTGAAACTCAGATTGTGGTACACGTTTAGTATGTCAGATAATTGTTAGTAGCAGTTTACAAGTATACTGTTTGGAGTGAAGTTTTTTGTGTAGGTAAAATTAATAATAGTTTCTCTCATAAATCCTGAGACAAAACCACTGTTAATTTTCTTCTTACTGATTTTGCTGACAGAAACCAGAATTACTCACGTAACATGATTGTAGAATGGACTATACCATTATAAGCTATAGGAAGGAGAGTCACATTTTCATGCTCCCTTATTATTAATGTTTAATTCTTCAAATTAGTAGAAAACCAACACTGCAAAGAAAGGGCTGAGTCAGAATCATACTTCCTGGTGTATTAGTTTTCTGCTTGCAGGTTTTTGGCTTTGATTTGTTTTAAATATGGAGGTGCATTGAAAAATAGAGTCTAAACTGATGCAATCCATTCAACTGTCCCATACTCTACCACATCCTTCAGCTACCTGGGTGGAGTAGTTTTAATATATCTCCAAATCTGAATTGGGTTCATTTTATTGATATCCTGAATGCAAATCTAAATTTGTTTTTTTTTTTAAGGTAAGTGATAAACATATAAAGTTGTGTGTATCTTTTGGGAGGCTGAGTGTCTTCAAAATTGATATAGATGAATATAGACATTGTGAAACTACTCAGTTCAGTATTCTGCACATGTAAGGCCAGCCACTATTTTTTTTGCTCATAAAGCAACTTTTAACAACAGCAAAACACCTGAAGAGTTTTTGAAGGACTAGAAACCATTTATGGCCTTTTTGAGCAATAAGAAATCTAACACTGTAATAATCTGTGGTTATGGTTATTAATAAACAGTAGAATTTTCTTTTCTGTTCTTTTCATTACAGTTAGGATTGGGGGATGACAGCCCAAGTGTGTTTTAGTTAGATGTCTTTTCTTTCTTCTCTTTTTCTTCTTCTTTCTGTTTCTGTCTTTGTTTCCTTATTTTATGAATGTGCATTAGTTTGATTGTGAATCAGATTATTAGGGTTAAAATCAATCAATAGATAATGCCCCCCAAAAACACTAGTGGGTTTTGCAAAAAACATTTCGGGGTGTAGTGTGTCAGGAGTTAGAGACTGAACTCTATTATAAAATGGCCGAACAACTGCAGAATCATGCTGAGTCATAATGGCTGACTCCACGAGCTACCAAGTCATACCTAGAAAGGCCACTAGGGGGCAATGTCGTGTGTGTGTGTGTGTGTATGAGCTAGTCCAGAGCTCACTTCTCTTCTTCTTGTGAATGCTGATGCCTGGTGAAGAAGTTTGTCCTTCAATTGTAAATATTTGTACATATTGCAACTGCTTGACTGAAGATGAAAATGCCTCCTGCTTACTTGGACATCAAACACTCTGTGTGTGAGTACTGTATTCTTGGGAATAGGTTGCTACTAAGTCTGCTGAAATAGTTTTTGGCTTCTGCTGGGGATTGGGTGTCCTATCATCCCCTGAGAGTGGTTATGGGCCCAGCTGATTGATCTCAGATTATATAAGGTGCACTCTGAAAAGTTCCCAGAATTTTTTGTTTTGAGTGTTTTGGTTAGTTGGCTTTGAAACAGTTAAGTTTCAGCCAGGCTCTGTGTTAGAGCTATCTTCATTTAACCTTGAAGAGCTGCTAGCTATTTGTGTTTCATAGCTGGAGATTTTTTAAAATTCAGACAGCACAATGGCAGATACTAGCCACGTTAGTTTGAGAAATTGGCTGATGGAAATTATCCAGCCTGGAGTTTATATATGGAGGCTTTATCAATTAAGGACAATTTGTGTCAGTTTTGGAAAATGAAAGTGTGATCCCAGAGGGTTCAGAAGAGGAAATAGCAGCATTCAGGCTAGCAGACCAGAGGGCTAGAGCTGCAGTCCTCTTATTGCTCAGCCCCTCCCAGTTAATACATACGGCCCCAGGAAAGACAGCCTTTCAGCTTTGGATAGCTTTGAAAACAGTTCATCAGAATTCATCCAGCCTCTCAAAGATGATATGGACTAAGAGACTTTATAACACAAAGCTGTCTACTGGAGGCTGTGTGAAAGCCCATTTGGGGGAAATGAGGCAGCTTTTTCAAGAGGTGGCCAATAGAGGGGTGGACATTCCAGAAGCCCATAAGTGTTTTATTTTATTGGGCAGTTTGCCAAAGGAATGGGATTCCCTAAGGTACAATCTGCAGACCACCAGGGAGCATGGTTTGTCTGTAGACCTGGTAGCTGGGCATATTCTGGAAGAGGCCAAATGCAAGTAATTTGATTCCTGGATGGAAGGGAATAAACAGCCACAAATTATCAGATGCAATCGGGAGAGCACTCAAACACATCCAGAGACATCTGGTGTGGAGGAGAGAGCCTGCAGCTACGTGAAACACTGTTTCAGATGCATAAAGCCTGGACATTCTCAGAAGGACTGTAAGATGCCTGCACTGGACAGGAGGGGTGGCACAGCTACAGGGGAAAGGAGGGGTGCATCCTCTCAGGCTGCAAGCCATGCCTTGGTAGCAAAGCACCATCCTGATGGTACTGAGGGAAGAACTTGGTTAGTTGATAGTGGAGCGACACAACATGGTGAATGATTTAAAGCTGTTAAGCAATGTTAAAAATGCTTCTATAACCAACACAAGGCCTGACATCAGTTTTGCAGTTGGGGTGCTCAGCAGAAGAGTCTCTAAACCAAGGAGGGCAGATTGGGAAGCCCTGAAGAGGGTAGTTAAATTTCTCAAGGGGACCAGAGACATGAGCTTGAAGCTGGCAGGATGTCAGGTGACCCTTGAGTGCTATGTGGACAGCTCTTTTGCAGCGGAGTCTTCAGACAGGAAGTCAGTGACTGGGTTGGTGCTCAAGTATACAGAGAGCCCCATAGTATGGAGATCAAGGAAACAAAACTGTGTAACCATTAGTATTACTGAAGCTGAATTTGCAGCCTTCTCTGAGATGGAAAGGGAAGTACAATGGGTTAGGCAGATGCTTGCAGACCTTGGGGAGCTGTGCCACGTGCCTGTTTAGGTCATGAGGACTCACAAGCCTGCATAGCTATTACAGAAGCAGAAAATCTGAAGTGCAGGACAAAGTACATTGCGGTACACTACCAAAATGTGAGGCAGTTAATACAAGGTGTCTTGTGTCTGAGGTATTGTCCATCTGAGGACAATGTTGCAGACCTGCTCACAAGAGCCCTTCCAACAGGAAGCCATAAGGAGATGGCAAAGAGGCTGGGCCTTGTCACTAGTGTGTAAAGTGAAAGGTGTCAAAAGGGAAGGTCAACCAACAGACGATTGATGTCCAACACTGTATGTTAATGATGTTATGTTGTGATCATAACATGTGTCCTTCGCAGTAGTTTGACCATTTTGGAGGGGATTGTCAGGAGTTACAGACTGAACTCCATTATAAAATGGCCGAACAACTACAGAATCATACTGAGTCATAATGGCTGACTCCATGAACTACCAAGTCATGCCTAGCCAGGCCACTAGAGGGCAATGTCATATATATATATATATATATATATATATATATATGCTAGTCCAGAGTTCATTTCTCTTCTTCTTGTGAATGCTGATGCCTGGTGAAGAAGTTTGTCCTTCAATTGTAAATATTTGTACGTATTGCAACTGCTTGACTGAAGATAAAAGTGCCTCCTGCTTATTTGGACATCAAACACTCTGTGTGTGAGTATTCTTGGGAAGGGGTTGCTACTAAGTCTGATGAGATAGTTTTTAGCTTCTGCCAGGGATTGAGGGTCCTATCATCCCCTGGCATAATAAACAGAGAAAATTTTTAAAATTGGAAAATTGCTGGTCTTTTTATTCTCATGTTGTGCAAATAATCTTGTGTCAGTTGAATGTTCGATAGCATGGCTGTATTGGGATACCCTTACTCACCAAGGCCAAGAAAATTTGCCAATGCAACTTTACACCCCTACTTCTATCCAGGCTTCAAACCTTTGTCTTCTTCCAAACTTCAGTAGGAAGAATTATTTTAAGTGAAGATCAGAAGTGAAGAAAATGATGGATGATCCATTATAGCTCTGAGCCCAGAGTAACTAACCTGCTACAGAATTCCTTTGTACAACATGGAGGTGGTACTTACAAAATAGGCCAGAAAGGTTTTTTAAAACTATTTATCTCCAAAATTCTTGTTACTTTAATTTGTTTCCAAATGAAATACAAAGTTCCACCCTTTGAAGTGTGTTCCTTCAAAAAAGTCGAGCTATATTCAAAAGTGAGATGAAATATGTTTTCCTGATTAGGGACAGACCTAGCACTATATTTTGATACCTTGTACAAAAAGGAAGAAGTGCTCAGCAAGAGTTTGAAATGAAAATTTTAAAATACAAATATAAGGGGTATTTAAAATACCTTTGAGAGCAGTTTCTGCCCTTTTTATGCACAGTGAGCTAAGAAAAAGTCTCAGGGGAAAAACCTTAAATTATTCAGTATCAATTTCTTCCTTGTGTACCACCTAGTGTAAGTCCCTTCTTCCATTTTAAACTAAGAGATGTATTCTTGTTAACCTCTACCTTATTTCACCTACTGCCTTCATGCCATGCCCCCTTGCATCTTGAATTCCACCACTTGCTCTCCTGTTTCTCCTATTCCATCCTTTATCACAGCTCATGCCCTTGCAACATGCTCCTTGGTTGCTTCATGCACACTGCCATTCAAACTGCTTGTTCTCCTGTCTCTCTTACTTCCTACTTGGCCTAAACTTGTACCCTTGCAGTGCACCTCTTATTTTCTTCTTGTGCATTGCTGCTCATATCACTCAAACCCAGCAGGGCAGGGCACTTGTTGAGGGAAATGGAATCCTGGTAGACTACTGCAACTTCACTTCCTCGTCCCCCAGGCCTTGCTTGCTGCTATACAGAGAACCCAGGTGAACAAAGCTAGGAGAGGTTCACACTCCAACAGCTTCATCCAGCTAGATCTCTACAGTGCAAGCCAGGCCGGCATGCTCATCCAGGATCAAGGATGTTTTTTTCCATTTACCGACCTGGTAAATGAGCAGCAGTATTTTCAGTCCAAGGGGCCTGTTGCCAGGGCTATTCGAAATCAGGGACAGTTTCTGGCTGGCAGGATATTCTAAAAGAGCATAATTTAATTTAAAAAACCCTCTACCCTCTAACTAGGGGGACTGGCCCTTACCCTTGCTCTGCCCTGAAGCAGCTCCCCTGAAAGGAACGATTATGGGGATTCCACCCTTTTATCCCATTGCTGTGGTCACCAAGTGTGGAGGTTTTCTTACTCTTATCCCACCAACTGTGGGGTTTATACGTTGATAATCCCATCAATGCCACTAAATGTGAGGATTTCAACTTTTATACTACCGCACTGCCACCAACTGTGAGGATTCCTGTCATGCAGTCCCACCACTGTGGCCAAATGTGGGGTTTCTACCCCTTTGACCCACCAACTGAAGACTTGACAGTGCTCACTGCAATTCCAAGAGTGAGAGCTTTCTCTGATTCCCACCTTTGTCACAATGCAAGGATTTATTCCTGGCCCATCTGTGTGACATTCATTGTAGGGGCTGTCTAAATTCCCTCATGGTACCTATGAGGATGTTTGTGACTACTATCCTCAATGGACACCACCCCTTTTTATATTCAATGCTGCCACCCCAGACATCTTCATTTACAAAAGTTAAACATAACACAGCAGATTAATTATTTTAAACACCACACACACATGCACACACTCACACACTCACATTCATCTCAAGCTAACTCAGACCCTTACAAACACTCAACTCAGAATCCCTTCTCTCACTCCAACCCTAGTCTAACTCAAACCTCTCTCAAACTCTTTTCTAACTGCACTCTTCTCAACCCCCAGGCAAACAGAACTTCTCACTCAAACTGAACTCTCAGCTGGCATTCATCAGCTCATTTACCAGCCTTATGCAAATCTCCTCAAATATTCCACCAGTCTGCATTTACTTCAACACTCTATTCTCTCTCCCCTCCTAACGGCTCTTTGCCTCATATTCTAACATACAATCCATAAATCAAACATTTAAAAATACGGTAGCACCCCCGTATCCATGGGGGATTGGTTCCGGGGCCTCCTGCAGATGGTGAATTCTGTGGATAATAGAGAAAGCCATCCTGGGGGAAGGGGGGGAAGTGATTTTGCCCCCCTTCACCCCTGTGATCACTGCTGCAGTGGGGCCATGGCAGGGGCAAAGGGGGAAGGGTACAGAGGAGTGATCTCACCCCTGTTCCCCCCCCACACACAATTGCCATCACAGCAGGGGCATGGCAGGGGTGAAGGGGGGAGGGGAGAAGGCTAGGTCGCTTCTCCACCCCATCACCCCCGCAATCACCACAGCGGCACCAGAAGCCCTCCCAGGGGAAGGGACAGGGGAGGTTAGGTCCCTCCTCTCCCCTCCCTTCCTCTGTGCCATTGCCAACCATGGATAATTGAATCTGCAGTTGGCGAATCAGCAGATACAGGGGTGTTACTGTGCAAACCCATGACATCACAGCAACCCCCTTTGGCACCAGATCCACCAACTCAGCTAGCCTTTTACTCCCTTACAGAAAGGGGACAAGTGGAGCTGGCTAGCTGGCACAGTACCTGGGGGCTTGGGAGCGGAAGAAAATTACCATTGTGAATGCTAAACATACAGTGGAGAACCCTAGCATTGCATTGATAAAGGAAACGAAACGCAAACTAGAATTTATCTCTAGAGGTTGTCGTCTGCAATGCCGTTTGGGAAAGTAATTGGAGTACGTGGCTTACCTTGTTCATCACTTTGCTATCTCACAATTTTGACATCTTGTTTAAAAGAAGATACATCTCCTGTCTAAGTGGAACAGAAAAAAGAAAATGTCTATATATAAGTGAACACATCCCTAAACCCATGGAATAAGCATTTTTGGACATTGTGGAATTTTTGAGACTTTGGAATTATCATCCCACATGTTCATAGGTATAAGGATTTAACCATATGTATGTATTAATGTAAATATTCATGTGTAATTATTTATTGATTATTTATTACTTGCATGTGACACTTTTGTACAACATATAACAATCATTGCACTAAACCAAACTTTATTAAGAATCACAATATACACTGATAATTTTATAGAAAACTGTTTCTTTATTACTGAGTTCTATAATTAGCCTATAGAGTCTGTAGTACAGTAATATTTCCTCTTTAACCACTTTGCACTCTTCACAGTGAAACCTCCCCTGTACTTCAGTTGTCCATAGGGAGAGACATGGAAACAGGCAGACCAGCAGCAGAGAGGAGCAAGGCCTATCTGAGGGGTGGTGGTAGTTGCGATGCTGTTTCTTCCCCTACTCTGCTAACTAAATTTTGCTAATTTGAACCAAAGCTTAATTTACCTTAGTTTTAAGCAATCCTAAGATTCTGAAATGTTTGTCTAAGAAAATATTATAGTTTCCCCCCATTACAATGGAAGCAAATATTCTTTTGTCCTATTGTTATGCAGTTGGCTGTGTGCCCTTGCAAATATTTTTCAATTTAAACTGATCATCTTGGCAGTTTTACAGCTGGTTTTTGGATTACTGATACGAAGGATACAGAGGAATTGTTCTAATATCACTTAATATGAACCTGAAGCTTTTCCATATTTCACATTAAATTTGAACAAATGTGAGCCCAAAGGAGGAAAAAGATTATAAAGAAGATTATCAGACATGGCAAAAAACACAGCAAAAGATTGCTGGGAGAACAAGAAGGGGCAAGATTATCAGACGATGATGTCTTCCAGCATCCCAGGGACATCATGTGGCCATGAGTAAAGAGTCCCTTTCTATTTGTGGCTTGTCCCCATCAATAGGAAGATGGAGCCTTGTCCACGGCAGTGCTACACTCCAGGAAAGGCTGAAGGATGCAGGCGTCTGGTAAGGTCGCCCTTCTTGTTCTCCTCCTGTTCTTCTGACACAGTTGGGAACATGATTTTTTGGTGCATTCCCCCACATCTGATAATCTCCAAATACTACAGGGTATAATGAAAAGAAGTCATTTGATTTTCAACTGATAATGAATTCATGTATGTATTTTTAAATGGCATTATTTTTATTTTATTTTATTCATTTATATCCCGCCTTTCTCCCAATAATGGGACTCAACATATTAAGCAATAGCTAGCAACATATTAAAAACAATACAAGTTAAAAAGAATGCAAAAGTAAAAACAGTATAAATATAAAATTTTAAAAAGAAACAATTTATAAGTTAAAACTTTAAACATTAAAAATATTAAAATGCATTTTTAAAATTTTTATTTTCAGCGTTTCCCAAATACATCTTGTATGATCAAAAGTTGTTCTTTCAAACTTATATACAACAAATATCTTAAATATTCCCTATTTGCATATTTATGTCTTCCATATATGTTGTAACCAAAATACTTAACCATGACTTCCGTCATTTGTCATTTTGACATCAGAAGGCTTATATTTATACATAAATACCTTAAATGACTGCTCTTGACATTTTACATTCTACATTTTATAATTTACTTTAACACTAATTCTCTTTACAATTGTAAATACTCTTAGCTTTAACTGCTATCTACTTTAAAACTTCCATCTTAGGGTATTTTCCCCTTCTTATAATATTTCACTATCTTGCAATTAACCCTTATTTACCCAGAAATCTAACACCTGTTTCCATTCATCTTTCCATTTGCTTTCTTTCCTGTTACTTAATTTATTTGTCAATATGTCAAATAAATATTGACAAATTGACAAATAAAAAAAATTAAAATGCATTTTAAAAACTCTAAAATGGCATTAAAATTTCTCATGAATCTTAAGGTGAGAATACTAGGAGTGAACCAAAGAGCACGTAGGTAGGATTATTCATAAATCAAGCAAACATCATCTTCTCTCTAATACATTTCAAGACATCATATGATTTATAAAATGTTTGTGCTTACATTATGTTCTTTGCCTCTGGCAAGTGTTCCAAAGATAAGCTGGGAAGAAAGCAATTGTCCATTCAACAACCGTGTTGTTGACAAGCCAATATGCAATTAAATGAACAATAGGTTTGCTTCTGAACAATGGTTTCTGCTGTGATACAATGGGATACAGTATAATGCATAACCTATTAATATATAGAATCCACTGTAGCATAATCATTTCAAGTTATCTTGGATTCTTAAGCAGACAGTATGTTAAAAAAAAAAGAGCCTAATTACTCTAAAAGCACCAGATCCTGTCTGATAGTGAAGCTAAGAAAGGTCTGCCCTGGTTAATACTTGGATGGAAGACTGCCAATTACCAGGTGATGTAGGCTATATTTCAGAGAAAGGAACTGGGAAAACTACCTCTGAGTGTTCCTTGACTAAGGGCTTGTCTACACTGGCCAAATACCCGAGCTTGCCCCTGTTCCAGAACCCTGTAGTTCAAATGACTCATGGCATTTACCCCGATCTGCCCCCAGGCAGTCCAAATGACCCCCGGGGTAGATATGGTGTAGCTAAGCCCTAAGAAAACCTATGAAATTCATGGGTTTGCCATGGGTCAACAGGAGTGCATACATACACACATTAAAAAAGAAAGATTTTTAGGGGGAAAAGGTATTTTTTAAAATTAATTCATTTTGCAATGTGTTACAAAGCTGCCAACCATGAAAGTTATTTCTTATCATTGAAAATGTAAAAGGTAATTTGTTGTGTTATGTGTTACATTATTCGTTATGTTTTTAGTACTTAGAATTATAAGAAAATGATATAAAGCTGTTCCATAACACAAATCAAAATCACTGCAGTACAGCTTCTCACAGGATTTATAGATAAACCAAGTGGAGATGGACCATTTTCTCTTTCTTGAATGTTTTTAAAAATCTTGCATGCTTTCCTTTGAATTTATGAAGAAATGTGTGAATTTTGGTATGCTCTTTTCCAAACAAACACAATAAAGTTCTCAACAATTCCAATGGCCAATTTAATAAGTACCATTAGGACCAGTGCTCTATGGATCTCATTGTAATTGTCTGTCATCTAACTGTTAAAAATGAAAAACTTGAAAAAGAAAGAGATGAAAAACCTGATTCAGTATCACAGGCATAGCTGAATATGTGGGGATTAAAACTCAGGCTTTCCAGAGCTAAGTACAGTACTCAAAGTACGGTAAGAGTATGGAAAAAAAATTGAACTACAGCTCCAAATGGCCATACTGGCTGAGGGCATTTGGGAGATGCGGTCCAAAAATGTGGCTTCTTCAAAGCCCTCTCTTTGCATTGACAAATCTGTCAGTTCCAGTTTCTCCCACTTTCCAATTATTTTAATCTGAGCTTTTCCCATCACATTTATGCCATCTTGTTGGAAAGTATTTATCCAATTTTTTTTTAAAAAGACACTGAAACAAAATTCCCACTGGTATCTAAAATCAACCAAACTGTTTTCTGAGAGAGAGGGGGGGGGAGAGAGATTATGCTTAAAAGGGGAGAGAGAGAGCTATTCAGGTGCCACCCTATGAACCCCCCTCCTTACAACCCCCCCAGTAACTAAAAACTGATATTGTACATAATTCTTCTGTATAGTAAAGGGAGAAAAAAAGAGAGTGGCAAAAGAAGGCAATAAAGATGAGGGAGAGAACTGTGTCATTGTAGTCTTTAGGATTTTATACAACAATGTCTTAAATTAAAGCAAGATTTTGCAGCTGGGCAGTCAGTGCCACATCTCAGGCAATTAGAGCTATTAAATAGATTCTTCCCTTCACTCTTTCGACAGCATATCTGTGGAATGTGGGTTAAGGCACTGAAGGCATTTGGGAGTGTTACCATCTCTTTTGATATTTTTCCTTGGCTGGTGTTAACAGTAGCCACGTTGAATGATGACTGGGCTTTTCAACTGGTTTTCTCATGGAAAAGAAAAGTGTTCATTTCAGTTATTATTATTCTTAGCACTTCTCTCAGAGCCACCCAGTTATTTGAATGTGTGCTGGTTGGTTTAGAAAGAGGATTTCACCTCTAGCTTGGCAAAAACAAGGCAAAATCCTGGGAAATGACAGGCTCATGAAAAGATTAGGAAATGTGTATGAAGAGAAGGTTCCACTTTCCATGCTGTCTTACCGCATGATGTAGTCGTTCTTCCAGTGTTCTGCCATTCTGGTTCCATGGGAGAATGAGGTAAAACCACATCTTTTTGCTAACAGAATTTTCTGGTTAGCCAAATACACAGTTTTACCTTGGTCTCCAATGGGACCCGAATGGAAAGACAATGACTGCTGCTTTACTTCAGCGTGCAATAATTCTCTAAGTAAATACATTTATATTGAAGAATAAATGTTATAATAATGATTTAATCAGAGTTACAAATTCCATCTTAAATTACAATTTTATGTAAGGTGTTCAGATTGTCATCCCTGCACTTAAAGATTCTCTTGTAATTTTGCAACACTTCTCTACTATTATAATCTTTAATCCAGTTAAGGGTGTAGAAATCTTTGGGGGGGGATGCAAATAATAATAATAATAATAATGATAATGATAATGATAATAATAATGCCAAAATTATAATCTGTTAATGGTGTATAGTGTGGGAATAGGATATGAATCTAATTTATCAGGAATGGAGTAGGGGGAGAGAAAATATCTGAAGAATTACTTTTTTGTGACCAAACTAAACTGGTCCTAGTGAAGCCAGAAGTTCATAATCCTTTTGTTTGTTTAAATGCATGGCCATCTCAAGCTTTATGAGGAAAGCTTTCTGTACATGTCCATGGCAAAATGGCTTGAATAAAATTTCCAGATTCTGCCATTTCATGCCTCAAGGCCCAAGCCCTAAAGCTACAACCAGCTGTGATACCAACAGGTAAGAGGGAATTAGATAGTGTGTTTTAAACTGTCCAGCAGGCACTCCTAAATAGCATCCCCCATCCTTGCAACCAGATGTTTGGGCAGTTGCTGAGCAGCAAATGCTCTAGGCTGTTCAGGGTTAGTGAACCTGAATTACCGGTACCTAAAACACTTTAGTGGGGAAATGGGGAAAACTGGATTAGCACTACAAATCAACTAAGGTCTGGAGACTTCCCTTTCTTTTGAACTGTAGTGGCTTAGTCATACACCTGCCTCTTTTATATAGAGTCAATACCTTCCCCTCACACCCCTTCCATCTTTCTTTTCAAAAACACCTGTACTCAGGAACGTTTATGCCTGCAGACAGTAATGAGTGTGCTAAAAGTGTGCCTTTGAAAACCTGATGGGTCTCTTTGCAAATCTCATATGCTGTACAGTACATCACACATATTGTCCCTAAAGTCTTCTCATTCATCTACTTCTCCCTCTCTCTTAGTAACTGTGGTAAATTGGTTTCTGTATATCTACTTTTTCTTGAGGGAATTCTTATGAAGAGAACCGAATGGGGTGGGAGAATTTTCAAACTCCCCACCCCCAACACCAGGGCACTGATTTGAGCCTGGCTTCTTTTAAGCTTTCCACAGTGGCAGCTGGTGGCTTCCATTCCAGTGTGATGGTAAATCTGCTCCAGGTTTTAGTCTGAAAAACCTGTCTAAGTTGCTGAGCCTATTTTGGTTCAGATTGAAAGTTGGAACAGATTCACCACCTCACCGACATCAAAGTCATCAACAACCACTGACTTTGCAATGGTGGGGTGGAGGAGGAAACAAGAGATCCAGATCCAGCCCTGGATCTTCTGTCCCTTTCATCTTCTTGGATCCTTTAGGCTTAGGCCACAACCCTGCTTGGTGCACTGTGCTAGTGGCTGCACTGATCAAGCAGTAGCAGTAAGAAAAGGTTTGACAAAATCTGCCAGCTCCCAAAACAGCCCATTTCCCAAAACGTATTGCATCTGCAGAGTCCTGTCCAGCAGAGCTGTTTAGGGTGGTAAGGGAGTGTTCCATCCTGTTTAAAGGAAGTGGCAGATAGGCCGCTCCTGAAACAAATTCCCTGGACCCCCTGGATACGAACAACTATAGGCTGGTTTCTATGTTACCATTCTCGAGCAAAGTGATTGAGAGGGCAGTTGCTCTTCAACTCCAAGTTGTCTTGGATGAAACTGATTATCTAGACCCATTTCAAACTGGCTTCAGACGGGATTTGGAGTTGAGACTGCCATGGTTGCCTTGACCGATGATCTGCGTTTAAGCATCGAGAGGGGTAATGTGTCCCTGTTGGTGCTTCTGGACCTCTCAGCAGCTTTCATAGCATCCTCCTGGATCGCCTGAGTGGGTAAGGAATCGGAGGCACTGCACTCCAGTGGTTCTGGTCCTTCCTCTTGGGCAGGTCCCAGAGGGTGCGGCTCGGGGACAGCTGCTCCAGCAGAAAGGAACTTACTTGTGGTGTTCCACAGGGTGCCATCCTGTCCCCAATGCTGTTAAACATCTATATGAAGCCACTGAGTGAGATTGTTTGGAGTTATGGGGCTGGGTGTTATCAGTACACTAATGACACCCAGATCTATTTCTCCTTGTCCCGATCATCGGCTTCGAATTCCGATGGCGTCTCTCCTCTTCATGACTGTCTTGAAGCAGTAATGGACTGGATGAAGAAAAACAGATTGAGATTAAATCCAGACAAAACAGAGGTGCTCACGGTAGTGGCCCTGCTACCGGTAGGAGTTGGGTAGGAGTTGGGTTGCAACTTCCAGTCCTGGACAGGGCCACGCTCTCCGTTAAGGACTGTGTTCGCAGTCTGGCAGTGCTCCTTGATTCATTGCTTCAGATGATGAGTCAGGTGAATGCGACAGCCAGGAGCGCTTGTTATCAGCTTCGGCTGATATGCCAGCTGCGCCCTTTCCTGGAAGTAAGGGACCTTGAGACTGTGGTGCACGCACTGGTAACCTCTCGTCTAGATTTCTGCAATGCACTCTACATGGGGCTACCCTCGTGCTTGGTCCAGAAACTTCAGTTGGTACAAAATATGGCAGCCAGAGTGGTCTCAGGAACATCTCGGAGAGACCATATAACTCCAGTATTAAAATCTCTCCACTGGCTGCCTATCAGTTTCTGGGCCCAGTATAAGGTGTTGGTTATTACCTTTAAAGCCCTAAATGGCTTGGATCTAACTTATCTTCTGAACCGCCTCCTTCCATACAAATCTCCCCGCACATTCTGGTCCTCTGGGAGGAATTTGCTTCAGCCACAAAAATCTAGGCTGTCTGCAACCTCCCAGAGGGCCTTTTCGGTAATCGCCCCCAATTTATGGAATGGCCTGCTGAACGAGATCCATCAGATGACAAGCCTGAGTAGCTTTTAAAAAGCACTAAAGACGGATCTCTTTCAGCAGGCCTTTCCTGATTAGATCCAGGCCTCAGGAGCTGCATCTCCTGGCTTTTTAAATCATGTGTGTATTTGTTTTAATGTGATTTTAGTTAGATGGTTTTAATTTTATATTGTTTAATGTCTTTTTATGGGGGTGGGGGGGCAGGTGATGTTTTTATTCGTTATTATAATGTTTTAATTGTTGGAAGCTGCCCCGATTGTTTTTAGCAGAGGGGCGGGGTATAAATACATTTTATTATCATCATCATTATTATTATTTCTCCAGTGCCTTTGTTCCAGCATGGCTGATGTACCTGAAGCCTTTCCCTCCCTGCTGCAGCCTCCTGTGTTAACATAGTTAACTAGTGTAGTGCTCCACCACGATTCTGGCAATTGTTCAATAACGCTGTGAGCCCAGTCCTTTCTTTATGCTTCAGGGTTAAACTTAGCAGATTTGTGTATAGGACGTTATCAGATTTCTGGGCTAGAAAAGTGAGGTGTGAATAAATACCTAAATAAATTAGGTGCCAATAGCCACTTGATATTTAGGGTGAGATGCAGTGTCAGGAAGTTGTATCCAACTATGCCATTACACCAACAGATGTAATGGTTCTATCAGAACTGGGGGAGAGCATGTTGATGACATTCTGGGCTCACTGGCAAAGCCTTTCCGACCTTCATTCTCCTGGCTATATATAGGCTGCATTTTCTGGCTGACCTCTGTGCATATGTAGGAAATAGAGTGGTGAGAAAGCGGAAGCCAACCCACTTTTCCATCCCCTGTCACTGGGGCGGGGGAGTGCACTCTGTGTAACTAAGAATTCAAAGTGCCAGTGAAGTTTAACAGACAGGTATACAAAAGATTTTTTTTCTAAATAAGGATCATGTTAGGCTAGTAAGGTATCATAAAACCTGGGCATAAATTCTGACAGTGGAGGAATGGGCAGGTGATGTTAATAGTGGAACACCCAGGTGCTGATCACACAGGATTATTTCTACCTCTACTCACTCTTACTTAGAGACAACCAAAACAATTGTAAGAGCATACGAAAGATTAGAGGCCAATTGTCACAGGAACAAGGGGAACTTTTCTCAGAAGTGATGTGAATAGCTAGATCAATTTAACATGAAACAGGGGGGTTGTCTAAATGGTGAAAATACTCCTCATAGAATTCAAAGGGAATACCTTTTGTCCCAATGGGATCCCACATCATTTCACCATATTCAGAAGGAGGGGGGCCAAAAACGCCATACACTCCATGGGGAAAGCCTTTGCAGATTTCCCTGAAGTTTTTTTAAAAAAAACAGCATGGGGAATGTACATTCCTGCTCACTGGGACAAGCAATGCTAATTAATGCACTTTCCCAGTACTAGTGGAAGTGGGATGATGATTGGTTGGACTGCATGGTGGGCAGAGCCTGCTGACATGGCAAGCACCTGGAATTGCCATTCTGGATTTTTAATATAGCAATTGTGTGCTACGGTGAGAAAATAGACCCTTTTTTATTTGCTTCTTTTTATTTTATTGCCTCATATAGACATACCCAGGGTGATCTTTTTTTTTAAAAAAAAAGAATGGCTCAAGTATTTGCAGTTGTTAGAAGTACGTATCTCCATGTGGATCCACCTTTTTGTTGTTGTGCCAGAACAGACCAATACAGCTTCTTTGAAAATCTCAATATTTTACAGATCATAGAAATATTACAACTCAAGTATAAAAAATACCTGTGCCCTCCCTTCACACAGGTTTTTTAATTTGTTAGGAGATTATCACACGGGTAAAATATCCCAGAACAGGGATGATAGAAGATCGCTAAAAGGCTTACCTTTTGCATGATGTTGTCCCTGTTCTGGCATGCTCCCGTTCTGCTCCTGTTCCTCCCCCGTTTCCTCTTATTCATGGAAAAATCCGTGAATAAGAGGTCCATTCTGTTATTATAAAGGAACGATGGGTGAGTGAACAGAGGACCTGTTGTGCTCCCAGGACAACAACAGATCGTGACATCACCAGGAGGTCCCTGCCGGACACTTCTGGGTGCGATTGGGATGACAAGGTAAGTAAAAAAAAAAAAAAAAAATTCCCCTCCCTGGGTAGCTTTTTCTTTTTTAAATGTGTTTTTGTGGGACGGCTGGGATTCAAGTTCCTGGTCGTAAAAACAGCCTTGCAACAGCTGCATTTATGACTGGGCAGGGAAGGGAGGGGGAGCCTGTTCCTGTCACAGAATAAAGGTAACTGTGTGAAACTTTTTCCTTTATTCCACTCCAGGAATGGGAGGGGGGGTAGCGGGATGGAAACAGACCCAAGGGGTCCATCTGATAATATCCTTAGTGTCTTTATTCTACTCCCCCACTCCCAAAATGGGTAAAAAGATTCTCATGGATGTCTATGAAGTGGACCTGGCTGTCCTTCTAAAAACTCACTGGTGCCACAAAGTTTGGATTCTGAATTTCAGATGGAATAACCATGTTCCAAATTTAGTTGTTATTATCTGTTCCTCTCTTAACAATCAAATTACACGGATGAAGTAACTCAGAATCCTTTCCTGTGGGACATTATGCTTTTCATGTTTTGAATCCTACACCCTGCTGCCCCCACAATAACAGAATTGAGTAATTTGGCTGGAAGAAAAATAATGAAACCTACTTTGAGGAATTTCTCAGTAAGACAACATGTGTGTTGGATGAACAGCAGACTTTGTAATGGAAATGTGTTTTGGAATCTTAGCATGAAAATGGAAATGGAAAAGAAACCACCACTACTTGTCTAGTGTAGGTTCCTGATCTAAGAGTCGACACAGGCGTAGTATAGAACTGTGATTGGATACCCTGGCAGTTGTTTCCGTGTAATTTTAAAGTGGCTGCAGAAAGCTCAGATTTAGATCAAAGTAGTGCTTTCCCAGCCCTAGCCTTCTTCTTCTTCTTATTATTATTATTATTATTATTATTTTAAACCAGCACCTTTGAGATGGGGCTTGGGATTGTAAACTAGTAATGCAGATGAGTTAAAAAGCTTTCTTGCAAAGTTACTAGTGGAAAACCACACCAGCAAAAACCAAAGTATACAAAAGCTGATGCTTCTGTTCTAGTCATGGACTGTCTATGCAGTGACAAACATGGCTTCTAGTGGAAAATATTTTGAGGGGTGGGACCCCTATTTAGTTCAAATATGCACCAGAATCCAATTAAATGCCTTCTGGACAGTGGTGAAAATTTCCAGCTTTGCAGCAGACATTTAGTTTAAAAATGTTTTCTTCTTGATTTGCAATTACACAAGCAATTTTTGAAATATCCAGCTGTTTTTTGTTTATTCTCTGTTGAAAGAACACTTGTCCTGAAAATCTGTGCTGCGGTTCACTTTGGTGCTTCCAACAATTAATACACCTTTAGTAAAAATTACCCTTCCAAAATTTATACAGCTGTCCAAACGGTTCAAGGATCACTGCATGAACTCTGCATTTTTCTTTTACTCGGTACCCACTACCCAAAGCACAGAAGAAATCTGATTCAAACTAGAGATGTGTATGGGCTCTTGAATCCAGTTCAGAGACCATTCCAGTGATTTGGATCCGGCCCTAATTTGGATGAGATAAATTCAAACTCATTCTGTTACAATCTGGATCTTGAATCTGAATTGAGTCCTCCTCCATTGACTTGGATTGGTGCAGATCCCAGAAACACATTTTACTTTTTCATTTATTGGTGACACATAGGTCTTGTCTATATAGTCAAAATAATATGAACGGGATGCGAGCATGTGGCAATCCATTCATATGGACATGTACATAAATACATGTCATTCAGAAGGAGGGCCAACAAATCCACAGCAAAGTCCATGTGTGTTGCGATTTTTTAAAAAGCTCCGTACAACATGCGAGTGTCCGATCGTTTGAACACTTGCATTCACACAGATATGAACAGGTAGCATAATCTGATTGACTGGATGAGCATGGGGTGGGGCTAGCAAACAGGGAAAGTGCCTGCAGGTGCCATGTTGAATTTTCAGCTAAGCGGGTCCAGTAAGTAGATAACACGGCAATCTTATACTCTTTTTCATTCTTTCTTTCTTTTGTAAATATGAACTATTGTTTGTGCACACCATGGGAAACTGTTTTTGTTTTTGTTTTAATTTGGCAGTGGCAGATTTGAAATCACGAGTAAATCACGGCTGTCATGAACTCGCGGCCGCCATCCTGGCTAGGGGTCATGCAGAGTTTAGGGGGAACCTTTTGAATGTGAAGACAGGTCGCATTGTTGCAAATGCCTGCTTTTTCGGACGTGTTTGTATTTTTTCCCGTCATATAGACAAGACCATATAAACCTCATTTCCTCCAATGAGCTCAAGATAGCATATATGGCTCTTATCCTCTCCATGGTCAGCCCCCTCTCTCAGGGTTGTTGTAAGGATAAAAATGTGGAAGAAGACATAGTAACTGGAGGTCTTTGGAGGAAAAGAGACGTAAACATGTAAGATATTGAAAAAACAAATTTTACAACGGCACCTATACAGTATTCTCATTCTGTGTACACATTCATACACACTACATCTACGATTCTCATTCCTACTGAAAGTTGGCTATGCTATCTTTCTTGAACAACAGAGTTTGTACAATATGGAGCAAGTTTATTGAAAATCAACAAGAATTTTTAAAAATGGCAGTAGTGTACAGTGAGCCCTTGATATCTGCTGGGGTTTGGTTCCAGATTCCCCCATGGATACCAAAATATATGGCTGTTCAAGTCCTATATATACAATGGTACAGTAAAATGGTGTAAAATGGCAAAATCAAGGTTTGCCTCTTGGAATTTTTTAAAAAATATTTTCAAGCGGTGGATAGTAGAAATTGTGGATGCCAAATCCATGGATATAGAGGGCTAATTCTATACTGATACGGGCAGAAGGTTGCACTCGAAGGCCAGAATTCATGGGACTGCCGCACGCGTAAATGTCCCTTACGCATGTAGATGTCTTTTTTTTTTTTTTTTAAGTGGCAGAGGCTGGTATTCTTATCCTCTCTGTGCAGCACCGAAAGCTCCCCTGCTGACCTACTTCAAAGCCCCAAAGCTTCCTCATACAGGCATTCCATGCTTCAAGGTGAGCAGGGAGGATTGGCATAGTGTCTGGCAATCCCTTCCTCAAGCCAGATGCACAATGACTACAGAAGAACAGAGATCTTTGGAAGACCCCCACAGATCTCAGCGCTGATGTCATTGCTGTGTGTCCAGCTACAGTGGGGAGGAGGTAGCCAGACTTTCTCTGAACCTACCTGCTCATGTTGAAGCATGAAGTGGCTTCAGTCCTTTCAAGTAATTCAAGAGATGTGGTATATGGGTCAGTGTAGTGCAAGGTCTGCATGCAGATCTTTATGCTACGCTGAGGTGATGTTGAACTGAGACCATAATGTTTAGCTTAAGGGGATGTTTTATTCAGTCCTCTGTGGCTTTTAATAGATTATTCAGATGCAGCTGAAAATAGCAAGAGAGGTAGCTGAACATGATTTCTGATGACAGCTTTTATAGAATGTTCATAGGTGAGGCGGACTCCCTCTGGGCCCCCTTCTCTACTTTCTTCTCCACCACCACCACCACAGATACTTGTCAAGACTTACGTAGCTTAAATGTGCACTGACAGAGGTCTTTCATAGATGGGGTTGCCAATTTAGGATCATCTCAGGCATTGAAATCTTGGGACCAAAACCTAGGGACAGGCCCTGGTGATGTCATTAAGCATTGTGCATTAAGAATCAGTCACAGAGAGAAGAGATAATGAGGAAGGATGAGGGAGAGAAAGGGAGGGAGAGAGAAATATTTTCCTGCTTGGAAGTTAAGACATAAATCTTAGCTAAAGAGGCTGTTCCCAGATCAAGGTGAAGTGAGAGGATTTTTCTTTCTCACTTACTTAGGGAAGATGGGATAAGGAACATTTAATCTAGCCTACTTACTTCTAGCCAGAATGTGTATGCAGAGCAGAGGGTGAGCCCTGGTGCCACAATGACTAGGAGGGAAGGAGGAAATTAATGAAGAATATACATAGAAAATCCACCCACCCTGAGATTTTTGATAAGAGGCAGCAAGAAATCAATTAAGCCTTGAAAATTGTAACAAATTGCTGCTCTGCTACCTGAACCAGAGATTTGCACTCAGCCCTTTTCTCTTGCCTGGAGCTGAGCTGAGCCCACCTAGACTAGAGGAACTGCACCTCACCGCCATCCTGGAGATGACCCATGAAAACTGGAGACTCTGAAAGAGCTCTAAGATTTGGAAACCTTTCTTGTGGATCTACATTAGAGTTACGCCTATAACATCTTCTTGACTGCCTATTGTCAAGAGGATTTAATGTGTGCGTGTTGGTGGGGAGGATCAGTGGAAAACATCTAGTTCTAACAGATTCCTCTATTTAATACCACAATCCATTAATCCATGCCCACTCATACCCAACATGAGGACCTGTGTGGCAGAGTCAGAGCTTGGAGAGTTGGAAATTGCTTTTCATAATGTTTTAAACGTAATTCACTGAGGTTATTTCTTACTGTTAAAAAACTAACTTGTTGCATTGCTTGTTGTGTTGTTCATTGCTTTTCCATTATCTTCATTATTCCATGTTTACTTTCAAATATCAACGCTTAGCTACATAGCAAAGGTGCTAAGAAGTCCTATTAGTGAATTGCAAAAATGCCTAATAGGAGGCTGGCAAGTGTGCACAAGACCTCCCAATACACATCGGCACTCCCTAGCTGGTGTTCCAATGCACAATGGGACTCATGTGTATCTGTCCCAATGCACTTTGATGGCTCCCCGACATAACAATATAACAGTAGTCCTTTGCTAGATAGGGACATTACAGAACTGCCCAATTCTAATTCCCCAACAGGATTCCCCAACTTCATTAAACCTTGTTTCCCCCAAAAGTAACTTGTTAAAGGTACTTACACTAATTGCAATTTGTTACTTCCAAACTCTAGGCGAAATAGCTATGGGATTGGATTTAGATTGAAGAGAACCAGGTTCAAATCCCCACCAGAGATGGCTGGGAATTCAGATATAAAGTCTTATAAGAATTTTTCAAAATTTGCAAATTTCTTCAAAATACCTAGTGGAAAAAACTTGAGATTCATATAATCTGAGTGTGGGTGAAAACTAAACTGAACAAGGAGTTGTCTACACCAGTGACAAATCCCGACACCCCCCCCCCGAATCTGTCCTGATAATGCCACATGATGTGCCACCTTTTCCCCAAATCTGGTGTGATAGTGGCACAATGTAACAGCTCTGTTCACACCAGACTTGAGGAATGCCCCCTTAATCCAGGTTTTACAAAACCTGTAGTTTTCTGTGAACTCCAGAGAAAACTGCTGGGTGAACAACCCATCCACACTGGATTCAGGGGTGGAGAGGAGAGCAAGGACAAGCATTGCATGAGCACCACAATCCCTCCCTCCTCAGCACCACTTCTCATTCCAAAGGCAAAGCTCCAGTGGTAGTCACTCTTTCTGAGGCCAGAACCACCAGCAAGCCCTGCCATTGTGAGGCTAGCCACCTCTTCTGGCTTCAGAGATAGTGATAACCTCTGGGGCTTTGCTTTTCTGGCATACAAACACCCCTCTGAGCTCTGGGGAAAGCAAAACACCAGCGGTAGTCACCCTCTTTGAAATCAGAATGGCCAGCCACCCGGCCATCATGAGTCTAGCTGCCTATTCTGGCTTCAGAGAGGGCAATTACCACTTGCATTTGTTTTTTCTCAAGCACAGAGTCAAGTATGAGTAACAGCTTTAAATGGGCAGTTAAAGTAAAAACCCAATGCAGATTCAGGCTTTGGCAGGTGTGGTGCTGATGCACTGTAGCTCTGGGCCAAAGTAGTCCAAATCTAATCTGGATTTTTATTCCCCCCACCCCATGTAGTCAAGCCCCAAGTCACTCATCTAAGTCAAGGATTTTCAGTCCTTAACTCTTAAAATTCTAGCTTTGAATCCTTATTTATTTCACCACTTTCATGGTGCTGAATTGAAGTTTTTGGCACCTCTTTTTTTCCCCTGACAGGCTTCTTAACAGCTACATGGCAGACAGTTACAATGTGCTCCTCCAAATGATGGGCTTACTGGTACCTGTTTAATTTGGCCATTGCAGATGGTTGGAAATTCTCTTCAGTTCATTTTTCATATGAACTTCCCCAAATCCACAGATTTCTTCAGAAATCATAAAGATCTCAACAGTATTTTAAAAAACCTGGAATATCAGAGAAAGCAAAACTGACAGATTTCTATATCCCTAATTGGCTCATGGCAACAAAAGAGAACCTTGTGCAAATCACCATCTCTTTGTTGCTGAGTATAAATGGGTGTGCGGGGAAAGGATTGTGTCCCTGTTCTATGATCCTAGTAGGAAGAGCAAGATTTTTCAAAATATAATCAAATAAACAAAGGTAGAGTAGGTTTAGAACTTCAGAGTTTGAAGCCTCCTATCTTAAGGTCAAGTTCATTCAGCTAATTGAGTCAAGGCTGAGTAAAGCTTATTCAACTGTTCCTGACCTTTCTCTTCCTCTGTGTGTGTATTTTTAATTGCTCTTTATCCACGCATGCCCTCATTCAGCAAAGTCTTGCATCTGCCGGAAGATTGGATCCATGCCCTTTTCTGAATACTAACCAGCCTTGGATGTTTGCCTAGTGCCCACTTTTTAAGCAACAGTGGTGCTATGTGTATGTGGGGGGCAGCAACTGTGGATACAAATTCTTCTAATTGTTTCCTCTTCTTTCAGTTGTATCAGAACAAAATGTCCAAACCCATCTTCCTTTGCTTCCCATTCTATAGAAGGAAGGCTGTGAGCGAGTTCATTATAGTGTGATAAATTGGCCAATAAACTTGCCTCGATTGTACTGCGGAAGTGTTTGAACAACTCTTGTTCCTTTAGTGACAGCTGCCTGGCACAGAATGCTGTAATTATCAACTTAGTGAGAAGGAGAGAAAGAGAGAGATTCAGAGAGTGGGAGATTGAAAATGGATGCTTAGGTACAGACAGCACCAAAGAATCATACCCAGTGTGTGATGTTTCTTTTGCTCTTGGGCCTAAATTATATCAAACCTCTGTGATGCAATTCAGGTAGGTCCATGACTGAACATTGCCCATCAGCTGGAGCATATGTCTTCTTCCTGCAAGGTTTGCTCTCAGTAGCAAGATAAAATGCCTGGCAACTGCAGCACTTGGAGTCCTATGCATATCTACTTCAAAGAGGTCACCGCTTAGTGACAGAGCTCATGTAGAAGATCCCAAGGTCAACAGCAATGCAGTGGTAAATTCTGAAGTGCAGGCACTCAGCATGACAGTCCTCAGGAGAGTGCAGAAAATTCAGGCAGCAGGGTTGATCCACATCAGTACACCAATCCTGGCAATTCTCATCTCCAGTGGGTCTTAATTGCCTATTCAGAACCAAGCTAGCTACCCCAAAATACTAGGCATTGCAACAGCAAATTATTGTTTGGAAAATCAACACACACACATTCACACTGCAGCTAAGGTCAGAGATAACAGGGAAGGCCAAGAGAAATGGCAGGCAACATCATCATTCCTGCTGATTGTAAATTTCTGGCCCTTTGATCCTGCACGCCATGGCTTCATTATGAGCCCTGTCTGCTTTATACCAGTGATGGCCAATCCCTAGCTTTTCTAGCTAAAGGATCTCCAGTGGTAGGTACAGGGAAGAGCAGCTTGCCTGAACACTGAGCATTATTCTGTGGATCTGAATAGAGAGTATGGGGCTAGATGAGTAGATGTATAAGGTAGCTTCATTTTTCATAGAAGTGGCTCCAACTGAATTCAGCAAGGCTTAGTCGAAATGCATGGGACCACAAGCTTAACCCCCCCCCCTTTCAACATAAGAATTCAGTCATTCTGTAGCCAAAAGATATCTCTCTGGCTTTTCTTCGCAAACGAAGATTCAGGAAGGACTCATCCCGCGCTTTCTGCAAGCGCGCTGATGACTAAAAAGGCCAATCCAAGATAAACAAGTCCGGTTGCAAAAAGCACAGCAGAAGGTCTCCTTGGGTGATGTTTTTGGGTTTGATTCTTTCTGCGTTGTCGTTTCTCTCTTGTTCGTCGTGAGTTCTCAAATAAGGCTGCAGCATTGTGGATAGTGCGTCTCCATGCCTCCCGATGTGAGGCCAGGGCGGACCACTGTTGGTGATCAATTTGGCCAAGCCTGAGATGTTGTTTCAGGGAGTCTTTGTATCGCTTTTTTGGAGCGCCCCTCTTACGCTGACCCGTGGCGAGTTCACCATACAGTAGTATTTTTGGGAGGCGATGGTCCTCCATCCTAGAAACATGCCCTGCCCAGCGCAGCTGTGTTCTCAATATCATGGCCTCAATGCTGGTGATCCCTGCTTGCTCAAGGACAGCAACATTCGTCACATAGTCAGTCCAGTGTATATTTAGGATTGTGCGTAGACAGCGCTGATGAAAGCGCTCGAGGAGTCGTAGGTGGTGGCGATAGGTGACCCATGTTTCAGATCCATAAAGGATATAAACATATAAAGGGAAGCAAATAAAGATAAGGTATGGAGAATCAGCACCACTCCCTTTTAGGCTACTCCCATCAGCTCATGTAATTGCAGAACTAACAGCATGAATTTAACCAGAACCAAATGTGAAGTTCTGAATTTCGGAAGAAAGAAACAGTTACACAAATATAGAATGGTGATTCCTGACTTGACAGCCATATAGGTTAAAAAAAAAAAAAGAATTGTAAGGGGATTTAATATACTACAAGCTAAGCAGAAGAAAGCAGCATGATATAGAAGCTTAAAAAAAGTGGAGTTCTAGGTTGCCTCAAGAGAAGTATACTGACCAGTTTGCAATAGTTCTGTTTAGCTAGCTTATGTCAGACCTCACCTGGGGTATGGTATCCAGTTCTGGGCACTGCAGTTTAAGAAGGATATATTGACAAATTAGAAATTGTCCAGAGTCAGAGACGAGTGACTGGAGACCAAGTGCTTTCAGGAGAGGTTGAAGAAAATGGATATGTTCAGCCTGGAGAAGAGATAACTAACAGATTACGTGACTGACAGTTTCAAATATCTGTAGGGCTGTTCACTGATGTAGAAACAAATTTCTATTCTGTTGTTCTTGAGGACCTAAGACAACAAGTTGAAATTACCCCATGCTAGAAAAGGGAGGATTTCAAATAACACTAGAAGGAAATTTCTGGTTCTTTGACAGTGGAACAAATTGTCTTAGAAGGTGATGTATCATTGTTAATTGGAGTTTTTTAACCAGAATCTGAACAGCCACCAATAAAAAAATTGGTATTTGTGGATTTCCAATATCAGTAAAGGGTTGGACTAGATAACCTTAGAGGCCTCTTCCAATTTTGTGATTCTATCATTTTAAAAAAATACAGAGCTTGGAAAAAGTATTTATTCATTTGGATTATGGCTCCCAGAATTCCCCAGCCAGCATTGGGGTGAGGATTCCATCTTCTGAAAATAAGCACAGTTGGTAGGTGTTAGTGGTATCCATAGCAGCCAAAATATGAGTCTTGTTACCCGAATTGTGTGGGGTCCACGAAGAACCCCTCATGTCCAGATATTAATATGGGGAATTTTAATTAGCTCAATATATCAGCGAGAGGCCAGGTAACTATGGGATGTTTTGACCTATGTATACCAGTACTAACTGATGAGACTCCCAGCCAGGAAATAAAATAAAATGTTTTCTATTGAAAAAATAATCTCGGGAGCATTCACACCAACATTCAGCCTTCAAGCAATCACACAAGGCTATTGAAGAAAGTAGGAAATATTGGGATAGAGGAATAGAGTTTGAGATGATGGGCTATACTATACCTGTCCAAAGAGCAGAGATTCGTGTAGCAGAAGATACTCAAATGGAGCTCTGAAGGTTGCACAGCAGCCAGACAGAGTGATGGGATGCAGGAAGCTGTGAACATTGACTGTTTTGGGGTGATATTTATACCCAATATTTACCCTTAAGGAACACCCCTTAAGGGTAAATATTGGGTATAAATATCACCCCAAAATATTGGAATACAATGTTAGATGGAGTTTCCCACAGTTAGACAATGGAAATTCCAGCTGTGTCAATGACTGATAATGGCTGAGACATTAAGACTGATGGGCATCAGGCATTGTTGAGGAGAGAGGTGCGAAGGAAAACCAGTTTGAAGAGTCATGAGTGTTCTGGCCACTTGATTGAATGAGTGAATGACTCACTTCCAGGGGTGTCCTGGAGAATTAGCACATTCCTTCCCAGCGACCCATTCAAGGAGTTCCACATAATTGCTACCCAGGAGTGTCTTTTTGGGAATTTGGAAAGACCTCTTCATTAGGTTTTGAGCAAACCTTAGCTCAGTTCTTATTTGGAGGGAAGTCCGGGTCTACTACTACCCTTGTAAATTGTCAATAAATAAGCCAATTGATGAATTATTGGAAGGGCAGGAGTGTCAGGGCAGGTAACGGTCTGGTCCAGTATGAAGCACTAGATGATGATAATGATGATATTATTGTTGCTGTTGTTGTTGTTGTTGAATGGAGAGAGAGATAAAATGCACAATAGAATAAATAATAGACTTCAAAGAACATGCTGAAAAACTAAGATTTAAGTCTATCAACAGCCAATTCCTTCGGCAGAGAGTTTCATGAGCTCTCTTGGCAATATTGCTCCATTTTGTCTTAGTCCTCCTCTCCCCCTTTTACTTCAGAGCAAGGATGTAAATCATATTTGCTAAAATGAAATATCTTCTTTATCCTGGCTTTTGAATGGAACAGAGTAACTGGCAGTTTAATTTAAGAGGACCAAGTGAAGGGAGCCACTGAGTAATGTTGGATTTAATTAAAAGAGGACATACTTTGTCTTCCTGGATTATATGAAATTTCCCCAATATTTCTAGGTTTTTCCCCCCAGTGTAATAAAGGAGAGCAGCTGGCAAAGAAATAAAAAAAATGGAGGTGACAAGATATAAATATGGTCTGTTCTTTGGTATTTTCCTCCTTTTAATTCATTTCTTGAAGCAGCAGTGGTCAGAATTGTCATCTGCAGAGCTCACTCAAGCCTGATGATCAGAGGCAGCCCAGGATGATGGCTGACAACCTTGATCCCCTTTGGAAATTAATGTTTGCTTCCCTCTAAACCCTTTCAAGTTAAGACACACACCCTTTTAACAGCAATGTCAACCACTTCGGTTTTGTTGTTTCCTCTCCAACACCTACTAACGTAGGCACATAAGAAAAGACCCACTGAAGCAGACCATTGGCTTACAACTCCAGTCTTCCTGTTTCCTACAGGGGTCAAGCAGAAGCTTATAAAGAGATGGTGAGGACAATACCCCACTCTTGCTGTGGTACTTTTGTGTTTTTTTCAGAGGCCTGCTGCCTCTGACTTTTACATTGGCCTTATAAGTAGTAGCCACTGATAGTTTTATCTTCCATGAATTTCGCTACTCTTTTTAAAGCAGTATAAATTGGTGGCCATCACCACATTTGGTAACTACAGAGACACTCAGGAGATTATCAGACACAGCAAATATGGTGTGATAATGACGCCAAAAGAACATAAAAGGGTGCCCATATTTCACAATGTTGTGCTATGGCATTATGCCATTGTTAACAAGGTGCTCTTATTTATTGATGGTCCAAAGCCGTCAATTGATCTGACGTTGTGTTTTTGTTGCGGAATTTCAAGCATCTAAAACTATGGACTTTTTCAGACAATGCTTACCACCCTAGAAGCTTGTGAAAGAGGTACGGTGCTGTTGCGTGGCAGGGGGTCCGTTTCCTTACCCGCCCGCTGCCTTACCCAGCCTTTCCGAGCGGCTCCGGGGAAGCACGGCAGGCCTCAGGGGGGGTGGCCAGGTGGGGGGGAGGCTCCACCCCCTGCCTCCTTAAAGTGGCAATCGGGGCTTCATAGCCCCACCCGCTACTTTCCTCCACCCTCCCACCCTCCCTAAAGTGGTGATTGGGGCTTCGAAGCCCCACCTGCCACTTTCCTCCCTCCTGCCTCCCTAAAGTGGCGACCGGGGCTTTGAAGCCCCGATCGCCACTTTAGGGAGAGTGGTGAGGTTGTGGGCAGGGGGGGGGGGAGGAGGCCTACGGCCATGTGTCAGCCCAAATGGTTACGCATGTTAGTGCTGACACGCATGTCATAGGTTCGCCATTACTGTCCTAGAGGTCTTCACGGCAGTCTAGCACTACAGTATTTGTTTGTTTGTTTGTTTAACTATATATACCATACTCTTCATCATGGGTTCTCAGGACACCATACAATAAAATCAATTTAAACAATGATTGTTATTGTATTTATTTTTATTTATTTATTCATTTATTTATTTATCTTTTGCACTTTCCCCAGCCAATGTTCATTTTAAAATAGTAAAAGAAAGAAAGAAAAAACCCACAAATTTACACAAGACAAATTTAAAACCGGTGACCTCAGTTTAAAAGGATTTAAAACCATATGCATGTGCAGTTATGTATGAAATAATTTGGACCCCAAAAGATTTAGTAAAAAGCTGTTTTTTTACCTGACACTAGAATGTCACCAGTGTTGGGTCAATCAGGCATCTCCAGGGAGGGTATTCCACAACCAGAATGCCACAGGAGAGAAGGGCCTCCATTTCTCTAAGCATCAAATATAGTTTAGTAGTGAGATAAGATGTCTGTCTGGAAAGACCATAGGGACCTATTCTTCTATGATTTCTAATAAAAGATTAGCTAGGCGCATGTCAGGGATTCTTTAAATGCAGGACATCTGTCTCAAAGCAGGAGGTTGGGTATGCTGTTCCTTCTGCCTCATTCCAATTATGTGATTCTTCATGCATTATTATCCCCCCCCCATCACTCTCCTCAAATTGCAGTTCTTTTGGAAGCAAAAGAAATTACAGACAGTGGCCTGAATCCTTCTGGTTAGTCCTAATTATAGAGTAGACCCATTGAGTCAACTGTTGAATTGTGAATCAACACATAGCTGAATTCCATTGATTCAACAAGTTTACTTTAACTAAGAATAATAGAATTTAGCCTTGGATTCAGCTACTATAGTGAACACAGACTGTGGACTTTTCCAGACAGGGCCAAAAGCCCCGTTCTTGCCCTGCAAGCCCCAGTCCCATTCCTACTGCGGAATAAAGGAAAAATGTTCACACACTCCGGGGTAGGAACATCCTCCTCCCCTTGCTGGCCAGTCCTAAATGCAGCTGTCGTAAGGCTGCCTTTACGACTGACAACTGAAATCCTGCTCATTCTCGTGAGAAACTCCAGTATTAAAATCTCTCCACTGCCTGCCTATCAGTTTCCGGGCCCAGTATAAGGTGTTGGTTATTACCCTTAAAGCCCTAAATGGCTTGGGTCCAACTTATCTCCGGAACTGGCTCCTCCCATACAATCCTCCCCGCGCACTCCGGTCCTCTGGGAGGAATCTGCTTCAGCCACAAAAATCTAGGCTGTCTGCAACCTCCCAGAGGGCCTTTTCGGTAATTGCCCCCAATTTATGGAATGGCCTGCCAAATGAGATCCGTCAGTTGACAAGCTTGAGTAGCTTTTAAAAAGCACTAAAGACGGATCTCTTTCGCCAGGCCTTTCCAGATTAGATCCCGGCCTCAGGAGCTCAGTCTCCTGGCTTTTTAAAATTATGTATATATTTGTTTTTAATGTGTTTTAGTTAGAAGGTTTTAATTTTATAGTGTTTAATGTCTTTTTATGGGGGAGGGTGGGGGTGGGTGGTGTTTTTAGTCATTATTATAATGTTTTAATTGTTGGAAGCCGCCCCGATTGTTTTTAGCAGAGGGGCAGGGTATTAATAATAATAATAATAATAATAATAAAAAATTTAAAAATGCCCCCCCCAATGTCAAAATAGTACTGCAAGCACAAAAACACATTAAAAAAACAAGTAACCCAGGGAGGAGGTGAAAAGGGTGCCACTTACTTGGGTGTCCCATTCATGCCCGGAAGTGTCCAGAACGGACCTCCTCCCGCAGCTGTCATCCCAGGAGAGGAATGGGACACCTTTCAGACCACCCTGATTCCATGACAGAAACGGAACGGGTGGTCCAAGAATGATGTTTCCCCATGATGAAATTATCACAGGGAAATCTGGAATAGGGATGGGGGAGACACGGAAGAGGTCAATGTCTTTTGAAAGGGAGACTTTTTCCCAACCCTGTTCCATGTCTCCCATGGAATAAATAGCCCATCTGAAAATCTCTTGTGACTACACTGCACTGTTATAGTAATTTCATAATTTAACAGCCATGTCTTCATGCATACTGGTTCCATCCAGTAGTTCCATGCTTCCGCTGCCATGGTAGGATCCTATGAAATCCTGGATTTTGTAGTTTGGTGAGGTACTAGGAGTTCTCTGCAGGAGTTCAGTGTAGTCGACCAGAGCTCTTTCACAGATAATACTAAGTATTCTACCAACCACAAATCACAGGATTCCACAGGAAGGAGCCATGACAATTAAAGCAGCATCAGAATGGTGTAACTGTATAGTGTCTTAATTCATTTGGATAGTAAATTCCTTCTCTTGCTTTTTTCCATTGTTATCTCATGCGTTGTACTGAACTGTCTAGATATCTGTTCACACAATTTTTTTGCATCACAGCTTTTGGTTGTTTCTAAAGAGTTACAACTCAATTTTAAGAGAGAGAGAGAGAGAGAGAGAGAGAGAGAGAGAGAAAGATATTAACAGATGCCACTGTTATTATTTGTTTTCCCTCAAGCAGTGTGTGTAGTATATAGGTCTTGGCTCCTAATGGATGTTTCGTCTGTTCTACAGACTGATGAATGGCAGGGGATCATTCACTTCACAAGACCTTTCCCACCATCTCCATGAGAGGGGGAAGAATTGCCAGCCCAAATTCTCAGTGTGATTCAGCTAATGGAAACATAGGCACTGTTCGAGGAGAGGAGTGCTCATGTCAGTATAGTTGGAGTGGGGAATATAAGGCTGTACAGATGGTGCTGGCCTATAGTTCCCATAATCTCTGAGCACTAGTTATACTGGCAGAGGCTGTTGGGAGTTGGAGCCCAACATCTGGAGAGTCAAAAGTTTCTCATCCCCTACAGTGCAGCAAGCCCTATTCTACATGGTTGCCTCTGTCTCCTTCCAGAAATGCATTGCTAATTCTCACCTTTTATTTTGCAGTTGTCCAACACATCAAGAGACACAATATTGTTCTGAAAAGGGAACTAGGAGAAGGAGCCTTTGGGAAAGTCTTCTTGGCGGAATGTTATAATCTGTGTCCTGAGCAAGACAAGATCTTAGTTGCGGTGAAGGTAAAGGGGGCCACATTTCTATGATGAATGCAATAGTTTCTTCCCTACTCATGTGTTAATTTAACCCTGAAATAGAATGACTGAATGGGGCTTTATCACAGGCTCTACAGTGGTATAGGGCTGCACTTGCTAGCCTTGGCCTCAATTCGTTGTGTTCAGCAGTGTCAACAAAACCCCATGTGTGTACATGTCTAATTGTTTATCAGATTAGAGACCCACTTTCCATAGGTTCCCAGTTAAATGGAAGATACTATACATGGGGCTGTGTATAGAGCTCTTTTTTTGCCCTCTGCTGAACACAAAGAAGTTATGGACAGAAGCAGTATGTGTAACATTACTGCTCCCACTCACCCACATCCACACCCTTAAATGAATGCAATTTGAAGCCATGGGCAGGACTACAGTGCATAAGATTTGACAGATCTGGAACTCTCACTTTGTAGTTAAGCCTTATCTCTCACTCAAAGTTACTTTGTTGTTAACATTCTAATTGTCACCTTGATATAGAGATGAAATGTAAGAGCACAAATAATGCAGGAAGAATCTGGTCTCCCTCTCTTTCACATGCAATGCATACACACAGACAGGGTGCAATTCTGTACATATATACCAAGGATGGAAACAGAGACGAAGGGAAAAATTTATTCATTTTGCATTTTAGTACAACCTTACCTAATTCATAGTTTTGAACACTGTATGCAAACTGAAAGTGCATTTATGTATCAATATTCATGTTTCTGCAATTTTTAGTGCAATTCTCCAACCAAAAAAGTGGACAAAATGCATGTGTTAGTGAAAATTTGTATATTTATGAAAACAGCATACAAAAATAACTTTGGGGTGAAATTGTTTGCAGAAATGCACACATATTATGCAAAATTGTGTTTAATACTACATTTATTCCAGAAAAATGTGTATAAATTTCTGTGGCAACTTAAAAAAAAAATCTCAAACTGATGCAGAAAAGGTACAAAAAGATGTAAGACTAGGAAAATAAGAAAGTAAGTGAAATGAAAATTGACAGTTTTTTTGTCAACCATAGAAAAATGAGGCTTCAATCTGAGTAAATATGTGTAGGATTGGACTGTATCTCTAGGAGCTGTTCCTCTGCCTTCCTTTCCTACAAAAGACCCAATGTGTGTGGTGGGACTCTTTGGTTATACTGGCTGAAATGTGCATTTTGTCATTTATATGTCATTTTCAGAAAGATTTTAGACAAAGAAGATTCTGAGCAAGTTTCCCCCAGAAGGGAGCTTCACCTCACTTAATGTTCAAGTGTTGTCACTATTTCTTTTCATTCATTGGATCTTTGACATGCCTTCTTGTTGGTTGCTGGGCAACCTAGAAAGACATTGTATATGAATGTTAGCTGCTATTCCAATAGCAATAGCTGCTATTGTGCCTTGTGGAAAGGCAAAAATTCAAAATGCAGTGCAAGGTAGGGAGATGGTGGGGTGGGAGTGACAAATATTCTTACCTTCCATTGATAAAAACCTTAGGAAGTAAAGGTAATGAAAATACTTGGTTTTATATAGGATTAACACACACACCTAGCAGCTTACCTGGTTGGGAGAGGGAATCTTAAATTGCGTTTATTTTTACTTTCAGTTTGTTTGGAAGGAGTTTGATTTATGTATAGCCATTCTGGAAACAGCACCTATGTAGAAGGACTGAACTGGGATTTCAGCAACATTCAGGGCTACTATTAGCTCACTAAAGGAAAGAGATGTGGAAAATAAACCTGGGTGAAAATGGCCTCCCAAAATTCTCCATCCTGTTTCTGGGTGACTGAAATGACAAAAAGTGATTCTTTTGCTGAGTATTTTACAAGGGAGAGAAGCCATCTCCTAACAGTTTCTTGGGAATAAGGCTTATCACTAGCAGGGGCAGCAACAGTGCTTCTATTGTTATTGTTGTTATGTTGTTGTTGTGATAGTGTATTGATGGTGGTGGTGGTGCTGATTTTGCTGCTTCTGCAAGTCACAACTAGAGCAGTTGTGCAGGAAACCTGGCCACTGTTTTTCTCCTCAGAATGCCTCACACCTAGTGTTGTTCTAAGGCATTGTGGGGGTGAGGAAAGGAAGGTAGCTGCCACAGCAAAAATGTGATGGAGAATATTCTGAGACTATTTAGCAAACCAGCCCTCATTCTTGGGGAGGCAAGGAGAGAAAGATTAGTGGAAATTCATACCTATGACCGTAACCCTTATCCACATATGCACTCGCCATAGCCTTTAATGAAGATAAGGTGTTACTATTCTGGGAACTATGCGAGTGACAAATACTCAAGGACTCATTTACATGAGCCAGGATACGCTAGCTCCCCAGTGGTGTATACTAGCTGCAGATCAGATCTGTTGTTCCTCTGTTACCTGTACAAAACAGGAGAAGGTCCCGATGGGCACACCGCAGCCACTTCAGTGCTCTCCTGGCACTGAGGAAGCTGGCCACAACAGGTGACCAAGGCACTCTGCATGTGACCAGCCTTGGTCATATACTGTGGGACACCTACCTGCCTTCTGGGAGAGCCAGGGAGACCACAGCAGCAGCAAGGGACAGCTTGCTGGGACAGGCTGCTGTGGACATGTGGGGCCCAATCTATTTTTTGCTGGCAATAACAGAGTAAACCAGGTATTATTTTAGATCATTTTATCAAGCCGTATCTCACCTCCCCCCCCCGCCTGTCTCAGTCCCTTATCTGCCCCTGTGATGGTGAGGTCTGTCTGGGGGCAGAATGGGATAAATGTCTTGCATCGTCAGGACTGCAGGGCTCTGAGATGGGGGCAAGGCGGGATATCTTACCTGTGTAGAAAAGCCCATAGAGAATATTCTAAAGATAGTTGCAGTAATTCTTCTTCATCGACTAGATGTTTGGGCTTTGAGACCTTGTGCAATTGACTTTTCACCAACAGAGTCAACAGCTACCCTGTAGAATTCAACTTCTTCTCAGAGATCAAAAGCACAAGTTCACTGTCCCATCTTGAGGGTTCCATCAAAGTTTATTTTCAGTAGTGTACGAGGTTCCACACATGCAATTCCATTTGCTTTCCAAATGTTTTATGATAATCTCTTCTTCAGTGCTGTATGACATCCCCCCCCATCCTAAATGCTAAGGACTCTTTATTTCTCTTGAGCACAGTATTTCTCAGTAGAAAGGTCACCATGTTATTGAATTCAACATTAAAAATAACAATCAAGGAAAAGATGTTGAAGGAAATTGGCATGTATAATGTCAATGTAAGAAAGTAATTAACAGGAAACATAGAGAATGTATCTGTATCACACCGTTATAGCACCTTAACTGCCATGGATTTATCTTACTGAATGGTGGGATTCATAGTTTGGTGAGTTACTTAGAATTTTCTGCTACAGAGCTTTAGTGCTCACTTCCCTGAATTATAGCACTAGAGTTCTCTTTTAGAGAAACTTATGTACCTCAATAAACTACAAATTCCATTCTCTTAGCAGAGAATGCCAAGTACCTCACCAAACTACAGATCCCGAGTCTGTACAATGAAACCATAACAGTCAAAGAGGTATCAGATGCCTATAACCATATAATATACTCAAAGGCTCTGATTATTTATGATTGCAGGGACTGTAGCAGTAAAAGAACCACACTTCATATTTATGAACCAACATCCTCCAACTGTATAGTTCTCCCTGGGATTTTTTAAAAAAGTCATTGCCATGTTTCTGAAAATGTTTGCTACCTTTATTTTGCTGGACTCTTTCCTTTGTAGACATTAAAAGATGCTAGTGACAATGCCCGCAAAGACTTTCACCGAGAGGCAGAACTACTAACTAACTTACAGCATGACCACATTGTGAAGTTTTATGGAGTATGCGTGGAGGGAGATCCTCTCATCATGGTCTTTGAATACATGAAGCATGGGGACCTCAACAAATTCCTGAGGTAAATTTCATAAAAGACTTCCTTCTAATTATGTACAGCAGCAAGGCTCACCCCCAGAGAGAGTGGTTGTGTTAATCTGCTGCAGTAAAAGCAACAGAATTGTAGCACCTTAAACATCTATATCAGGCTGAAGTGGGGTGACAGTACTCCTTCTTTCAGCAGAATTGGAAAGGAGGCAACCCCCCTCCACTCATCCAGCCACAAAACCAACTTGGGAGGGGGGCTAAGGAACCTGGTTTGGGAGTGCAGAGGAAGATTGGGGGGGGGGGAGTTAGTTGTGCTAGCAGATATCTGGTAGTACAAGATTGGGTGTAGGCCCAAGACTTTTTATTATGGGCAGCCTTTTTTAGTCCACAAGTGGAATTCCAATTTGCAGGGAGTCTGGAGGCCTACTACCCAACAGTGGATGAGACTAAAGGCATGGGACAAAAACCAAAGTAAAGTACATGCATCAAAAGTAAATCCTAGCATTTGGAGCCTTTAAAAAAATTATCAGAGGAGCAAACAAGAAGTTGTAGTAGTGTAGATCAGTTTCTAGTAAATTTTGATCAGTTTACCAGGTTTCTACTAAAGAGTTGGAGATCAGTCTGAAATGTGATGGGCCTTCTAGGATCAAGGATTGATCCTAGATTGGGTATTGGCTTTGACTGGGTATTCCTGCATGGCAAGGGGGTTGGACTAGATGGTCCTTGTGGTCTCCAACTCTATATGATTCTGTGATTCTTAGGAAACATTTTATATGGTGTGTGTGTGTGAGAGAGAGACAGACAGACAGACAGACAGATATATCAATGAAAATGTATACACACACACACACACACATTTTCATTGATACATGCCAAGATATGTGCATCTCTCTTAAAATTTTACTGTACTGAATTCATCTGTATGAATCAGTTTATAGTTAATGAGATCCTATGTGTGTTAATTCAGGAGTAAGGCCAGTGAACTCAAAGGAATATAGAATTGCAACTCTAATCTAGGCTTTGGAAATTCATTTTGTACCTTAAGGAGAGCTACATTCTGGCCACCAAGAAACTCCACCACCACATATAATTTGGGTTAGCTTCCCTAAAATTTCGACCTAGATTTATCATAATTTGAACGCATGTCTGCAAATAAGGAAAGCTAGAGGTTGTCTAGATGGTGAAAAACCTTCTCATTGGAGAAAAATACCTTTTATCTCAACCAGATGCCACAGTGATTCACCATATTCAGAAGGCGGGGGGCAAAAACTACATGGGCAAAACCTTCGCAGCTTCTCTTGAGATTTCTTTTTAAATGCACGGGAAATGTGCATTTCCGCTCATTAGGACAACTGAATCACAGTGCAGTGCATTCCCGGATAAGAGCGGAAGTGGAAACCTGGTTGGTCAGACATGCACAGGGGGCAGACTTGCTGGCAATGAAGTGGCTGGAAGCGCTATTTTGGAGTTTTGCGGTATCGTTTGTGTGCTTTTTTGCTGCACTGAGGTGACCAAACAGCTTTTTTGAATGGAAGGTTGCACTTGCGCACCTTGGATTTACAGTAAAAAAAAATAAAATACTATGCAGCGGTGGCAATTTGTGGAGAATAATAATGTGAGTAATTAACTCCAAGCCACCTGCTTGATTCACAGGCATGGCCGCATGTGAACTTCAAACTGGATAGCTTTGCGTATCAGCTATTTTGCTAAAAAAACCACACTCCCATGGAGACAAATGAATTGTGCTGTGAATTTGCTCTAATGCACAGCAATCAGCATTATATCTTCTCATCTAGACAAGCCCCTACATTCTCACTTCCCCAATCCTGTATGTAAATGTTGGGTTCAGCCCTTTAAACTTCCTTTGTTGTTCTTTAGTGCCTTCAAGTTGTTTCCAACTTATGGCAACCCTAAAGCAACTCTATCATGGGATTTTCTTGGCAAGATGTGTTCAGAGGGAGTTTGCCTTTGGCTTCCCCTGAGGCTGAGAGAGTATGACTGGCCCAAGGTCACCCAAAGGGCTTCCATGGCCAAGAGGGGATTCATCTCTGGTCTCCAGAGTTGCAGTTCAATACTCAAACCATTACACCATGCTGACTTTCTTTAAACTTCTTACCTATATCCATTAAAATTTGAGCATAATTTTGTTAATTATAGGAAAGGAAAGAAGAATGGAATGAAATGATGCTTTGGTGTTTGGCAATCATGGATTTAGCCACATGAAAATCATGTGGATTTAGCCACATGAAAATTTACTATGAAAATGGGGCACATTCTTGACACCTGATGAACTGTTCTCAAATCCCAGGATCTAAGGGTGCATCTACATTGTAGAAATAATGCAGTTTGACACCACTTTAACTGCCAGGGCTACACCCTACAGAACCCTAGAATTTGTAGTTTTGTGAGGCACCAACACTCTTTGCTGAGATCTTGTAAAGCTACAAATCCCAGGATTCCATGGGATAGAGCTATAGCACTTAAAGTGGTGTTGAACTGCATTATTTCTACGGGGTAGATGCACCGCAAGACTATCCAACTTGAGCACATAGTATTGTCTGCAAGCAAATTGAATGGGCTTTGTGATTTGGCACAATACCTTATGTATCATTCAATAGGAAATTCCATTCTAGCAGAGTTCTTGGCCACTTTTGAAGAACCCTGGGCTATCACCTTTTTTCCTTCCTCCCCGCCCCCCCCACCAAATGTTGTTCTGGATAAACTACAATGACCTGGCTTTCCCTGTGGCCACAAGCTTTATGTTTTCTAATCTTTGACAGAAATAAAGGCCTTGAGCCACATGCATAAGTATTTACATGTATAGTTTGTAGGCACATAAGGCTATATGAATTCAGATAGATGCAGATAGGACTTGAAGATCCCACTTCCTCCTGTTCACACATTCACTGTATGTGCAGTTGATATCTGAGCCGTGCTTATTTTTCACCAGAGGTTCTTATTTGGCTAATAACATTTCTGATAGGAAATGCCATGTGCCTATCCATACACTGGACTCCTTCTATGCTTTGTTTTTCAAGAAGCCCTTGTAGATTATTACACTGCCTAAACTGCAGTCCTTGGGCAATAGTGCACACTTGTGTTAAGCAGTGCAGCCCTTGGTCATCAAAGACATGCATCGTTTCGATAGAGAGAAGATGGTGCTTGCAGGCTGAGACTTGCCTGGGAGTAAATCCCACAATATTCCAAGGGTCTAAGTGTTGAACTGTCACTTTAAAAAGATATCTATGGCATTTTTAGACAGATGCTGCTAATAGATCCACTGTGAATTAGTGGAAAGGGACAGCCTCCCACAATTGAATGCATGCATTAAAAATTAATAATAATTGCACCCATTTAATAGCATTTGAAGCTAGTTCATTTATAGTTTCTGGTATGGTTTTCTGCCTCTTGTATTTTTATTCAGAACAATGCTAGAGCAATACATGTTACTGCTGTTAAAAGTGTTGTTTCTTATATGTAGAATACAGGATTACTCAATAACAAACAGACTCAGGTCTCTTTAACCTGAACTGAAATCTGGCTCTCTTCTGCCATTTGACACAGTTTATGATGTAGATGAAAGACTGCACATAATCAGGAGCTAAAGAAACACTTATTTCTTACCCTGCAGCGCCTCCCAAGGCCACTAAGAGAAAGTAAATCCTTGCAGCCGAAACCTCCCCCCACCCTTGCAATGTGTCCTTCAGCACTTGCTTCTTGGAGCCTCAAATTTCAGGCCAGGATTTGAAGGTCAGGAAACCTTCCTGAACAGTACATTTAGGCAGAAGGAAAGATAAATATGCACCAGGGTGATAAAAGAACTGATGCTATCATGTACAGTTGTTTTCTCTTGTAAACAGAAATTGGACAATCATGAATAAAGAACACCAGTATTCTAGCCCGCCCGCTTTAAGCCCCCAAAAGTTTGTGTTTAAATGAAAATAAAGATTTTAGTTGATGATACCTAGTAGTTTATTTACAAAAGCCCACAATCTGCTCTCTCCAGGTTATGGGAGTTGTAGTCCAATAGATCAGTATGGTGCCAAGCTGGGAAAAAAACTATTTAAGCCTATGGCCAAGATCCTATATGGCACAGTGTAGTATAACAGTTTTGCTTGCAGAACTGCTCTACAGGTAGCCATTCAACACCACCTGGATTTTCTGTTGAGCTGCTGCAGGGCCCTCTGCCATTCCATGGCTAGTAGACAGGAGGATTGGAGAAGTGTCTGGCTATGTCCCTGTAGCTAGATGCAGAATGGTTACATCAACTGCTGAGATCTGCCAGGGTCCTCAGGTGCTCTCAGCAAATGATGTAATCATTTTGTGTTTGGCTATAGAGACATAGCCAAATACTTCTTCTATTTATTTATTTATTTATTTGGTTTATATGCTGCCTTTCTCCCAGAATGGGACCCTCAGCTGTGGAATGGCCATGGGGGCTGGGTGCGGTGGCTCATTGGTACATCTCTGTGTGTGGGTCTTTGGTTGTTGCAGAGGGAGTACAGGCATACCAACCTCTGCAACAACCAAAAAAAGGCAAATGAAGACATGAAGTGGACTTTAGATGCCAGCCAAAGTATGATAATAATAAATAATAAAATAATAAAATAAAATTTATTTATACCCCGCCCCTCTGCTAAAAACAATCGGGGCGGCTTCCAACAATTAAAACATTATAATAATGACTAAAAACACCACCCACCCCCACCCTCCCACATAAAAAGATATTAAACACAATAAGATTAAAACCTTCTAGCTAAAAAACACATTAAAAACAAATATATACATAATTTTTAAAAAGCCAGGAGACTGAGTTCCTGAGGCCGGGATCTAATCAGGAAAGGCCTGCCGAAAGAGATCCGTCTTTAGTGCTTTTTTAAAGCTACTCAAGCTCGTCAGCTGACGGATCTCATTCGGCAGGCCATTCCACAATTTGGGGGCGATTACTGAAAAGGCCCTCTGGGAGGTTGCAGACAGCCTAGATTTTTGTGGCTGAAGCAGATTCCTCCCAGAGGACCGGAGTATGCGGGGAGGATTGTATGGGAGGAGGCGGTTCTGGAGATAAGTTGGACCCAAGCCATTTAGGGCTTTAAAGGTAATAACCAACACCTTATACTGGGCCCGGAAACTGATAGGCAGCCAGTGGAGAGATTTTAGTATTGGAGTTATATGATCTCTCCGAGATGTTCCTGAGACCACTCTGGCTGCCATATTTTGTACCAACTGAAGTTTCCGGACCAAGCACGAGGGTAGCCCCATGTAGAGTGCATTGCAGAAATCTAGACGAGAGGTTACCAGCGCGTGCACCACAGTCTCAAGGTCCCTTACTTCCAGGAAAGGGCGCAGCTGGCGTATCAGCCGAAGCTGATAACAAGCGCTCCTGACCGTCGCATTCACTTGACTCGTCATCTGAAGCGATGAATCAAGGAGCACCCCCAGACTGCGAACACAGTCCTTAACAGAGAGCGTGACCCCATCCAGGACTGGAGGTTGCAACTCAACTCCTGGTTTCGGGGCCGCTACCTTGAGCACCTCCGTTTTGTCTGGATTTAATCTCAATCTGTTTTTCCTCATCCAGCCCATTACAGCTTTAAGACAGTCATTAAGAGGAGAGATGCCATTGGGATTCGAGGCCAATGATCAGGACAAGGAGAAATAGATCTGGGTGTCATCAGCGTACTGATAACACCCAGCCCCATAACCCCGAATAATCTCACCCAGCGGCTTCATATAGATGTTAAACAGCATCGGGGACAGGATGGCGCCCTGTGGAACACCACAAGTAAGCTCCTTTCTGCTGGAGCAGCTGTCCCCAAGCCGCACCCTCTGGGACCTGCCCGAGAGGAAGGACCGGAACCACTGGAGCGCAGTGCCTCCGATTCCTAACCCTCTCAGGCGATCCAGGAGAATGCCATGATCTATCGTATCGAAAGCCGCTGAGAGGTCCAGAAGCACCAACAGGGACACATTACCCCTGTTGATGCTTAGATGCAGATCATCGGTCAAGGCAACCATGGCAGTCTCAACTCCAAATCCCATCCTGAAGCCAGTTTGAAATGGGTCTAGATAATCAGTTTCATCCAAGACCACTTGGAGTTGAAGAGCAACTGCCCTCTCGATCACTTTGCTCAAGAATGGTAACATAGAAACCGGCCTATAGTTATTCATGTCCAGGGGGTCTAGGGAAGGTTTTTTCAGGAGCGGCCTAACCACCACTTCCTTTAAACAAGATGGAACACACCCTTCCCTGAGGGATGCATTGATGATGTCCTTAAGGAACAACATCAAGGCAGTCCCCCCCTGGATGGCCAGCCATGAAGGGCAAGGATCAAGAGGGCAGGTCGTCTTCCTCACTCTACCAAGTAGCTTGTCCACGTCCTCGGTACTCACAGATTGAAATTGATTCAGTAAACTTACATCAACGGAGTTGCTGGACACCTCGTCAATTGTTTCTGTCAAAATGCTGGCATCTAAGTCGGCTCTTATCCGAGAGATTTTATCTGCAAAGTAGTTGTTAAATGCATCACAGCAGGCCGTTGTTGGGTTAAGCAATGGGTTCTGTGCAGGTATAACCTGCGTCATCTCACTTACCACCCTAAACAGCTCTGCTGGATGGGACTCTGCAGACGCAATACGTGCAGAGGAGAAGGATCTCTGCACTGCACGTATTGCCTCTCGATAGGACCGAAGAAAATTCCTATGTCGAGTTCTGTCGGATAAGAGTCGAGTTTTCCGCCAGTTGCGCTCTAGTCGTTGTCCAATAATGTGCATTGACTCCAGATACAATGCAGCTACACCATGCACATTTTTCTGGCTGCCACAAGATGATCCAACACAATCAAATGGGGGCATTTCTCAAGGAACAGATACTATATCCACTCCAGATGCATAATTGCATAAAAGTGGATTTGACAATGGAGTGAGTAAGGGTGCAGGATGTGACAGGAAAAGACAAATGATTACAATGACTGAACAAAATTATCTCCTCAAAGTTATTTTATCTTCTGTGGAACTTTCTATGCTTGCACAACACTCCAGGCCTAACCTTTACTGGTAACGTATTAGAATCAGGTTGCATTTGATTTGCAATTCAAAAGCAGCACATGAACTGTTACTGTAATTAAAGCAGCACATTATAATTTTTTTGTACCAGTACACACAGTAACACACATCTTCAGAATATGCACACTCACATACTTCTTCACATACTCATATATGATTGGTAAAACACTTGAAATGCAAGGACTTGGTGGTTTCCAGGCCATAGCAAGCCAGCCGTGTACTTCCATTACCTACTGCAAGGGGTCAACTTTTAGCCATTATCCTTTTTCAAAATTCTGAGAAGCTCCACATTCATTTTCAAGTCACAGTCAACACTTATTTTGTTAAAATGTTTCTAGTGCCCATGCTATTGCAACTAAGCTTTAGAATTGTTAAGGATGCACCTTTTTATTGCTCACAAACCAGAAATTATATCACAAAATCCACCCTTTGGATTTCAACATTTACTTTTACTTATCAGCAGTGCTCCTGTGATTCTCCTCTCTCTTTTTGTGTGTTATTTGCTGTTTTTTTTTTCTTTTTTTCTGTGCATGTCTTCTGCTGTTCCACAATTCCTTCTTTGGGGGAAAATGTTCTGCATACTCAAAAATACAGAAACAGAAATGCTAGTCTGCTAATTTGCTTAATCTGAATATATCATTTTAATCATTGAATTTGTATTTTCTGATTCCAATTTTGAGTCCCAAAAGAAGTGACCTCAAGGAAAATGTGCCCTCATGTCAGAAGAGCTGGGAAAGGTTTTTTTTTGGGGGGGGGACTACACCTACCAGAACCCCCCAATCAGCACAGCCACTAACAGCACTGGCTGAGGCATTAATGTCCAAAAATAACCTTTCTGGGGTCTGGTCAGAAGACACAAGGTCAAAGTGAGAAACTACAGTGGATACATTCCATCCATATCTTTTTCTTGCTCCTGTTGTCTTGGGTCCTGTGATGTGTCAAAAAGGACAGAAGCCAAGTTATCTGGCACATTCCTCCCAGACAGTCAGAAATGTAATAACTGTCCAGCAAGCCAACAGCCCACTGTTAAGAGTCGCAAAACTAGCTTTGTGCCATAGTGCTTGTCACTTGTATAAAATCATTTCACTATCAGAGATCTCACATAATTTGTTCTGTGCCTTGCAGTAAAGATTATTTTCTGATTGTGAGCAGATTGACCAACGCTTGTTTTTCAAAATCAGTTTAGGACTAATGAAAGCAAATGGCCTTTCCTAATTTGCTTTCATTGTGTTAGGAAGTATGCTGTTATCACTGCCCTCTCTTTTGAACTTTTCTGTAGCTTGGCAGAGGTTGCAGACTTTGGTAGAATCAGTCAAATAGGACCTAGAGTAAACAAATTTACAGATCCCAGTGTGTTCTGTATAAGGATGTGAATGGCATCAAATGTATTTATAATCATTCAGTTTTACTACACACCATTTTCTACACTTTACATAAAAGGAAAATGAAATGAAGACACATCTCACAATACTGCTTCACAAAACAATGTTAAACATCAATGACAAAAATGATTTCATACATTTCTATTTCACCTTTCCCCCAGCAAGCCTAAGCTACACTATCAAAAACCTCAAATCCCCATGCAGATGCCCCCCAAATTTGCTGCAATCAGGCCACACGTGGTGGGGCCCTTACCCTGAATCTGGGGCGATCCGACCACATGTTGCATGGCCCAATTTTGCAGCATTTCAGGATATCTTACCTAGATATGGAGTATGTGGGCTTTGGGTTTTTCTCCGTATTTTCATCTGCCTCTGCAGCTGGCACTGCCAACACCATTGTCGCTGACACTGCAACCAAACTTAAAGCTCCAAAGGCAGTTCCCAGCGGAAGGGAAAGGTTTTCTCTGTTACCCTGGCTCAGCAGTGCTGCCTGCATCTGCTCTCTGCTTGCCCATCATTTCCTTCAAGCACTTTCCATTGCTTTCTTCAGGCACCTCTTCCTGTGACGAGTGAGCAGCAGAGCAGGTGGAGGCAGCACTGCCGAGCCAATGGAAGGGAGAAAACTTCTCCTTTTGGCCATGCACATGGCTAGGGCATGGTTTATGGCTATTTAAGGCCAGGACGCCCCCTCATGTGCTTCTTTGTCTCAGATTGATTGGCCCACCCTCCCACCACCACCGCAGTGTGAGTTTTACTAGTTGTTTTGAGGTTGGGTAGGATTTCCCCCCTCCTTTTTTCATGGGGGGGAGGGCTACCCCATACTGTATCTTGGAACTTGGACAAATGGCTGGGGTGGTGTCTATAACTAGGCTGTCCTTTGGCAGGTAGTGGGGGGGATTAGGAGCTCAGGGTACACATTGGCACCCTTTTGGTGAAGGGATGGCCTCCACAGGTCCTGGGACTTGTGAGATTGGGAAGAAGTCTACCCTTGAGGCAGATCTGGGGTTTTGCTCTCACTTGTAAGGTCCTAGGACTTGGGTGGGAATGCCCTGGGTTTACCTTCCAGTAGATGCTGTCTAGGGAGCAACCCAAATGCTGGATTGCCTTCGGGGCTCATGTGTTTCAACCAAGGGAAGGCTGAGGAGGTAGTCTAGGGTAGACACCTGGCCTCAGTTCTACCTGCATCAGGTTACTCCTTCCTTTCTTGCTATCTCAAGTTCAATTAACTTAAATAGGATATAGGTCAAATAAAGTGGCCCTTGTTAACCCAACTTTCTGTGTCTGGTCTCATTATTCCACCATCGATACCAGCAAACCTGTCCCTGGCTAGTTAACAACAGCAGAGATTGGAAGTGCTTTCCATTTGTTGATACAAAGTATGTTAATCCAGACCTTGATCTACTACCACTCTGCATATGGAATCTTTAATCTAGGAAAGAACTATGAATACAAAGAGGAGAAGACACACGTTCAGAGAGAAACAAAGACATTCCAAGCAGTCTTCAAGACAAATATTTGTGGTTCTTGAATCTTCATTTCTCTCTGAGATCTTTCATTGCTCTTAAGTGTGTTTGTTTTAAGGCTGTCTCTTATTTACAGGAAATGACTGATTGGGTCTCCTTACATTCTTGTGTGTTCAATGCAGGGCACATGGACCTGATGCAGTTCTGATGGCAGAAGGTAATCTTTTGGCTGAGCTAACCCAGTCACAGATGTTGCATATTGCCCAGCAGATCGCGGCAGGCATGGTTTACTTAGCATCACAGCACTTTGTGCACCGTGACCTCGCCACTCGGAATTGCCTTGTTGGTGAAAACCTATTGGTGAAGATTGGAGATTTTGGAATGTCAAGAGATGTGTATAGCACAGATTACTATAGGGTAAGAGATCTGTTGCTTTTAATACCAGTGGCTTTGGTCTTTCATCTTGCTGCAACTACTGATGCTGGATTTTGTCTTGCAAAGATGTTTCTCTTATGACTTTACAAAGCAGAAAATGTTAGCAGGGTTGAGTTTCAATTATCAAGGTATGATACTTTGAGACATATATGCTGCCGAGGATTTCTATAGTATTGTACTTATTTGACTTATATTTGGGAGATCTAGGTTAAAATCCCTACCCATAATTGAACTGAAGACACATAACTGTTAGAGTTGTCTTTCTGTTTGTAAAACTGAAATATAATAGGGATTGCTGATTGCCACTGTGTAAATGACTTTTAAATTGAGACAATTTTTAAGTGGTGGTAGTTAACTGTGCATAATATCCAGACATGCAACTTCTGTGGCCACAGAGTATGCAATTCTGACCACCACATCCTTGGGATCAACAGCAGGAATCATATGTTGTCACTTCCCCTTGCTTATGCATTAACTTGGACTTGACCTATTGGACTAGTGCTCTGACCTAATGCAGTAATTGTGAGTTTCATTAAAACAAAAAAAACCCCAGCCTTGCCCTCCAAGTAATCTTTTCTTTCTCCTCATCAGTAGCTTACAAGGTTCTTCTAAGGTCTGGGAGTTTATCAACAGGCTCATATGACCCGAATAAGGAAAAGGCATTTTTCAACAAATGCTTATTGCTCAGTTTGATCTGTCACATTGATTTTTATAAAACTGGCATAATACTTCTAGCCACCCTATCTAGCTTGAAATCTAGAGAGAGCAGATCTTACTGAAGGGGTAGTGGATTCAATTAAAGGAATGTGCCACCGTTGACAGTTAATAGTTCCCCTTTTAACAAGATGCATGCTTCTGGTATTAGTATTTGATGCCCTGTCTTCTTTCAATGTCTACCTTCTGGTGATGACATAATTCTGTCCTTGTGTGTTTGTCTGAATTCTGGACTCATTGTGGAGCAGAAGTTAAGTCATTGCTTCTGAACCAATTTGTTAAATATACAAAGGACTTTGCAAAAGATAAAAGCTCTATGTAAACTGATTATTTATGGCTGTCTTTGTTGTTACTTCCTTTAATGAGGCAAGTGGCTGTGGTTATTGCAAAGCAGCAAGTCATGGGCTAATGGCTTTGATCCCAAGTAAATGAAAGGTCGTGTCCATATGGCTCTATGGTCAGAAGTTTAACCATCTCTGCCAGCTCATTCTTTATTTAGCGGCATGACTGTGAGAGGACAGAACCTATTTTGAGTGACTGTTGTCTGGGAGAGCAAGCTTCAAAAGTGAATTGTTACATATGGTTAGTGGCAAGACAGAGGAAGTTACACACAAGGACAGTATTTATTTTCATACAGATGTTTTAATTAAGAGCCAAGGGGAAGAGTTTTATTTTGGCTTGCATTGTCTGTTCCTTGCTTCGTTGAGCCAGACCTAGCAATTAGAAAACATCTGAACTAGATTTTTGTCATATGTTGTCTTCTAGAACTGTAGGGTTTCCAAGCCACTTCATTACAATACAAGGATGACATCACATTATACAAGGGAACTTGGGATGGAGAAGACTAACTGATGTGCAACTGTGTGATTTAGGTGTGGAAAAAGCCTCATATATCTGTAGTTTCAGTGGTTTCTTTCCACTGCGTCTTCAGCATGCACCTTTTTACACTTGAGTTTTGTGTAACATTTTTAGTTTTGACAAGCAATACTTCTCATAGGGCAAGGATGGAGAAAAAGCAGCCTGTGGTAAAACTGTCACCCCTGAAACATTTGGCAATCTCCCACATCTCCCTGAATCCCCTCTGAAATGTAATTGCTTACAGGCTGATTTTCAGGCAATTTTTCATCCCATAGTGGGCCAAAATGTCAGAAAACCACATAGCAAATGTGGAGGTTTAGCTCTCTTCCTAGTCTCCACAAATGCCTGTTTTCTGCTGGAAAACAGCTGAAAATGACAACCAAAAGTTATGCAATGCTGCTTCAGATGTGCCATTTTGGCCTGCAGAGGGAGACATAGGAACAACAATGGGGCTGCCAGACTCACTCAGCAGCCATGCCAGCGGCTCATTTGTGGGTCGGGGGGGGGGGCTCCAGTCTTTACCCCTTCCCACATGGAGGGAAGGGGCGGCATGGGTGCTGCCATACTGCTCCATCTTCTTCCTGGCTGGCAATTCCAGGCAGGAGGGGGTTCAGAGCGGTGGACAATCAGGGTGAGGCTTGCATCGCCCTGATTGGCCACTTTGGGCAAAATTCTCTGTCAATTAGAGGTAAAGATGGTCCTCATCCTCTGATTGGCTGGGAAGCGGATCTTGCTGTATTTTGCAGCAGGTCTTCAATCTAGTCCGGTGGCCGGGAATAAGTTCCCGACTGCCACGCCGGAACAATCAGTGACTCTTTGGAGATGAACCGCGTCCACACACTCTCTCTTCTTGTATGTTGTAGTTGGTATTTAGCATGCATATGTATTATCATTGTCACAACTTTTGGGGGGCGGTTGGCATGGGTTCTGATCCAAGGTAATTGGTAGCAGGGGCCTCTGTCAAGTTCATGGTCAAGGTCAAGTTCAAGGTTATGGCGACTTCTATTTGGGCATGCCAACTTGGGGCATGCCATCACAGAATGACCCCCCCTTTTTCTCACATGTTATCATCTGACTACTTGGTGGTGAGAGGGGAAGAGGAGGGATCAGCAGGCAATTTAGTAGGGCTGCCCAGACACCTCCCCCTTTTCCTGACTGGTGATTGTCAGCAGGCCGGCTGACAACAGTCTCATTGACTAGACAGGTGGGTCGGTCGATGTCCAGATCCAAACCCATGCGTTTGTGCCAACCAATAGCAGCTGTCATCAAAACTTGTGGCCTTTATTGCCAATGCAGTTGTCCCTCCATAGCCACAGATTTGGTATTCACAGATTTAAGTATTCACGGCTTGAAAATATTCTTTAAAAAATAATAATCCAAAAAGCAAACCTTGATTTTGCCATCTGATATAAGAGACACCATTTTGCTATTCCATTGCATATAATAGGACTCGAGTATTCACGAGTTTTGGTATCCACAGGGGGTCCTGGAACCAAACCCCGGCAAATATGAAGGGACAACTGTATATTCATATATCCAACATATTTCATATATTTCATAAATTCATGTAATCAATATATTATTTGAAACGTATATGGTATCTGTGTTTCTTTGGGGAGAGGGTGAAAGGGGACACCTCCTGAATCAATACGCAATTGGCCCCTGCCCTCCACATGGTTGCCCAACCCATTGCATGGTAATAGCTGCAGCTTTATATCAGTGGTGGCTGTTGGTTTCTGTGTCAGTGAGGTAGTAATGTCTGGGTTTTACACTGAACTTTATATGAGCTAACCAAGGTGGTAAACCTATTTGCAGGATATTTGGATAGCTCTTTTAAAGTTCATATGAAACACAGAGTAGAATAAGATGGAAGCCACTAGTCACCATTGCAATGTATGTTTGGTGATTAGAGGTAGGGGAGGTGATTGTGAGGTATCCTTTCCATTCACAAGCACTCCTTTCATGTCAAAGCAAGTTACACTGTATGCCTACGCAGTAGCAGGCCTTACCGCATTTCGAAGAAAAGTGGCAAGGGAGCAGGAACATTCCATTTTCTGTGTTACCTTACCACATGAGGTCACCATTTTTTTTTGTTCCGGTCCCATGGAGGATTGAGGTAAAACCACATCTTTTTGCTAACCAGAAAAACCTGTTAGCAAAAAGACACGGTTTTACCTCAGTCCTCCATGGAACTGGAATGAAAGAATGCTGGAAAGACAATTATGTCATATGATAAGGCAGCACAGAAAATGGAGTGTTCCTGCTCTCTTGCCACTTTTCTTTGGAGTGCGGTAAGGCCTCATCACAATACACTGTTATAGCACTATTATTCCACTTCAATTGCTATGGCTGCCTCCTGTGGAATCCTGGGATTTGCAGTTTAGGGAGGGGCATTTAGAATTCTCATCCAGAGAGGTTCTTAGGCCTCACTAAACTACAAACCCCAGAATTTCACTGGAGGCAGCCATTAGCAGTTAAAGTGGAATAATAGCACTATCACAGTGTAGTGTGATATTGACCTAAGTTACAAAACAGATTTTCTTCCTGTCCATCACTTTTTCACCTCAACACCCAGAATGTGAAGCAACAGAACATAACACAGGCCAGCACTTGAATCATGGTAAACTTCTCTTCCACTTCACAGAAGAAGTTTTATCCTCCGTTGTAGTCTGTTTATACTCAGATTGAATCAGATGTCTCCACTGGACCTGGGAGGCCAAAAAGGTGCAAGTAGGACTGAAGTTGCACACAGGCTTTGGTTCCTGCTGCAAACAGAGTGAAACATACCCTGTTTCTCAGGCCAATGATGTTGCACAATGCCCAAAGCTCACTTACTGGCACAGTGTCAATTCCTCTCTGTTTCTAGCTCAAGACATAAACAGGCTCCTTCCTAAGTACAGAGCTGCCATTTTGGCAAAGCAAGGACTATCCCAATGTGATTGGCCAGAGTTATTTGTAGGTCTGGTTCATAGGGAAGCATATTTGGGAAAACCTGGTGGTGGGATATGACAAATCCACTATAAATACATTACAGCACCCAGTAAGCATGAATCCTTCAATTGCATGCTCTGCTGCTGGTTGTCTTATCAGCTGTTCATTTGCCTGGTTTGTGCCTCTCTTAGTTCTGCAATGCACAGTGGAAAAGAATGTGTGAGTTCCTACATAACTATCTTTATTTATTAATGTGTTAGAAACTGGCACTTGTGATGCTTGCAGTGATTGAGATGCTAGTTTGCATCCCAGATTATGGTCTGCAGTTTCTCTGTTTACAATGAAAACAATCCCAGCCTCTTGTGTTCAGATTGTGAGATTGTTAATAATATTTGGGACTGTATAGGCAGAGCTGTTAAGCAATCACTGCAGGGACAACTGTGTAGAGAGATAACCTTTGGATAATTGACATGTTGTGCCTGGAATGTCAGTGCAGATAGGGTGGGAAAAATACTTTAATTACCCTGTGTAGAAAACCAACATGTAATGAAATGATTGTTTTCCCCTCCTGAAAGCCAGGCCACCCAAGCCTTAAGACATAAAGGACATAGATTACTCATTATGTGTTTGTTTATACTGTCTGAAGTGTGTGCCTCCTTTTCCCCTCCAAAAAGGAGTCCTGGAAAACAGCTAATGAAATATTAAAAAGAAACACAAGGGATGCTTCGGCATGAGACTTTCATTGTATAATCATGGTGCCTCATTCACAGAATCTTACTTATGGAGGAACCACAAGGATATCACGATTAAGGATGTGCAAATTTCTCTGTCTCAATTCACTGAGTTTCTCCAAATCCCACCTATGTTTTCTTCCCATCTTTGTTTCTTATCAAGTTGTGTGACTTGGGGTAGGTTTTTGTCACATGGAAATTTGTCCACCTTCTACTGCATTCTTCCTAATGTATCAGTTTATTGATTCATTCTACTTAACTTATGCATCTTCCTCCCATCAAGCAAAAATGTGTGCATTTTTTATTCATATGCATCATTACTTGTTTGCATTTTATAAAGTATGCATTGCAGCAATAACCTGCAGACCAACGTGAGCACACGTCAACCTTAAATGGGGAGGGGAGAGTGTCACCAACACCCTTTCTCATTCATGAGTTGTGTAGATATTAGTTCTTTCAGATGTCCCCATAAGCCTCACAGATGTGTGGATTATCAAGACAAGGTGAGAAAAGACTATTTTCATTGAGACAGTCAAATATAATTAAATATTTTCCCATCCGTAATCAGAATCCATTTGTAATCAGCCTGTGTTTTCCCACTGCCAGACATCTGGTAAGGACAGAAAGAGTGAAACAGCAGTGCAGCTGTTAAGCAGGTGTGGCCTTGGTTAAGATGATATATTGGAGATGTTACTCTTTTCCAGTGCTGGCTGGTGAATCCACTCTTGGTCTTAATCTGAAATTTAAAGGTGATGTCAAAGAGGCTGAACCTATTTGATAGTTAAGGCTTAGCATTTTGGTAAGATCCTTTAAAGTTTAGGATAAAACCTGGAGCAGATCCACTACCCCACTGATGTGGAAGTTAGCAGCCACACTTCTCTTTTTTTCTACAGATTTGTGGAATTACCAGTTATGAAGCCATTTTGTATCCTGGAAAGCAATTTGCTTGTCCCCTCCCAAGGCTACTTTGAACTTTGAAAGCAGGGAGAGATCCCACTGAATGCACTAGCATTTACATTTTAGGCAACACGTGTAAGATCTAGCTATATAACTACAGTCCTCTTAGCAGTAATTAGTCAATTTAAAAATTAAAAACATGAAATGCCATCATGACAGAACAGAGAGTCTTTAAAATTGTGCAGAAATTTCCAACAGAGCAAGAGAGAGAGAATTGGGAAGGGGGAACCATCATATTGTGTTAATTTTAACTACTCCTTTCTTTACAAAGCATTGGAGACAATGAATCTATATTTTGGAAAGAATGAAAGTAGAAATGCTTTAAATATGAGGAAAGGTAGAAGTTTGAGGATATAACCAGCTTCTCTAGCTTTATAGATGAGTTGTGGGGGGAAAGGAAAAATCAAGGGGATGAAGGAGTTTGAAATCAACTAAGGAAATGAAACAAGAAAGTTTTTCAGCTGCAGTGAGAAACTGGGCTGGAAAAAATGCACAGCTCCATCATGTTTACTTAGAAGTATGTCTAGAATCCATGAAATGGTTCTGAATGTCAGAAGATGTGGTAGTAGTGGTCATGACAAGTTGACAAAGGGGAGGGAGCAATATTGTCGAATTTGCTATGTTGCCACTAGCTGTGTGGATGGAACATAGTGAAATGTACACCCTGATGAAGCAATAGATGCCCTGGAGTACAGATAGTGGGAATTCTCCTTTCAGCTTACAATGGAAGAACAATGATTGGCAGCACTAAGAGTGCAGGATAAAAATAATATTAATCCCTCATTAAAATAAAAGTGCCAGACTAAAAGCAGCATCAAGAGCAAACACACACATAAGAGCCAAAGCTAACAATAAAGAAGTTAAATTAAGGAACAAAATAAAAGGCCTGCTTGAAAAGAAATGTTTTGTATTGTTGATGGAACACACACAGAGAGGCAAATAAACTATTCTTTTGGGACAGTGAGTATAACTGCATAGAGGGTGCTCCCAGATTCAGAGCTCTTCCTGCACTTTGCCACCAACTGTGCCTCAGAAGACAATGGCATGTACAAGAGAGCCACATGATGTGATCTTAAGGGACAGGCTGATTCACACAGAGGAGACAATTTTTCTAGTTTTCCGAAGATCACCCAGAATTACAACTATAAATATTTACCCTTTGTTCTAAGTGGAGGGTTTTAAAAAATATATTCTGCAAAATTGCAGCCTATTTATATGAACAATCTTCTATGGAGCATGGAAAAGTTACTTTTTGGACTATAACTTCTAGATCACCCAGCCACCAAAGCTACTGGCAGAGTCGTCTGGGGAGTTCTAAGCATGGTAGTTCAAAACAATGTCTGGCATATTTTTATGTACACATAAAGGTGGCTTATATGTGCATATATCTCCCTTTGGTTGGGAGGTTGGGTCTATTCTCTAGCCTTTTGTGTCTCAAATAAAACATCTCCTCAGCAGCTGGCAAGCCCTGGGCAGGGTCACAGCTGCTAGGGAAGGGAGTGAGGGCAATGCACAGGTGGAAGATGCAGTTGGTCTCAGCACCAAAGGAGGAAGAAAAAAAGGATGTGCTCTTTTGCTTTCCCTGAGAGCCAAGAACAGACACATCTTTCTTCTCTGAATTGCCTCCCCTCTCCCTCCCTCTGCATCAGTAATAAATAGCAGTAGTGGCCCTTCCTGGGGCTTGATGGCTGCCAGGGCAGAGGGAAGACATGTAGGATCTCATTCAGTGATTTCTTCAAGCTCTCATCTTTCCTTTGAAGAACTTGCACTTGAAGTATTGAGTTTGAAGAAATGACTTTAATTCCGCCACTAGAAGAACTGACTATAGAGATACTGGTTGAAGGCCTTTCCTTCTTCTGCCAAGTTCTGTGGGGTTTTGTTGCTTGCATGTTTATACCATTAAGATTTAAGTTTCTCCCACTGATGAGATTGTTACCAAAATTAAGTGACTCAGTAACATATTTTAAGTGTATTTAACAGTAAAAACTTTGCTAGATGTTACCACTATTTTACTCAGGATGAAACTGGAGGGATTGTAGGTACTGGCTCAAATTATTTTAATTCATTCTGCAAGTACAAAAATAGGCAGGAATTAGTGACAGATCCAGACAGAGGTGTGTGTGTCTGTGTGGGTGTGTTTTTAAGCAGCAAAAGCAAAATGTTATTATCCATAGCTGTCTTGTCCTATTCAAACTATTTGTCTATCAAACCACACTTTGTGTACTCTGACTGGTGTACTTCTCTAAAGATCTTCTCCAGCACCTACTACGCCATTACAGTTGTCCCTCCACATTCACGGATTTGGCATTCACGGTTTTAAGTATCCACGGCTTGAAAATATTCTTTAAAAAATAATAATCCAAAAAGCAAAGCTTGATTTTGCCATCTTATATAAGGGACACCATTTTGCTATGCCATTGCATATAATGGGACTTGAGTATTCACGGATTTGGGTATTCATGGGGGGTCTTGGAACCAAACCCCAGCGAATGTGAAGGGACAACTGTATTTTAACTAGAGGTGTCACAGATTGATTGAAACCTTCAGCATATGAAACGTGTTTTTCACTGTTTGTCCCTCTACTTAAGGGATCTTTTCACTTTTTTTTCTCTATGGACCTTCTGGTCCTTTCTGTGCACCCATCAATATTCTTAGGACTTTATCATAACACCCTCTAAAAACGTTCTTTTATCGGCATAATTTGTGCCATTTTTATGCTGGCAAAAGAACTCCCCATATCACACTTACCTTGCATCCAGCGAAAAGGCAGCCCCGTCAATGAATGATGAGTGAACGGAGCTCCGTTCACTTCCTCAACTGAAATCTCACAGATTCTCACGAGAAGACGGAGTGCAGAAAATTCAAAAATGAAAACAAAAATAACACTCAAAAAGTTTTAAAAAGCACATAGACATACTGAAAAACTTCCAAATAAACTGGGGAGGGTCATAAAAAGAGTGCCACCTACCTGGATGTCATGATCTCACCCAGAAGATTGGTCCAGCCTGTCCAGCCATTCACACTGTAATAACGTTGCGGGGTGGGTGGGGGAGGCGCAAGGTTTCAAATGCCAGTAATGCCGGCAAAAAATCACCAAAGATGATCTATTGACGGGTTGGCCTGTCAATAAAATAGATTGGCTTATGGACAGTACATAAATGCGAAACGGCAATGTTACTGATATGTGCACCCTTTCGCATTTATGTGGCATTGTTATTATGGCATATTTTGTGTGTTTGATAAAGTCTTTACATAGTTTGCTAAAGGAAATCATAAATTGAGTTTTGTCTACTGTCTGATACCAGAACCTGGAAATGTTTGTTGTTAGACTATATCTCCCAGGATCCCCCATATAGCATGGGCACTGGCTGGGGCATTCAAGGATTTGAAACCCCCTAAAATAAATTTCCAAGCTCCTTATGACACCTATGTTCCTTCCATCTATCTGGCCCCCTGTCTTAATCTGAACACTGGATAGAAAAAGTTCAGCTATAGTCTAGGTTTCCACTACAGTTAAACATTGATGGTGAGATTCTACATCATGTTACCTGTTGAGGTGGGGGGGTCTGTGGGGGCTATATTAATATTTTTGGGGATTATAATTAGCTCAAATGGAATGCTGAGAGAGGCAGGTCACTTCAGGATCTTTTCACCTGTGTATACAGTATTCACTGCAGAGAACTCCAGGTTAAATGTTTTTTTTAAACCGGTAATTGAAAAATAACACATATTGGAAAAATAACACAATAAAATATTTTTTATTAGAAAATAACACAAAAAGCATTCATACACATATAACACATGTTCACAAGAACCACACAAGGCTAACAAGGAGTTTAAGGCAGAAAGGTTGGATAGAGGAATAGATTTGGAAGGCAGGGCAATAGTTACCAGTCTGAAGAAGATCAAAGAACTCAAATGGAAGTCTGAAGGTAGCACCGGAAGCTTCGATCTGGGGCCACGCCGACAGAGAGAGTGGCAGGGTCTTGTCCACAATGCAACACTTTGCTATTGCTTGGGGATAATATTTATACTATATTTTGTGTCCTGAAAGAGGTATTTGGGCTTAGAACAAAGCTTAGATGGGTTTCCTACTGCATAAACAAAGGAAACCAAAGCTCTGCTGATTGCTGTTAATAGCAGAGAGATAGGAATTGATGGGTTTATGACAATCTTGCATTGTAGGACAGGAAAGGTGCAGAGGGATATTTCCTGGGAATATTGGGTTGTGTAGGTCACTTGTTTATGACGTGACTCATCAACAAGGGGCCCAAGAGGGGATTAGCACTTACCTCTATAATGGTGTTGTTTACTAGGGGCTCTGCTTAATCCTATCTTGGGTGTGTCTGCTAGGATTTTTCCATGACACCTTTATGGATTCTTGTGAACTCTGTTTGAGCTCACCTTTTTGGCCTACTCTAGTCTACTAACGCCCTGAAGTGTCTACTATTGCCAGTTATGAGATTATATAGGGAAGGGTGTAGGGGATGGTAACAATCACACACGTAGTTACAAAAGTGTAACTACATCTTATCTCTCAACCTGCCTCCCCAAACCTACATTAACCATCAGCAGCTGCATTGATGAAGACACTATGAACTTTATTGCAAAGCAAGTCAAATTTTGGAAAGAAGGAAAAATAAACAATACAGGCTGGCATCCTACATTGCAGTTACAGATTTATAACACAGGATTACAAATCTGTTAACTGTTCTGCATTGAGCCATGCAAATTTCCCCCAAAACCTACCTTAACAGCCAGCAGCTGCATTGAGTGGTAGAGGTCTGTTCTGCTGGTGATTGGGGTGCAACAGAATGACGTTTCTAGCCCCCTTCTGCCAGTGATCTGCAGTACAACAATCAGAAGCAGGACCTCTGTTGTAACCCTTCATTGTACTGCAGATCACTGGTGGGAGGGGCCTGGAAACATCATCTTGCTGTGTCCCAGTCACCAAGATACAGCAGACTGATGTTCCCACCCCCTTCCTTCAGTGATCTCTGGTGTGACAGTTAGAAGCAGGGTCCCTTTAACAATGGGTGGTGCTTTTAGTTGACATTGTAGCATTTTAATTGTTGGAAGCTGCCCCGATTGTTTTAGCAGAGGGGCGGGGTATAATTTTTTTTTATTATTATTATTATTATTATTATTATTATTATTCCTTCTCTCACCAGAGGTGATTGAAGGGAGGGATATGAGAATGTCAGTCTGATGTGTCCAAGTCAACAGGCGAACAGACCCTCATTTCTTGCAGCAGATGCTGCCCAGTAAGTCAGGACTGGGGAACTTTTATGTCAGGAGTTAGAGACGGAACTCCATTATAAGAGTCATGCTGAGTCATGATGGCTGACTCCATGAACTGCCAAGTCATGCCTAGTCATGCCACAGCTGCAGAAGGAGGGTTACTAGAGGGCAAGCTTTGGAGTGCAAGATCTGATGCAATGCATCCATGTGGTTAAGTAAGCCAATGCCCTGTAGATGTGTATATAAACAAGCTAGACCAGAGCTCATTCTCTTCTTGCAATTCATGGGTTTCTGGCTTAGCAGTTTGACTGACGAGATTGTAAATAAATTGTGAATATCTGCACCTACTTGAAGATTAAAGTACCTCCTGTTTTCTGGACGTCAAAACACTCTGTGTGTGAGTATTCTTGGGAACTGGTTGCTACTAAGTCTGCTAAGATAGTTTTTTGGCTTCTGCCAGGGATTGAGTGTCCTATCATCCCCTGACTTTTTTGATTCCTACATATTCCCTACACTATTGAATACATAGGGATGCACATATGTAACTGTGATCATGAATTCCAACCTGTGTCTTGGCTAAGTGGTAAAGGCATCACCATCCTATATGCTTGCATGGGAAAAATAGAGGAGACATATGAAACAACTAGTCTTCTCAAAGCCTTCACTCTTCTTGAGTAGTTAAGAAAAGAGTTAAATCAGCTAGAATTCCATTGGTAATGTGCCTGAGTAATGTATCCTTATGCCAACTGTATGAACCCATTACAAAAGGAGTTACTCAGTATCTCCATGTGCAGTCACCATCACCCCATATGCAATGCCAGCTTTACATTGCTTGAGTGTTTCTTCATGGCCAGTCAGTGACCCAAGCAGGGGCTCCATCTGGCTATGGCTTTGCAGCTAGGAAAAAGGAAAAGCCATGGCCCTCCCAGACCTCCAACGAGAACACTGCAGCCAGGAGAACAATAATTCTTTCTTTTTCCTGCCACGTAGCTCTAGTGCACTGGAGGTAGGAATACACTGGTGAAGATTTACATTTTGCTGGCACTGAACAGAATCTTGGAGAATAAGTTCAGTAAAGTCCATGTCATACATTCTGTACATGACATGTTTTTCCTGTCATTCTCTGAAAAGTTGCATGTATATTTGTTAGAATTTGAGACAGCATCCTACATCTCCAGGTACCAAAAGAAATGAAATGCAATTCTACACCAGAAGTTAAGATGCTCTTTTGTATTCCATTCTGTGGTCAGTTTCTTCAGTGCATTAGATAATGGATACTTCCTGCCTCATGTACCAATCTGGATATATAAGAGCTAGAGCGTCATGATGCCTATTGACTGCACTAACAGCCTTTGATATTTGTGGCTCTATAATTACAAATCCTAAATAAGGTACCATCTGTCTTCCAACCCCTTCTGTCTGAAGTGCACTGCAGCTCTTTATGAAACAAAAACTCTTGATAGAAGATCTTGCATATTCCTGTTACTTGTCTCTATCACATATCACTTCACTGAAATAAACCTAAGTTTGATTAACAGGCCCTATTAATTTCAGGATTATTTATCTAGCACTAATTTTAGCTGCAGTTATCTCATAGGCTGACAGCTTTGCTTTATTCAGTGTTTTTTTTTTACAATTGATTCATTCTTGCTCCAAGTGTACATTTGTTGGTGAGCTGAAATGGAGTTAGGAAGGTTGTCTCAGCACCTTCTAAAATATCATGTTTGTGTGGAGGAAAGGTTCTCATGTGTTACCGTTTTTATGTTCTCATTAGGGAAGCTGTAGTTCAACTGTATATAGAGAGCCAAAAGTTGTCCATCCCTGCCCTGTTGCTCCTAACTCTTTCACTGAATTTCCAGCCCCTAATACTGCTGCCTTACAGCTGCAGTGAAGCAGCAGTGGGGGCACAAGGGTAAGCTCTTTGGGGAGTTCTCTCTTCCTTTTTGGTGCCTAGAAGAGAATATGATTGCCTCAGTGTCCCAGACACCCAAAGACATTCAATAATGTAGTTCTTCAAGGGTCCTAAGTCCAGACTATGGATGCCTGACATCTTGGAAAAGTCCATTCAGCCAAAAGCTCCCCACAGTTGCTCTGCAGTACAAAAGAAAGCTTTCAGGGGAAAGAAGTTCAGAGTTAAGCCCAAACAAAGTAGATATTTTCTTATCAACAAATAAATATATTTAATTATAAAAGTCAGTCTTGCTAAGTACATATGAAGGTGTGTATATGTTAAATAATAGGAATCATAAGCCATTGGAAATCTCATATTCTCAATGATGTAAACTTTCTTCAGTAGTTTACAGAAGTCCAAGCTCGGGAGTCTCTCTTTTCCTTTGAATGTCAGAAACAAAGAAGCCTGCCACAAAATCAGAAAATACAATAATCACACAGACACCTACAAACAAAATAAAACTTTTCTATTTCCTTTTTCTCCTGTTCTTGCCACTGATCGGTATCAGGTTGTTCCTTGCCCCACCGGCAGATCCCAGTCCACAGGCAGGCACATATAGGGAGAGGCATATAGGGAGGTACTCTTTCACATCTAGGGAGATGCTCCTTCAAGGATCAAGGTTCCAAGCCATTTATGGCTTTGTATGTCATCACCAGTGCCTGGATTTCAAAATAAAATCCCTACAGTGCCCCAGCTGACATTACAGCCCTGCTTGACATCCTGCATTGATGTTTTGGAGTGTCAATCTTGACATGTAGACTTAGTGATTAATTACATGACCCTTACCTTGAATGGCAGCATTGTACAATGAACACACAACTGAATGAACTGAACCAAAGGAGTCCTATCCTACTGCCAATCTCAGAAGGGGAGGCAGATGCACTTTGTCTGAGAAGCCTCATCTGCAAGCACAAGTCCACTTCCATGACCTTGAACTGAACATGGACCTTCCACATTGGGTAAAAATACCCAACCGCTTCTGTAGAGGAACATACACACATGTAAGACACAAAGAGATTTCTGGCCTCTACCTCAATTTCTGAGAAGTTGATTTCAGCTTTCCATGTTTCAACTGAGGCTTGTAAAAATTACCTTTTGGATATAATCCCCCAAATCCCCCAGCTAGCAGAGCCATTGGCTGAGGGATTTGGGGAGTTGTAATTCAACAAAGTACAGTGGGCCCTTGGTATCTGCTGGGGTTTGGTTCCAGGACCCCCCATGGATACCAAAATCTGTGGTTGCTCAAATCCTATTATATACAATGACGTAGTAAAATGGTGTCCCTTATATAAAATGGCAAAATCAACGTTTGCTTTTGTATTTTTTTTATTTTCTATTTTTGGCGGGGGGATATTTTCAAGCCGTGGATGGTTGAATCCAAGGATGCAGTATCTGTGGATACAGAGGGCTGACGGTAACTGTTCCAAGCTTCCATTCAATCCAGGCATTCAATCCTCTGTATTCTGGCTTGGCTGCCTTGTTGGTTTTTGTTCTGATTGACTCTGTTGTTTGTCCTGTCAAAAGCTCAGAGGGTGATCTTTCTTTGCAGGCTCCCAGCACAAAATGCCTTTTCATTAGGAAGAGTTAATGAATGAAAGCAGGATTGTTATCTCCTCCCTGCTTTCAGCCTTTAAATAATGCTGGGAGCTTGAGCTGTCGATACAAACACAAGAGTGCAAATGCAAGGGAGAAGCTGTTTTTCTCTCTCAATCTCTTTTCTCTTTCTTCAGAAATGGCAATCTTTGCAGACACCTGCAGATCTCAGCTGTCATAGTGCAGCTCCATACCTGTGCGGGTGAGTAGTGTCCAGGTCTCACACAGGAAAAGCCAGAGCAAGGAGGTGACAGGTCAAGCAGCTTGCCAAGGCAATCACTCTGATGTCTGAACTGAACTGTCACCATTTAAAGGCTTCTTATGAGATGCTACTTTCGCAACTGGTACTCAAGTGAAATTAGCTCCTCCTCCCCCCCTCCTCCTCCTCTTTGCTTTTCAGGTCCACTGGATGTCATGGCCTACTTCAGCCATTGTATCATGTTGGAATTTGTGTGTGTGTGTGGGGGGGTGGGATTAGGAATTTTTTTATTGAAATAAAACCATTCTACAGAACAATACACCTGACCACAAAAGGCCATAACAATAACGCAAAAATCTTTTTTTCTATTCTCTTTTCTTACTAATACAAAAATAAAACTATCTATCCTAACACTAATATATTTTCTTCTTAATCTAAACACACTATAATCATTCTCTTTTCTTTTCCTATAAACATTATATTTACACCTTTATACTAAAATTAGAAGTTACACATTACAATTATACATATTTGGAAAAGAAAAAAATTAATTAGAAAATTAATAATAATAATAATAATACAGTAATAACAATAATACAATAATAATAATAATAATAATAATAATAAAATATTTATTTAAAGATATCCCTTAAGTTATTGCTGGGGTTGTCTCATTAAACCACGGCCAAAACTTTCTCCAATGATGGTTTGGCAATTTTCTTTTTCAGTCAAAGCTAAATTTTCAATTATGTTTTTAACATAATAAGCAGTGCCTTTCCCATCCTGTAGATTTTGACTCTTTACCTCCCTTTGTCTTTGGAAAAATAATCCCAACATCACATAGAGGTTTACCAGGCGCATTGTGGACCAGGGCACTATACAAAAACTCACAGCTGGGGAACCAGACTCCTTCCTCTTCCTCTTTTGGCCCACTGGCTTTCTGGGTCCCCTGACACCCTCCGGAGGTTCGGCCCCTGAAAGCACTGTCTCCCAAGCCTGTTGTGCCAAATCTGGCCAATCCAGGACCTGGGCCACCTCCTCCCATGTTTCCCAGGTGCTTGGGCAGTCCTGGGCAAAATGTCTGATCATTTCCCTTTGTGCCACGCCACTCAAAATCTCAGCCTTTTTACATTTCGGATAGGGACAAGTCTGCTCATCCTCTGTGGCCCACAGTTTCCTTCTCCTCAGAACCTGATGGTACAGCCTCCACCCTGAAGTCCCACAACTTTTGGGGGACCCTTTTGTCCATGAAATACTCAATGGGGCCAGTCTGGTGCTTTAGGTAGTCTGACAAATCTGGTTTGGCCTGACGTTTTTGCAAACTCGGATTAACGTAAATCTCCTCCACTATTTTCCTGTACAAAACTCTCTTGATGCTCTGACCTGGCCTGTCTTCCCCCTTCAACTCCTCAGCATGAATTCTATATTTCTTTAGGTAAAAAAAAAAAAAAAAAGTATCTCAAATAATCTGTTGCTTTCAATTTTTCAGGCAAAAAAACCCCCCTAAAACTTATTGAGCCTTCCTCCCATCAGGTCTTTCCCCATCTAGTCCCCATCCAGCATCCACAGAACAAAACTAGCCAAGCCTGAGGTTGAATCTGACCTTTTTGCAACAGAGAAACTTTCCCAAAATTTTGGGCAGAAAAGATGGTGATGAACTTAGGTCCCAGGACTGGGAAGTCCAGGCCCCCTTGTTCTACCTTCGCATAAGCCACTGCTCTCGCCAGAAGGAATGTGGCCATTCCCCAAAGGAACTTGAAGAGAACCCGATCGGCTTCTTTAATCACTGCATCCAGAGGTGGGAAAACGGCCGCCAAGTTGGCTGCCACTGGAAGCAGGTAGGTATTTACAAAAGCGGCTCTCTGGTAAATGGTTAGCATCTATCTCTGCCAGAGGGCCACCCTCTCCTTCATTTTTTCCAACCAGCAATACCAATTTTCTCTCCATCCTTTGGGAGCCACTGCAATGTTCAGCCCTAGGATTTTGCCTACTGCTCTGTTTGCCACCCTTCCTTTCCTTCAACCACATCCTTTAGAGCAACAGTTGCCATCTTGTCCTCTGCAGCAAAAATCCTGATCAAAAAACTCTTCTCCATGTTAAGTAACGCACCAGAAACTTAACCGTAGGCCTCAAAAGCATCTTTAATCTTTCTAACTTCCATCCTGTCCTTAACCAAGAGGGACATATCATCAGCATGGGCTGCAAATTTAATAGATTCACACTGAACCAACCACGAACTGTCCAAAGGACGTGGGATTCAGATCCCTGAGATGCTCTTGTCTAAACTAATCTTACACAGGATTTCACCTTTCAAGATGGGGGACAAAATTACCTGTAATGGCTGGCTTTCTTTTTAGCCCAATAACAAGGGCTTCCCCTACAAATTCACACTCCATGTCTTAACTCCTTTACACCAGAGTAATCCCTTATGAAAGTGCCCTGAACAAAACAATAAATAAAACAAAATAATGGTCTTAAAGGTGCTACCAGACTCTGTTTTTGCTTACTTCCTTTATTTTTATACTGAAAGAGATTGACACAGCTATCTCTGAAAATTGAACAAAACATATTTCAATTCGAAGTCTTATCCAGATTATAGTGGTACCTCTCTGGTAGCAAAAGGACAGTGCTCAGGAAAGTTACTGATTGAGACTGCAGCACCCAGACTTTCCCAGACAAATATGCCAATTTAGCATGCTTAGTCCTTATTGAGCTGTTTGGGGGCCTCTCCAATTAATGTTTTGCCCCCTCACAAACAACAACAACCCATAGTTCCCACTTCTGCAGACAAGAAGCATGCTACCTTCTGCCTAAAATCTGGTGAATATTGTCCATCTCAATGTTGCTTTTTAAACAGAGACCTCCTGTTGCTGTGGCGGTGATTGCGGAAGCGAAGGGGGAAGGGGAGGAGGCGATCTCACCTCCTTCCCCCTTTGCCCCCATGATCGCCGCTGTGGCGACAGAAGCCCTACCAGGGGAAGTGACGGAGCAATCTCACCCCCTTCCCCCCATGATCGCCACCTCAGTGACAGGAGCCTTCCCAGGGGAAGGGATGGGGAGGTGAGATCCCTCCCCCACTCCCCCCCCCCCCGCTATCACCAACTGCAGATAATTGAATCCACGGTCGGCAGATCAGTGGATATGGGGCTGCCACTGTAGTTATTACGAGCCTGTTTGAATAAAGCCCAACCAACCAACCAATCCATCACTTTATTTATATCCCACGTTTCTTCCAAGAGGACTTGAGGTGGTTTACAGGGTAAAAACAAATACAAGTCAAACCACATATAGCTAAACATACAAAAGGTTAAGATTAAAATCATATTAAGCTAGCTATAGAATTAAAGCCATACAAAACAATAATGTAAAAGCACTAAAATAGAAAACCCCTTACATAAAACAGTCAGTTCCCAAACACATTCTGGAATATCTGATGTTAAGAGGATAGCAAGGAGGGAGTTTTGCCTGCTGAGTGAAGGACAATAGGGAAGGAACTAGCCTTTTGTCCTTAAACTCTCTCTGCCTAATGGTAAGGCTGGTCCTGGCAGCCAGGTCTTTCCTATTTCCCACCTGAATAAAATTCAAAATGATCACTGTCGAGAGTGGCAAATGGTCTCTCTTACCCCTGAGAGGTGGCCTTTCAATTCTTAAATGCCCTCCCAGTCCCTGTTCCTTAATGACCACCATTAATAGTTGCATTTGTCACCCCCTCACTATTTAGACCTGCATTTACACCCACCTACATCCTCTGAACAATTTTTAATGACCATCTTTAAGATCTGCTGGTTACGCTGAAATACACTGGTTAGTATCAAAGCTTTTCTAAAAGACATGCAGTGTTTTTGTTAGTTGGCTCACTGCATCCTGACAGCATTTATCATGTTGCTTCACATGCACAGTATGATTTTAGGGGCAAAGTGAATACAATATTACATGCTGTTGAGGTATTGCAATGTAGACTAAGGAAGGGGAAGACTTGAAAAAAGTGGAGTGGAACTTCATTCATGGTGGAGCCAATGGAAAGGAAATGTCCTTCCAAGGGCATCCATCTGGAAATGTTCTTCTGTGAACTAGGGCTGATTCTAGCCTGAGAAGAGGGGTGAAATAGAACAAAACAAAATGGGTTACATATGAGTGCATGTGAATGAAAAATACACTTCAGATTACACATGAGGAAAACTCTATTCGGTTATATTTCATTCAGCCTTTATTCACATTCCATCATTTATTTTTATGAGGTTGTGAGACTTTTCTTTCCCTCATAGATATTTCATAGAATCATAGAATCATTTGTACATTTTTCCAAATAAACATATTTTGTACATATTTTTTCACAATTTTTCCAATTCTATACATTTTTGCTATTCATATTTTTAAATGTGCAGATGGTTTTTGCACATATTTTATTTCTTTCTATAGTTTTGATAATTTCCCAGATGATATCCACTTTGTCTCAACATTGAGTCACTGAAGGGGCAAAACAAGTATTTCCACCAAGAACCATGACTCTTACTGAAATTCTTTTTCATGCCTACTTTGGAAGCTGTGATTTTGAGCAAAGGAGGAGAATGGATGGGGCAGAGCTGCTGAATCCTTTCCCCAGGTGCTATTTTATTGTCCCAAATTGCTGCCTTATAATCTTTTTCTTTGTGGAGTTCTAGTTGAGAGTTTACCTTGAAACACAACAGATACCCAAACCTGTCCCTTTTGAGTCTGAAAGGTATAGTAGGACCCTCGTATCGGCTGATTCATTATCCACTGATTCACTTATCTGCAGGACACAAAACAGCACACCTACCATAGAGTCACCCTAGAAAATGCCTAGATGGGCATCCTTTTGTAGGTACTCCAAGGCAGTGGAACGGTTGAACAGAAACCATTCTGTGGTCATCCACAAACTTGGGATCCACATAAGCATGATGAAGGGCAGAAAGCTGTGTGCCCATGTTTCTATAAGACACAACTTCCTTGCCATCACCAAGAAGCACATGACATCTGCAAAGCGGAACTGTCATAGAATTGGGTGGCACCTCTCTTCCAGCCGCCATATCAGTGGAAGCTGGCATTCCTATCATGTTTATCGCTTTGGACTTCTGCTTACAGTTCACCTTGAGATGCCCAGTTTCCCCACACAAGAAACATTTCAGGGCAGGTTTGTCCTTTGTCTGCCCCTGCAGGGGATGTGAAACCTCCTTTTGAGCAGACTGGGACTGTTGCTGTGGTTTGGGAGCATTGGGTGAGTCTGATTTATGATACTGGTTGTGAGGTTTGTCTTTGTTGGAGAAATTGTTCTCCAGTTTGGGCTTGCAAGAAATCCCTGCTAGCAGTGACATCACCTTCTCCTTGCTGCTGGTTTCAAGGAACCGGTCTGCAGCTAAGGCAGCTTCCTCCAAGGTCTTCAGCTCCTTGCCAAAGACATAGCATTCAAGCTCAAGAGAAGAATTGTGGAGCAGTTGCTCCAAGTCAGTTAGGAAGCACGCATCTTCCAGTGTCTGGACCTTAACACACTGGAACAATATCTCCCTGTTCCACTGCACCTTGTGTGCTACGTCACTGAAGGCGTTCCCTAGTTTCCATGTGAAAGCCTGCAAACATTGTTTTGCAGAGTCAGGGGTGAGACACAGGCGAGCCCTCGCCCTCTTCACGAATAGATCGTAGTCATCTACTCTGCCCAGAGGCATACTAGTGTCCACTGATCTCAGAGTTCCTGATAGCTGTGGGTGCAGTTCATACATATATTGCTCTTTGGGAATCTTCTGATACACACACATTCATTAAAAGCAACCTTTTATGTGGTGCAATCCCAACATGGTCATTTATTTTGGCTATTGTGATGGTGAAGGAATGTGATGGTGAAGGATGGCTGTAGTTGAATGCAAGGTATGTGGCTGTAGTTGAATGCAAGGTATGTGGCTGTAGTTGGATGCACAGTAATCCAACAGTCATCCAGTAATCCCAATCCTTTGGGAACCCTGAGGGGACCTCTCAGGAGGTCCTGGAAAATCACAACATTCCTCTGAGACAGGCTAGAGGCACAAAGCTGGGTGCCACTACACCCCAATCTCCACTGCCACTACACCCCAATCTCTACTGGCCAGTAAATGGCCATGTTGCCAGTGGGGGCAGCATGTGAAAGGTAGGTTTTGTGGAGATGAGAGAAGAAATGGGAGATCATTGCACCTCAGCAGAACTTTATGCTTGTCTCCTGGTGTGTTATCTTGGCCAAAATATAATTAATTAATTAATTAAAGAGGGAGCTTGATGCATGCTTGAGGGAAAGGAACATGTGTACAGAGCAGTGAGAAGGCTGTGATGCTATGCTGTCACTATTATTGAAGTAAGATTTAACTGCCAGTCCAGATTGCTTTTGCATGTGGAATTAAAGGGAGGGAATGAGACCCCCCCCTCTCGGCTTTACGTCAAGCAGCAAAATGTTTGGCACCAGCCCTGTGGGCTGCCATGGTTTTAAAGTTCTCACCTTCTTATGCTCAGCACCTGTGGAATTATTACAAAGGGAGAAAATCTATGTTAAAATAACACTGAATCAGCAAAGGTTGGCAGGTCTGATGCCAGTCAGGTAGTGAATCCACTCTGTGTTTTAGTCCAAATTTTAAATGAGCTATCCAGGGTGCTGAACTCTTGACACAAAATGGGTTCAGAACTTGGATGACCCCTTTAATATTGAGCCTGGAGCAGAGTCACTGCCGCATTGACATGGAAACCACCAGCCTCCACGGTATTGAGTGAAGAAGTGGGGGAAGCATAGAGTATGGCTCTGGTACATCAGGCAAAAGCCAAGATAGGATCATTACCAATTCTGCTGCCAGTCTTGGGACAGCAGCTTAATTATCACCATGCAGTGTGAGTTTTAATTTCAAAGCTCATGGAGTTGAAGGGTCTGCTCTCACAAATAGATAGGTTGTTTTTGGCACCAGGATTTAAAAGCTGCATGAACTGCTCTCTGCAGCTGTAATTTTAATTACATAGAGACGCTCCCCTGCCTTCTATGAAGCAACTGCCCAAAGTCTTAAAGGAATCTGGAGACTGCTGGGCACGGGCAGGTTAAATTATAGTTATTAGAAGGAAGTTATTTAAAGATCAAAGTTGACTATCTTGTGCAGAGTAAAGTCCCCACATCCCCCTGAAATACACACCAAACAAATGCTTCCTTATCATTCCAAACTTCCTCTTGTTTATTGCAGCTTGTCTGAAGATCCAGTGCCTTGTCCTATTATTATTTTCTTTACTAAAGAAATGTGCTTTTATTTGGGCAGCCGGGGAGGGGGAAGATGGCTCAAGGCAGGTAACTGGTTCAACAGTCAAAGGACCAATTCCTGTTGTTGTACAATGATCATGGTTTCACTTATTCTAGGACCACACACCAATGGTAAGGAAAGAAACACAAAACCTGCTGGCCAAACTTTCTTCATCTGGCACCCTTACAGAAGGCCCTGATCCACTTGTATAATGAGTTCTCCTTCTTCTTTTCATGCTTATACTTGTGTTACTTCCTGTGGACTTTTTCTTCCTGCTGGCACAGTCAACCAAGCCAAGATGTAACGGTCCAAATGATGCCATATTATTTTGGCACAAGGGGCAGAAATTCCCCCAAAGTGTCTCTCCCCTGTTCCTGGCAGTAATATAAGGAGTCCGTGTTTTCACAACATCCCAGATCTGCTTCTTGAAGCATCCCTCTCATTCAGTCTAGTGACAGAGACAGGCCCTTCTTCAGCACTGACCTTTTCTGGATTGGAAAGCACTTTTTAAGCTACCCCAGCTTCTGAAAGTTTGGTGAGGGAGCCACTATGAAGAAATAAAATGGAGAGAAGTCGTATGTGCTTTTGAGAAGCTTGACCTTGAAAACATCCCAAATTGGCCCAATCCACCCGTGTGAAACTGGATTATTTGCCATGAATCCTTCCTATAGAATCCTGGGATTTGTATTTTGGTGAGACGCCAGCACTCTTTAGCAGAGAAGGTTAAAGAACTTGTAAAACTACAAATTCTAGAATTCCATACGAAGCAGTCATGGCAAATAATCCAGTTTCAAACTGGATTACTTATATAGTGTGGATTTGGCCTAAGGGAATTAAAATAAAGTGAATTAAAATAGTTCTGGCTCTATAAATACTTAAATACAATAACTAATGCATCTTGTGAGGAAGATGCAGAGTTTGGAAAAGTTACTTTTTGGACTATGGTTCTCATAATCCCTCAACTAATATGGCCAGCATCAACAACACTATCCCCTCATCAAAGTTGATGTAAGGCTTTTCTGTACATGGCAGGAGGGTACCAGTGGCAGTTTGTGGCTCCTCTGTCAGTAGGATGATGAATTTACTCTTCAGTTTTTGCCTGGACATTAAAAGAACTATCCAGGATATTGTTCAGCACCTCAGATAGTGCCTTCAAAGTTCTGACTAAAATCTGGTGTGGCCTCACCCTCTCATTGACATGGAAGCTACCAGCTGCCATCTGAGGCTCACACAGCAAAATGTTTTAGGCCTAGCACCTGGGGCCAAAAATAGCTGACAGTGCAGATCAGATCCTGAAGCAGTGACCATTTCCTTGGAAGCTTCAGCAAATAGCACAAGCTCCAGACATAGCCAATATAAGTTGACCCTCAATCATTTGGCACCCTGGTCCACCTGCATAATGAATTCTCCTTCTTCTTCTCACACTTATATTTGTGTTGCGCCGGTAGATCCATCCAAAAACATTTTAAATGGTACCATACACTGATTTGACAGATTGGCATATTCACTGCTCAATTTCCCTTCAAGACAGCTGAAACATTTGGTGGCAAATTAAAGTGTCCCAGGCTGAGAAAAGCAGATCTGCTGGTTGCCAGTTTAGTAGAGAAATGATAAGATAATTAGCTGCAATATCTTGGATCAGTAGTAAATTCTATATATGTGTGCATTTTAAAAAAAAATTGCTGGTACAGTGCATTATTGTAGCATGAGCTGCTAGTGGGGTGCATATGTGAGCATCTTTATCTACTAGCCATGACCAATCTGTCATGATCTCAGCACCGTGTCCATAAAGGCAATCACTCTCCTTATGCTTACCCCCTAGCCAATTGTATATTTTTGGAATTCACCAGCAGTACGCTCAAAATGTTGATGTGGCAAGTTTTGCGCATTTAGAGACTTAGTTTCCATGGTAGCGAGCTTCATGTGCTTGGAGCTGGCAGGGGCGGGGAGGGATAAGAGACAGAGCGTGAGGGAAAGGAGTCATTAAAGTATGTCAATTAGTATGCAATGCCATCTCTGTCTTTAGAGCATGCCTCCTCAAAGCAAGCAGCATTTTGTGTCACTGCAGCAGCAAAGAGGGGCATGAATGAGAAGGGAAGGAGTGCTTGTTATTTTTAAACAAGTGGCATATAGAGCTGAGTGACAGGTAGCCATTTTACTGACATGAATGTGCCTTGTAACAGGGAATGAAGGGGAAAATTAAAAATGGCAGAAGTCCCTCTGGGTGCTGTTACCCTGTGGAGAAGGGGGAGCAGCTCAGTGGGAATGAGTAGGAGTTTATGATGCTTGTTGCTACTGCCCTCCCCAGAGAGAGCAGTCAGAGCTGACTAAGCTATGAGTTGTTTAACCTATTGCCACCGGTGAAAACAGAAAGGCACATCCCTCCTTTACTACTTTCCTTCTGACTGAGAGAGGCAAATAGGTCCAAGATGCCCACATCCTTTTGCTTCCAGTTTCAGTAATAGGCAGAGTTTAGACAAGTTACTTTTGAGGAACTGCAACACTGGCCATGCTGACTGGGAGATTCTGGGAGTTTTAAGCCTCTATCCCATTGTTGAACTCAACTACAGTAGACCTAATGAATCAATGGGCTTTACCTACCACTTGGATCACCATTCAAAAATTTATTCTATCTGTCTGCTCTAGGTGGGATTAAACAAAATTCAGGCTTATGTCCACAAAAATACTGTTTCTATGCTCTGAAAACAGATTAAGTTATCTGCTGCTACTAAATGCACCCTTGTTCCTATGTTCAGCCATCAGCCCACTAAGCTCAATGGGACTTATTGTCAAGTAGATGTGGCTGATGTCAGCCTTATGGCCATAAAGCCTTAACCATTTGAATTTAGCCTTGATCTTTGTGAACCGTTGCAGCTCTCTGAACGGAAAATAATGCCACTTGGGTGACAGAACCAGAATTGTGTGCTGGTTAAAACAATGTTAAAAAATAAAAATGTTCATAGTGCACACAGGATGCCCCAAATCCCATGTTGCTGGAATGTCCCAAATCCCATGTTGTTGAAACTGGAGGTCAGCTGTGCTCTCAACAGACCAATGTCCAAGAATTTAGCAAACAGCAAAATAGCCTTACATACCATATGATGGGGATTTGCCTGCTGGGATTCCAGCTGGTGTTGTGACCTTCCTCCTCCCTGGCCAGTGCACATTTGGTATGGTGACCTTCCTCCTCCCTGGCCAGTGCAGAGCAGTCACCAATCAAGCCTCATGTGCTACTCTTTCAGTTACCTGTAGAGTTGAGAAATGGAAGAGTGGGCGCCAGCCACACTCACAAAGATACGTCTCTGTCTGAGGCCTTCCTGCTGCATCCCAAATGCTGCAGGGTCAGCCTGTTGTGAGTGTGGCTGCTGTTTTCCTGTTTTCCTGCTGCTGTCTGTTTTCCTCAAAGTCAGGCCATCTCTGCTCACAGGAGGCCAACCATGGAACATTTAGTATGCAGCAAAGGGGTCTCAGTTGGGGGCCTATCTGTTGTGAGTGCTACTGGTGCTCACTCTTCTGATCTCATTTCTACCGGTGATGAAGAGAGTAGCATATGAGACAAGCCTATATAACTTTTCCAAGAGTTCAAGGCTCCAATGAGGTTTGTGATCATGAGACTTGAGATGGGATTTATGTAGTCCTGTCTCATGCATACCAGCCAGTCTTGAGCTGGCTGGGCAATAGAGAGGGTTGTCTCATTTTGGTGGCTGAAGAGCCTGGCAATCGTACTTCTGAATCACCAGCAATTCCTGACTAGTTGAAGACAGAGCTATGCCTGTCACACACCACCCTTCTTGGGCCCCCTGAACTAGTCTTCTGCCTTCAGGGAGGTGGAGGACACTCTCCTATAAAATGTGTTGACAAAATTCAACTGTCAGTCCAATTGACTTCTGTATATAGGAAAAGGAAAGGGCTCTGGCAGCAAAATGTCTTGGGCACTGCAACGGCTGAGTCAATAAGTCAAAGAAACCCAAGCATCTTTACATGAACTTTGTGTTTGTGGGATTGCATGGGCATGCATATAAGATATATAAAACATCAGGTGATCCTTCTATGTCTATACCAGTATTTTGCAGTATCTAACTATAGGGCAGCAAGTGAGAGGAAGAATGGGCCTCTTTTTCTTAGAGGCGGTTACATTCCATATGGCAGTGAAAAACTTAAATCATAATAAAGCCTCAATAAAAGAAAGAAACATGTTTTACAATCACAGCTTTCATTAATTTTTAAAAGACTATACCATAAACACACTGAATCAAAGCAGTCATAGATCCCATACAATGAAGAAGCTTAAGAGCCACTTAATATTTAATGAACCAAAAACCTCTAACAACTAATAATGTTTTAATGGCACTTGCCCTTTGCTCTGGTGTATAGCCATGGGTTTCTGTGGGTCTTATTTTTTAAAAAAATATAAAAACTTTCTAATGAATGCTCATCTACCAGCCAAGCAGCAGAGGAGAGCTATTCACCATCTCTTAGAGGAAGGGTCAGAAATTCAATCCATGTTTGTGCCTGAGATGCATATTGGTAATGCATTATTAACACTATACTTTGCATACTTAGCCACAGGTCATATTCATTCAGTTAAGAATATTTTTTACACAGCCTGCTTCTGATACCCTTGATACCAATCACAGTGTGCTTTGGAAGCTCCATAAGTCCAAGCAATACCAAAGAGGAGCAAAATCATCTGTTTCACTTTTGTTGCATCCCAGATATGTAAAACTAATGGTGGTGTTATCCAGTGGTTTTGAATCTTTTCTTTACCAGGGACACTCTTTAAATATATTTTTGCTGCTGTGGACCCCCAAAACTTAAGATTTAAAACCATGATGGTGGTGGTGGTGGTGATGATGATGATACCTGAACACTGAACCATGAACAATTACACCAACCGTTAAACCTTGCCTCAGAGGTGCTGGAGGGGGAGGGAAGACTTTTCTTCCACTTCTTCTTGCCAGTTCTTCCCAGATTGAACTGTAAGGCACAGGCATAGCCAGCCTGCCTTTGCCTTGGCTCCTGTGATGTGGCTGCTCCACTGCGAGGTAAGGGTGGGCTGAGCACTTGAGCAACAGTGGAGCTGCCAGATAGCAAGTCTTTGCCTTTCTCTCTCCCTCTCTCCCTCCCTCCCCTCCTTTTGAGCCTGGAGCAGTCCCGTCCCCCTATCAGAAATGCTCCAACCCCCTGCCTTTCCCCTTCTTTATCAGTAGGGGAAAAGACCAAGATGGGACACTTAAAACAAGGACCTGAGGTGATACCATGGGGAGGGGAAAACCTTTTCTTCCAAACTCTCTTTTACCGGTGACACTGCCAACAAAACCCCTTCATGTCTCCAGCCTTAGGCTGAGGCAACTACACCTCTGTCATGACGACAACTTCTCCAACACCAACACCACCACAACTGCTCTTACACTCCTGAACTCAAGTCCCTAAACTTTGTAACTTCCTCCTCCACACTGAAAGGGAAAGAGAAGAGACACCACCACGCTGCCCTCACACATGGGATCAGACTTACCACCCTTTCATGGTGTGCACACCTCCTGAAGAGACATGATGGGTTTTGCAAAGTGTTTACACACACATTTCTGTATTAAAGGATTATCATGGGGGAGAGATAAGAAATGGGGAGGGAACATGGGGAAAAATGGGGGGGAAGAAGCATCCCAGCAAAATATCAGCCCTCAAAAAAGTGCTGCAATCCTACAAGCCTGCCTTTACAGTTACTTCTGGAAGAAGATCCCAATTCGGGATCCTCTACAAACTGCAGTAAGTCACCTGGAGTTTCAGCTGGAGTCCTCCGCCTTGTTTCCCAGCTGGGAGATGAGACTGAGATGGAGAAGGAGGGAGGGAAAGAAAGAAAGAGCAGGCAGCAAAGCAAACAAGCAAAGTGTCTGGGGCAGCCTCATCTCCCAGCTGAAAATGAGGGGAGAGGGCCAAAGGCTGGCTGGCTCTGCTGTTGCTCAACCAGCCAGCCTTTGCCCTGGCTCCTACCACTCCACTGCGGGTAGGAGGTGGACTGAGCAGCCTTCAAACCTTCGCACGCCCCTCTGGAGACATCCGGGGGTCTGTGGACCACAAGTTAAGAACCTGAGGGCTAGAGCAGAGATGGACAGAGTAGAAGGTTCACACCTGCCCCATTTCTTATTGCAGAAATCTGCTCTAGAGGAAGGGGAAATCACATTGTGGTAGCAGAGGTCCACACATATGATGGTGGTGGTTGTCCATTATGACTTGATTGGGACCTCTTCATTATGAGTTTATATTTGATGAAAGGGGTGGATAGAGTTTCAAATATTGATTTGAATGCACTATAGAATCATAAGGTTGGATGAGGATCTCTCAGATCTCTATTCCAACCTTCTGTTGAGGCAAGAAGCCCTACCAATGTCTTTCTAGCCTCTTCTTGAAGAACTCCAGTCAGACTGAAGGCATCTACAAACTGCTATGATCTGCCATGTTCAATGTAAGCAGGAAATGTAAGCCACAAATACAAAATAACAAAGTGTGCACGTGTGCATGTGTGTGTGTGTGCGCACACACGTGTGCGCATGCCTGATGAATGGCTCCTTACTGGACATGGGCAAATGTTCATCCCATCATTGGCAGAATAACAGGATATAAATCCAATACACATATACATTCTTGGCAGGAAAAATAGGGAGAATATGCAATGCACCAATACATTTTCAGTGCACCATCTGTAATCTGGAAGGTATTTAAGAATAAATGTTACTTGACCATCTGCTTTAGCTTCAGTGAAAACAGCAGTGAATCCTGGTTTAGAGAAAACTTCTTTACATCCTTAAGTACATGCAGAGGTACTTTTCACAAGTAGATTGGTAGCACTGGATGTACGGGCATGTTCTAAACATGACGTTTGATTTACATTGTAATTAAACTGTGACATGCAGCTGGAAGAAAATGCTGTATGAACCCTAGTTGAACTTTTGCTAGGTATTGCTAATATTTGCTGTATCGAAAAGAAAATTGCAAAGTACTCTTACCATATATTTCCTGATAATGTCAAAAAATAATGCCCTGGAATTAAAATAATCCATCCTAATGAGAATTATCATAGGAATCACAAGGATGGGGTCCCAGATATGTAAGAGGACATGAATGTACAATCGCAGATGATGTGATGCTCTGTAAAAAGCAAAGAATAAACATACTGGCCGGAATCTGCTACAACAGTTACAAATGCATAACCTAGAGCTATGCACCTGTGGCTGTTACGTATTCACTATCTCTCTGAAGCTGCTTACTAGGCTGCTTCCTGGTAAGGTGGGGTGGGGTGAAGCCAGAATTCACTGCACAGCACCATAACTACAGTGTTTACAAATACCTATCTCCCATACAGGATTCTGGACCCCATTCCTTTGTCAATGTATGCCACCTAACTTCAAAATGCCACCTAATTTTCTTTCAACTTTTTCATTTAGGTTGGTGGACATACCATGCTACCTATTCGTTGGATGCCTCCTGAAAGTATCATGTACAGAAAATTCACCACAGAGAGTGATGTCTGGAGTCTTGGAGTTGTCCTATGGGAAATCTTTACCTATGGCAAGCAGCCATGGTATCAGCTCTCAAACAATGAGGTGTGTCCTGGTATATAAATAATGGGTTGTACCCTGTTGTGTCAACTTGCTAATGCAAAGCTTCTACCGTTTTCCAAACCTCAATTTTCACCCCATGCCAAGCATCAGATCCAATATTCTCATTCAACATGTGCAAACAGTTTTATGAGCCATCTTATAAATCCTTGTGCAAGCAGAATCACAAGTACTTGCACAAGTCTTTATACAGTCCATTGTGACTTCCATTAGCCTAGCTTTTTGAATCAGTCTATTTGTCCCATCAGGGCTTGCATAATCACAAATCCAAGGATGGGCAACTGCTGCCCTTCAGATATTGGACAGGAACTCCAATCCAACAAAGGCAGTGGTGAGAGATTATGGGAACTGTAGTCCAACAACATATGGAAGGCCACAGTTATTCACTTCTGCATTAGCAGTACCTTCCTGCCTCTTGCAATTTTCCCACCAGCTTAGCATTGGGTACTGTTCAATTTGACTTTAAAGCAACTTAGGCTGTGATTGGTTTAATCTATTTTAGTTTGACCCAGAAACCTTCTTCAAGACATTTGTAGGAAAAAGAATATAGTAATGTTAGGCAAATGCAAATCAGGAGATGTCTTAGAATGCATCAAGTAATTGTCTGATGAATCAGCAGGAAAAGACTAAATGAATGGGCTCTCTCTTTGTCCTTTCTTTCTATTTCTCCAGGTGATCGAGTGCATTACTCAGGGCCGTGTCCTACAGCGACCTCGTACGTGCCCAAAGGAAGTATATGATCTGATGTTGGGGTGCTGGCAGCGGGAGCCTCACATGAGGCTTAACATCAAAGAAATCCACTGCCTCCTTCAGAACTTGGCCAAGGCCTCTCCAGTCTACCTGGATATCCTAGGATAGAAACTCTCAGCATTTCCTCTGATGGAGTGTATGAATGAATGTGTTCAGTTGCCACTAAACTCCATTAAAATGTGTTCTTAACTCCAACAGTATTAAATACAAAGATATGGAGAAGCTTTCAAAGGGCAAGCTGTGTGCATTTCTCCCTCTGTAGACAGAGTGTTGACTTTGTGACATTACTGACATGTATCTTCTCTCCTTCATTCTTTGTTTCTCTGTTCCCCCACCCTCAATTTCTACTCAATCGGGCTTCTGCATTATTATAACTCTGTATAGACAAAAGGCCTTAACAACCTGACCTGTTATATCAACAGACACTCAGTTTTGCCCATCACAACTAACAATGCCTTGTTGTATTCATGCCTTTGATCTGGATCAAAAAAGGGAAAACCTGACTTGAACTTGGTGACTTTTACTGTATGGATATCTGAAGCTTCTATGGATTCACCTCTACTTCATTTGCCTTGGCATCCTGGTAGAACATGGAAGACTGGCATTGTTTAAAGGAATGTTTCTTTTCTAGCTGAGATCTAGCCAGAAGGAAAGAAATCTGCTTACAGAGTAATCTACTCTATAATGAAACTAAAGGAACCGATTGTATCCAGTGTACCATTTTAAAACATAATGCAATTGTTGGCTGAAAGGGAAGGAATTTAAAACTTCTCCCTTGGAGATACTCAGAGAAGAGTAAAAGGATTCTTAAGTGTGCTACCATTTTTTAAATTGAGAGATGCATCAACATGGTCTGTTGTGTAGAGTAAAAGGTGTTGCCTCCATTTCTCAGAAACTGCATAGCCTATACTCATCTAGGTAGGAATCTTCCATCTTAACTTACTCTAGGGATTTCTGATACAAGTGTCCTCCAACTAGTTTTTGATCATGTAGGTGAGAGCTGGAGCAGTATAATCTCCATGGCCATTTCCTAAGAGAGGAAGCCTTTGTATACAACAAGAAGTAGGTATGAAGGAAGCTGATCTTATACAGTGCTGTTTTGACAGCATGATCCCTACCTTGGTCTTAGTCTTCTTTCTCTTTTTTACCCCCTGCCCCCATGCAAACCCAGCATGGTCCCTGTCAATAAATATCCAAGGAATTTGTGCTGAAAAGAGTTGCTTATCTCATTGTACATCCAAATACGCATAGCAAATTCACAAAGGAAAACATGTATTTAGTTGTAGGAAGGTTGTTAGCTGCATTCAAACATCTCTAGATTATTACAGGTGCAAATAGGCTGGTATAACAATATTGAAGATTATATTACTAGTATGTAAGAGAACATGTTCAGGAAGATTCTAGACAGAAAAAAACCCCAGCATAGTTATGATCTGTCAGAGTATGAAGATCTGGAGCTCAGATCAAGAGGTTGTATCCCAAGCATCATATAATTTTATCCATTGATTCTAGATTGATAGGTATTGTATGTATATGGGATGGTTGTTAGACAGAAGATGGCAGGCTCTTGACCAATAAATGTGGAAGGTTTAGGAATCTATATGTCAGGTTATTATTATTATTTGTCATGAATTCATAAGATGAGAAAAATCAACCCTGCTTTTTCTGAGGATGAAAATGGCTTTGCCACAAAAAGGAACATTTTAAATAACATAAATGGGGTCATAAACGCACAGCTTGTCAACATTTTGTTATTGTTATTTTATTTAAGAAGTCAAGCACTTATTTTAAATGTTTTTATGGTTGTTTAATATATGTTTTACTTGCATTTCTTATTTATTAAGGCACTTTCTTTCCTTCAGCAGATTGGAAGAATATTGATCTTTTCTTATTTCAAAATCTAAGCTAAAATAGCAAATGTTTTAATAGTGGTGAAGTTGGACTGTCATGTGTGATAGACAAAAATTGGTGAGTGAAACATATAACAATGTAACTCTAAAGCCATACACACATACACGCACATATACATACATATATGTGTGATACACAGACACACACACTAGTTCCTAAATAAGATCTGAACAGGATTTTTTTAACCACTAATAAGCATTAATATAGACTTAAATGGACTTAAAATTATTTCAGTGATGGCTGAGAACTAACATAGAAAGGGGAAAAAATTGAACATTCAGTTTTACCTATTTCTCTTCAAGGATGTATTTGTTTTAAGTGTCATTCTAGTTCATTTCCAATATGTGAGAAATATGAGAAATAAAACTTGAGATATCAAATACTACTAAAAGGCACATCTGTCTAGATACTATGTTCCATTTCAATGTTAGTTGCTTCCACAATATGGATGCTAAATACATTGTTTTCTGTACTTAGCTGAAAAAGTGGAATTAAAGTGGAGGTTCCTCACAGCACTTACATAACATATCACACTATACAGTGTATTACCTGTACTGTTCTCCTCCATGACCAAGTTCCATCTATATTCTGTGATGTTTAATCATAAGTAAATACTGTTAAGGAAAGGTTTTTCCCCAATATGAATTAAAACTATCCTGGTGGTCCTTTCACTTTCTCTTCTCGGGTGACACTTTGGTTATAGTTTTCTTTGCATTTTATAGTAAAAGAATAGTAGTTCATTATTAAAAATGAAAAGGGGAAAAATAAGGCATGGAAACTAGTAATCAAAGTGTTCTCCTCCCTCATAGAAACAGAAATGGGTTTGGGGCTAATTATGAAATTATTCATCATAATCTTTTAGCTATGATCAACAGGAAACAATAAAAGAAGGGGGACCTACAATTAGAAATGTTACTTAAAGATACAGTCGGAAACTTAAAAACAAAACAAAACCCAAGACCCTTTGCTTTTCCATACTGGACAAGTTGATGTTCCACTTCCATCTTATGGGCGTGGAGATTGCTACAAATCAGGTCTGAAAATACATGGGAGAAGAAGAGGGAAAAGAGCAGCAAAGAATTTGGCAACACCTTGATTTTTTATTTAAAAATGAGTGGACAAAAAGATTGCAGTTTCATGGAAAGGGAGTAATATGGAAGCAAACATCATTAAAATGTACCATTTTTTAAAAATCTACGGTAAATACATTTTTTAAACTATAGTTTCAGTCTGAAAATAACCATATATATTTTATGACTGCTAAAGGCTTGTATACCAAAACAGATGTACAATTTGATCAGATGGCATCTTTTTTTTTTCCTTACTGGAAAAGTATAATAGAATAATTAAAAATATTGTGTCAAAATATATAGTGTGCAGTAGTATCACCATATCTCTGTGTTAAAGGATCAAATATGCTCTACAGCCAGTGTTCTTTAAGGTATGGCCAAAATGTGCCCTGTAAATGCAAGTGTGGACTTCAGTCAATGAAAGCTGCTATTGTTGTTGGAAAGGTGTGAACTAACTAGTGCTAAGCCAACATTTGAATGGACTCATTCAAGTGCATTTAAATATATAGTAAACTGAGAAGAAAATAAGAAAAAGAAATATGTTATAAAAGGAGAAAGGAGGGGAAATAATCTACTGTGTCCGTCATCACGCCTATAACTTCTGCTAACATTCTCTACACTGAGCAAATATGACAATCAGGCTCATTGATAAAGAGATAACCTTTATTGATTATGCTACAAACGCACACATACACACAGTACATATATGTGTGGGTGGGTGTGTTTACATAAACTCATGTATATAGCCACAGGAAATACATACCTGTATATGTGTTTTATAAATATTTTATTTATACATATGCAGACATATGTGATTGTGTGTATATGTATAAATGTTTGTACACTGCACATATATTCTTACTGGAGATGTATAGAAGACAGTAAGATTAATAGGTTGATAGAATATGCTAAGTAACCAAAATCTGTTTATTTTTCTTTTTTTTTTCCTTAGGGTTGCTTTTTAAATAATGTATATTTTAATTTTTCTATATATTGGAGATTAGTATTTAACTTGCATGAGGTTCTGCATAACTGGAGTAGATGTAAAAATTAACAGCCTAAATCCAATTGCTAACCCCAGCTGACTACAGATGACTGAGTTAGAGACTTTGATAAATAAGCACTTATGTGAATTCTATCTAGTTGGGATTAAGAACTGGATTTAGGCCAGATTATTTACCACGGTTGCAATCCTATACACATATACCTGGGAGTAAGCACCATTGTAAGCTATGGACTTAACCTCTGAGTACACATGTACAGGGTTGTGCTGTTAATGCGTACAAACAACTCCAACATGTATATCCCATCTATTGATTTATTTCAAATAGGTTTAACCATCTCCCTTGGGGCTAAGAGGTGATTCATTATAACGCCAATCCTATATATATTTACCTAAAATGTCTAGGTATGTTTGATTAGGCATGTGTAGGATTGGTATGTAGCTTCAATCTCCTTTGCAGCCATTTTTTAAAAAACGAAAATCCTTACTCTCATGGTCATTTTTCCAAGAGTAAATTGGGAACTTCAATTACCACATAAGGGATAAAATGGACTCATGGAGAAGAAGCCAGATTGTTCAGCCAGAGCTACATTGGTACGGAATTTCTGTGAATTTGAAGTCAAAATTGCAGATCTGATGAGACTTAGCCTTCATCTGACTAATTTAGCAGATTTCAGGCTTTTTGCCAAATCCTGATCAGTAACCATAGTTTATATATATTTGCTGTGCAAACATTGCCCCACATATACCACCCAAGTGATTCTTAAGGTCCCAGGAAACTGCACAGTCCTTGAACTAGTCCATTGGATTTACAGTTCCCAAGTCTGGTCCAGAGTGTATCTATGTTACACAGTTCTAGCAGTCTGATTACCACTTTAAATATTACAGTTCCATTCTATTGAATCCTGGGCATTATAGTTTGATGATGTACTTAGAATCTTCTGCTAGAGATTTCTAGTCCACTCCCCCATGTTATAACACTAGCACTTTCGAGCGGAGAACTCTGAGTAACTCACCAAACAACACATCCCAGAAGCTTGCAGGATGGTGCCATGACATATAAACTGCTATGAACTGTGCTGCATTCCAGGTTTATGGGAAAGTTTTGCAAGATGCATAGGCACCATAGATAGTCTGTATGCCCTCTCCAAGACCATGTGACTATCGACAAAGCATGGTCATTACCAGTCACAGGGACTGGGGGTGGGTTTACAGAATGCATGTAAGACTATTCTAATAAGACTACTTTTCAATAATAGGTTGAAAAACTATGACCTAGCTCAGAGATAGCACAAGACCATTGACAGGCACCATATTTTTTTTATTGACCCAGGCCTTTTAAACAATTTATTTTTTATGAAATTGTGATTTTGGGGATCATAACTACCAGCATCCCCTGTAGCATTACTGGCTGTGGCATCCTAGGAGTTGTGATCCAGAACTAATTTTTTTATAAGCTCTGAGCTTTTAAAAAATATTGATCCCCAGTTTATATTTGGGGGTTTGGGAGATTAATTTTAAGAGCTTTTAGTGATTTTATACTGTATTTTAATTCTGTGTTCATTTTCAGCCACCCAGAGAATTTATGTTATGAGGCAGCTATATGAAATAGTAATAATTATAATAAATACTGTCCATGGAGAGAGGGAACTTTCTGCAGCCCTCTAGTGTCTAGAACTACTGTTATTGTTCTTGCTGAGCTTCATCCAGTATAACCAACACCAAAAAGTATTCATCATATTTCCCTCCCCATATGGAGCAATGACATTGAACTAGTCAGCTAACTGTTTGGGTGTGTGTATGTGTGTGTTGTAAAGCAATAGAGTCGTATGTTCAATGAGGAAGCTGACCATTCTTCTTAAAGGGGTTTGTTTATTCCTGGTGGTGCAGTAGGAGCCCTGGTGGCGCAGTGGTTAAATGCCAGTACTGCAAGCCACCACGTTGCAAGTTCAATTCCAGCGGGCTCCAATGTTCACTCAGCCTTCCATCCTTTCGTAGGTCGGTAAATTGAGTACCCAGCTTGTGGGGGGGCAATTAGCTAACACACATTGGAAACTGTTTAATGCAGTGTAGATTTGTAAATAGCTATTGCTTAAAACAATTTGTAAGCTGCTCTGATAGCCTTGTGGCTGAAGAGTGGGGTATAAATAACTAAATAAAATAAAAAAATATTCTGAATTATCTTTCTAGATAATTGTCCAGAAACAATCACCATTCAGGAGTCATTAGAGCCAGTTCCACCACTCACATAAAGGCTCACCTCAGCTGGTGACCTCCCCAATAGGTATCACAATGACTCTAGTATCAATATACTTCCCCCTGTTTCATCTCCAATCAAGTTTAGTAGCATTGAGCACTGGGGTTGGATTAGATGACCACTGAGGTTCATTCCAAATCTATGCTCCTCTCAACCCCACCTACCCAGGGCAAGCAGCCAACTGTGGGCACCAACAAAAAAAGACCATCTACATGCTTGCTCCTAGTCAAGCCAATAGCTAAAAGAAACTTGATTCCCATTCTATCCATGCATACCTGGGGTTAATCCTCATTGAACTTAATAGAGCTTACATTTGAGTAGACATGCATAGGATTGCACTACTAAGCCATCCACACTTACTAATGATGGAGGTTGTTCTTCCTCTGCCCCTCTTGCACCCAGGGTGGTGCTCAGCATCAAGCTCTGGACATAGAAAGGCCAGCCTTGCTCTTTTTACTCTTTGGAGTAAAATAGCATGGGATTTTTAGAGCATAATTGTGACTGACATGGACTTTTACAGAACAATTTGAAGACATGAAACTGCCTGGTGAAGTTACAGAGTCATTGGTTGACTAAGAAGATTGTCTTGGGGTTGTCACACAGGCTGTGAGCAAATGGCGGATGTGGCTATGTGAAGAGAGTTTGTGTATTGGGGCTTGCTGCTAAAATGTGAAGGTTTGACAGCACACAAAGATGTATTTTTCTTATCAGGGCTAAGATCCTGCTGCTCTGATTCAAGGGATCCTCCTAGAGCCTTAGTTAACATTCATTTTAATTTATTTTTTATACATTCATTGCAAATATAAAGCAAAAAAAATGTATGTTGCAGGGAAAACACTGTGAATTTCACATGAGCAACAAAGTGACTCTTTTGCCATCTTTTCACATATGTCTCAGGAGAAGAATTGGGAACTGGTGGTTATATGTTATTTTTTACTGTCTATGCATTCAAAGCCAGGTCTATGCTTTTGTTGTTGTTGTTGTTGTTGTTGTTGTTGTATGCTGGGAGAAGATTTTAAAAAGGCAATTGGTTAAAACAGTGAGCAGGAGCAGCTGAAGCTGTTTGTGACAAGGTGGTTTGATAGGAAGATGGAAGAGAACAGAAATCAAACCTTTTCAGAGACCTACATACAGCTTTTAGGTATCTTTCTGTAACATAGAGATCAAACCAAGATGTTGAATAAACTGCTGAGAATGTTTTGTAAATCAGCAATTAAGCCCAGTATTTATTTAGAAAGTATTCATCCCAGTGCTATGGACCACCTATAGTATATGTACATAGATATATGTATATAGATAGACTTCTAGATCTTCCTATGTATTTCTCCTTCTTGGATAGGAAGGAGAGAAAGAGGAAGATTTAGATATCAATATAAATATCTATATTGTCACTCAGACTGTGACCTGGTGTTTGGAGCTCCCTTGATCACTTTTTTTTCATTTTTATTTGAATGTGATGTCTCCGTGCAGAAATCTAGTGGTTCTTGTTTTGCACTTTGTTATCGACATTCATTGCTTTAAAAGAAAAAAAGAAAAAAGACCTATTGCATCTTGGCTGAATTTAAAGTGATGCCTGAGTAGCAATGTCAAAAGTTTTGTTTGTGAATCATGTGACCAGCTTCTCTCAGCCTGACACAGAAAGTCTCTTGTACTAAAGTGTATTTAATGAAAATGATATCCAACAATAAACAACGTCATCTTAAAAGCCATGATTAGTGCTACAGCAATTATTACTTAAGACATCACAGAGGTTTAGTGAATTGTTGCATAGTCTTTTCTTCAGAAGGGTGCAGAAATATTTTTTTGGCAAAGTTACTTTGGGGATGACAAAATTTGGATTTTGTGCAAACCAAAAAAGACCTTTCCCAAGCCTTGTTTGAGAATTACTGTACATTCCTTCTTTGTAGGAAGCAGCATGCTGGTAATACGGGGGAGTAAAGTTTGCTCAAAATGGCATGGAGTTGCTTCCTAAACAGTATATTTCTCTCTGCTGTTCTTTTTTCTTCTCCCGCCCTGACCCATCCCATATTTTTCATTTCCATCCATTTTCTTTCTCATCCTGCTCAAATGAGAAAGATTTGTTTTCAAATTTGGCCACTGAAGCAAGGAGGGGTTCATTCAAAAACACCTCCATTTTATTCCAGGTTTTGTGTGTGTGCGTGTGCATGTGTGTGCCTTCAAGTCCCCTGTTGGCATGGTGAGCCCCATGAATTTCACATTGTTTTCTTAGGCATGGAATACTCAGAGGTGGTTTTGCCAGTTCCTTCCTCTGAAATATAACCTACTGCACCTGGTATTCATTGCCAGTCTCCTATCCAAGTACTAACCAGAGCTGACCCTGCTTAACTTTCAGGATCAGGCAGGATCTGGTGCCTTTAGGGTATTCTTTTCAATTTTTCCTTGTAGAGTTTAGCCTGCAGGCTCTCTGCCATATTTGACATTCTCCTCTGGAAACATATTCCCAGTTTGTTGAGGCACACCTTAAACTAGACACATTGGAGTGGGGTAGAGGAAAGAAAAAAGAACAGGGAAATCTCCTTTCACCGCCATTCCCATTCTCTGCTCCAAACATAGCTGTTTTGTTTCTGCACTAATATACTTGCTATTTCCATGTTTTATAGTTCTTAACCATTTTTAGATTAAATTACAAAAACATATGCCTTGGCCTTATTATTGTATGCACAGTTCAACAATCCTCAGCCTATAAATATATGGGTCATTTAATTTTTCCTCAGACACCTGAGGAACTGGGGAAGGGTTGTGTCTCAGTAGTATGGCACATGCTTTACTTGCAGAGGTTTTCTGCTTTGATCCTTGCCATCTTTCAAAAATGCTTGTTTGAAACCCTGTAGAGCCACCATGTTGACAAATAAAATAAAATAAAATAAAACAATGGCCTGACTCAGAATCAGGCAGCTTCCCATGTTCCTATGTGCATACACAAACCATTCACTTCAGACTCATTTATCTTGTTTGCCTTGACCCAGCAATGAGGAAAGGTTGGTACTCCAGATGTTGTTGCAGCTCCCAGCTTTTTTCTCCCTTCGCTCTGCTGGCCAGGGCTGATGGGATTTGCAATCCAACAATGCTTGGAGGGCCACATGTTTCCAACTCTTGTTTTAACCCAAGCCAAGCTTGAACAGGAGGTGCACAAGATACAAATTCATTCTGGCTGCAATCCAACACCCCCTCGGCATAGTGTAAATATCCACAAGTGGAGATAAGCTGTATGAACACTATGCAACCCCTATGCAGAATAGCAACATTGTGCAAAACATGTCAATGACTAGGTGCCATTGCAAAATGCACAATACAGGATGCACAACCAAAGCACATCATTTGTAATGCGCAACTTGCAAAAACAAGACACAGATGAACATGCTACCTGTGCAACTCCACCATTATCAGCAGAACACATCTGTTAAACAATGGTAACTTTTGGACCTGGATACATAGCATGACTTATGCATGTGTATGTCCTTAACAGAATGCTGGGCTCTGTTTTGTAATCTATGATACTTGCTAGTCCCATCTACATCTCTCCACCAGCACAATCATATTATGTAGAATATAATTTATTCCTTCCAAGTATCTTTGACCTTTTTAGGTTCCTCTAGCATCTGTTTTAGCCTGCTACAGTTCCTTCATCAAATACATTTGTGTAATATTTTAGGAGCTGGCATGCATGCTTGTGCACACACCAGTTACTAGAGTCTCAAGTGAGTGTGGGACTGGTAGAAATAGTTGTCCTGTCTCCTAGCAACAGGGTTGTGGGTTTTTTTTTTTAAAAAAAACCTAAACCCAGAGACCTGGTTGCTGAGCAGTGCTCTGTATGTCAGGCATTTGCGCATTTTGCCTTTGTTGTATTTGAATGCTATTTCTAAAATAGAGCTCCTTATTCATTGAACGATGCTTCCGTCACCAAAGTTACCTTATTTAAGAGAACTGCAGTCACCTCATACTCATACCCATAAATCCTACAATCAACATTTCAAGCAATCATAATCTGGAAGTGAGGGCTGGTAAATGGCAAAATAGGATATGTAAAATATATGTATGTGAAATTTATTTCCAACTGCATCTAGATGGTTCCTTTAATCAACCTATTTAAGGTAAATTATTGCCCCTAACATTGCCTCAGGTTTTTTTGAGTGCCACGGGTAAAGACGATGTGGTTTTTCTTATTATACCCCCTTCCACGCTTTACACAAAAATATTCATGTTAATTGTTTCCTTTTTATCTTTTAGAACCCCAATATATTGTTCATTGTCAAATTCAAGTTGCCTGTCTCATTTTTATTTGACTCTGATACATTAAAAAAGCAAACAAATAAATATATTAGCAAAATTCACACAAACACTTGGATTTCTGACTGCTTGGTTCCACCACTTAGGCTCAGTCTATTGTGGGTTTTACACAAATATGCACACCGTGGTTTGTATAGACCCACTGAAGGAGATTCTTCTGTCAAATGCAAAACAAACAAACAAACAAAAAAACCTTATGATACAACATTTCTAAGCTCTACCGGCTTCTCCATCAGGCAAAATATGTTACAAAATAAAGAAAGAAAAGTGAAGATGTTGGAATCACAGGCCCACATGCTGTTTAGATGTTGCTTGGGTTGTTGTCCAGATGAGGGGTCTCATGCAGGTAGAGTCCACTCCAACTTCCTGGCCATGTGGAGTTGAGACAAAAGACATTAAAATTTAAATCCTTTTGCAGCAGTGAGGCAACTTCTCTGGCACCTGGCAAGTCCATGAGCCCCTTTGTTTAGGCAGAGATCATTGGATTTTTCAAGACGCCTCTGTAGTGCTGCATCTGAAAACAACTTTTATGTGCTGCATAGCTAAAACTAGCCAATTATAGTCCAAAAGAGAGGTTTTACCTTTATTGGAGAGAGTTTAGTCTCAGTCCATATTTCCCTCTTGTTTAGGATCCCCCTTGTTGCGGCAAAATCAAGTATTTTCAAATCAAGGAAACACATTCAGGGGTAGCCATGTTGGCCATGCAGCAAAACAAAATCTACAAAAGAGTGATACCTTTATCAGCCAGCCAAATGCACATGATGCAAGCTTTCAAAGCCTTACTGGCTTCTTCATCAGGCAGATGTTAATAAAGAAATAAAAGCGACAATGTTGGAGTCACAGGCCTACATGCATTATGTGTTTTGTATTTGGTTGGCTGATAAAGGTATTGCTTTTGTTGTTGTTAGCAATTTTGGATTTTGTTTGGTTGCCTGGCCAACATGGCTACCACTGAATGTGTTTCATAGTATCAGAACGTTAGAGCATCTCAGGCAGGGAGAGCCCTTCTCATCACATGCTCCATGGAGGCAGGCAGGAAGAGATTGAGAGAGATAGATAGCAAGATATACATGTGACCTCAGAGAACAAAAGGAATGCTTATGTGACTCAGGAGGAGATTAACAAACAAACAAACAAACAAACAAACCAACAGGGAGTTACCATAAGCATGCTTTATTAAGCCCCTAGAGAGTCTAAGGCTGGTAGAGAGGGGGCATCAAAGGTCTAGATTTCAAAGGTCCCACCCAGCTGTTTAGCTGCTGCAGTCTCCATTCCATGGCCATTTAGTGGCTGGTGGAGAGTGGGAACATCAGAGGCCTGGAAATCCCAGAAGATGTTGTCATCATTCTGTGTTTGGCTATAGAGTTGTAGTCAGATGCTTCTCCAATGCCTCCCACGGTCCACCACCCAATAAATGGCCATGGACTAGGGGCTACAGCAGCTAAAAGGCAAGGCCTGGGGTTTGGGGTTTTTGTGCAAGGTTAGAAGAAATTCTAACTTCTACAGAGACCCTGCCCACCCCTCAAAAAAAGACTTACAATGGCATCAGTCCAATTTATGCCATTGTAATTCACTAACAGGGTAAAAACCAGAGTAATTGAGTCCATGATTACATTCCAAATAACTTGCTATGCCTGATATAACTTCCCCCACACTTCCACGAATGTCAAGGCTAGGAAGAAGTATTTTTAGAGCCAGACTAAGGACTGTGTGTCACTTATTTCTGGAAACACTGGGGTGGTGAGTTGGGAAAAGACTGCATCATGTTGGGAGGAAGAATTTGATTCTTTCCCACTAGCTGTATTAATAAGGTCTCCCGCCCCAGCTCATATCAGCCCTAGGAAGGAAGTTTCCATTAGCAACAGGACTAAGGTGAGGCATGCATGGGGAGTCAGAACTACAGTGGATGAGGAAAAAGTTATTCCCACCCCACCCAGGGTCTAGTTTGATCCTCTGTTTAGACTTAAACTAGCTTCTAGAAATCCCCTCTACACATTTACATACATACCCAGCCTGGTGAACTGTCATGACTTAATGGCTGAATTCACGAGCAGGACTATGCATGGGCTAATCAATTCATTTCAGAACTGAATTTGTTGTTTCAGAATAGGTCCCAATTTTATTTGGACTAATTCACTCCCAATCTGACACACTTAGGATCCTGAATCTACAACCAAGATTCAAAAATCCAAATTGTTGGGTTTCTCATTGATCTGCATTGGAAAACCAAAACAGTGACAACATTTCATTTTGTTGCACAAATGGATGAAACTTGGAGACACGGTAGACCCTGCAGAGCATTAAACCCCTGCTAAAATGCAGAGAGGTACTGAGTGGGGTGGGGGAGAATGATGCTTGTTGTTGTTGTTGTTGTAGTTGTTGTGTGACTTCCAGTCATTCCCAACTTACGGTGACCATAAGGCAAACCTATCATGGGGTTTTCTTGGCAAGATTTTGCTCAGACAGGGTTTGCCTTTGCCTTACTCTGAAGCTGAGAGAGTATGATTTGTCCAAAGTCACCCAGTGGGTTTCCATGGCTGAGGCAAACTTTGAACTCTGGAATCCTAGGGCTCATCTACACCAGGCAGGGTATGCCAGCTCCTTGCTGGTGTATCCTGCCTCTGGAGCTGGCCAGTTTGCCCTGTTACCTACAGAAAACCAGCCAGAGTTCAAACAGGATGCTGGCCACCTGTTCACTGAAGCCACCACCACTGACATTTTCTCCACTAATGCTTAAGCCACCCAGGGGTCCCACAACATGTGGCTGCAGCCCCAATGCATATGGCCAGCCTCAGTCACATGCTGCAGGGCCCATGCCTGGCGTCCAGGAGAGCCACTGAGCTGGCAGCGGCAGCAAGGAATCGGGTTCTGGGGCAAGCTCCTACAAATGTGCAGGACCCAATCTGGTAGAAATGGATTAAAGCAGGTATTTTCTTAAAACACAGTAAAAGGCACTATCCCAGCTTGCCACTGTTCCAGCTCGTATCTGCCCTGGTGATCATTTGGACTGCCCAGGGACAGATCGGGGTAAATGCCCTAGGTTGTTTGGGCTACAGGGCTCTGGAATGGAGGCAGGCCAGGCTATTTGGCTGGTGTAGATAACTCCCTAGTCCAATACTCAAACCATTTCACCACGCTAGCTCTCTGAGAGTGGTGCTAGCCGTGTTTAACTTTGTTTTTTTGAAAAACGTAACACATTGTTAAAGCAGTGTACGGTCAGGCTGAGTGCTACCTCTTCCTGCTGCTTATTGCACTCTAGTGTCTATGATTTGTGTGTGCTGTGTGTGCAGAAGAAGACAGTGGTTGAGATCGTACATTAAGCAAGCAGAACCCAACTGTCCGTCCATGCCATTCCACCACCACCACTCCCAATTCTGGCAGCTGTCAAACTCTGGGAGGGGGAGGCATTCAGCAGCAGATGGACTTGGCTTGGGGCAGGAGAGAAATGAGGGTGTGCTCACAGATGAAGAGCACCAACCTTTTCCTTCCCCTTGGAGCCCAAACCAACTACATTTTCATACTTGGAACTGTATCCCTCCTCCCTCCACTCCCATTCAGCAAACAGCAACAGCCCCTCCTAGGGCTTGACAGCTGCTGGGAAGGAAGTTTTCAATGGGACACAAAAGGCTAAAGAATTTTCCCAGTGCTCCCCATAAAGAGACATACAAATGTGTAAGCCATACTTATGCATGCATATGTCATTAACAAGATGTCACCCTGTGTGTATCACTGACATACACACAATACAGAGAGACACAAGGGGAGGACAAGTAAAAAGAAAATGGGGGAAATGTAAAGCACCCTTTCCATAAACACACAGCCTGTGTTATGTAGAAAACACTGTGTTAAAGCCCCTTACAGTGGGATTGGCAACTGTGTGGAAGCCAGGACTGATCTTCCTTCACAGCAAGCCCAAATAACTCCATTTGCTTTGGCAATCCCTATCAAAATGGCATCTGTATGCAATGTCACATCACTTTCTGTTACTGTTTTGAAAAGGACTGCAATGAAAACTGAGGCATTTAGGGTAGGGGGTGTTCTGGAGAATTGTGGGGTAGGTACAGGTGTTTTCATGTATTTTTATGCATTTGGAAGCTTTCTGCATGTTTTTTAGGTGAAAAATTGCCTGATAATCATGCCAGTTTTTAAATGAGAAGACTGCAAGAGTTGAGCCTAGGGCCCACATGTAGCCTGTGAGCTGCACCCCGACTTACAGTATCTCCGGTGTCCAGAGGTCAAGGACAGATAGGATGAAAAGCACAGCTAAAGACCAGAATGGTTAAAAGGAAAGTACTAGACTGAAAGGTGGCATGGAGGGGACTACAAGGGTGCAAGCAGACATCTACTGGTACCAGCTAAATCTAGAAAAAGAGCACAAATCTTCAGGACAGAAATGAATATGTACAATTCAGTGGCCTCACACCATCCCTCCCAACCCTATGCAGTACTCCAGTTGAAGGTGAGATTCTTGCCCCATCTGGAAACTAGAGCTGTCACTGAGCCTAGCTTCTCTCACCCTTCGGTTTACCATGCTATTTTCTATATGTGGTATAACTGAAGACTTATTATCCCCTCAACCTTGATAGGTCCAGGATGATCTGCTCTAGATCCAAAAGAAGCTGCTTTGCACCTTGTCTTGTATTGGCTTGATACAATTCAGAATTTAGGGTTTGTCCAATGCAGTTGCACAGCCCTATTCACAAACAACTCCAGATCTTTATTGATTTATTTTCACAGCACTCACGTAAAGGTTGCCGCGAAAGTGACTCAAGGCCAACAACTGAACAGAATGTTCCCTCATTCTAACAAAGAGCCCTAATAATTTGGCCAGCCTCTTTTTTACTGCTGTACAATGAGTCTGATTTAAATACAGTCACGTTAATTCAAAGCAGTGATAGATTTTATTCACAGCCTGTGATGAGGCTGCTGTCTTTCTCCATCTTTACAAATAATGGAAAAGATGTGGCAAGTACTGTGGAAATTTGGTGGCAGGCCAATGTTCCCTCCTTAAAAGCTAATCTGAGGTTGCTAAAATTATAGCTTGTAATCAACATACTGTGCTTGAAGAGTTATTTCTTCTATGGCTCTAAATCATCAAGCCTGTTTCAAAGAGAAGATGATGCCTAAAGATAGTCTGGAATATTGTGTGTGTGTGTGTAAAATTTATGTTGTGATGCTGGTCACTTTCTTGTATTATAGAAGGAGTTGTAAGATCTTCTCTAGGACCTTGTCTAGATGAGAAGATATAATGCAGACTGATGCGCATGATCACAAATTCACAGAAGTGCTCATTTATCTCCATGGTCTTTTGGCAAAATCTATTGTATGTGAAGCTACCCACATTTGAAGTGCACGCGTAGCCATGCCTATGAAATCAAGATGGTGGCTGAGAGTACAGTGCCTTATTATTCTCCACACTTGTTGTAGCTGCTATACAATATATATACAGTACAGTATATATATATATTGTACTTGTAAATCAAAGGTGTGCAAGTGCGACATTCTGCTTATAGAAAGCTCTTTGGTCACCTCAGCACAGCAAAAAAAGTGCTCACTCAATAACACGAAAATTGAAAATGGCACTTCCGGCCACTTCCTTGCCAGCAGGCCCCTGCTCCCCACACACATCCAATCAAGCTGCTCTCCACTTCTGCCTTCATCGAGAATGCACAGTGTCCCAAATTGGAAGTCCAGATGTGCGATAATACACAATCCTGTGTACTATTCGAAAAACCTCAGAGAAAACCATGAAGGCTTTTCCTGTACAGTACCTAGAGTTTTTGCCCCCCCTTCCAAATACTGCAAATCTCAGTCACAACGTGTTGGGACAAAAGGTATTCTCGAATTCTATGAGGAGTATTTTCATTATCTAGACAATCTTTAAGTGACCTCTTCTAGGTTTCTTCATAGGCAAACTGTGCCCAGCAGAAGTCCCACTGAGATCAATGAAACTTGTTCTCAAGTAAATACAGGAAGAAGTGTGGCCAGGTTCATTCATTCATTCATTCATGTGATGTATACCCCTCATTTTTCCTGGCATGGGATCCATAGCGGCTTAGAAGATTTAAAATAAACTTTTAGCTTTGTTTAACTTTGTTTTAGAAAAGTTTTTTAAAAATCAAATCACAATTCTATTTTTTTTTAAAGGCACATGGTTAAAACAGATGATGAGGATGAAGACAAGAATGAGAATGAGAATGATCATTCCTTTTTCCCAGTTCAGGACTTAAGGCAGCTTACAACAGACTGGAAACAAATAGTTAAAAATTCACAAAATATACAAGTTTAAAAGTGATTAAACTATCAAAACAGTTAAAACCAGTTGTAAACACAAACCATTAAAAAGAAACACAAGAGCAGAACAAAGTAACAGATAGGACATCCAGCACATTATACAAGGCTCATCCAAGCTCTCAAAGGTCTGATGAAACGAAACAGTCTTCACTGGACTTGTCTAGGTGGGCTGTTTACCCCATTTTGCCCCTGTCTTGGAGCCCATGTGAACACAGGAGCCTGTTCCAGTATGCTGGCCCATCGATTCAACTGCCCTCTGCTGTTGCTCTTCTGCAGAAGGAAGCAGGCCCACATCATGTGATCAAGGCTGGCCACATGAAGGGGACCTTGATCACATGTTGCAGGCTGGCTTTCTGGATCCAGAGAGTGTGAGGGAGGCATTAGTGGTGGCGGCGGCAGTGGCTACAGGTTGGCATGCCGGTCTGGACTTCTGTTCTGTGCAGGTAATGGAGGAGGAACGGGCCTAATCCACAGACTCATGTAGATAAGCCCCATGGCTCAGCATCATAAATCTGGCACTAGGCTTGAAAAGACTGTCATCTGTTTTGTACTACAGCTCACAGAATTCGCCAGCCAGCATGGCAACTTCTCCAAACCTTGATATCCAGCCCTCCCCCAGAGAAGGTTAAATGGTGACATGATAGCCATGTTTAAATATTGAAGGGATGATATACAGACGATGGAGCAAGCTTGTTTTCTGCTGCTTCAGGAACTAGGAGATGGAGCAATGGACTCAAACTACAGGAAAAGAGATTCCACCTAAACATCTGTCTGTCTGTCTATCTATCTATCTATCTATCTATCTATCTTGCTCTTAGGTATGTTGCAATTTCCAGTGTGCTGATTGGCTGCTGAGGGAACTGACCAACCAATCAAAGCTCTGTTGGGCAGCCAATCAGCACACTGGGGGTGGGACCACGTGGAAGTTGAAATCCTTTGTGAACATGGTGGCTGCAGAGAGAGTGCAGGTGAGGGTGTCTGTATGTAGAATGGCATGTGCTGGAGTGCAGGGGATGGAGGGGGGTGGATTCGGTGGCAAGGGGTGAATTTGGTGACAGGCGGTGAGCTTGGGGGTGGGAGGGAGACCAGCAAGGGGGCCAGTTTGGTAGGGGGCCAAATTTTAGGGCAGGAGGGCGAGCGGTGAGGGGGTCAGTTCGGTGGGGGGAGTTTGGCAGCAGGGAGGGCAACCGGTGAGGGGGCGAGTTTGGTGGCAGGGAGGGCGAGCGGTGAGGGGGCCAGTTCAGCTCCTTCCTCTGAGGCTAAGAGAGTGTGACTTGTCCAAGGTCACCCAGTGGATTTTCATGGCTGCGGGGGGATTCAAATCCTGATCTCCTAGTGTTCTAATCCAACACTCAAACTACTGCCTCAGGCTGGCTTGCAAGGTCTAATGAGCAAACAGTAAATAAGTATGTAGGAATAGTAAGTAATTACAGCTTAGTGTGGTGGGAGTCAAGGGAGTATGTATTGCTAGAAGATGTATGTCTCAGCTGGTGTGGGGGTTGCCCCTTCTCCTGTCCAATTGCAGCACCCCAGGGGGCCCTCCTCCTCTGCCTCCTGTGAAGACATAACAGATGGCACTACTTGACACCTTCTTGTTGGCTGCATGTGGATTATGGGCACTGCAGTCCCTGAGACATGCCACTTCAGGCACTTGTGCAGCAATGCAACAGCTCCCACTCTTGCCTGGTGGTGGTGGTATGGTTTGTGATCAAGGGGAAAATGCATACGTCTCACCTGATGTGGGGCCTTGGACCTGCACCTCTTCCACCACAGCACCCTTCTCCTGGGACCCTGAGGACAGGGAGACGGCAGCTGCTTCTGCTTCACAGAGTGGCTGTGCTTTCCAGTGTCAGTACATTCCTAAGTAAAATAAGAGAACACACCACACTACAGAAGTAGCAGCATACCACTCAAGTAATGCATCCCGAACAACCTCCCCTTCAATTTTTTCTGCTCTTCATCGTTGTCCATTGGTGCTTCCAGAGTGCCCAGCACGTACTCTTCAGCATGCCCTGGAGTACTTGCAAGGACCTAGCCTCTCATCTCATAGATGTTGTGCAAGATGACACATGCAGTAATGCCAGAGGGGACATTCTCTTCTGCAGCCTCCAAGGATGCAGTCAGGCATTGCCACCAGGCTTTCAAATGCCCAAATGCCCTTTCAATCATAGAATCATAGAATTGTAGAGTTGGAAGAGACCATGAGGGCCATCCAGTCCAACCCCCTGCCACGTAGGAAATCTTGATCAAAGCATCCCCGACAGATGGCCATCCAGCCTCTGTTTAAAGACCTCCAAGGAAGGAGACTCCACCACACTCCGAGGGAGTGTGTTCCACTGCCAAACAGCTCTTACTGTCAGAAAGTTCCTCCTCATGTTGAGGTGGAATCTCTGTTCCTGGAGCTTGCATCCATTGCTCCATGTTCCAGTCTCTGGAGCAGCAGAAAACAAGCCTGCTCCATCCTCAACGTGACACCCCTTCAAATACTTAAACAGGGCTATCATATCGCCTCTTAACCGTCTTTTTTCCAGGCTAAACATACCCAGCCCCCTAAGTCTCTCCTCATAAGGCATGGTTTCCAGACCTTTCACCATTTTAGTTGTCCTTCTCTGGACATGCTCCAATTTGTCAATATCCTTTTTGAATTCTGGTGCCCAGAACCGGACACAGTATTCCAAGTGAGGTCTGACCAAGGCAGAATAGAGTTGCACTATTACTTCCCTTCATCTAGACACTATACTTATATTGATACAGCCCAAAACTGCATTGGCCTTTTTAGCTGCCGCATCACACTGTTCACTCATGTTCAACTTGTGGTCTACTAGGACTCCTAGATCCCTTTCGCACGTAGTCTCGTTCAACTACATTCCTTGCTAGATTCAGGCACTCATTAAATTTTGCCTGTTTGTCTGTCAGTGTACCCAGATATGGCTTCATCAGCCACTTTCTAATTGGATACACCCAATTTGTGAGTAGTAGTGGACCAACCTGTTCTCCCAACCCCCAACCCCCCTTTATTGTTGGGTTGCTATGAGCAAAGACTCCCCCCTACCTGCATGGTCTCATATATTGCAGAGTTCTAGATCATGTTGGCATCATGCTTTTCCCCACTCAAACTGATCCCAATGTCAGTAAAGCACCCTGTGTGATCCACGGTCCCCTGTAGCAGGATGGAGTATGTGTGTTTTCTGTTTTTGAATTCTTCACCTTCTCTTATCAGAGAAATAATCTGGCAATGGCACCCATCAACTGCTCTCACCACATGCAGAAATCCCAAAGCAGAGAAGCTGTCCATTATTTACAAAGAGAAAAGGAGGAACAGGAAAGAAGAAAAAATGACAACTTATGTGGATATCTGAACCTCTGTAAATCTATTGATTATACTGCACAGAGAAAAGCGGGGACAAGAAAGAAAAGACAATTTATGCAAATATCCAAATCTCTGTTAATACTATTTAACTATACTGCTCTGTGAATCTATAGAAATGTTGCCATTACAATACAAACCTCTTGAGCATTATCCCAGGAAAATGGCGCAGGGCAGAAGCACCAATTCCATAGCAAGGCACAATGCAATAAAAAAATTCTGCAGCTGTTGAGTGACTGAGGCGAAACTGATGGGCTGCAAGTCAATAACACAATTATTTGTGAGCATCCAAACAGTGATAGTGACTCTTTTCCATGGAGGTGGCCCTCCTCTTAATTGTGTTTTGCTGCTGTACTGCACAAAGTACATCCACAATGGTGAAAAATGTGGATCAAGGCATGCAGAAATTGTCGACCCATTTCTTGTCTGACCAGACCAAGAGGACAAAAACCTGCCACCACTCCTCAGTGGATGGGTAAATCCACCAATGCTGAAGATATCAGGACTCCTGAGGAATGACCCCATCCCTGGTTACTGCTCTCAATACCTGTCCCAAAAACCCACGTGAAGCCTGAGCACAGCATAGCAGGAGATGTCTTGCACATGCTCTTGCTCATCTACAAAGCTGCGCACATGCCACAATAGTCATTTGCAGTAAGTCAAACACTGTCAGGAACAACTCCATTGTGACCCCCGGCTCCATTTTGTTGAAGATTTACATGAACTACCATCTGTTGAGGATGCTTTAGTTACGTTCCACTGAGACAAGGATAGGACAAGAAGACCCTTAGGGAAGCTTCCAACTCTATACTTCTAAGATTTGATTATTCTAGGCTAGCATCAGCATTCCAGCTAGCAAGAACCCTTGTGTGCCACCCTGCCATTGGATGCTGGGCCAGGGCTTTACAGAGGGGGAGACTGTGTGGCTGGGCTAAGCCAGCCTGGTGTGATGTAGGGAGTTAATAAGGGGTGAAGACAAAAAAGAAAGGAAGGTAGAAGTAATGGGGGTGAAGTAATGAGGGGAGGGGAAGGAGGAAGAGGAAGAGCTGAACAGGAAGAGAGAAGGATTTACAGCTAGGGCTCCTCCTTCTCAGGTGGCAGGCACCTTCTCCTCCTCTTCTCCTGGGAATGCCACCATTTCTTCAACCTGCACAAAAAAGTAGGTGTAGCTACTTCCACAGCTGCCTCCTCCTTTGGCTGTGGTGGTCAGGCATTTCCTTTTCCATAGCCACAAGAGAGGCAGTGTAGATGTGTAGCTGCCACACATACAAGGGATCTAGGGGCAGCTCTCATATGATATGGGGATGACTGACCATTCCCCACCCTCTGCAGGCTCTGTACAACAAGCTTTTCACTTTCAAATTCATCCCTACATGTAATTTTTAAATTGGTTGTCTCTTTTAATTTTGCCCATTCTGATCCCTTCTTGAACCTCGGAATGAGAAAACATGATTGCCCTTGGTTCTTTGATAGTTAATCCTGCAGTCTCCAGTGAACTCTATATTAAGAGAAGAGGAGGACACAACATCTTGCTTTGTTTTGCTTTGTTTTTTCTCCCCCTGGTGATGCTGGGTTGACTTTTCGGCTAACAGCCTTGATCTCACTAGCTAATTGAAGTTCAGCCTTTACGTACTCTAATTTGGCTCTGACATCAGGCCTTTGTCAAGTGAGACTAGTTACCATAGCACTGTATCGAAAATAGAACAAATCCAATACACACCAATACCTGTGCAATAAATAGACTGATGTTCCACTAAAATACATCACACTGCACTCTATGAGGTACTCTACAACAATCTCCTTTTCTCATTTAATTGTAAGAAAGAAGCTCTCCTGGTCAGAAGCTAGATGAAAGCAAAATCAGGTGGACTTAAAAAATATAAAAAGCCTGCTAGCATCTGTAACTTTAGCCAATGTCTCTTCACAGCCAGTACATCATAAAAACATGTAAATGAATGTGAAACAAGTTGGGTCTGAACAGAGTTAATGGATGGCAGGAGCATGGGCACTTTGGTCTGTTTATATCGAGTTGGGCTCCTGTGCTTACTTTGAGATAACACTGGTGGAACAAATGATGAACATAAGGACGGATGGTGAGCCAAAGTTTTTTTGCAGTTTTTCAAAAAGCTTTTTAAACAGTTTAGTAAAGCATATTCCCTAAGAAATATTTTAAGAAATATTCATCCAACTTGTTCTCACTCTTAACTGACTTCACCTGTTCACTGTGAGGTCTTCAGATAGTCAGACTGGAATCTCTACTTGTGCAGTTGCTCAGTTTGCAATGTAATGCCTGACTTTGTCTGATCCTCCCCCACAAATAGAACAGGGATCTTTTGTTGGAGAAAGGAGCCTGCCCTCTCTCATAAATATAATATCTATACTGCTTATCCTTCATGCATTAGCAAGTCTTGCTTAGAATCCACGAACAATACTGCATATGATGAAATCATATTACTTGCTAAGCAAGGTCACTAATTGATTCTATTTGATTTTAAATTATAGGAGCTTCAGTCAAGGTCATGTCAAAGACCCAGGGGTAATGCTTAAGTAGGACCATTATGGAACAAAATGCAGCCCAACGAATTCTTTCTCACTCACTCACTCCTAACACACACACACACACTGCTGTTGCTGTTGCTGCTTGCTGCTCATTTGCATGCAGAGTTCTATTGATTGCAATTAATCACAGAAGTAAGAAAATAGGAGTAGATCAGTGGTGACAAACAAGTGGGAGTAGTGAATTCTCTGGGTTTTTAATCTATTGGGGCAGGGAGGCTAGGATTCAGAACTGTCTTAGGGCTTGTCTGCGTCGGCCAGAATACAGCACCTTCTGACTGGCGTATTCTAGTCCCAGAACTGACCCAGATCCCCCTGTTACCATGATGAAACAGGCAGAAGTCTGCACAGACATGCCAGCTGCTTCATGCACATGCTGGCCGGTATCAATGGGCACCTCCCCTGCTGTCATGGGTCACACTCTCTGAAGCCAGGAAGGAGGTCTTCAGCATGTAATCAAAGCTGGTCATATGCAGGGGGCCTTGATCATGTGCTGGGGGCCTCCTTCCCAGCTGCAGAGTGGCACCAACATGCAGGTATGGACCCTGTGTTCCTGTGCTGGGCTCATCCAGGTTTTCCTGCATAACACAGGTTTTCTTACTTTGTTTGGTTTTTTTTAAAAAAATGTTTTAAATGGATTTACCCCAACTTCTCATCAGACTTTGTCAGGACTGTCTAGAGGTGACTCGAGGCAAGAGCCCTGCGTCATTTGGAGTGCAGGGCTCCAAGACAAGGGGAAACCAGGGTAAATTGCCTGTCTGGACAAGCCCTCAGACAGTTCTTTTAAAATTTTAAAGCCCAGAGCAGATCAAGTGTTCCGCTAACATGAAAGTCACTAGCTGCCACTGGAGTTATTTTAGTTTATCTGGTTTTGGATGAATATACTTCCACTTAATACCATCCTCTCTTTCACCAGAGCATGATCAGCCATAGGTTTCTGGTACCTTCTTACTGTTCGAACACAAGGTTTATCACACTACGTTTTAGTGTCTGGTTAGAATAGATAGATAGATTCAAGCCAGGGTGGGCAACTGCAGAAGATCCAGGGGACAATATTCTGCTCCTGGGACCCTCTGGGAGCTGCATGGGCTAACTAATATCCACATCACATTTTTGGCATCTATTCTATACTTTAGTTACTCTGATAAGGTTGTAAGAGAATATGGAAATTGCATATACTAAAGTTTCCTTTTTCCCCCCAACTTAAATTATTGGTCATTTACACTTATTAAGCATGTGGGACCCACTCACACTACACAGTTGTAGTGCTATATTCCACTTTAACTGTCATGGCCACATTTCATGGAATCTTGGGATTGGCAGTTCTGGGAGACGTTTAGAATTCTCAGCCAGATATTTCTTCCACTCAAAGTCCCATCACCAGAGGGCAAATATTTGCTATAAAAACCCCTTGGAAACTCAACTCAAGTGCTCACAGTTCACCTTCCTAACTACTCCATGCTACACTGTGCAGCCATTCCACATCGGGACCCCTGCCCTGCTGGTTTTCCTCTGCAACCTCATTTCTTCAGGAAAAGGTGTGATATCAGCCACTGGAAATTCCCTTCTCTATCCCTCTATCTCAATCTCTCCCACTTTATTTCACTAGTCTTGTGTGAATGCTTGATGCCTGAATGTGCGTTTCAATGTGATTATTAATTTTCCTAATAAAGATTATTGTTATTCTATCTAGCTTATGTCTCCTCCATAGTGGTTATTAATTTTCCTAATTAAGATTATTGTTATTCTATGTAGCTTATGTCTCCTCCGTAGTACTGGTATAGCTGGTCACAAGATCCCCTCTTGTATAGCCAAAGCAAGTGCATTAATTCACCAAATTAATGTTGCTATTTTGAGAGTCCCCACAACCCCAGAGTGATTAGAGTAACACAGATATGCAATTTGCATGCAGATTGAGTTGTGTGTTCAGTTACACAATTTTGCCATTAAACATGAGGGTTGTGCAGCACAATCAGTGAGTAACTCTATGTATGGAGATTTAAACCATACAACCCCAGTGTAGGATTCTTAGCCATGGTCCTACTACAAACAAGGCCTTTTCAACAATTTAGTGAAGATGGAAGGAGTGGGATCCAGAACCTTCTGTTTTGCCTTTATAGCCTGAATCCAGTTACATTGTTCTGCTCGTAAAGCAGTTTCTGTCAATGGGATGAGAATAGGTATCTCTATGATTGGCCAGTTTGGTGTTGGCTTCTACTCTGCATATTTGGTTGCTGAGAAGGTCACAGTGATTACCAAGCACAATGATAATGAACAGTATGCTTGGGAATCATCTGCTGGTGGATTGTTCACTGTCAGACTGGACAATGGTGAGCCTTTAGGCCGTGGCCCAAGGTTATCTTATATCTGAAAGAAGACCAGATGGAGTATTTGAAGGAAAGGCGAATCAAGGAAATTGTCAAGAAGCATTCTCAGTTCATCGGATATCCTATAACACTTTTTGTGGAGAAAGAACATGATAAAGAGGTGAGTGATAATGAGGCAGAAGAAAAGGAGGAAGAGAAGGAGGGAAAAGAATAAAAGGCTGAAGATAAACCAGAGATTGGAGATGTTGGCTCTGATGAGGAAGAAGAAAAGAAAGATGGTGACAAAAAGAAGAAGAAAAAGATGAAGGAGAAATATATTGATCAGGAAGAACTCAATAAGACAAAGCCAGTTTGGACCAGGACCCCAGATGACATTACTAATGAGGAATATGGAGAATTCTACAAGAGTCTGACCAATGACTGGGAGGATCATCTAGCAGTCAAACACTTCTCAGTGGAAGGGTAGCTGGAATTCAGAACACTCTTGTTTGTCCCAAGGCATGCACCTTTTGACTTGTTTGAAAACAGAAAGAACAACAACAACATCAAGCTGTATGTGCGCTGAGTGTTCATCATGGACAACTGTGAAGAACTAATCCCTGAATATTTGAGTTTCATGTGGGGTGTTGTTGATTCAGAAGACTTGCCTCTAAATATTTCACATGAAATGCTACAGCAGAGCAAAATTTTGAAAGTGATCAGGAAAAAAATGGTCAAGAAATGCTTAGAGCTTTTCACAGAACTGGCAGAAGATAAAGAAAACTACAAGAAATTTTATGAGCAGTTTTCCAAAAACATTAAGCTTGGCATACATGAGGAGTCACAGAATCGAAAGAAGTTGTCAGAGTTGTTGAGATACTACATGCCTGTCTCTGGAGATGAGATGGTGTCACTTAAGGATTTCTGCACTCGGATGAAGGAAAATCAGAAGCATGTAAACTACATCACTGATGAAACCAAAGATCAAGTAGCAAACTCTGCTTTTGTGGAGAGACTTCGTAAACATGGTTTGGAAGAAATCTATATGATTGAGCCTATTGATGAATATTGTGTACAGCAGCTAAAGGAATTTGAGGGGAAGACCTTGGTTTCCATAACAAAAGAAGGACTGGAGTTTCCTGAAGATGAAGAGGAGAAGAAGAAACAGGAGGAAAAGAAAGCAAAGTTTGAAAGTCTCTGCAAGATCATGAAAGATATACTTGAAAACAAAGTAGAGAAGGTTGTTGTCTCTAATTGACTGGTTACTTCTCCATACTACATTGTGACCAGTACACATGGCTGGACTGCTAACATGGAAAGGATCGTGAAGGCACAAGCACTCAGGGACAACTCCACAATGGGCTATATGGCAGCTAAGAAGCATCTGGAGATCAATCCTGACCATTCGATCATTGAGACACTGAGGCAGAAGGCAGAAGCAGATAAGAATGACAAATCAGTGAAGGACCTGGTTATTCTGCTGTACGAGACCGCTCTCCTGTCTTCAGGCTTCAGTCTAGAGGATCCTCAGACACATGCCAATCATATCTATAGAATGATAAAGCTTGGCCTAGGCATTGTTGAAGATGATACTGCTACAGAGGAAACAAGCCCAGCAGTTGCTGAAGAGATGCCACTACTTGAAAGAGATGATGATACATCATACATGGAAGAAGTTGATTAAGTGGCCAACTACATCAATGAAAATATCTCATTTCCTTTAACCTTGGCTTTCAATAAGTTATATTTTGTATATTATGAATGTTACCTGCCAAAAAGGTCTTGACACTTGTCTACATTCCCTCTTTATATTTATTTTTGAAGATGTTATTTATACCTTTATTTTTGTTACATTTGCTTTTTTAGGTAACCTGAGATGCCATTGAGGGAGTGCTCTTGATGTATAACACAGTGAGGAAGACTACCTGCCCTCTTGACCCTTGCCCTTCGTGGCTGGCCACCAGGGGGGTAATGCCTTGAGGATGTTTCTCAGGGACATCATCAATGCATCCCTTAGGGAAGGTCACGTTCCATCTTGCTTGAAGGAAGCAGCGGTTAGACCGCTCCTAAAAAGTCCTTCCCTTGACCCTCTGGATGTGAAGAACTACAAGCTAGTCTCTTTATTACCTTTTTTGAGCAAGGTGATCGAGAGGGCAGTTGCTCTTCAACTCCAAGCTGTCTTGGAAGAAACTGATTATCTCTCTCTCTCTCTCTCTCTCTCTCTCTCTGGCTTTTCTTCGCAAACGAAGATTCAGGAAGGACTCATCCCGTGCTTTCTGCAAGTGCGCTGATGACTAAAAAGGCCAATCCGAGATAAACAAGTCCGTTTGCAAAAAGCACAGCAGAAGGTCTCCTTGGGTGATGTTTCTGGGTTGTGATTCTTTCTGCGTTGTCATTTCTCTTCAAGACTTGTTCGGTGTGAGTTCTCAAATAAGGCTGCAGCATTGTGGATAGTGCGTCTCCATGTGAGGCCAGGGCAGACCATTGTTGTTGATCAACTGATTATCTAGATCCATTTCAAACTGGCTTTAGGACAGGATTTGGAGTTGAGACGGCTGCCTCAGCTGATCACCTTCGCCTGAACATTGACAGAGGTAATGTGCCCCTGTTGGTGTTACTGGATCTCTCAGCGGCTTTTGATACAATAGACCATGACATCCTCTTGGATCACCTGAGAAGGTTAGGAATCAGAAGGACTGTGTTGCAGTGGTTCACTCCTTCCTCTTGGAAAGATTCCAGAGAGTGATGCTCAGGGACAGTTGCTCTGCAAGGAAAGAACTTAATTGTGGCATCCCACAAGGTGCCAGCCTGTCCCCAATGCTATTCAATATATATATGAAGCTTCTGGGAGAGATCATCCGGAGGCATGGGGTGGGGTGTTATCTGCTCTGACTTCAGATGGTGTCTCTTATCTCAATGATTGCCTTAGAGCAGCAATGGACTGGATAAGGAAAAACAAACTGAAGCTGAATCCAGACAAAATCGAGGTTCTCACGGTAGCAGCCCCGAACCCAGGTACTAGGATACAACCTCCAGTCCTGGATGGAGTCACACTCTCCTCCAGGAACTGTGTTCACAGTTTGGGGGTACTCCTGGACTTGTCGCTGCAGATGACAAATCAGGTAAATGCAACGGTCAGGAGTACCTGTTATCAGCTTTGGCTGACTCACCAGCTGCGCCCTTTCCTGGAAGTCAGGGACCTTGAGACTGTGGTACATGCTCTGATAACCTCCTTTCTTGATTTCTGTAATGCACTCTACATGAGGCTACCTTCGTGCTTGGTCTGGAAACTTCAACTAATACAGAATATTGCAGCCAGATTGGTCTCGGGTACATCTAGAAGAGACCATATAACACCGATCTTAAGATCACTTCACTGGCTGCCCATTAGTTTCTGGGCCCAGTACAAGGTGTTGGTTATCACCTTTAAAGCCCTAAATGGCTTGGTTCCAACCTATCTTTGGGACCGCCTCCTACCGTATAATCCTCCCTGTCCACTCAGGGCCTCTGGGAGGAATTTGCTGCAACCTTTACAAACTAGGCTTTCTTCAACCTCCCAGAGGACCTTTTTGGCTATTGCTCCCAGATCATGGAACGGCCTGCCAGATGAGATCCATCACATTACTAAATAGCTTTTTAAAAGCTCTTAAGATGGATCTCTCCCAGCAGGCCTTTCCTGAATAGATACCCAGCCATCAGGGGGAAAAAATTCATATTAGTCCGATCTCTAACCAGCTATTTTATTGTGTTGTTGTTTTAGTATCTATTAAGTATGTTTTAAATGTTTAATTATTTAAATGTATTTTAAGGGGGGGGGGTGGTATGGAGGGTTTTGTATGCATTTTAAGTGCTGTAAGCTGCCCCGATTGCATTTTGTAGAGGGGCAGGATACAAATAAGTTTTATTATAATAATAATAATAATTAGTAGTAGTAGTAGTAATTCCTCCCTTCCCCTTAGCCCCTCCTGTGCCCTCAGTACCTGCTCAAAAGGGACGGGAAGCTCTAGGGAAGATTTATAGGCAGCCTGTGGGCTGCAGACAGAGAGATGGATACAAAAGCCAGTTGAGCTGGGCAACACTGGATTTAAGTCTCTATGTTCCTCTAAAAGTCCAAATAGGTCCTACATATACAAGTAGTATGTATGCAAGTTCACCTCAGACCTTAAGGTGAATACGTACATAGAGTTTGGGACCTTCAGTTAGGATCCAGAGTGGACTTTTCATGTGAATTTGGTGAATGGTGGTAAAAATTGAGAAATGAGGAATCCACTTTATAGACTGACCATTAATCTTTCTCTGGCTTTTCTTCGCAAATGAAGATTCAGGAAGGACTCATCCTGCGCTTTCTGCAAGCGTGCTGATGACTAAAAAGGCCAATAACTGGATTTGTCCTTCGAGCCTGTGCAATGGATTTTTCTGGTGGAGCGCAGCGTGCACAGAACTGGTCTCACCCTTTAAACCAAAGGTTCATCTGCTGTGGCCTTGCAAGCATGGACGTAGCAGCGAGGTCCTTGGGTTGTAGGTTTGATTAGAGTTTCCTTCTCTTAGATGGTTGACCTTACAGGGTTGGACGAGCACCATCTGCCCGGGTTTGGGATTGGAGTTTTCCTTCTCCTAGGATGGTTGCCATAAGGCTAGAGAGCCCATCCTGCCCTTTGACGCACTTTTTCAGACCCTTCGGTTTTGACCTATCTGGCATGGGAGACCCTACCGGTGGCTATTATGCCACTGCCAGCATAGCTCAAAACATCATTAGGGTACGCAAGCCTCTCTCCCACGACAAGGAATAAATAAGATGTGAGGCAAGAAGACTCTTTTGATGGTCTGTGCAGATGACAGAACTTCAATATGATTTGGTTTCTGTCCTGAAAGGGGCCTGGAGAGTCACAGGTGTTACTGAGAGCCGCTGGTGAGAGGTTTGAATTTCAGCTAGGGAGATTTTCAGACCGCATTTCAGCATGCCTAGGGCAGGAGAAACTTTCGGGAGAGGGACGGCGATCTTGCGCAGCAGGGGGGCATTTTCGGACGCCATTGTCCCTCTCCCGAAACCAACCGTGTCACTTCCGTGAAGCTTTGGAAGCCACAGCACCATATTTTAATCACGGGCAACTTCCCTGATTAAAATATGGCTCTGCGGTTTCTGAAGCTTCACGGAAGTAAGACTGATGATTTCGGGAGAGGGACGGCAGCGTCCGAAAACGACCCCCTGCTGCGCAAGAGCGCCATTCCTCTCCCGGGAGCTCATCCCGTGGTAGGCACTCTAAAACGCTGTCTGAAAATGTCCTTAGTTGTCTGTGACTTTGGAAAATGCAATTTTAGTCATTAATAACAGCTTTTCCAGTAACAAGAGCCTGGTTACCATTGTAAAATAGGAGCAGAGAGAGGCATTGCATAAAAGAGGGAAATTCCTCCCGGGAGCCTCTGGAGCTTATTTACACTGGCCAGAATACTCCATTTTCTGGCCAGAGGATAGTAGCCCAGGCCTGTGGCATTTCTTCCCTGTTACCTGCCTTCCTTTGTGTCAACGGAGGGATGTCTGCTTCCCCCGTGGTCCTTGCACAAATCAGTGCTTCTCTTCCCCATATAACGCAAAATGCTATTATATGTGAAAATCCACATGGGCCTGTGATCTGACTGGGGGGGAATTTTAAAATAGTTCAAATTAGCAGCAAGAGGTTGTGTAACTGGGCAGGATCTTTTAACCCTGTGTATACCAATATTCACTAAGAAAAGAGCTAGAAAAACCAAAAATAACCTTTGAAAATAGTTTTGCATGGTTTTTTCTGGGTTATGAGGCCATAGAATCATAGAATCATAGAATCATAGAATTGCAGAGTTGGAAGAGACCACGAGGGCCATCCAGTCCAACCCCCCTGCCACGCAGGAAATCTTGATCAAAGCATCCCCGACAGATGGCCATCCAGCCTCTGTTTAAAGACCTCCAAGGAAGGAGACCCCACCACACTCCGAGGGAGTGTGTTCCACTGCCGAACAGCTCTTACTGTCAAAAAGTTCCTCCTCATGTTGAGGTGGAATCTCTGTTCCTGGAGCTTGCACCCATTGCTCCGTGTTCCAGTCTCCGGAGCAGCAGAAAACAAGCTTGCTCCATCCTCAGCGTGACATCCCTTCAAATACTTAAACAGGGCTATCATATCGCCTCTTAACCGTCTTTTTTCCAGGCTAAACATACCCAGCTCCCTAAGTCTCTCCTCATAAGGCATCATTTCCAGACCTTTCACCATTTTAGTTGCCCTTCTCTGGACACGCTCCAATTTGTCAACCTGCATCTGTGGCTGGCATCTTCAGAGAATGGTGCTGTAGAGGGTGTGTGGGTTTTATATACTGTGAGTCCCTGTTGGAGAAGATATATACCTTTGTGTATTTGGATGGCTAGTTCCAGGGGAAAGATATGCAAGGAGGATTAGTGTCTATTTAGCTAATGGTCCATTGTCTGCTGGGAATTCCCCTGTTCCTGGGTGGAGTTCATTTGCATGTGTTGAGTTTTGATTTTGATGTTTTTCAGGACTGGTAGCTAAACTTTGTTTACTTTTTGGGTTAAAATAGAAACTAATCCCCCTTGTATATCCCCCCAGGAACTAGCCATCCAAATACACAAAGGTGCATATCTTCTCCAATGGGGACTCACAGTATATAAAACCCACACACCACCTACGCCACCATTCTCTGAAGATGCCAGGCACAGATGCAGGCAAAATGTCAGGAATAAACTCTTCCAGAACACGGTCTCACAGCCTGGAAAAAAAACATGAAAAACCTATGGATGCTGGCCGTGAAAGCCTTTGACTTCATATTAACCTTTGAAAACGTTATTAGAAATGAACAGAAACAGCATTCACACCACACGCATCCATCCAGCACACTCACGAGAACTATCGAGGAAAAGCAGGAAGAATCTAAGAAGTGTGAAGTCAAAGGCTTTCACAGCCGGCATCCATAGATTTTCCTTGGTTTTTTTCCAGGCTGCGAGGCCATGTTCTGGAATAGTTTCTTTCTGACATTTCACCTGCATCTGTGGCTGGCATCCTCAGAGAAGAGTGAGGCTGTTTGAGGCAATACTGTACCAAACCGGAAGGGTGGAACTCCTCGCAAGCCTTGTGGCTGAAGAGTGGGGTATAAATAAATAAAAAATAAAATAAAAAATAAAAAAAGAGTAGAGATTTGGGGCATATTTATATGCAAAATCTCCTTTGAAGGTGCTATCTAACAAAGGAATTAAATTGTCTTCTGGAAGATTCCCAACATTAAACAAAGGAGTTCCAGACAAGCCAGCGCTATAGGGAAAAGAGCAATTTTGACTGGCAGATGACAGACAGCTCTCTCTTTGGAATGAAGATAATAATAATAATTATAATTATTATTATTTATACCCTGCCCCTCTGCTAAAAACAATCGGGGCGGCTTCCAACATTTAAAACATTATAATAAAGACTAAAAACACCACCCACCCCCACCCTGATAGAGCTATCAAGAAACTAGACCTCACTAAATGATGAGATTTCTAGCCTACATTTGAACTGGTAAGGAGGATGTGTCCTCTCAGTGCCTTCTCAGGTAAACATGGCATTATTTTGCCAAATTCAAAGAGATTCTGCTTTACCTTTACCCAAGGTATGAAACACTCTGGGGAACTTTAGAATGCCTGTCCATTTGGCTTAAGTATGTGTGCCTGTCCTGACTCCCAGTCCTGACTCCGCATGACCTCAGCCCTTGCTTATTCTTCCATCACCCTTGTGGATGGCATATATTGATATCAAACACATATCAAAAATGGATAGAGTTGTCATTTCAGTTACACCCGCACCGGTCTCATCTTTCAAGGCTAGGAACAAGTGACCTCAGCAGATGTGACGTGCATGATCCAGGCACCACACATATACACACCACCACCACAGACCACCCCCATTGTGGTAACAGAACTCACCATTTTCTCCTGAAGAACCACAGCAAACTGTGAGGTTTTTTTAACCATGTGTCTGCTCCGATTTAAGGAGTATTTTTCCCAGATTCTTGTTGGAACTGTCTGGATGTTGTCTGGACAGTTCAGACTAGGATCAGGGCAAAAACCCTGCATCATCCAGACTGCTGAGTGCAGGAGAGTGGGGAGGCCATTTAATTTGGCCCATATATACAAGGCCTGGGAGTTGTGGTCAAAAAAGCAGCTTCTCCAAACTCTACTTGAAACCTACAAGCATAGTAATCATGCCTAAAGGGTGGGGGACCTGTCAGCAGAGCAGCCCTGGCTTCCAGAACCATGACCTCATGAAGGAGACATATAAAGCCAGACCGCTCCTCTGAGGATAGAACACTTTCTCCATCACACACACACACCCATAGAGTCCCCCCCCCAAAAAAAATGGGCTTTCCTCCAGTATAGAGTAATTTGGAGTTCTGAATATGACTCTCCTCCTCCTCCTCCTTTTTATCCCTGTTCCTTTCCCCTCTTCTTGTTCTGACCACATTTTCTAAATGGGAGAACCACAGAGGTCTCTGAATAAAATTCACATTTTATTTTTTAAAAGAATGTGGTGGTGGTGGAGGAGGAAAGGAATAAAAATGAAATTAAGCAATCTTAAACAGGAATATAGAATTACAAGGCCTCATCTGGTAATACGCCTATTCTAGCTACTATGCTGATTATGTTTAGCTGTAATTTTCAATACATTAGAGAACTAACAATGGTATTCAAGTGCTGGGAAAGCTCTAATTCAAAGCACTTGGATTTGAAAGTATTCTAAATATTACCAAGGAGACCATTCTCTTCCTGTCTGCTGAGGTCCTCTTGGCTCCAGCTCTAAAATCATTATTACTTTCCCCCCCCCCCTACAATAAAACCATCTTAAAATGCCTCATCCCTCACAAATGCAAGTTAAACTTGCTGGTGATTAAATTTGAATGAAAGGAGACTGCTAATTCCTAACAAGCTTGATGAATGTCTGCCTTTGTTGTGATGCTTGTAGAGACTCCATGTTTTAAACAAGCGCAAGAGGATGGTGCAGGATTGTTTTTATGCTTTGGCAAAGATGGGAAGGGGAAAGATGTCAGATAGGTAGGGATGAGCAAGTATTTCATTGCAGTTCAATTTTTAAAACAAGAATTCATTCAAATTCATTCATCTTTGGATCAAAAGAAATTAGGGTGGGGAAAAAACTACAATGTTCGAGGAACAAAAACTGACAGCTTCAGCCATCCTGGCCCAGGGTGGTGAGTGCTTAATTCCTGAATCTCTGTACAGTTAGCCTTGTGTTAGTACCATACTCTCCAACATTTCACAGATGAAAACTGGACAAATGTGCCAAGCAACATTAGCATATGATCAAGGTGGCAAATATTATTAGTGAGAAAGAACACACAAAGTAGGAAAGGCTGTAGCAGTTTGTTTTTGCCTGACCCTACAAGGAAGGGCAGGATTCTGCTCCCTCCCGTCTTCTCCCCCCTGCTGAGTTAATCTTGTACAAACTACCTATCCACTTTGAACTGAGTTTGTAGCAAGTAAAATAAGCTGGGGATGAAGAGAGAGAAATCAGGATGGTTTAAAAGCAGTTGAAAAGACGGAAGGACAGGGGATTAGTTGGGATGGTCCCTGCCAAATCAGGACAGATGGAGAGTATGCAGTGCTGAATTAGGGTCACCAGCACTTTTTCCCCTGGGGTCAGGGGGAGTGACAGGCAGACATGACCCTCTCCATATGGTTTGGGTCCAGACTATCTGAAAGACTGCATCTCCTCAGATGAGCCTGCCTGGTTTTTAAGATCTGAGAGGTAGGGTTTTCTCGCTGTCCAACCACCATCTTTGGTATGTTTAGTGAGGACATGGGAGAAAGCCTTCTCAGTGGCTGCTTCCAAGTTGTTGAATGCCTTTCCATGGGAAATCCAGTTGGACCCCTCCGTTGCTGTCTTTCCACGACAGGCAAAGACCTTTTTCTTTAGGCACGACTTTGGTTTTTAACTTGTTGCAGTAGGCAGAGCTTTTAATGGGGTGTGTTGTGCCTGCAAACTTTTATTATGTTTTAAGTGCATTTTAAAACTGTTTTAAATGTGTGTCTTTAAACTGAATTGTTGTTTTTAAAAAACTTTTGTATTAGTAGTTGTTTGGTTATTTTGAACTGTATTTTGTTTTCACTTGTGTTAAGTCACCTTGACTGCATCTACACTGTAGAAATAGCCCAGTTTTGACACCACTTTATCTGCTATGGCTCAATGCTGGCATCTGTAGTTTTGTGAGATATTTAGCCTTCTCTGTCAGAGAGCTCTGGTGCCACAACAAACTACAGATCCCAGGATTCCACAGTATTGAGTCATGGCAGTTAAATCAGTGTCAGAAAGGATTATTTCTGCAGTGCAGGTACAGCACTTGAATCTTGTGCTGGGAGAAAAGTGGGATATAAATAAAATAATTTATATTGAATTTGGTTGATGCAAATGGTGGTGGTGGGGTTGTTTCAGTCCATGTTTGGGAAAAGGAAAGAACTTCTGGTTTCAAAAACCAAAAACAAATGTGGGAGATATTCAAACCAATAGATATTTTCCCATTGAAGACACAGAAAAGATCATGATACTTTCCAATGCTGCACAGAAGGAAAAAGATTCCATCGGCTCCTCCTGTCATGGAAAAGCTCTGACAGGAAAAGTTTCACCTGATGAAATTCTCAGAAATTAGTTCCATGATAAAAATCAAAACAAAGACATGCCAACGAGAACTTACCTGAATAAGGTGGTTAGGCAGGCTTAGGCAGGGGCAACCACTGAATTCCCACTGGGCATTTCACCTGCCCTTTGGCCCACTTACCTACTACAGTTGCCAGTACCAAACTGATGGTCTCTTTGTTGGTATATGTACTCACAATAGAAACTGCATATGCAGCTGACTACCAGATGTGGGATTCCAGCAAGGAGAATCACCCAGGCAGTCTTGTTTTGAGCCTATGAGGTCTGTCCCAGAAGGGAAGCTGTCTAAACAATGGCCTCAGTGGATTATGTTGCAACTATTAATCAAAATGAATGAATGCCAGTCTTTCTCAGCCCAGGTACACTCATAAAAAACTAACCTGTATATTCAGGGTTAAGATAGTTTTAATTGTTTGTTTTGTGCTTTACTCTGAAAGTTCAGGTGGAATATAAAAAGCAGAGAGGAACAAAAACACATAAAATATTTTAATTATTCATTTGAAAATTGGTCAGTTGATTAATCACCCCTGTTAATTGTTTTTGCTAAAAATCTGACCAATTGACTAAGCTGGAACCATGTACACTGTTAAATGGACAACTAATTTGTCCATTTCAGCAAGTGTATTTGCTTTACCACACCCACTCTCTCCTTGTATCACTCTAATCTTGAGCCATTTTTTCTTTTTCTCTCTCTCTCCTCCATGAGTCCATGTATGTGATAATGCACACAGGTTTTGTAAGTAAAATTACTTTTCTATCTTTTACAAAGAAGACTAAGCTTATTTTTCTTTCATTGCTAGACCCGGTGTTAGTATGGGTGAGTGTGGGGCATGGTTGTTGTTCAGCTTCTGCCTTGCCAGTTTGATTACTCTGCTAGAGAGACCCACTAGATGGACTAGATGGCCCTTGTGGTATCTTCCAACTCTGATTCTATTATTTTTAGCACTAACATGTATGGACAAAAAGCATGAACAAAAGCATGAACAAAAAGAGGGTCTATGATTGCATGTTAGTTTAACCCAGACTAACAAAAAAATCAATATTGTTTTAAATAAAGGGATAAAGGGATCAACTGAATATGCCAGAATGCAGACATTGTACAGCACATACTTGGATTTTTACTGTTAATCTAAAATATGTACAGTTAATCTCTTAGATGTTAAAAGACATGCAATTTGTTGAAAATTTATTGGTATTGTTATTATTGAAACTTCCAGTTGCTAATTAAAATTTCATATGAAACTGTCTATGCTGTCTTTATAATCAAGACTATTCAAGAGTCCCAAAAGGCACTGCCTTGATTTTACTGTAAAAGATTTCTTTTGGATTGCAGTGTTCTTCTGTGTAGGTATTACTAAAATTTACAGCAATTTCAGTCCCAAATGTATCTTACTTCTATAATCTATGTGGAGGGGGAAATATTGTACTTTCTTGAGTCATTACAGCAAATCTTGTATTTTGGTTTCAGGGTGTTTATTATTTATGACTTTACACATTTCATCAGTTCTATGGCATATGTAAATTACCCTGAATGGAACTTCACATGAAATAAGATGTCCTTACTGTCTTTAGTCATGAATGATGCTCTATGCACATGGAAGCTTCCTCTCCATGCTACATCATGGTCACATTAACTGTACGCTTATATACGTAAATCTAAACATTTGGTACTAAATTTTATTATATGAGGAGAGCAGTCCTAAAGCTAGGCCAGAATGCTTGAAAGTCAGAGTGTCTTGATATTTCCTAAGTTCTCTGTCTGGGTTCCCTCCACCCCATTGCAAGCAATGGGACAGAAATAATTTAGCTCAGCCTCAGGACTGGTCTCTTCCTGTGTGGACAGCATGGTAGAAGGCAGGGTGGAGATGAGTGTGGGAAATTTGTGTTCCCAGAGGCTCCCTGTTTCAGCCATGCCACACTCTGATCCCCCCATTTCTCTCTCCCTGCCTCCCTCTCTCTGATGTTGGAATTCTGACATCAGAGACAGGGAGTGTACCAAAAGATTCATGGGGACAGGAAGGTGGGATCCAAGACTGGATCTTTCTCTCTGACAGAGAGTGATGTGTGGCCCCAAGGATGCTAAGTTATGATAAATATTGCCCTGCCTGAACAACAGATAGATTGCTTGAAAAGGTGTTTGTTTTTTTAAATTACAACTCTCAGCATGGGCAGGGATTTGTAGTTCAAAGAGTAACGTTTCCAAGCTCTTTACTCAGACACCTGTCACTCACAAAATAGCTTTTCATAGAATCAAAGAGCTGGAACAGACCACGAGGGCCATCCAGTCCAACCCCCGGCCTTGCAGAAATACACAATCAAAGCACTCCGACAGATGGCCATCCAGCCTCTGTTTAGAAACCTCCAAAGAAGGAGACTCCACCACCCTCTGAGGCACAGAGTATAAATGAATCATAAAGTTCGAAGGGGCCCCATAGACCATCAGGTCCAACCCCCTGCTCAATGCAGGATCTCCAGCTAGAGCATCTCCAGAAGGTAGCTGTCCAGGCTCTTTTTTGAAGACATCCAGAGAACGAGACCTCACCACTTCTCTAGGCAACTGGTTCCATTGTCAAACTGCTCTCACTGTCAAGAAGTTCCTTCTAATGTTCAATCAAAATCTAGCCTTCTGTAACTGAACTAACAGCTTCTCCACTTCCATGCAATAATAGCAAGTACAATCGGCCCTCTGTATCCACAGATTCCGAATCCATGGATTCCACCATCCACAGCTTGAAATATTCTACACTCCCCTCACAAAAGAATCTGAAAAGCAAACCTTGATTTTGCTGTTTTATATAAGGGACACCATTTTACTATGTCATTGCATTTAATGGAACTTGAGCATCCATGGATTTTGGTATCTATGGGGGATCCTGAAACCAACCCCAAGTTGATACCCAGGGCCCACTGTAATGAATCCAGTAAGAAAATAGATTTTGAATGAAAACAATGTGTGTACATACACGCACATACAGAATGTCCCCCCCAAAATGTTTACAGGAAGTCCCCACTTCTCCTACAGGTTGGGGACTACAGCACTGTCAGAAACCAGAACTGGTCATAAAGCAGAACCCACGTAAGGAACGTGAGGGAATTACGGTAGTTGTGTGGGACTGCCTGCATGCGCTTGCATGCCCACTTCTTGCAAAGTCTCTCAGTCGGCTTGGTGCCTTCTTCTCCCTCTCAGCTCACTTTGCAAGCATCACGTGCATGCACAGCCAGTCCCAAGCAAACCTCCATAAGCAAGAAGAACAGACAAAACAGTGGCCCCCGCATCAAATTAATAGCACTTTCCTTAACCTGCAAGTGTCGAAACAGCGAGTCATCAGATAACAGGGCGTCAAATGATGGTGCCTTCCTGCACGTGCTTAACAGCTTGTAATTCTGGAGAAAAATGCATATATATTTTTTCAAAAACATATACAGCCTTAACAGGGTTAAAGATTACAATAATAGAGAAGTGTCGCAAAATTACAAGAAAAACTTTAAGTGCAGTTTGTAATTCTGTGCTACAACAATGCAAACAGTGCATTGCTGCGCAGGGACAACAATTTGAACATCTTTCATAAAATGGTAATTTAAGATGGAATTTGTAATTCTTATTAAATCATTATTATAAACTTCATTCTTCAATATAAATGTATCCACTTAGCCTTCAAATAACCACCCTAGCTACTATTAGCTGTTAAAGGGTGGATACTTTTTTGAGGACACCCTGTATTTACAGAGAATGTTACTTTTTAAATTATTTCTCATTGTTTTTAAATTAGATTTTGTTATTGTAATATAATACAAGATACTGCACATGAAGTTTACCTTACAATACAAAATGATTGTTTGTTGTTAGCCTGCAATGGTTTGAAACTGGCTTGCCATATAAATTCTTTGACTCTTTTGGCCAAAATGTGAGGATAGCAACATGTGTGAAGTCAATGAAATAGTCTAGAAACAGACAGCAAGGAAGATTTGGTTGTAGCTGTAAAGCTGGATTCAAGCAATACGTCATAGTGGCAATATTGAAAATGGCTTAACAATTAACATCACAGTAATGAGCAGGATGCTTGAAAGTAAATTCCATTCAAATCAGGTCAAGTTGGGCTTCATTCCAAGGATAACACCTCCACAGTACTGAGGACAGAGGAACAGCACTTTGCAGTATAAATACTCAGCCGTATGCACTCCTCCAAAGTTGCCTCTGAAGCTTAGATTAGGGCCAGTTTTCCAATAGTCACTTGCCATTAGTCATTCCCACCTTCACAATTAATGAGGTGCTACTCAAGTGGTCATGCCTGGATCCTTTAAATGTGCCCGAGACACATACTAAGATGTTCCCTGTATCCATAAGAAAGGATAACACTCTAATGTGCTCATTATGGACTTAATCCATTTTTCTGGCAGTGCTTGCTGACATTGTCCTATGGAAATTCTTGTAAACATGCTCCAATATGGGGCTGTGAGAGACAGATTCACTAGAAATGCAGTGAATTTTGTTTTGGCTTTGTTTATAAGAATGAAATATCATATTCAAATTGTTTTGGTGGGGAGGATAATCACAGTGAGATTACATGTTCTCAAGAGAAAAGTTTGTATAAACTTGTCTCTCTGATTTTCTGTTGGCTGCATACAAACCGATTCAGCTGTATGTCCCCTACAAATCTCTCACTCCCTAAAGTTGTGTTTACCTTGTCTTTTTTATTTGTTTTGAGGATACAGAAGTTTTTTGGGCACACTATTACTCATTGGCTGCTGCAAACTTATATACATAGACTGGAGTATGAAACAAACAAACGTCAATATAAACTCTGAAGAACTCTCATGTAATAACAACGACTGCTTGGAGGGTACAGAGTAGGGTGGATTGACTGAAATCCATACAATTTAAATCACTGACAGTAATCATTTAAATTTTTAAAAAGCAATACAGATTTTAAATCACAGACCTGAATAAAGTTTCCTTCTTCACGTATTTTTTTTTAATATGGTGCAAATCTAATCACTAAAATAAGTTAAATTACAAAATAAGTTAACATTTAAGAGGATACAATTTGTGTATTTTTTTTAAAAAAAGATAACTTTATTTTAGTAATTTAGTGGATAAATATACTTGTTACCTATTTCACAATGCAAATGATGCATAAATATTTTAGGAATAATAAGAAGTAAGTCACTAACACAGACATAGGACTCATCTACATGGGCCAGAATATGCCAGTTTACCACTACATGAAATGGGATGGAGTCCCACAAACACATTGACCATCTCTGTAGCCACCACTGCTGCTGTCCTCATCACACACTCCAAAGCCAGCAGGGAGGCCTGCACCACATGATCAAGGCCTCCTGCATGTGACCAGCCTTCATAGACTGTGACTTGGATGGCAGCTGTGGAGATAGGCTGGTGTGGCAGTATGGCCTCCTATAGCCCCATGGGGATCAATCTGTTTCTTCCTCAGTGAGGTGGTTTTTCCCCATGTATTTTGCTGAAATGGTATAACAGGCTTTACCCCATCTTCCCCCATCACCTCCCATCTTTGCCCCAGGCGTCATGAGGACTGCCTGGGGGCAAAATGGGGTGAGAGTCTTAAATCATATGGACTGCAGGGCTCCAAGATGGGATAAATAGCTCATCTAGATAAGCCCATGATGGCACATACTGTAGGCCAAAATTCAATTGTCAGTCCCAGCCACAGTAGACCCATTGAACCAATGGGACCTGAGTAACACAATCCTTATGTACGTTCCATCGATTCACTGTGTCTTCTTTAGTGGGACTGACAATTGGGTGCAAAGCATAGGTTATTACACTGAATCTTAAATGTTTCATATTTGCTGTTTCAGATTGCTGCCCATATTTACATACATCCTTGTATTGCACTCATTTATGTATCCATGAGTTTCTAGATGATTTACATTGGTATTATATGTAGAATAGTCCTTCAAGAGAGAGGACAGTGGATGCAGAAGACACTAGGGAGCCATATGAGTGCAGATGGTGATAGGTCTTGAACAAAAAGTCCAGAGCACAGACCATTTGAACCATGCACTAGTTTGCTTACTTTTTTAAAAGTCCATTTTTATGTTCAATTTTTAAAATTGTTGACATCTCAACAGCAAATTATTGTACATATCTACAACCACATCTCATCTTCTACAACTACATCGCCCACATTCCGACTATTAATTTTATTCATGGACTGAAGGAATTTTCCTGTCCCCCCCACCCTGTTTTTTTGTAACTAGAACATTAATTCATTTTTATGAGCCCATAAAAGTAAAGGCTTTAGCTAGCTGTTTGTGATTAGTTCTAATTTTAACTGTTATGACAGTCAAGAAAGTTACTTATAAATCCATCTGTTGCTACTGCCAACTAGAGTAGAGCCATAAAATCAATTTCTGAGTGGTAAGTTAACAGTTATGTAAATCAATTTGATTCAATGAGTCTACTCTAGTTGAGGCCAGCAACCATTACTGTTTTATTTATGATTTTCAAAAATACAAGTGTAATTTAATTTTTAAAGAACCATTTTTTAAAAATCTCCCAACCCTCTTACAGAGTGTCTTTTGAAATTACTTCCCTCATGTTAATTAATAGAGAACACTTGGGTTCCTCCTTTGAATCACTGTCAGCAAAATTGCTATTGTACTTTAATGTTTATTTCAATATACATGTACAGTATATCGTTTGTATAGTCTGATCCAAGGAGATCCTATTTGTGTAAATCAGGAGTAGGTAAACCTCACCCTCCAACCAACCATTGACAGGTGACTCCATGCTCTCACCCAGCCGCTAAATGGTTGCCTTACTATCCCCATGAACACTAAGGACTTTATCAGACACATAAAATATGGTGCCATCATGATGCCACATAACTACGAAAGGGTTGCATATCAGACAACATTGCGCTTTCACAGTTATGTCCCCACCAAAACCTGTAGTTTTTTATTGACAACTAAAGCCATCAATAACTAAGTGCCCGTGGCGCTTTTGTGCCGGCATTGCCAGTGTGTGAAACCTCACACCATTGTACTCCCGTCAATGTAGCATCAATGGCCAGTATGGCATGAAAACTTCCAGGTGAGATTGCAACAGCCAGGTAAGTGACACACTTTTTATGACCCTCCCTGGTTACTTGGAAGTTTTTTAGTGTGTTTAGGTGCTTGGTGTAACTTTTTTAGTGTTTTTTTTTTTTTTTTTTTTTTGCTATGTGTTCTCATGAGAATACATGGGATTTTGAGCAAGGAAGTGAACAGTGCTCCGTTCATTTCTTCTTTCATTGCTGGTGAAGCCTTTGCCGGGATTTTTATGCCAGCAAAAGAACGCTTTTAAGGGCTCATCTGATCAAGTCCTAAAAGGCCAAGGGAGCACGCACCTACACTTTGATGCAGGTATGCAGGGCAGGGGACAATTGTGCAAAGGGGTATCACATACTCACTTGCATAATGCATTTTAAAAGGCATATATATGCATAATTCCAGGTTATGCTCACATATATCACCAAGAGAATTCAGGCTTTTTAGGCATGCTAATGGACATATTGTTCTATTGCTTTCTACATGCTGATTAGGACTTGAAGGACACAGATGATCACAATAATAGCTTTTTGGATCAGAGGGGAGGAGGGCTATCTAGTCCTACCTTCTGTTCACTCAGTGGCTAAGCAGTTGCCTATGGGAAGCCTTCCAGCAGGACAAGAGTGCAACTCCACTCTCTACAGCTAGTGATATACAGAGGTGTAGTGTCTCTGCGGCAAGGAAAGCTATGTTGGTCATGACAAATAGCCCCACCACCTGTTCAGAGAACATGAACACAAGTTGGTAATAAATTTCTCACTTTTAAAATCAAAAGTTTCTTCCTCCCTCCCTCCCTCCCTTTATTCCATGCATATGCTGCTTTTCTCCTGGTATGGGACCCAAGACTGCTCACAAAGTTAAAACAAAACCAGCTAAAAACCCTAATGATAAATACTAAAACACAATTCAAAATCATCACATTAAAATCAAAGTTAATCTGATGGTTTTGATTTGTGTTTTAGTTTTTATTTTAAAGTTTAAAAATAAAACACAAAAAGATCTTTACCTGAGGGTGAAAAGGAGAGCAGGGAGGGGTCAGCCTAGCTTCCCATGGAAGGGAATTCCACAAGGTGGGAGCAGCCACAGAGAAGGCTCTCTCTCATGTCCTCATCAGAAAGGCTTGTGATGGTGGGACTAAGAGAAAGCCTTCCCTTGAGGATTTTAAGGACTTTATCAGACCCTGCAAATACTTTGCAGACACTGCCAGTATTGAGAGCGTTTGAAACTGCACATCATTTTCCTCTCGTGATTACAGCGTCAATGGGCAGAACACTTCTGGTTGAAAACAAGTAAGCCAGGAATGGGATGCTCCTTTTATGAACCTTCCCGGTTTACTTGGGAGTTTGTGAGTGTGTTTCTGTACTTATGTGTGCGTTTTTGATTTTGCTGGTTGTTAAATTTTTACCATGCTCGTGTCTTCTCAGGAGAACCGGCAAGACCATGAGTGCAGAAGTAAACATGACTTGCATTCATGCGCTGTTTGTGCTGAGGCTGCTTTTTAATGCTGTTACAGGTAGGTATGATAAAAAGGGTTATGTTGCCAGGAAAATAACGCTGAAAAATATGGCAGTAAAGAGACGTTTTTGGAAAGTCCTAAGACTCTGGCAGTTTTATTATATAGGGGATATGGGCTTTCAAATAGACTGGTTCAAAACCATATGGCTTTATAGGTCATGACCAGCACTTTAAGTTGCATCAAGAAATGAACCAGTAGCCAGTGAAACTCTTTTAACAAGTGAGTTAAATGTTCTATGTGACTGGCCACAGCATTTTGGGCCCACTGAAGTTTCTGAACAGTTTCCAAAGGCAGCCCCATGTGGAGTGCATTGCAGTAGTCCAAATGGGTGGTATAAGGCATGTGTTACAATAGCCAGATCTGATTTCTCAAGGAACAGGCACACTACTCTTAACTGTGCAAATGCACTCCTGGCCACTGATGAAATCTGGGCATCTAGGCTCAGAGTTCAGTCCAAGAGTACACCCAAGCTGCAAACCTGAGATTTCATAGGGAGTGTCACCCCATCCAGCACAGGCTGATTTCCCATTCCCTGATCTATCTTTTGACTGACCAGGAGCACTTCTGTCTTGTTTGGTTTAAGTTGCAATTTGTTTGCCCTCATTCAGTGCTCTATGGGCAACAGACACTGGTTCAGCACTAAGACAGCTTCCTTAAAATCAGATGGAAAGGAGAGAGAGAGTTGGGTGTCATCAAAATATTGGTGATATCGAACACGAAAACTCTGGATGACCTTTCCAGTGCTTTCATGCGTGTGTTAAATAGAATGGAGGACAGATCCAAGCCCTGTGGGACCCCACAAACCAACAGCCAAAGCATCAAACAGGAATTCCCCAGCACCGCCTTCTGAGTTTGCCCCTCTAGGAAGGATCAGGATCACTCTGAAACATTGCCCTCAAGTTCCATCCCAGCCACTAAGAGGTCCAGTGAAACTAACAGGACATACTCCTCCTGTCCCGTTCCCAGAACAGGTTATTCACCAAGGCAACCAAAGCTATCTCCATTCCATAGCCAGGCCAGAAGCCAGATTGAAATGAGTCTAGATAATCCATTTCATCCAGGAATCCTCAGATCTTTGAGGCTACCATGTGCAGGAAAGCAATATTGAAGATTGGCCTGTAATTCTCCAATATAGTGGGATTTAGGAAGGGTGTTTTTTTTCCTACCAGTAATGGCCTCACTATAGCCACTTTTAGACAGGATGGAAAGCTGCCTTGCTGCATCAAGGCCTTCACCACTCCCCTTAGCCACTAAGCCAGTCTCCACCTGGCTGCTTTCAAGACCCAGAAAGGACAAGGGTCCAGTACACATGTTGTGGTTCTTACCTCTCCAAGGATCCAAAACCCAAATTAGATTATGACCTGAATCCTATTGATAGTCCACCAGTAGATACATCAAATCAATGTGATTTATTCGTACGTTGACTCACCATTCAAAAACTGATTTAGTGGGTCTACTCTAGCTAGAACTAACCCATAATATTCAAGCCATAATTATGTATATGTATGTATGAGGTCTGTCTATTAAATAGCAAGACCGTGTTTCTACTTTTCAGACAAATCAGGGAGAACTGATTGTGAATGCTTGAAGGGTGACCTTGAACATGTCTGAACCTGCATGACAAACATCAACACTCTCGACCGTTTAGTTAATTGTCAGTCATCATTTAAAGGACCTGTGTTTTCTGTTGTATGCTGTAAAAATGCTAAGATTAAAAGTTGAGCAACATGTCAATTTGAAATTTTAGTAAAATTGAACAAAACACCAACAGAATCTTTTCAAATACTGAGCACTACGGGGAAGATTGCATGTCTTGTGCATATGTGTTTGAGTGGCACAAAAGATTCAGAGAAGGACGTGAGAATGTGGAAGATGATGAACACCCTGGATGACCTTCCATTTCAAGAACCGAAGAAATTGAGGAAGAAGTCAGACAGATTGTTCAAGAAGACTGCCAACTCAGTGTCTGAATGATTGCTGAAGCTGTGAACATTGACAAAGACACTGCATGGAAAATTTTACATGAGGATCTCAACTTAAGAAAAGTTTGTGCCAAGATGGTCCTTAGGGTTCTCACACCAGAGCAAAAGAGTGCTGCAAGGAAATTTGTGCTGACATTCTGCAGCAACTTGAGACAGACCCAAACTTTTTTCAAAATTAATCACGTGTGATGAAACCTGGATCTTCCAGTATGATCCTGAGACAAAACGACAGTCAATGCACTGGAAAACACTATCATCACCAAGAAAGAAAAAAGCGCATCAAAGCAAGTCTCCATTCAAAGCCATGCTAATTGTTTGTTTTTACATCAAGGGTGTAATTTTGGCAGAATGGGTTCCAGAAGGTAGAACAGTGAACCAGCATTATTATAAGGAAGTTTTGGCAAAGCTAAGAGAAAGAGTCGGGGGGGGGGGGAGGCAGAAGTGTGGGGAAATGGTTTCACTCTTTATCAAGACAATGCGCCTGCTCACACAGCACTTTCTGTGAAGCAGTTTTTGGCCAATAAATGCATTACTACACTTGAACATCCTCCATATTCACCAGATTTGGCACCATGCGACTTTTTTCTTTCATCTAAAGTGAAATTGGTACTTAAAGGAACACATATTGAGTCAATTGATGCAGTAAAGAAAATGTGTTGAAACAGCTGACAGAAACTTATCTGCTCCATGCCTTTAGCCAGTAGAAAACAAGACTGCATCAGTGTGTGAGTGAGAACAGGGAGTATATTGAAGGGGACAAGCATTAGAACTGTAATACATATAAATAAAGATGAGTTATTTATAAAGATGCCAGTCTCGTTATTTAATAGACAGACTTTACACACACACACACACACACACACACTATATACACAAACACACACTTCAAATTTTCACCTCCCTTTCTATACACACGTACCTGTATGCACACACAGTTAAAGACACTGGCTTTGAGCCTTTCCTGATTTTCTTCTGTAATCATTAGCAATACGATTATTAATCTTCCTGAAGGCTTTTAGATAGCTAACCACAAGCAGTGAAAAAACAGCCAGTTGGGAGTGATGAAATGTTAAAAGGCTTCAGTTTATAGATCTGGTTTATAACCACAATAGTGTGGCTTAACCTCAAGGAAACAAGAGCTTTAACACCCATCACCCTTCTGAGGGTAAAAGGTTGGAACCAGGGTGGGGTGTTTACTTATCACTGGGAATGGCTGTAACAGTGTGTTCTGTGCTCTTACAGAAAATGCCCTTTGCACCCCTTGCCTATAAGCATGGGTGTCAGCTTAAACATGACTGTGGCCATTTTATATTATGCTGGAGGGAGTAAAGGGGGGGATATACCCCTCCCATTTTCTTCTACGCAGTGGAAAAATTCAGGAGAAAACATCTTGATACTGCACAATAAAATATGCATTCCGTGTGGCGCTTGGAAAACCTACTTTTTTTAATTACAACTCACATAATCCCCGAGCCTGCATGGCCATTGAAAAACATGAACCGCCAATGATTTGGAAATACACAGGGTATCTAATTGTAAAAGGCTGTAGGAAATGAAGGCTGAAGAAGACTGACACAAGCAAAATTAGAAGTAGAAGAGAACTTTCTTTTTCATCAGTTTACCAAAATGTGCAAATTTCTTCATGTTAGGAATAAAAAGAAATGGATATGGGGAAGTTTTCAAAGAAGTAACCATGTTAGACTCTTTCAGCACATAAAAAGAGGAAGAAAGGGAGGGGGGGAGAAATATGGCAGCACTTTTAAGACTAACCAGTTTTTATTTTTGTACGACTTTTTGTGGGTATAAACCCACTTCTTCAGATGCAGTCATGAGTGGTATTAAGGCCTCAGGTAGAAAGCATGTTTCTATAGCTGTGTGAGTGGGATAGAATGTAATAGGATCCAGAAAGATGCAAAGCATGACCTTTGCCCTAAATTTTCAAAAGACTGCATAAGGTGATACAGGTCTTTCAGATCTTTACAACAGTCAGTGTTGACAATGGAAGCAATAAATTGGCTTACCAAAAGTCAGTTTCCCTGGGTTCAAACTTTCTCTGAGAAGATTGCTTTTGTTATATGTGCAGTAGCAATGTTACCCTAAGAGGTAGGAGTACGTTAGAGTCCTGCCCATGATGCTAAAATCTCCTTTAATATTTCAGGGAATTATGAGCTCAGATAGGAGGGCTGCAAGAGAAAGATAACTTTGGGGATCTTTTCACCTCATATACCAGTACTAACTGTAGAGGAGGGTCCTGTTAAAGTACCGTATATTCTGGCATATAAGACTGCTTTTTAACACTTGAAAATCTCCTCAAAAGTGTGGGGTCGTCTTATACGCCCAGCAGATCTTTTCCCCTGCTGTGAGAATGACTGACTTGTCTTTGAAGTGTTAAATTACCTAGGTGGTTTTCCAGCAGATCCTTCCCCCTGCTGTGAGAATGACAGCTTTGCCTTTGAAGTGTTAAATTGCCCTCCATTTAGCTCAGAGAGAAGAAAAACAGTTGAAAATGATGTTAGCCTAAAACTAGAATTTCTGGATTCAAACTTATCATTTTGCATCAAGTTTTGTCTATGGTGAAATTCTCTTATCGGAATAAAAGCTTCTGGCAGAGTTAAATCATTCTTTAATTGCAAGGTATTTATTATAGGATTGTATTTTGGTAAACTTGCCAGAAACATTCCTATTGCATAGCTTTGGGGATTTCGTCTCCAGGAGTTTGCAAGTGGCTCTAAAATCATTAATGTGCTCATTCAGAAATTTGGGATTTGATAGCTTCATATTAACCAGCTTCATATTAACCAACTTAGTTATTAATGCAACCTTACTTTCCAAAGATTGAACACCACAGAGATTTTTCAAAGTATTCCATGCCTTTTTAGCTGTTCTCAGTCCTTTAATTTAACGGACTATTCCATCATCTACAGCCACTGAGCTGGCTGGCTGGTGGGGGGCAGGCTTTCCAGCCAGGTGGCTGGCTGGACTGGGGGGGGGAGCAAACTCTATATTTTAACTTAAAAATTGGGGGGGGCATCTTATATGCCCAGTCATCTAATTCGCCAGAATATATGGTAAAATAAAGTATTTTATTGGAATAATACAGAGAGTAAGCTAACATACACAACATATATTCTTATGAACCATACAAGGCTATAGCAGAGTAAGGCAGAAAGGATGGATAGAGAGCGAGAAAATTCTGGGAAGATAGGGTTATAGTTACCGGTCTTGAAGAGAAGAGAGTTCCATGCAGCAAAGATACTCAGAGTGGCCTCTGAGGGTAGGAAAGCAAAGAAGAATGATGAGGTCCGGTTGTATCACAGCTTGACTGTGACACACCTTGCTCTAATATTTTAGCTCTATTCTGTGCTTTGGAGGGGCAAGTTAGTAATAACAAAGTTTGGATGGCTTTCCCACAGAACAGACAAAAGAAACCAAAACTCAACTAATTGTTTTCATTGTGGAGAGATAGAGCATTGATTGGCTTGTGACAACCTCATAAGGTTGGACTGGAGGGTTGTGAGGAGAGAATTCTATAGGGTATGAAATGAGGAACGGTCACTTGATTGCTTGATTGTATTATTCCTTGAAAAGCCCAGGGCTGGAAGAAAGGATTAGCACATACCCCTTTAACGACTGGGTTGTTAGCATAAACCCTTTATGGGGGCTTTCTGCATAATCCTAATTTAGGAGATTTTCGGACAGCTAAAATCAGCCTCTTGCCATGCAAGCAGCCTCTGGAGCATTAACGAGGCTGCTGCACGGCAAGGGTCCATTTTGGACAACGCCGTTTCTCTCTCGGCGTTGTCCGTGAGTGTTGCGGCTAGCATTGGAGGCGGCCGCGCTGTTTTTCACTCACGGAAATTGTCCGTAAGTAAAAAACAGTGTGGACGCCTGCAATGCTAGCCGCAACACTCACGGACGATGCCAAGAGAGAAACGGCGTCATCCAAAATGGACCCTTGCCATGCAGCAGCCTTGTTACTGCTCCGGAGGCTGCTTGCACGGCAAGAGGCTGATTTTAACCATCTGAAAATCTCCTTAGGCTTTTCCCACCATTATATTTCTAGATATGTCTCAGGTCATCATGACCTTTGACTGACCTTCAGTCTGGCTTAGCCAACGTGACCCCAACAAGTGTCCAATATGACCAGTTATGGAATCTCGCAGGGAGGGGTAGTAGGGCATGTTAACACGGCGAAGCCATTGTCTTTGTTCATACCTCTGCTAATTGATTGGAATTTGTGAATATAATTCAGCAGTTTCTCTTTCTAGTCTTCCTTTGTAATTTTGTTGTTCAAGGACCACACCCTGTAAATCCCTTACTGGGGTCCATGAAATATGGGAGAAAATTCAAATATGGGAAAAACCAAAACTGATTGATTCACCCATTTACCATTCCCAGAGTTTTTGGGGTGCTTAAATGTATGGGCTTGGATGTCTGTGTGGCTCTCCAGATGTTGTTAGGTTACAGATCCCATAACCTCCTCACCATTGGTTATGATGGCAAGGGCTGCTGGAATTAGCAATGCAAAAACATCTGGAGAGCAACAGTTGTATTTGATTTTGTGATACACATCTGAAATGTGTATCTACCAGCTTTGTCAACTGTCTCCTATTCAGATCTGTTTAGCTTGAGAATGATGGCTGTGTCTTGGGTCTTCAAACCAATATAATATCTACATATTACTCTAATAGCAATGCTATACATATGGCATGGAAGCTATGGCCCTGGTATTTTGACTCTGGAATATCATTCAGCTCCCATGTCTTTTAAATCTGATTCCGTTGTAATTTCCCATCTAGATTTCAAAGTTTTAGAAGTGATCCTCACTAAGAAGGATTTCCATTTTCAGTGTTTTTCCTGATGTCACAGAGTCACTGGAGATTATCAGATGAACTGAATAATCTGGGAAAGGGACGTCACAGGATTGGGAAAGGATTTCCCTTTCAGACAACATCATCCCTGTCCAGTTCTCCCCCCATGCTGCCTCCGTTTTGTCCCCATGTTTTCTTATTCATGGGGAAAAGTAGTTAATAGATCGCCCATTCCATTTCAGTTACGGAATCACAGGCATCTGAAAAGGAGCCCCGTTCTGCTGGCGCGATACCAGCATCACAGGGAGGTCCATGCCAAACATTTCCAGGTTCGATCAGGACATCCAGGTAAATTGCACTCTTTTCCCACTTCCCCGGGTTACTCGGGATTTTTAAAATGTGTGTTATGTGCTTGATGTAATTTTTAACTTTTATTTTTATTTTTACATTTCTCACATGATTGTTCTAGCAGGAGAACGGCCAGGATTTGCTTTATGGGATGTGACTACAGCTTTGGGACGGCTGTATTCACTCCCGGCTTGCTGAAGGGAGGGGGGTGCAGTTTCTGTCTTACTATAAGGAAGGTGTTTGAAAAGTTTTCTTTTTTATCGTTACAGGGACGGGATGGGGCAGGTGGATAGTGAGACAGAGGCAGTTTTTAGGGACCCATGTGATAATCTCCAGTGATTCCAGAAAAAAAGGGAAATAGATTGTAAAGCTTTGTGCAGTTTTCTGTTTCCTACACAGTACAAACTCCCTGGGCCAGATGCCTTGACGTTAGTTGTCCTGTGAAGAAAGGACACCAGAGTCAGGCTACAGTCAGTGACTATTAGAAGCTGCTGCTAAGAAGTGATGCAGTTAGGTGTCCGTTAATAGTAGAGATGCTGAGTATGTATGCATGTGTGTGTTTGAGACAGGCACCCCAGGAGCTGATTAAAGCCCATCACAAAATGGTGAGCTTGTTGAGTTCCAATATTCTTTTCTCTCTCAGATGAAAATCCAAGTAGAACAATTGCTGAATTTCTTGATTCCCCCCCCCAAAAAAACACACACTTCCCCTATTGTATATAATGAAGCAACATGGCACCATTATATGGCTGGGGGAGGAGAATTCAGACCTTCCAAGGGTAAACACTGAGGGATAGAAGCCCGTTTTAGATGGAGGATCCATAGATGCATAGATTGGCCAATCACCCTCGCATTTCTTTTGCCCCTGTAATATCTGAATCCTCTATGTGCTGAATTAATGCACAGCACTCAATTGCATTCCAATGTGAGAGATTAAGACCCTCTAACTGGCAAAGAGCAGCTACTTGAATTCTTTTAAATATAAGCTCTTCCATCTCTAATTGCTAGTAACGAAGAGCCAAATGCTTCCTCTGAAGTCTTGAAGTAACTTGTAGTTCTTCATTCACACTTTGACCCTGGAGCCATGGATTTCTGCAAGGAATTCACCCTCCTCTTTTTTCCTTAGCTGCACATGAACACAGTGTGGAGACACACAATAACAAACAAATGATGCCGATGACTGATATCCAACTCTACAAAGTTTCCCATCTACAGTGATTAATGTGTTTGTGCACTGACATTTTCTTCAGCTGAAAGACAGCAGTTCTAAATGAACTATTCTGAACTGCAATAATGGGCAGTGAAAATAAATCCTAGTGCTGCTGTCTTTCTTCAAGAGTTATTACATAATGTTAAACTATATGAAGTGCTTTTCACAGCCTGCAGAGCAAGATAGCTGCTACCTCTCAGAGGCATTTAAGCAGAAAAATTGCAACAGAGAAATTGTGATGACCACACCTTATTGGCTTCCAACACTCCATTCTACTTGGCCCCTAGCTTTTTCTTGCATTTTCTCAGCTGAGCAGTTGGGATCTCTCCATCATCAGCAAGGCCTGTCTTGGCTTTGGATCTAACAACAACATCTGCCTTTAAGCCTGGTTATATAAGGAGGATTTTGCCAAAGAACAATTGGATTAAAAAACAGCAACAATCCTAAAAACCTCTTTTCCGTTCAAAAATTCCTCTTGAACAGAACCACTTTTCATCTTCATCTCTGTCTTCTTCAGGCTATAGAAGATGGACAGGGGCCCAAGAGGTGGGTTTCCAAACATGGTACAAAGCCAGTATAGCTAGCTCCACAGCAGAGCTTCCTGTGGTGAGGCATCATGCTCTCTGTGGGAAACTGGGGAAACCAGAGGCTACACAAAGCACAGGAACAATGTGAGGGAGAGTTCAGAGGTTTAACTTTTCTGTCATTGCAGATATCTAGCTGAACATTTGTGAATGGGGTGGACCTTCTAAGCCAAATCAACCATTCTGTGTCAACACTGGATTTCCCAGTGCCTCCACTGTGTAAAGCATGATAGAAGAGCATTTGGAAGGGGAGAATTATCCCTATCAGAGAAGTTATTTAATTCATCCTCACACCAGTGCTTTCCTGCTTCAGCACAACCCAAAGTGACTCCTCCCCTAACTTGGCTACGATGCAGGGTTTTCCAATCAAAAAGGAGAAAGCAAGTGGGAAAAGGTGATAACAAGAAAAACAGTTGATGTAAGAAGGTTCAAGTAATTCTCCTCCCTTCTATAGCCCATTTATTTCAATGTGTCCCTCCATGTTTTGTATACCATGGGGTGGGGGGATGAAAGTAAAGCCTCCAACATTTCATAGATGAAAACCAGGACCATGTGGCCAAGCAACATCAGTGTGTGGTCAAGACAGCAAAAATTATTAATGGGGAAGAACAAGCACACTGCAGTTTTCTTTTACCTGAGCCTACAGAAAGGGGCAAGATTCTGTGCCCTCATCTCTTCTCTCTGCCCAATGAATTACTTGAGTGAAAAACTACTTTTGCACTTTGAATTCAGTTTGCTTCATTTGAAGTAAGCCAGGGGCAAAGGGGGAAATTCAGAGGAGGAGAAAGAGAAACAGGGACATTTTAAAAGTTGAAAAAGTGGGATAACAAAAGATTAATCAGGACTAGGGGCTACATAGGGATTATGTACATGAAACAGCCACTAGTGCATTACTCTAAGTTATAGATTTGTAACCATTTAAAAAGATTCTGGCCGTGTTTCACATGCTGAAAGTCCCAGTCAATATCTGGCTTGTTGTTGTGTGCCTTCAAGTTGTTTCCAACGTATGGTGACCTTAAGGTGAACCTATCATGGGGTTTTCTTGGCAAGATTTGTTCAGAGGGGGTTTGCATTTGCCTCCCTCTGAGGGTGAGAGAGTGTGACCTCCCCAAGGTAATCCAGTGGGTTTCCATGGCTGAGCGGGAATTCAAACACTGGTATCCAGAGTCATAGGGCTTGTCTACATGGGCTATTTAAAAATTTACAAAATGCTTTTGCCCTGTTTTGCCCCCAGGCAGTCCTCACAACCCCTGAGACAAAGATGGGGCTAAGATGGGGTAAAGCCCAATAAAATCTTATATTAAAATACCTGGGAAAAAAGTTTATCTTTGTAAGAAATGGATTGGGCCCTGTGGAACCGCAAGAGTCCCTACCACCACACTGGCCCATTGCTGCTTTCCTCGTCACACTCTCCAGATCCAGGAAGCAGGCCTGAAGCATGTGACCAGGCTGGTCACATGCAGGGGGCCTTGCTCACATGCTGTTGTCCTGCCTGGATCCAGAGTGTGTGATGTAGATGTTGGCAGAGGTGGCTGCATGATGGGCTAGCATGCCCGTCCAGACTCCATCCTGTTGTGTGCAGGTAATGTGGGAGCAATAGGCCTGATCTGGGGCCAGAATATGCCGGTGGGGAGCCAGCATTCTCTGCCCATGTAGATAAGGTCATAGTCCAGTGCTGAAACCACTACACCACACTGGCTCTTTGGGAATGTCATATGTTTCCTCAAATCTCTATTGCTATTGATAAACAGCTTAGGACCACGATATCTGAAAGTCTGCTTCCTCCAGATGAGCTTTCCTGAAATCTAAAATCCTCAGTGGAGGCCCTGTTACATGTCCCACCACCCCATGAAGCAAGGCTGGGTGGTACACATGACAGAGCTTTCTCAGCAGCAGCAACCTGCCTTTGAAAGTCCTTTCCATGGAAGATCAGGCTGGCTCCATCTGTTCTGAATTTCCTGTGAATAGCAAAGATGGTGCTATTGTGTGTCCAGGGGTGAGTTCCATTCCACACAAATAATACACCACCACAAGATATATTGAAAGTGGTAGGAAAAGGCCACAACTTTTATTGGTTACAGCTGTAGGTAGGGTTGGCGCACTCATCAGTCCAGATCCAGGCATTGATCAATCTGCCTGTTGGTTGATAAACCTGCTTCTCCGGCCCTGCTGCCAGAACCTTTGGGATGATAGGAAAGGATCCACCTGGGTGGGTGTCCCAGCATGGTCCCCCTATCACCTGGGGGTGCAAAGACAGTGTCTGTCCCCGAGCTGAGCAGGACAGTAGCTGCTCCATACCCTCAGAGCTCCTTATGGGGACCCCAATACTTTACCAATGCCAAAAGACACTGGTAATCCATATCCCAGATCAAGGATCCATGCAGAGCACCCCCAAAAGTTGTGACAGTAACATAGCAGACAACATGCCACAAAGCTAAATTACATACAGATTACAATGCAAAACCAAAGCTGAGTGTATGGGATGACACTCAGCAAGGCTCTGCCATGTTGTGGGCAGGCTGGACCTTATATGCTCCCCCACCTGACTAGAGTGAAGACTGCAAGCAGCTCACTCCAGTCCTGCCTACCAGCCAATGAATTTAAACCAAGTTTGAACCCATTGGTTGGCAGTTTGTGCCCTTCCCATGGACATCTCAGAACCATGGGAAGGCGGAAGCAGGCAGCAGCCATGTTGGGGAATCCCCAGTTCTAAACTCCCACCCCAGACCACAAAGCAAAGCCTGGTAAGTTGGGCAACCCATTTTCACTTGGCCATCAGTCCTTAAAATTAGGGATCCTGTGGCTGTTTTAAACTGTTTTTTTTAAAAAAAGATTATCTTTGTTTTTAGAACTATTTTTAAGTAGGTGTTTTAGTTTGTGTTTAGCCATGTTATTTAATGTTTTATATGTTTTCACCCATTGCACATTGCCTTGGAGGCTGAGAGGTAATAAGCAAATACCTAAAATAAAATATATTGACCTAAGTAGATCACTAGCTCAGCAAGAGAACATGTGGCCGGCTGTGCTAAGGCCTGGTGAACACCAGGCAGTCTTGGGTGGGTGCTGAGGCCCTGGTGGGGTGCTAATAGCACTGATGCCTATCTGAAACCCACCACAATAAAAGGCTAAGTTTGGACATTGCCATTTTAATTTCACACAGTGTCTCCAGATGAACATTTTGGGAAATTAAAATAGCTTTGAACCCCAATCAGCAGGTAAATCCATATCATCCAAGGGGAACAGTGATGTAGGAAGGGGTCCATTAGACCTTAGGTAGCTGTGAATATGGGGATGTTTCCAGATTGCCAACACTGGAGGCTTTCCCTCAAGTCACAAACAGGTGCCTAGGGAGATTATCAGACACGGTGGAACATGGCAAAAAACCATGTTCCAAACCGTGTCAGAAAAACTGGAGGAGAACAGAAAGGACGACCTTACCAGATGCCCGCATCCTTCAGCCGTTCTGGGGGCATAGTGTTTCCCTTTTGTATTGACGAGAACAAGCCTCTAATATGGCCCAGGGACCCTGGAGGAGGTCCTCACCTGATAGTCTTGCTCCTTCCTGTTCTTCTCGCAATCTTGTGATGCATTCTTTGCCACATCTGATATTCTCCTAGGTGTGCTCTACATGGCAACTGAAATACTTTATTACTGAGCAAATAAACCAAAAAACCGATGACAATCTTTTTTTAAAAAAACCTGGTATCCAGGCTTTAATATTTCATTATTATTCATTATTTCATTAATATTCATTAATATTTTTAATGAAAATATTACCTAAACTAAATTTTTTGTTCAGAATGTTACCAATAAAAATATCAGAAGTAGAACTGAAAAAAATGGCAAAATATGTTGAATAAATATTGTAATGGAGGGAAAAGGACAAAATTAAATAAATTATTTTGGTATATATCACAGAAGGAGGGAGGACTTGGTCTTCCCAAAATAAAAGGATATTATGAAGCTAATCAATTGAGATATGTTATAGAAGGAATTGTAGGACAGGGGGATTTAGAATGGTTAGAGATAGAAACAGGGAGAATAGAAAAGAGAATATGGAACATATTTTTTGATAATTTTACAAAAAAGGAAATTAAAGGAATTGAGAACCCATTTCTGCAAAATATATGGGAAATATGGTATAAATATAAGAGAGAATTTTTGCCTATTGATTCAGTATTAACACTGGTTATAATGGGGAAAAAATTCCCAAATAATTTGAAGGAAAAAATGGGGAAAGAATGAAAGAAAAGAGGACTAGACAAAATAGAGGGATGGATAGGATGGATGAATGAGAAAGGGAGTATAAGAGAGAAATTATGTGGAATGAAAATTTCATGATTTAATTGCATACAGTTAGAACAATGAATTAAAAATTGGAAAAAGAATCATAAAGAAACAAGGGAATTTACAAAATTTGAAAATTTGGTGAAAAAAGGTGAAAAGAGGGATGATAATGAAAGTTTGAATTGTATTACAAGTGAATTATATAAAATATTGATAAAAAATAAGGATGAAAAGACAAAGGGGAATATTTAAGGAGAATATGGGAGGAAGATTTGAAACAAAAAATTGGAGATCATGAATGGGATAAGATATGGAAACAAAGACATCTAAAAATATGTCGATACGGATAAAAGAAAATTATAAAATAATATGGAGTTGGTATTTGAAAGATAGATAAGATATAGATAAGAATAACTCTAAATATTGTTGGAGAGGTTGTCAAGAAATAGGTACATATATGCATATGTGGTGGAACTGTAAATTTGTACAGCAGTTTTGGGAAATGGTTTTTATAGAAATAGAGAATATTCTGAATAGAAATATAGAAAGGAAACCGAGCATAGCACTGATGTCAATTTATAATGGAGAGAATGGGAACCAAGCAGAAAAGGATTTAATAACAAATTTATTAACGGCAGCAAGATTAATTATAGCAAGCCATTGGAAAATGTAAATAAATGTACTAGTGGAGGAGTGGTATAAAGAAGTTTGGAAAATGTCAATAAATGATAAGTTAACATGTAGAATTAAAGTAAGAAGAGGAAGTTGGAAAGAAAGTGATTTTGATAAAATTTGGAAAGTATTTGTTAAAAAAGTATTACAGACAAAAGATGGGAGGTTACCTCCACGAGAAGAAATGAGTTTCTGGAAAGATTAAGTAAGGGATAATGGCTCTGGTGAAGGGGAGCACTGAGGTGGGGGGGATAGGGGAATTAATATTTTTGAATAGAATTATAGTAAAGAATCTATGTTAACTTTTGAAATAGAAAAATTGCGATGTTTATAGTAATTTTATGTGTTATACTAACTAAGTATTGATTGGATAATACAATGTATGATTACAAAATTTATAAAAATATATTAAAATAAAATGAAAAAAAAACCCCTCAAACCTCTGTTTATATTGTTGCAGGGTGAACAAGCAAAAATCAGTTCAAAACTTTTAGCCACTTTATATCACTGAAGCTGAATGAAAACTATATATTACAGGCATTTCAACAGAGTGCAGACTAGTCAAAGACAATGTGAACAACCATTTTAAAACTGAGCTTTTTAATAGTTTGAAATGGAAAAAGAGGAATATAGTTGATTAGGCTCTGAAATGTGCCAAATTGCAATCATAGCAAATATAAATAAAGTTGGATACTGTGAATGTTCTGACCTAAAAACAAAATATTTACAGATGCAAATGCCTAGGTCCATTTTTCCCTAGGCTTCCATTCTTACAAAAGCATTTCACAATGAACACTTTTTTTGTAACCCATACCAAACCTCCATGCACTAAGGCATGCAATGAGTAAGACTGTGAAAATGTGTCAGTCTTGTATTTGCTCCATTTTTCAGCGTCCTACCAGCATTCTTGTTCCATCTCATTTTGTACTGGATTGTAAAACATGGACATTTGGGCATGTTTTATTAAAAATGTATGCATTTTCCTACACAGTTTCCCCACTGAAGAAAGCATGTTTCTCTACCTTTTCCTAAAAAGACACTTTTAAAATAATGTGTATTTTTTCTATATCCAAACACAAAGCAAGCCTTGGAAATTTTCGATTTTCTGAGGCAAGATGCATTTTGTCCCATTATCAGTTTTAGAGATGTGAACTGGATACATTTGTTATGAAAAAAAACCAAAGAATTTCTTCTCCATTGCTAGGAATACGATGTTCAAAGATTAAACACCAACGTACTCTGTGATAGCAGAATGAAGCAGCTATTGACAAAATGCTTTTCCAGTACAAACATGTAAGTGGAAAATACTGTAGATATGGATGTTTTCCCCTTCGTTTGCAGAAACATATGGTTGCCCCAGTCCAAAGAAGTATGTGTGTGGAATAGTCAAAACAACAATGACAACAACATTTATTTCTTACCTGACTCTGCTTACAGATCAATGACACTACATGGCATGCTGGTGAGAAAATGCCCACTGCTGCTTAAGCATCATTTGTTCGCAACCAGTACAAATTTGTAACATCCCTTATCAATTTAGCAAAGTGGAAAAGAAAATCCTTGTGAGCTTTGAAAAACAGGAAGTTTCTCTGATCCTCTTTTTATTATTTCTTTAAGCTTCTTAATTTCTGGCTGGCTGACATACTTTTCCCCCAGACACAGTAGTATTATGGGAGCTGTAGTCCCAAAAAGTAGCTTTTCATAGCTCTGGATATGCATGGAGAAGCCTGAATTAAAACACATTGTGCTGATCATGGTCTCCTGCCATTATCTGCCAGTATGTGTGTATGAGAGTCAGTGTGGTGTGTTGGTTTGAGTCTTGGACTAGGACACTGGGAAACCAAGGTCTGAATACCCATTTGGCCATGGTAACCTACTGGGTGACTTTGAGCAAGCCACACTCTCTCAGCCTCAGAGGAAGGCAAGAGCAAGCTCCCTCTGGACAAATTCTGCCAAGAATACTCCATGATAGGTTCACCTTAGGGTCACCATAAGTCAGAAATGACTTGAAAGCTCATGGAATCAACAACAACAACAACACACACACTATTTGCCACTTGCGTTTATTAGTTCTAACAGCATACAAAAAGCCTTTTTAGCTTGCCATGCATTATATTTATTGATCTCTGATATCTGAGTCCTACATGCAGTTTGCAAAAAGTGTACACAATGATGAATAATAAATGGTCATCCGCAAGGTTTTGTAGAATGATTGACACCCTTTCCTAGTTGCTTGTCAAGCTAATTGAGTGTGATTGGCTCTGGGGGTTCTCTTGTCTTTTTTGTTTGTTTGTTTAAAAGCCTGCTTGCCAAGGTTGTGGCTATTTTACAAGCTTGAAAAATCTCCCTTAAGGAATCCTCTTTGGCAGGACAGGATTGCTTCTTAACAAGTGTGTGATTGTGTGTCTCTGTGTGTGCAATTTTTTAAACAAAATTTCATAGGGCTGACACAGACACTGGTCAACAGAAGAGTTTCTAGATTCTGGTGCAACATAAATAATGCTTTAAGGAAAATAATGGTCTTTATTTTATGCAGATGTATTTATGTAGCTTCCATAAGCAAACTCAGGAATCATATTCATTCATTTAATCTTTCTATTTTTGCTCTTAGAACCAGTGCAGTGTAGTGGTTTAAGTGTTGGACTAGGACACTGGGAGAAGTCTGAATTCAGACACGTTGTGCTGATCATGGTCTTCTGCCATAAATCTGCCAGTTTGTGTGCGTATACACATATACATACACACATAGGAGTGCCAGTGTTGTGCAATGATTTGAGTCTTGGACTAGGACACTGGGAGACCAAAGGTTGTAATCCACACTTGGCCATGGAAACCCACTGGGTGATTTTGGGAAGTCACACTGTCTCAACTTCAAAAGAAGGCAAGGGCAAGCCTTCTCTGAACAAATTCTGCCATGAAAGCCCCATGATAGGTTTACCATAGAATTGCCATAAGTCAGAAATGACTTGAAGGCAAACAACAGGAACAATTTTTGGTTTTAATACCCTCTTAACATTAATCTTAATCCAACATCATGGACCTTTTCACTCTATGCAAGTAGAGTACTACATTCTATTTTAACTGCCATGGCAACATCCTAGGAAATCCTGGGGTCTGTCATTTGATGAGGCACTAGAGCTCTGGCTAGGAATAGTCTCCCTAAACTGCAAATCCCAAGATTCCATAGGATGTTGCTATGGCAGTTAAAGTGGTGTCATAGCACTATAACTGTGTAGAGTGAAATGTCCCTATATATATTCAGCCCCAATGCCAAGGTTGAGCTGCTTTTGGCCCTCAAAATGTTGTTGGGTTATAATTCCCATTAACCCTAGCCTGCATTGACATTGGTGGAAGAACAAGAGAACCACAACCCAGCTGTATCTGGAGTGCTACAAGTTGCTCACCTCTGCCTTAGGCTTACATCTAGTGTGATCTAAACTAATGGCAAAACTAAACAGGCCACAGGTAAATTATGAGGCTGATGGTTTTACAATGATGTCCTTAGCCCCCTGTTCTCCCATTGTGCAAACCACATGCTTCCATTTGTAATTGCTTTTATGTATAAAGGTGAGCACAGAAAAAAAACTAACCACTGCACCAACATACCCATCTTCTGTCCATTGTCATAATCGGAGACATTGCAAGGTGCACCTGCTGCTCCTTTCAGCCAGATTTCCATGTTCCTTCATTTGGGAAGATAGCCCCCACCACTTTCATGGATTAAAATGACCTCCACGTTCAGGAGATTATCAGATGTGGCAAAACCATGTCAGAAGATTGCAACAAGAACAGGAATGGGGGATATTATTAGACAACATCATCCTTCAGCATCCCAGGCATGCATAAGGTGTCTCTTTTTATTGGCGATTTGTTCCTGTCAATGAAAAAGGGAAGCCTCATCCACAGTAATGCTATGCCCTGGAAACGGCTGAGGGTGCAGGCATTTGATAATGTCGCCCTATCTGCTCCCGTGGCGTTCTTCTGACAGGCTGGGGATGCAGTTGTTTGCTATGTTCCCCACGTCTTATAATCTAATAAATGTCTAATAAATGGAAGAAGGTGGCCACACTCATCACATCACAGTCCTCCTAAGGATGGAGGTAATGTCCAACATTTTGGCTCTTGAGGGACACATGTGATGGTGGGTTGGTGGCCATGAACCCACACATGCACACACAGTGTCCATGAAGAAAAGACAAATCTGTAGCTGAAACAAGGGCCAGATAGACTTCTTTCCGCCACCTCCCTCAGCAGTTTGGGTACAGATAGTGTTGACTGGTTAAAAAAAAATCAGGACAGGGTTCTATACCTTTAATGAATGTGCAGAAGATGGAATTTCAGTATGTACAGCTTATGTGACAAGCAACACCTGATAAAATTCCTTCACAACTATTAAAAGCACAGGAGCCCTGTCCTGTTTTTCACCAGATGTCTTCACTGTCTGCAGCAACAGAAAGAGCTCGCCATAGGTAATCGGTGGGAAATCAATGGAGAAGGGGAGAGATTTGGCACTTCAAGGCCAGGGCATCTTTAGGGGCTGCAGTTAAGAATTTGGAGGGCCACACGCAACCCAGGGGCCATAGGTTGTGCAACCCATCCTAAGGAATTTTGATTGTAACAGGGGATGTGATTTGGTTGGAAACCAATCCTCTACAGCAAGGTAGGGAGGCAGTTGGCCCTCCAGAAGTTGTTGGACTATGTGTCTCACCAGCCCTAGATGGTCAGAACCAATGGTGATGCTTATGGGAGTTGCAGCCCGACAGTATCTGACCATTACCCACCTCTGTATCATAACACATCCATTTGAAACATTTGATACAAACCAGTCCTGCCCTGTCGCTTGTAGGTCACTATCTGATTCTTTATTTCAAGGTAAGCAGTGCACACTTTTCATTTCTCATCTCAAGCTGTCACTTGTCCTGCCCTGTCACTTGTAGGTCATTATCTGATTCTTTATTTCAAGGTAAGTAGTGCACACTTTTCATTTCTCATCTCAAACACTGAGAAAATTCTTTCCTGTCTGTGTATCATACTTACTCATTGTTTCACTTCTTCCGAGCTTCACAAAGTAATGGGGAATTACCAGCTTTTTAAAATTGGGTCTTGGGTTTGTTCCACCTGGGTTTACCACAATGCTTAGGGCTGTTTTTAGATGAGGGCTTCCAAGATTGGAAAACTTCTTCATACACCCTTCATACTATTATTTAAAATATGAAACTGGGAGGTAATGAAGTTGAGAGATTCATTCTTACCACAGCACCAATTCAAGAAGACGTTCTATGGTAAGTGAGATGTGAGACATTCTGGTTGGATTCCTTTTTTTGCCTAAACAATGAAAGTGTGAGATTAATTACACATAACATAACATGTTGGGTAGCAGAATGGAGGCATTTTTCTCTGTCATACTCTCCTTCCTCCTACCTTTGGGTGCTTAAAAAGAAAGGTGCTACTTCCTCAGCTGAACTGAGGAATTTTAGTTGTTTAAAAAGGTCTCCTTTGATCATCTGGTGCTCAGAAATAAACGACTCAAAAATCTAGCTAGCTGACAAAGAAGGTACATACGTAATGTTTTTACGGATAAATAGACCCGTATTTAAGAAGCTCTAAGAGCCCTTTCACTCAATGTGTTCCCAGAACACTTGACTATTTCCAATTATCCCTGCCTTTTCTTGAAACCAAGAAACAACAAATGAATAACAGATGTCAACTTCTATTGAAGGCTACTTACTGAATGTGAGCTGTCCTGCTTATGGGAAACCCTTTTAGAACTATTTCTTTTTCTTACTGTTACCATGACAATATTTAGCCTAAACCCATGGCTCCCCCCACCACACACACACATCACAACAAAACTCTGTAGGCAAATTATTATGAATAGTGCTCACATTTCATAATGAATTTCTTTAGTGTAGTCTTCCTTATAAGAATATGTTAACTGCAAATATATTTCATAAACTGAGATAATTAGGAATGCACACATGCAAACCTATCTTTCCTTGGGAAGGACTAAAACGCTAAAGTTTCATTGGATTGCCCCTGTATTTAATTTTTTTAAAAAATTATCATCCAACCTTTCATTTGAGTTCTATTGTCACCACTTTGGGAAAATGTGAATTGTTTTCCATTAATTCCCAGGATGATCATGGTAATGCAGACATGTGGGTCTTATTGTAACAAAACCATTTTTAAACCTCAGTGCACCAGGATCTGATATTTTAATTCCCAGAGACATGTTTTCTGGCAGAAGTCATATAAAACTAGCCCTGCAAAAGTAGGCATTCTGAAGAATTACAGCTCTTGAAATTATTTCGCCAAATTTCAGCTGCTTGCTGTGCACAGGTTTGGCAAGGTAAGGGACAAGATGATAAATACAGAAGCTAACTAGACTATGTTGATCTACTGCAGCACAGGTGATTGGACAGTGTACTCTATACAGGGTCTGTCTATTAAATAACGAGACTGATATAATAACCCATTTTTATATGTATTACAATACTAATGCTTGTCCCCTTCAATATATTCCCTGTCCACACTCACACACCAATGCAGTCTTGTTTTCCACTGGTTGAAGGCATGGAGCAGATCAGTTTCTATCAGCTGTTTCAACATATCTGCCGTTTTCTTCTCTACTGAATCAATTGATTCAGAACGTGTTCCTTTAAGCACTGATTTCACTGTAGGGAAAAGAAAAAAGTTGCATGGTGACAAATCTGGTGAATATGAAGGATGTTCCAGTATAGTACTGTAATGTGTTCATCAGCCAAAAACTGCTTCACAGAAAGTGCTGTATGAGCAGGTGCATTGTCTTGATGAATAATGAAACCATTTTTTCCCACAGTTCTGGCCTCCCCCCCCCCGACTCTTCCTTATAATAATATAATATATAAAACTTCCTTATATGTGAAGTTGAAGGCTTTCATTGCCGGCATCCAGAGATTTTCCCTGTTTTGTTTTTTTTCCGGGCTGTGAGGCCGTGTTCTGGAATAGTTTTTTTCTGACATTTCGCCTGCATCTGTGGCTGGTATCTTCAGAGAATGGTTGGGTAGGAGTGTATGTTGAGTTTATATGCTGTGAACCCCTGTTGGGAAGCATATGTAAATTTGTGTAATTGAATGAGCGGTGGCAAAATTTTCCATTTGGCCTGTGTTCAGCCCATTGCCTGCACCCTCTGCTCTGCTGGTTTTGTCTCTGTTTGATTCAAGAATGCCTGTAACATCAGCTTAAATGTATATCACAAATGATGCATAATTTTTCATTTAAGTTCATCTGAATTTTATAATTTATGGACTTTGGGGAAGGGATAAAACTGGTAGAACATTGCCAAATGTTTATTACTGTCATTCTTCAGGAAATGCACACACCACAAGGTTCTACTATTGAATAAAAGCATACCACACATTCAGACTGGGGTGCACAGATCAAACTGCACTGTTGCCTGAGAGAACAACCAAACAACTGAGAAGCTCTCCCATGGGATGTTCTGTGTATTTCTTTGAACAAAAGAATACTTTTGTGGCTTTGTTGTTATACCATATTGAGATCTACTAAAATTCGAATTCTTTTTCCTAAATGGAAAGCAACAGAAGTGAAAGTCATTATGAAGATGTTTTTAGAATGTCTTTAGTTGTATAAAAATGATTAGGATAATATGTAATGGCTACTGAGTTTTGTAAAAGCAGGATTAGATACAAAAGCTCTTTATAAATGTAAAGAATTATTGCTATGTGTGATTGCAGTAGGGTTTCTCCTTTCTTTTCAGTGACCTAGTATTAATTATGAGGGTCTAATCTATAAAAATAAAAGTCAGTTTCTGTCTGTCTGTCACAGTGTCATGTGAAAAATACTAGACAGATAATTACCAGGTTTGGAAAGGATGTCTGGGATGATCAAACTTCAAATGTAAGTTTGATGGTATACATAAAAGTCACTTGAGGGGTCTTTGGAGCAAAATAATTATTTTTCTCATTGAATTTTCACCAGATTTGGAGGGTATGTTTGGGAGTTCTTCTTCTTGTTGTTGTTGTGTGTCTTCAAGTTGTTTCCAACTTATGGTGACACTAAGGAGAACCTATCATGGGGTTTTCTTGGCAAGATTTGTTCAGAGGGTATTTGCCTTTGCCTTCCTCTGAGGCTGAGAGAGTGTGAATTACGCAGGGTCACCCAGTGGGTTTTCATAGCTGAGTGGGGAGTTGAACCCTGGTCTCAAGAGTCATAGTCCAATGCTCAAACCACCACACCACAATTGTCTGACTTAAAATGTAGACTATGTAGTATTTAAGATATGCAGATGGCACCATACTACTAGCAGAAAATAGCAAAAATTTAGACTGATTACTGAAGAAAGTCAAGGAAGAAAGTGCAAAGGCAGGTTTACTGTTGAACATTAATGACCACAGATTTACATAACATTAAAGTAGACAATGAAGACGTTGAAATAGTTCAAGATTTTCCGTACCTTAGTTCATTCATTAACCAGAATGGAGACTGCAGTCATGAAATCAGAAGACTAGGCCTTGATAGGGCAGCTATGAAGGGAGTAGGCAAGATCCTGAAGTATCAAGATATATAATTGAATACTAAAGTTAGGATGGTCCATGCCATTGTACTTCCCATTTCTATGTATGGTTGTGAAAGTTGGACAGTGAACAAAGCTGATAGGAAGAAAGTCAACTCATTTGAAATGTGGTGATGGAGAAGAGTTCTATGGATACTGTGGACCGCTAAAAAAACAAATCAGTGGGTCCTAGAGCAAATCAAGCCTAGAAACCACAATGACTAAAGTGAGACTGTTGTACTTTGGCCATATCATGAGAAGACATGATTCGGTAGAAAAGACAATAATGCTTGGTAAGATGGAAGACAATAGAAAAAGAGGAAGACCTCATTCCAGATGGGTAGACCCAATCAAGGAAGCCACAGCCCTGAGTCTGAAAGATGATATAGTGACTTAGAGGTCTCTCATTCATAGGGTCAACATAAGTTGAAGTCAACTTGATGGCAGTTAACAGCAACAATATAAATAAAATAAGTTTCTGTATGTCTGATTATCTGTGTGTGTGTTTTTACTATATCATACATAAACAGCTGGATTGATTTTCACCACATTTGGAGGGGTTATTGAGATAGTCTGATTTAACATAAAGGCTATATGGTGTAAACATAAAGGCTATGTGGTATAAACAAAATTATGTTGGGGGAGGCTGAAAAGACAGCCCAGTTATTTTTCATTCATACAAAGCACTGTGTTTGACAGCTGATCAGGAGAAGCCTGCTCTCTCAAGGACAACTGAGATTGCTGTGCAATGTCAGGAACATTTGAGCACCTAAAGAGATAAGCACTCACTCTCCAGAGCAGTTTAAACTGAAAGATAATTAATAATGTTTGATTCTCCCAAGCAACACTGTTACCTGGCCTTACACCCCCTCTCTCCAATCATTCATAATTTGGCTTATTAGTTGCTTCATGTGGTTGTCATGAAGGGCAACTCACACATCAGGGCTAGTGAAGGTTACTTGAAACCTACAAAGAAGTCTTGGAAATTCCCCCAAAATGGACACACCCAGGACATGATTAAGCGAAGCCCCCTCAGACAGTCATTAGGAAGGAATGTGCTATTCTCCCCTGGATGCACCTGTCAGTGAGTCACACTCCAAAAACAAACAAGTGACTGGAACACCCTTTATCCTGCAAAGACCTTCCTTCACACCCCTAGCTGCCCATGATGTGAAGGTTACCTTAAACCATCAGTCTTAATGTCCCAAACATTAGCAGCAATCAATGAAGCCAGAGCTTCCATTGTTTAACTCTGGGAAACTCACCAAAGCATTGTTCTACACTCAAAACACCTCTTAAGGGTATGATATTGGGTATAAATATTACCCTAAATCATAACCACAGCATGCACAGCTCCTCCCATCTCATCACTCTGCCGGTTTGCTATGTGACCCTCAGCTTCAAGTCTGAGCCCTGTTTCGTGGCACAAATCTCTACTCTCTGGACAGATAGCACATTCGCCGAATCTATTCCTTTATCAAAATACTTCTGCCTAATTCTTCGCTAGACATGTGTGATTTCTTGTGAGTGTGAGTGCATGTGTGAATGCTCCCATGATTATTTTTCAATAAAACCGATTTTTTTTTATTTTGGCTTGGAGTCTCCTCAGTTAGTACTGGTATACATAGGTATAAAGATCCCAAAGTTACCCAACCTCTCGCAACCATACCTTTGAGCTAATAAAAATTCCCGAATCTAATATCATAACTCAGAGGTCACAAGTGAGTCCCACAGACCCCATACAATTTGGGTAACAACACTGGGGTACACAGTAACTTTTAAATTGATGGTGCATCCTAACTGGGGCTTGACTGACATAGATCCCTTAGTAATTTTATAACAGAGAAGGAATAAGAATGGTGATGGGATGAAGAATAAATATCTGTTTCCTCACTGATGCACAGCAGAGACACACAGCAATTTTTGTCATAAAACCCTGATCAAAATTGCTGGGAGGAGATGTAACTTCACCTGCCTCTCAGTGATCTTTACAAATCTTTGCAGACAAACAACAAACTTGAGAAGAATAACTGGCTATGAGGGGAAAGTTTTAACATTCCTTCTCCCAATGGTCTTCATCAGAATCACTGTTCATTGACTCTGAGGGGGGAGTGTTAATCCCACCATCCTCAGGTCTCAATCTGACCCTCTGGGTTCCCTAAATGGCTACATCCCCTTTGCCATGACACCACAATATAGTGGTTTCCCATCTTTTGTGCCTATTTTTCCTTATTGTAAAAACATTGAAAATCCTCTCCTATAGTTTAGTTACTAGCAGTGAGAGATAGGCAGTGAGAAACTAAAATATGCAGATATTTCTGGCCTCATCATTTTGGCTCGGCCTAGAACACCACTCAGGATTATTGAGAGCAGGCTCAAGCCCTGGTGAAGGAAAAAATGGGGGCCCCAGAAGTTTGCTTGTTTCCTCTAGGCCCCATGAGTGTTTACAGGGAGGGGAAATGTACAGTCACCACCACCCACAGTCAGCACCCTTCCCCCAAGCAACCTGGCTGATTTCACTCTGATTTATGGCCACAGACTGCTCCCCTATTGTGCCATGTGCCCCTCAGTGGCAAATCCAGGTCAGCCAGGAGATGTTTGGGAGCTTCTCTCAGAGGTGGAGAAGTTGGCAAAGAATTGGTAAAGCAGCTACCCTGGGCTTTGGAGGTGGTAGTGATGTTTCTACTGCTGCTCCTCTTCCTCCAGGATGCTGAGGCCACAGTGGCCAGCCACTGCCATTTTCATCAGAGGCCTTCCATTTTATCTGTGGCTTCTTCTGACACCTCCTGACTCTCTCATTCCCCTCCCCCACTTGCTGGTACACTGCACTCAGCTGTGGTTTCCTTTCCCTCACTTGAGCACCATTCCCGCTCTCTCTTGCAGCAAGGGTGGACCAGCTGAAAATCCCTAGTATTTTGTAATACAGAATTTTGTATTTCATTATCATTTGCTTTGAACTTTACTGATTTTATAATAGGGGTCAAAAGCAATAGTCAAATAATGTTACTACTAAGAAAGACAAACGCATATGCAACATAGTCAGGTCCTGGACTGCCTTCTGAACCACTTGTTGTTGTTGTTGTTGTTGTTGTTGTTGTGTGCCTTCAAGTTGTTTCCAACTTATGGTGACCTGAGTCTGAGAGGGTGTGGCTTGCCCAAGGTCACCCAGTGAGTTTTCATGGCTAAACAGGGATTCAAACCCTGGTTTCCAAATTTGTAGTCAAACCACTCCTTCTGGTAATTTATACTGGCTCCCCACCACCATCCGCCCACACTTGACTCTGACACCACTGGAACATAGCTCTTGAATTTAAAGAAGGTCCCCTAAACTTTAGTTAAAGGGTCTGATTTTTCCACCAGCAACTCTAAACAGGAGTACTGCAGGAAGGGGTCCTCACTCAGGACTACCGTTTTACTGCAACAACGGAGAAACAACCATTTTCATTGGTATTCCTGGGAAAGCTCATTAAAGAAGAACCCAGCCCCAATAAATCCCCAAAAGCTGGAAATATATGCTAAATGTTAATGCTGAAAAATCAGAATGGGGCCTTGGAATATTCCTGAGTGAACTGGACCTACGTAAGGTAGCGTCATTGCATTCCATCAAGGTAGCATCCACCCAAGAAGATATGTGTTTGCTCTTTCCTCTCTGTAGATAGAGAAAGGAATACAAAGAGAAGAAGAGCTATAAATTCCACAGAACAAATGGAGATTGGGAAGGCAAACAGGAGTTACATGTAGAGGAGTCTTTGCTTCTCAACCACAAAACTGAGGAAGGAGAAAGCAGATGAAGTTTCCAAAATGGCTGCTGTCTTTGATCTTCCCATAGCTCAGCGTCTTCTTGTTTTCCCACGAAAACCACTCTCTGTTCCAGTCCTGTAACACAATTAGACTGCGGGTTTAAATGTGGTCTCCATAAAAATATAGTTGAGGTCTCATAAGTGGTCTTCTCTATGATTAAAAAAAATTACAATAAAAACTGAAAAAAATGTTTTTTTGACTTGAAGCTAGTTGAAAACATGATCAGCTATGAAGAAGCACCAATAAATTTGGGGTTGTAGGGGGGCTAGATTCCACCATCTTAATTTGTAAAGAATTTGAGAACAATTTTTCATATATTTCCCCTAAAAAACAAATACAGCTTGTGTCTTTAGCAACTTAGGAGATTTTCAGACCTGTAAAAATCGTGCTTTGCCACGCAAGCAGCCTCCCAAGGCTGCTGCGTGGCAAGGGTCAATTTCGGACGACACCGTTTCTCTCTCGGCGTCGTCCGTGACTGTTGCGGCCAGCACTGGAGGCGGCCACTCTATTTTTTACTCACGGACAACTTCCGTGAGTAAAAAATAGTGTGGCCGCCTCCAGTGCTGGCCGCAACAGTCACGGACGACGCCGAGAGAGAAACGGCGTCGTCCGAAATTGACCCTTGCCGCGCAGCAGCCTCGGGAGGCTGCTTACGCAGCAAAGCACGATTTTTACAGGTCTGAAAATCTCCTTAGATACTTTCCAGCAATAACATATTCTAATAAATATTTGCTGTAGAGAAATATCAGATATAGGAGATTATCAGATGTGCTAAATATGGCATTATCACGCCAGGAGATTGCTAAAGAGCTTCCTTTTCAGACGACTTTGTTCCCAACTCGCCATGCACCCGTGCTGCTGCCATTCTGCCGGTGCTGCTTTTTATTAATGGGATAAGTCATCAATGAATCCCAGGTTCGATTTCTGTGATGGATTTGACCGCATCTGAAAAGGTGCCTGTTTCACTTGCACGATCCCCACATCTATGGGAGGTCTATGCCAGAACACTTCCTGGTGAGATCGGGACATCCAGGTAAGGGACACACTTTTTGTACCCTCCCCAGTTTACTTGTTATGTTTTAAGTGTGTTTTTGTGCTTGCTGTCACTTCTTGGGATTTATTTTACTTTTTATTTTTGAATTTCCCACATTCTCGTCTTCTCGCAAGAGCAGCTGGGATTTCAAGCCAGGAAGTAAAAGGAGCTCCTTTAGAGTTCCTTCACTACTGGGCAGAAATGGAAGTACAAACAAGGTAGGTGTGTGAAAGTTTTAGTTACTCTGCCAGGACAGGGGTGGAAGTGGGGTGGGAGAGGAGATTGCAGGACTGGAACGCTTTTTCCCCCCCTGTCTGATAATCTCCACAGTCATTTAGACTCTTCCCAGTCTTGCTATAAAAGCTCTATTGACTCACTGCCTATGTACCTACACATTCAACAATAAAATAATTTATTAGCCAGGGGATGCAGTATCACTGGGGATATATTTTTTAAAAATAATAATAATAGACTGACAGTACCCTAGCTGAGCTTCTTTAGTTTCTCTGTCCATGTGTTCATGTGCTTTAAGAAAGAGGGTAATTCTTCTAATTCAGCAATGCAATGCCTATTTACAGTGCAGGTAAGCAGCCTGCATTCCTCTATGACTTCATATGGCCCTTAGGCTAGAGTTTGAAAGTGTTATTTTTTTGAACTACAAATTCCAGAATCCAGCTACTAGCATGCATGTTTCCTGGCTCTGGCTCAGCTTAATTTCATGTGCCATCCACAAACTATCACTTCACATCTTTGCAAAAATGAGAGGATACTTGTCCTCTCCCCTCCCCCAACTGGGGAGAAGGAAGGAAAGAAAGGGCTGTCACAGAGAGAGGTGGGACAGTGAGAAGAAATACAGGAGGGAGAAGGGAGTATTTGAGTCAGGGGTGGATGAGTTTAGCCTCATCCACTGCCAGCTGTAGTGAGGGCTCAGAAATATTGCCCAGCATCTTGTTACTGACTTGTGCATGCATAAATTCCCCTACAGAAACTGTTGTACATTTTTGCCTGATGCAGACATCTTTATTCAATTTAAGGTTGTGGAAACATAGTTGTGTGTGTGTGTGTGTGTGTGTGTGGTGCCACAGCATATGTGGTGCCATGATACATTGCACCTGCAGGAGTATGTTGTGCATTGTGTGCTTCCCATTTCCTTGCACATTCAGTTGTACAATTGTGTTGCAATTCACTAAGGTACAATTGTTGTGTAACTGTGTGAGTTTAAAGTTACTCTCTGTCTCTTTGGGCTTGTCTGTATGAGGCAAAAAAAATGTGGATTGCTCTGCAGTAATGGCAATTCACAGCAATTGCTATTTGTCTTAACAGTTTTTTGGGCAGATAGGCATGTGAAGCTATTCACGTTTGCTGTGCAAACATGCATGCCTGTGAATCAAGATGGTGGCCACGAGTGAATTACTCACGTTTTTCCTTACCTCAATTTGCCATTGCAGGACAGTATTTTTTTTTAAAAAAAAACCCATATCTATGGTGTGAAAGAGCGACTGTTCACTTTAATAAAAAAAACAAAGAGAAAAAAAACTGTTTTATTGCCTTAGTGCTCATTCACTATAGTGAAAATCCAATACGGCGGCTCTGGCCACTTGCCTTGTTAGCAAGCTCCACCCCCAAACAAGTCCAACCAATCATTTGCTCATGTTGGGAAAGCAAATTAATTCAGTCTCTTGTCCCAATGAGCAGGAAAGTGCATTTCCTGCACTGTTTTTTTTTTTTTTTTAACTTTGGGAAAATCTGTGAGGGATTTTCATGCATATTTTTTGGCATTTTTAGCCTCTCTCCTTCTGAATATGGCAGAATAACACAGAATCCAATTGAGACAGGTTGTATTCTCCTTGCATTCTGTTAGGAGTATTTTCGCTGTTTAGACAACCCCTTTGATATAGGATCTCGAATGTTACTCTTTTTTTTTTTTAACCATAGCTCCCAGATTATGCAGTGGCTATGCTGACTAGGAGATTCTAGGAGTTAAGAAAGAAAGAAACAAACAAAGAACTTTTTAAAGCTTTTTCTCAGCTTATCCCACTAGCAGAATGTAGCCTTTGATAAACTAACACACATACCCTAGAAATATGCCCCTTGAGGAAAAAAAGATCATCCAACCTAACTTAGATATATAATGATGTAGTGGTAACAGCATGCTTGGTTCATGCTTGGTATAAAAAACTGAGGAGATTATCAGACGAGCATCTAAAAATGTTTTTGTCCCACTATATTTAAAAGTGTAAGTGTCCTGGCATGATAACACTTCTTATCACACATTGCTGTAATAATAAGAAAGCCGCCCCTGAATTATCACAGCATGACCACTAGTGCTGTTTACTTCTGCATTTTTGCATGGGCGAGACTTTGGCAATTCTCGCGAGAAGATGTGAACATGTTTTGAAGTCTAAAAACACCAACATTAACAAAGGAGATGAATACACAAGCACTGAAACACACTTTAAAACTTTCTAACAAAACAGGGAGGTTGATAAAAAGAGCATCCCCTACCTAGTTTTCACATTCTCACCTGGAAGTGTTCTGGCGGGGACCACCCATTGATGCTGTATTCACGAGAGCAGAATGGGATGTGGTTTTGCACACAGGCAATACCATGAAAAAAACACTATCAGCGATCAATTGATGGCTTTGCCCATTAATAAAAAAATAATGCCTTGTTCATGGCAGCGGAATGCTTGGAGAACAACATCATGCAATAGGGGAGCTCTTTCATGGTAGCCTGCCCTCGTTGTCATGCCTTATTTGCCATGTCTGATAATCTCCTCATTTGAGATTAATTTTCCTCACACCTATGCACTTGACTATATTGTATTTTTATATTGCAACAGACTGTGTTCTGACCAGTAGTTTAAATTCTGATTGAGTTGCCTAGTTATGTACAGAGCAAATTGAATTTGGTTTTGGCCAAAGCTGTTTGAAAATGTACACACACTACTGTTCACCATCCTTTTCATGACAGAAAAGTGGGTTCCACAAAAGAGGAGGTTCAAAGTGATGCATCCATGATATAAGGATCTAGTTCCAGGAAGTAACATATGAGCATTTCCTCAACTGTCTGTGAAACATGATGGCAAAGTGGAATTCATAATTCGTAGGAAGAGGAAGATACGCTTCTGGAAAAGCATCAACAAGTATACTCTCCACTCTGAAATGATATTAGCTCTGAAAGAAGATGCCATTTTTAGACCATTAGTATCAGCAAACATGTGTCTGAAATCAGGCAGTGAGGCATGGAATGGTTCTTTACTACTGCAGAAGTGAAGAAAAAGTAAATTGCATATCTGTCCCCCAAGAGAGAGATTTAGGAGCATATATCATTACTCACATTAGAGAATCTGAAAGCTAAAATTCATCACCATTAGGGTGTATTTTAATAGTAGCAGACATTTTTATAGAAAGAGTGAGGGTAGAAAACTCTGTAGAGAAATTCTGATTCCCTGCCTAAATCCGAATCTTTTTTTTTAAATGGATGCTTTTGGAATTCTTGTCATCTAATTTTCTCCCAAGATTTTGTCTCTGAAGTGCTCCTAGTCTGTTTACAAATCTTCTGTTTTTCTGCAACGCCCCTTCCCACCATTTCTGAATTTTGTTCAGCCACCATCTTCAACCTGGTGCCCTCCAAACATGTTGGACTACAATTCCCATAATCCACAATCAGAACAAATGGCTGTCTTCCTTAATTTGGCCTCCAGGTAGCCTGTAGAAGTAACACCAACAACCTGTGGGCCTTATGCAAGTCATCGTCCTCTGCTTCAGCTCCCAGAATCACCCTGTATTATCCATTCACACCTTCAGGATCTGGTCATCTCAGCACCAGTCAGACTACAGTTGGGAAGCGGAGCAAGTCTTCATACTATATTCTAAAAGCAACATAGAAGAAATATGCCAGTGAGGTTCCCACAACTTCTTTTTTAAAAAATCAGCTAAATACTGCCCTCTCTAGGGAGGACATCTATTTGAGTTTAGAAGTAAAAGAATCTGTTTCAGTTTCTTTCTGACTGCTGCCACAATGCAGAAATAATGCAGTTTGACACCACTTTACCTATCATAGCTTCATCCTATGGAATCCTGGGATTTGTAGTTTGTTGTGGCACCAGAGTGCTCTGACACAGAAGGCTAAATATCTTTAAAAAAAAAAAACCCTTACAAATCCCAGAATTCCATACCATTGAGCCATGGCAGTTAAAGTGATGTCAAACTGCATTATTTCTACAATGTGGCAATAACATCTGTCTCTCATTTTTCAAATCATAAAGTCATTTCTTCCAGAACTTTGAGGATTTCCCCATCTTATGTTTGGTTTCACTCAAACATGAATTTTTGTGCATGTTTGTGTGTACATCTTTTCTAATGAATGCCTTTTGTATGCAGTGTTCCTCATATATGCATTTTTACAAGTCATTTTCCTAAGGCATTTTAAAATGTTATTTTCACTGTTCTGTGGATTTTTGTGTATACTTCCCCCATATATATATATATTTGTATATATATTTCAATTGAGAACTCCATTGCAATGCTGGGAGAAGTGTGAACTTCCAAGGATAATTGTGTTTCAGGCCTGAATCCTATCGTTAGTCACAACAAGGCTAAACTTGAATGAATGAGAGTGACCTACATGATGACCAACCATTGAACAGATGACTTAATGGGTCTGTTCTACCTGGAACTAACCAACTAGATTTGGGCCATATAATATTTCCCATTAAAATATGAACTGAACAAAATTCTCCCCCATGCCTGGCTTTGGTACCTTTCCATGCCTGGTGAGCTCTTACTTTGCCTGCATCCTTATATACATCCATCCATCTCTATTCCTTCTCATTTGTGGAGGGGTTGCTTTACATCTGGGGGCTTGTCTACACTGGCCGAACAAAACAACCACACCTCATTTTTACTGTGAGCTGTCCAGACAATGCACGGCTCAAATTCAGGTCTTTTCAGTGCCTTGGGGCTTTAATCTGCACCAAAAAAGTGGGGATTTACTCCAGATTTGAACAGAAAATCCAGATATTTGTGTGTGCATGTGGACTGAACTCCATAGTGATGTTGCTGTGGAGCTGGGGAGGAGGACTTTTTGGTGGGTGGACAGAAGAGATCAGGAGGAGGCTCCCTGGGCCAAGTGATGAGCTGAGTGTTCCTGCCAGGAAACATCACTTTCCCTCCCTCTTCCTTCCTTCCTTCCGACTTTATCAGACACACTGAATATAGCATCATAACAATGCCACATAAATGTGAAAGGGCAGACATACCACACAACCTTGCCCTTTCGCATTTATGTCAGGTCAAAAAAATCGTACTTTTTTACTGATGGCCTAAGCTGTCAATAGATCCCATGTGGCACTTTAGTACTGGCATTGCTGACGTATGAAACCTCATGCCATTTAACTCATGTGAATGCAGCATCAATGGCTGGTCAAGCCAGAACACTTCCAGGTGAGATTGCGACATCCAGGTAGGTGACACACTTCTTATCACCCTCCCTGGTTTACTTGTAAGTTTTTAAGTGTGTGTATGTGCTTTGTGCAACTTGTGTGTTTTTGGGAGGAGTTGAATTTCCTGTGCGAGCGTCTTCTTGCAAGAATCCTCACAGTTTCGAACAAGGAAATGAACAGAGCTCTGTTAATGCTCTGTTCATGTCTGGGCTGCTTTTTAATGCTGCCAGAAGTAAGTCTGATATTTTGGGTTATTGTGCTGGGACAGGAAAGGGTCTGCTAATAGTGGGACAGGAACGTTAGTGTGTTTTGTGTCTGATAAAGTCCTTTCTTTCTTTTTTTGCATATGTGGCAGTTGTTCAGAGACCCATATAGTTAGCTGCACATACCTCCACCTAATAGGATGTCCATAGCCCCTCCCACCCCCAGGAAAAGACATACATATATTTACATGCATGAGGGGAGGGGGGAAATCCAGAGCAGCCATGGCCATGTGGCCACACATACTGTGAATTATCAGATCAGGGTGAGTTTGAAAGGGAGAACTGTGTGTGGACAATGCTCCCAAACTCACCTCGGTGTATGTGGTGATCATGCAGACAAGCCCATGGTTGCTGCAGGCTAGGATACCCCAATGGGAAGCTGGATTTTCCTGTCAGTATAGATCAGCCCTAGGTCTCTGAGAAACATTTTTTTTTTATCTCTGTGGGTTATGGTTGACTAAAACTCAGAAAGCAAACTTTGGAAAAGTGCATGTTTGATTTTGTCAACAACCCATAAGCAAGACCATACATAAATATATTTTTTCCTGCAGGTTTTGAAGTACTGTAGGCACAAACAGCTGTATTTCATGCAGTACTGCTATATTGCTTGTGTATATACAATATTTGCTTAGAAAAAAGAAAATGTGGTATTTATTTTATTTGGTGGAGTGCATTTGTAGTATGGCAGGGATAAGTTCTCAATATTCAAGCCAGACTATTGCCACCAGTTGGGTGCAACATGACAGCTTGGTGACCAGGCATGGGCTATCTACTGGCTCACCTCTGAAGGAGAATGGGAAAAAATGTGAGTAGTGACCATGTCTGATTGTTTGCATGAGGAGCAAAGGCTCAGGACAGAAGCAACCTGTTCTCTAAGCCAAGTGTGGGCAACTGTGGTAAGTATAGGGATCAGTTTTCTCTTCCTGTGACCCTCTGGGTCCCTTGTGGATAAGATGTGCCACAATAAGGTATCAGATGGTATCTGGCTGATCCAAATAAGAAGGTAACAGGGTAAGATTCATAGAAGACTAATGTTTCAGGCACAGATACAATTGAAGGGCACACACTGGGTTGCTATGCAAAGATACAGGTGTGCTCCTCATCCTATCTCTGCAATCATGGTTTAAGTCACACCCTCATGTTATATATGTTTATTTTCCCAGAGGGTATTCCAATTTGTAGAGGATGTTCACATTGGCTTGTTCATTATTTTGAGCCCATCTTTAAGGGCAGAACACCTCCCTGAAAGCATATGGGTAAAACAGTACAAAATAATAACAATTCAATGAAAAGAGTGATTACAAATAAACTCAGCACCCCCAGAAAAGGCCCAGAAAAAATAGATGGGTCTTCCCTGGATACCTCCAAAGAAGAAATATGGTGGGTCCCACCACCATAAAAGTTCATTCAGAGGCGCAGGGCCAATACTTAGAAGAACCTCACGCTTACACTCAAAAACCTAGCACACACACACCCTTGACAAAGAAGAGAGAACGGACTTCTGTTGATTGCCTTTCAGGTGCAAAAAGGAAGAAAGAAGTTTATCCTTTAAGTCATTTGGGATCCAGGCCTTCCAGTCTTTAAAGATTAAAGCTAGGATTTGGAAACACTAGTGGCTGGCAGTGGAAGTGCTGGTGTCATGTCAGCTGACTGTCCAGCCCCCATCTGGAGAGCCATATTCTGTATCAGTTGGAGCTTTTAAACCATGTTTCAGTAGATCTGCTCTGACTATGAGTGTATCTGCACTACACACTTATCAGTTTCATACCACTATATTCATCATGAAACCATTCTTAGGGAACAGGATTTGTCATTTGGTGAGGTACTTAATATTCTCTGATAGTGCTCTCAGATCTATTCCCTTTAATTACAGTTGTGTGCCTACCTATACTACATAATCCAACTCATTTAATTATTGGTTCCTCTCAACTCCAGAACGGAGTAGTTGCTCTCTATCACAGAATTCTGTTTGCCTCACCAAACTACAGCTCCCAGGATTCTGCAGGATGAAGTTATAGCAGTTAAAGTGGTATCAAATTACTAAACCTGTGTAGTGATGCATCCCAAATCTGAATACAACCCCTTCTATGATTTTAAGTTAGTCACCTTGAAAATCCTTCTAGGTCAAAAGGTGGAATAGCTATGAAGTTAAACTAAGCAAACAAAAATTAAATAAAATAATATTCCTAGTCCCTGGGCCATTATCCTTTTCAAATATCTATTTGCTATGTGCGTTGAAAGTGAGCTTGCATCCAAGTCCTCCTAAAGGAAGGCTCCCAAGAGAGACATCTTGAAGAAAAACAACATGCATTCATTTCAAAATACAATAGAACACAATCCAAAAATGCAACACAATACAAAAGAGTTCCCATTAAAGAAAAATACAATTTGATTCCATTATTCCCTGGGGAGGTTTCATTTCAAATATGTTGGGCTTTTTATTACCTTTAAAAAATAAGCTACTCAAAATAAGCTTCTAATTCAATATGAGTGTGAGGCTTGCATCTCTTTTTGTGGTTTACATTTTCTGTTTTCTAGTTGCTGTTTGCCTTTTCACTCATTCAAAAATATTGAGTTCAAATAATAAATTTCCTCTCATAAGTCATCACTAGTACAAACTCCTGCCAGTATGTGAAATTCATGTGTGCCTCATTCCTTTAAGAATGTTTTGTGGAGGTTGAAGTCCTGTATAGATTTTTGGCACACAGAGGTGAGAAATTAAAGCCTCTCTCCCTCTACCTCCCTCTCCCCCACCTCTCTCTCTCTCACACACAGAGGAAACATTTTCCTGAACCTTCAGCATTTGGGGTTATACATTACCATCCCCTCTCTCTTGGATTGTTCTTATTGGAGAACTTTCCTCATCCTAATACACATACAAGCTTTATTGATTGAGATATCCTTCCATTCACAGAAGACATTTTGATTCAGCTGAGGTTTCTAGAGGGAGGTGGGAAGACAATATTGACTGATTTCTCCTTCCCCTTGTTTGTCTTCAGATTCTTCCAGCGCAGTGGACTTTAGCACCAATCGTGACTCTACACAGTGACCACAATTTGGGAATACCCTTCTTAGGGCTTTATCACATGAGGCAGTCATCTCACAGCAATCCTGTTGGGGAAGCAAGTGGAAACATAGCAGTAGGGGAACAATAATTATCGTATCTCTGCTCCAATAGCGGTATGGTGGTGCACATTCCCTTCTGCACTGCCCATTTCCTCCCTGTTATTGCCCTACAGGACAGGGAGGGCAGGAAAAGAGAGATCAGCCAGGGGAGGACAGGAGAAATGAGACTGGGTGGGAGAGGGGGGTGAGAACAGCACAGAAGGGCAGGAGAAGCAAGATCGGGCCAGCAAATCATAGCAGCAAAAAAAAAAAAAAAAGAAAAAGTGGAAGGCATTGCTGGCTTACTTGACAACAGCATGAGGGAGGGGGAAGAGAGGGGAAGAGGAGGAAAATCCCACCCCCTTGTGCCACGTGACAGCTGTCTCTTCCATTTCTGAAATGGAAGAGATTACTGCACAAGGGGGACTACCAGGATAGCAGCATTATTGGGAGTCATTGATGGGTTTTCCCCATCAGTAATAAGGAGCCCTTCAGAATCAACTGAAGCACATACCAGCAATGGGATGAAGAGGATGTTGTGCATTCATTACTCCCCAATAACACCACTATCCTGCTCTAGCTCCACCAAGAACCCTCATCTGATAAACTCCTTAGTCTTTTCCCAGCCATGTCTTTTCTTCTTTTACTACAAGAAGCCTGTTCCCACTCTTCCTCCTCCTCCTTTTCCTCCTCTTCTTCTTTTTGAAAGACATCTGTTCAGAGTTTTTATAATTCACTACAGAGAACATTTACCTTACCTCACTTTGCTATTTCACTAGCATTTCGTTTGTGAAAACCATGTGGATTGAAGCCACCATGCTATGAAAATAACCATGGGTTTTATTTTAGGATTAGCAAACACTGTTTTATACAATGAGCTCCTGACATCAGACAGCTGGTTTAACACAGTGGCAAAAAGACCATGAGCCAAGAAACCACTGTTTCTCATTATCAGGAAGCGTTGGGCAAATTGCTACACTTCTCTCCATAACATAACATGTCCTAAATCCAACCAGAGTGGACTGAGTGATTCAATGAGATTTACATAAATGTTGATTTTCCATTCAGCATTTAATTCAAGGGATCTACTCCATCTGGGACTAGCAACTTGTTTAGACCCATGTCTTATGTTTGGCATCCAAAATGCCACATACAGGGTGTCATGGAAGAAAAAGTTCTTCTCAATGATAGCCTATATGCAAGAGAAGCCTTCCCCAAATCAGTACCCCTCAGATGTGCTGGACAATAACTCCTATCATTCAACACACCCATTGGATCTATGGGCTGATTTATGGGCAAGCCCACTTTCCACTTAGTATACAAGAAAGAAAAACAGACAGGACTGTCCCGAAGCATTTGTGTTCTTAATTTTGAATTTCTAAAGCAATGTTAAGACTAGGGGAGAGAGAAATTTTTTTAAAAAAACCAAACAAACACACCATTGAATCTTGCGGTTGATGCATTACTATTTTTACTGTTTAAATGTTATGACCAAAAAAAAGGGCATTGTTTCAGATTTTCCCAGTATCTGCTTGTATTTAGAGAAGGGAACTATTTGTATTAGCCAACCAATACTGCCAGATGAAATTTCACACAAAAGCCTTTCATTTCCTCTTTTACTCAAGAGAAAATAAGTGAGCCATTTTGGAGAAGAAAATGTGCCTTCCACTAGAGAGGTCTGCCTGGCTCACACACACACACACATCGCCGCCACCACTGCTGCCTAGCAGCAAACCAGATGGAAAGGAGCCTCTGTGTATGTGTGTGTGTGTGTGTGAGAGAGAGAGAGAGAGAGAGAGAGAGAGAGAGAGAGAGAGAGAGAGAGAGAGAGAGATTCATTCACACCCCATTACTTTCCTTTCTGCAGAACTGCCGAGTGATTGCTGCTACACTGTGGCTTTCACCTTGACATTACTTTGTCAAACCTCCAAATAACCGGGTGCTAAATAATCTGACATTATTTGAACAGCTTTCCCAGCTCTCATAGAGAAATAAACAAATCTCACATGCACGACAGGGCATGAGCTTCCTTTCCAGGGACTTTCTGACAGAATTCAGTGGCTTTCAACTTTCCCCTCAAACATTTATCAAAACATTTGTGCAGGAGATGACATGACCACCAAATGCTTTGCTTGCACGCATGTTTTTTGAGTGCACCATTTGAAAGAGCCTCTTTCTTTCTTTCTTGGTTCTGATTGAATACTGCAGCCTTCTCCAATCTGGCACCTTTTATAGATGTTTAGGCTAAAACCTTATCTTCCCAGGTCACTGGCTGGGGAGAACTGGAATCGTAGTCTACCAAATCTAAAATATGGACTGGGGAAAGCTGGAACAATGTAATCAAGGCAAGGACTCAAAGGAGCAAACACTAAAAAGGGTCTTGTTATGGTCTTGTTTCTCCCCTGCCCCAGCTGTTCTCATTTGGGGGTGATATTTTCATTTTCATAACAGGAATAAATGGACTAAAAGAATGCAGAGTCCTTTCTAACTCTGGCATTCATCAAGTGCTGGAGATAACAGCCTGAATATTATAGAGAGAACTGGGTGAATAATACAAGAAGCCAACAGTGGGAGGAAAAAACTGTTGGAAAAACCAGCATTCTTCCTCCCCCGGCCCCGCCAGCCTTGCGGGCTATTAGAGCAAGCAAGTCTCAGTGAGGTTTAGGGACTTCCTGCATGTCAAGAACTCCTCCCCCTTCTCTTCATCCTATCCTCAGTGGGCTTGGTTTGTAAATACACACAACCAAGCCGTATGATCATGTGACCCAGGTTCACTAACCTTGTGGTCCAAGATCACTTGATGACTCTTTGTTCTACTTCTGAAGAAGCAAGGTGCCTTCCCTTTTCCCCAGTCTCTCTGATGATGAGTCAAGACTTCTACCCTATCCTAAATCCATTAGCTAGCTAGAATGTAGCCTCTGATACATATGTAGATTTAAAAGCCATTAGTAAAGGTTAAGTATTTCTTTTAAGTATTTCTTTTAAGAAGAAGTTGCCTGTTTCTTGTTTAGCAGCTTGGGCTCTAAGCACTGTACTTGATTGAGTCCCGCACTGTCTCTGTTCAACTCTGCTATACTAAAGTTAATTCCTGACAGTTTTAACTTTGAAGAAACTTTCCCAAAGGTCTTACACCTGGGACATTCATGATTTTTTTTAACCCCCCCCCAACATAAACCTTAAATAAGCAGCTAGGGGAAATGACACATGGGCTTAGATGTCTCTACACTAATGCACAGAGCATGGAAAATAAACAAGATGAACTTGAGCTCTTAACACATCAAAGCAAATATGATACAATAGGCATCACTGAAACCTGGTGGGATGAATCTCATGATTAGGAATGTGATAACAGAGTGATATAATCTATTTCAGAGAAATAGACCAAACAAGAAAGGATGATTAGCATTATCTGTCAAGGGTATCTACACCCATGAAGAGATCCATGACTTAAATCCTGGAAGTCAGGTTGTGAGCAGATGGGTGAAAGTTAAACAGAGGAGAAAAATAACATGGATGTCAATTGTGGGAGTTTACTACAGACTTCCAAGCCAGACTGAGGACTTGAATGATGCCTTCCGGGAGCAGATGACCAAACATTCAGAAAGGAGAGATGAGGTAGTAGTGGGAGGTTTCAACTATCCTGATATTTTTTGGAAATCAAACTCTGCCAGGAATATAAGGTCCAACACATTTCTCACTTGCTTTGCAGACAATTTCATTGTCTAGAAGGTGGAATAGGCAACAAGGGGATCATCTATTTTAGATCTGATCCTAACCAACAGTGATGACCTGGTTAATGGTGTAGAAGTGACAGGATCCTTTGATAAGAGTGACCATGTTCTCCTAGAGTTTAGGATACAGTGGAAAACAGAAGCCAAGCATAGTCACACACACATTCTAGACTTTAAGAAAAGCTTATTTCAGTAAACTTGGGGAAATACTGGATTTGATCCCATGGTCAGGAATACTATAAGAGAATGGAATTCATGATGGATGGGAGTTTATTAAAAGTGAGACACTGAAGGCACAATTTCAAACAGTCTAATGAGGAGGAAAAGTGGGAGGTGTCTAAAGAAACTGTGGACTTGTCTACACTGAAAAGGAAAAATCAGCTTTCCTTTGCTTTCCCCTGGTCTGTTGTGACCACGGGCTAGTCCATATGATTGCCTCACATACTAAGGTGAGTTTGGGAGCACTGTCCACACACAGTTCTCCCTTTTGAACTTACCCCGGTCCAATAAATCACAGTATGCACAGCCATGCAGCTGTGGCTGCTCTGCTTTCCCCCCTACCCCATGCGTGCAAATATACATATGTTTTTTTCCCATGTCTCTGAGGGGCTTTGGACATCCTATTAAGCAGAGTTATACACAGCTACTGATATGGGTATGCTGGTAGGCAGTTCTCCAAATAACTTCCACATATTGAAAAAAATGGCGATGAAACTGCTAAAAGTGCAATTGAAATGGAAAGAGATAGCCTGGCCCAGGGAGCCTCCTTCTGAGCTCTTCTACCATGCACCAAAAGTTCTTCTCCCAACCCCACATTGATGTTCCTATGGGGTGCAGTCCACACACGCGCGCACGCGTGCACGCATGCACACACACATCTTTATTTTCTGCTCAAATCCAGAGTAAATCCCAACTCTTTTTGTTCTGGATTAAAGTGCTGAAACACTAAAAAGACCTGGATTCAAGCCATACATCATCTGGACAGCTTTTTGTCAAAACATGATGAGATCATTTTATTTGGCCAATGTAGACAAGCCCCAAGATGGATGTCTAACAAACTTTCAACTGAGCTAAGATTTAAAAGGGCTATGTATAAAAAATGGGTAAAGGGAGAAGTAACCAAGAGGAATTCAAATGAACAGCTAGCATATGTAGGGAGAAAGTCAGAAAAGCTAAAGTGCAGAACCGGCTCTGGCTTGCTAGAGAGGTTTGAAACAATAAAAAGGGCTGTTTGGTTATGTCCATAGCAAAAAGAAGAACAAGAAAGTAAGTTTGAGGGCAGGGAACTGTTTTGTTGTTCTTTTTCTTGTAACGTGCCATGTACATTGATGGTCCTATAGAAATAAAAGATAATAATAACAACAAGAAGAAGGAAATGGTAGGGCCGTTGCATACAGAAGATGGTGAAATGCTAACAGGGGACAGAGAAAAGGCAGAACTACTGAACACCTTTATTGCTTCAGTCTTCTCCCAAAAGGTGAAAATTGAGTTGATGATGCAATAGGGGAAATGCAGCACAGAATTGGTAAAGAGGTAGTACAGAAATGCATGGCTATTCTAAATGAATTCAAGTCTCCAGGGCCAGATGAACTACATCCAAAGGTATTAAAATAATGGACAGAAGTAATCTCAGAACCACTGGCAATAGTTTTTGCAAATTCTTGGAGAATAGGAGAAGCCCTAGCAGATTGGAAGAAAGCAAATGTCACCATTTTCAAAAAGGGAAATAAAGAGGACCCAAATGATTACTGCCCAGTCAGTCTGACATCAATACTAGAAAAGATTCTAGAACAGATCATTAAACAGACAGTCTGTAAACACTTAGGAGATTATCAGATGGGGACAAAAATAGTGCCCCTGTCTTGCTATCTCCTTTCCAGCCTCCCTCCCATTCCTGTCCTGGCATACTAACAAAAAAAAAAATCACACTTACCTTATAGCATGTCCACCCACTCCCCTCAGAAGCCCAGGAGTGAATGGAGCTCTCACAGAGCTGCATTAACTTCTTGGAATGCAAATCCCAGCTGTTCTTGCAAGAGGATGATCACATGAGAAATTCAAAAAGAAAAAGAAAAAGAAAGATTTAAAAGTAAAACAAAGCACAAAAACACACTTTAAAAAATACAAATAACCCGGGAAGGGTACAAAAAAGTGTCACTTACCTTGTTGACCGATCGCACCCAGAAGTGTTTGGCATGGACCTCCCACTAACACAGGCATCGGGCCAGCATAACAGGGCACCTTTTCACTTGCCCATCATTCCATGACAGGACAGGACTGCCACGCTGTAATCTAGTGATTACAGCAGGACGTGGTTTTACATGCCTTCATTACCATGAAAAAAGCAATATTGAAGATCTATTCATGGGTTAACCCATGAATAAAAAAACAATGCCTTATTCATGGCTGGAGCACAGACTGGCCACAGCTGTGGGATGACATTGTGCTATAGCAGGAGCCTGTCCCACTAATGTCTTGTTGTAATTGTGTGATTACAACCCTGACTGATAAAGTCCCCAGAGACAAAGAGTGCATCTACACTGTAGAAATAATGCAGTTTGACATCACTTTAAGTGCTGTAGCTCCATCCTATAGAATCCTGGGTTTTATAGTTTTACAAGGTCTTTAGCCTTCTCTGCTAAAGAGTGCTGGTGCCTCACAAAACGATAAATCCTAGGATTGTGTAGGGTGGAGCTATGACAGTTAAAGTGGCATCAAACTGCATTCTTTCTGCAGTGTAGATGCACCCTAGGACACGGAGCAATGGGTTCAAACTACAGGAAAAGAGATTCCACGTAAACATTAGGAAGAACTTCCTGATAGTAAGAGCTGTTCAGAAGTGGAATACGCTGCCTTGGAGTGTGGTGGAATGTCCTTCTTTGGAGGTTTTTAAACAGAGGCTGGATGGCCATCTGTCAGGAATGATTTGATTGGGTATTCCTGCATGGCAGGGGGTTGGACGGGATGGCTTTTGTGGTCTCTTCCAACTCTATGATTCTAACCTTTTTCTCCTTATTCCTGACTAGATGGAATAATGATTGGGAAGCTAAAATTTAGAGTTCCTCATGACTTTGAAAATATGCCAGGAAAATCTGGTAAAGAGATAAAGGCTTGATATTTATGTTTTATGTTAAGACAGGATATAAGAGAATGAAAGTACATGACAAGTCTTTCATGGGGCTCTTCCAGGTTGATTTAAAGAAGCGTGAGATTTTACAATATATTTTTTCCAGGTTGTTCTGGCTGTTGTCACCTCCATGCCCCCTTATTATATCCTTTTGAGGGGATTTGAGCTCTCACCATGGACACTGAAGGGACTGCAGCAGTCACTTGCAACACTTGTGTGATGTTTGTCTTCTTGTCTACAGACGTGGAGAACTTCACATGCACCAAGTGCAAGCTGGTAGCCCTCTTGGAGGAGAAAGTACAGCAGCTGGAGACACGGGTAGCTATACTTCAACATATTCGCGAGCAAGAGGTTTTCCTGGACAGAACAGAACGAACAGTCTTGGATGGGCACCGCACAGAGGAAGTGGCTGTGGAGGAGAGGGTCACTTCACAGACACAGGACGTAGACAGCTGGAGGAATGTCACACACAGAACAAGAAAATCCAGGGATTCTTCAAGCAGCTTACAGCTACAGAATCGATTCGAAGCCCTTTCCCTTATCAAGGACAACGAGGAAGAACAGCATGGACAGACTTCAGGGGTAGAGCAGGGGACCTTGAGAGGACCACCACAAGGAACAGCAGCTGCGAAGCCTCGGCAGAGGCGTGTGGTGGTGGTGGGGGACTCCTTGCTGTGGGGTACTGAAGCAGTGGTTTGTGGGCCTGACAAGATGACTCGGGAGGTGTGTTGTCTCCCTGGGGCAAAGATCTGTGATGTGACCGAGAGGCTGACAAGACTTGTCAAGCCTACGGATCATTACCCCTTCCTTTTGGTCCATATGGGAACCAATGATACTGCAAGGCACAGCTTTCCCAAGATCAGAAGAGATTATGAGGCCCTGGGGAGGAAGCTGAAAGAAATGGACGCACAGGTTGTCATCTCGTCTCTTCTGCCAGTTGAAGGGCATGGTCCAAAAAGGGAGAGGAAAATAGCCGATGTAAACAACTGGCTCCGTAGATGGTGTCGCCGAGAACAAATTGGATTCTTGGATCATGGGCTACGCTTCCATGAGGGGGGACTTCTGGCAAGAGATGGAGTGCATCTTACAACAGTTGGAAGAAACATTTTTGCCAACAGTCTCAAGAATTTGATCAGGAGGGCTTTAAACTGAGTCAAATGGGGGAAGGAGACAGTATTCTGGAAGGCAAAAGGGCTGGAGAAAATAGTAAAACTGTCATAGAGGGAACAAGGCAAACAGCGCAGGGACCCAACAGTGGGAGGCAAAAAAACTTGCACAGGGAGCAAGTAAAGGGAACACATGGTCTTAGATGTCTCTACACTAATGCACAGAGCATGGGAAATAAGCAAGATGAACTTGAACTCCTCGCACTACAAAACAAATATGATATAATAGGCATTACTGAAACCTGGTGGGACGAGTCTCATGATTGGAATGTAGGAATAGAGGGGTATAACCTTTATAGGAGAAACAGGCCAAACAGGAAAGGAGGAGGAATAGCATTATATGTCAGGGATATTTACACCAGTGAAGTGATCCATGACATCAATACTGGAAGCCAGGTGGAGAGCATCTGGATAAAAATTAAAGGGGAGGGAAACAACAGGGATGTTATTGTGGGACTCTACTACAGACCCCCAAATCAGACGGAGGAACTGGATGATGCCTTTCTAGAACAGATGAACACACATGCAGAAAGGAGAGATGTAGTAGTGATGGGTGACTTCAACTATCCTAATATTTGCTGGCAATCTAACTCAGCCAAAACTTCAAGGTCTAGCAAATTCCTTACATGCCTGGAAGACAATTTCATGGTCCAAAAGGTGGAAGAGGCAACAAGGGGGTCAGCTATTTTAGATCTGATCCTAACCAACAGAGATGACCTGGTTAATGGGGTGCAAGTGGTGGGATCCTTAGGTGAAAGTGATCATGTTCTCCTGGAGTTTGTTATACAATGGAAAGGAGAAGCCAGGCATAGTCAGACATGCATTCTTGACTTTAGGAGAGCTGATTTCAATAAACTCAGGGAAATACTGGGGGTGATCCCATGGTCAGGAATACTAAAAGAGAAGAGACCTCAAGACGGATGGGACTTTCTCAAAAGGGAGATACTGAAGGCACAATTTCAAACAGTACCATTGAGGAAGAAAAATGGGAGGTGTCTCAAGAAACCAGGATGGATGACTAAAGAACTTTCAATGGAGCTAAGTTTTAAACAGAACATGTATAGGAAATGGAAAAGGGGGGAAATCACCAAAGAAGAATTCAAACAGATAGCGAACACGTGTAGGAGTAAAGTCAGAAAAGCTAAAGCGCAGAATGAGCTCAGGCTTGCTAGGGAGGTTAAGAACAATAAAAAGGGTATTTTTGGATATGTCCGCAGCAAAAGGAGGAAGAAGGAAATGATAGGGCCACTACGTGGAGAAGATGGCAAAATGCTAACAGGGGACAGAGAAAAGGCAGAATTACTCAACACCTTCTTTGCCTCAGTGTTTTCAGAAAAGCAAAAGGGTGATCAACCTGAGGATAATGGAACAGAGGACACAATAGGGGAAATCCAGCTCAAAATAAGTAAAGAGGTAGTCCAGGAATACCTTCTTAATCTAAATGAATTTAAATCTCCAGGATCAGATGAACTACATCCAAGAGTATTAAAAGAGCTGGCAAATATAATCTCAGAGCCATTAGCAATAATATTTGAGAACTCCTGGAGAACAGGAGAAGTCCCAGCAGACTGGAGGAGGGCAAACGTTGTTCCCATTTTCAAAAGGGGGAAAAAAGAGGATCCCAACAATTATCATCCAGTTAGTCTGACATCAATACCAGGGAAGATTCTAGAGCATATCATTAAACAGAGAGTCTGTGAACATTTAGAAGGCAATGCCATAATCACAAAAAGTCAACATGGGTTTCAGAGAAACAAGTCTTGCCAGACTAATCTGATCTCTTTTTTTGATAAAGTTACCAGCTTGGTAGATGAAGGGAATGCTGTGGACATTGCATACCTTGATTTCAGTAAGGCCTTTGATAAGGTTCCCCATGACATTCTTGCAAACAAGCTTGTAAAATGTGGGCTAGACAAGTTAACTGTTCAATGGATTTGTAATTGGTTGACTGGCCGAACCCAAAGGGTGCTCAGCAGTAGTTCCTCTTCGTCTTGGAAAGATGTGACCAGTGGGGTGCCACAGTCTTCTGTCCTGGGCCCAGTGGTATTCAACATCTTTATCAATGACTTGGATGAGGGAATTAGGGGCATACTTATCAAATTTGCAGATGACACCAAATTAGGAGGAGTAGCTAATACCCTAGAGGACAGGATCAAAATTCAGAATGACCTGGATAGACTGGAGAGCTGGGCCAAAGCTAACAAAATGAAATTCAATACGAAGAAGTGTAAGGTACTGCATTTAGGGCGGAAAAATTAAATGCATAAATATAGGATGGGAGAGACCTGGCTGAATGAGACTATGTGCGAAAAGGATCTAGGGGTCCTAGTAGACCACAAGTTGAACATGAGCCAACAGTGTGATGCGGCAGCTAAAAAGGCCAATGTGATTTTGGGCTGTATCAATAGAAGTATAGTGTCTAGATCAAGGGAAGTAATAGTGCAACTCTATTCTGCCTTGGTCAGACCTCACTTGGAATACTGTGTCCAGTTCTGGGCACCACAATTAAAAAAGGATATTGACAAATTGGAGCGTGTCCAGAGAAGGTCAACTAAAATGGTGAAAGGTCTGAAAACGATGCCTTATGAGGAGAGACTTAGGGAGCTGGGTATGTTTAGCCTGGAAAAAAGACGGTTAAGAGGCGATATGATAGCCCTGTTTAAGTATTTGAAGGGATGTCATGCTGAGGATGGAGCAGGCTTGTTTTCTGCTGCTCCAGAGACTGGAACGTGGAGCAATGGATGCAAGCTCCAGGAACAGAGATTCCACCTCAACATAAGGAGGAACTTTTTGACAGTAAGAGCTGTTCGGCAGTGGAACACACTGCCTCGGAGCGTGGTGGGGTCTCCTTCCTTGGAGGTCTTTAAACAGAGGCTGGATTGTCATCTGTCGGGGATGCTTTGATCAAGATTTCCTGCGTGGCAGGGGGTTGGACTGGATGGCCCTCATGGTCTCTTCTAACTCTGCAATTCTATGATTCTATGATTCTATGATTTTTAAAGCAATTTCTTGGACTTAACTAGGGGCCTCCCAGGGTATTTTCCCCCCAAATGGAGCATGTTTTGCTGGGGTACCCCTGTGGTTTGAATGGCCAATTTTCACCTTCCTGGTTTTTTAAATAAAAAATAGAGTTAGAAGGTTATAATACAAAAGTGTCATTTCAGTGATGCATTATAACCCTATAACTTTAAACAGAATTAAAAATAAAGGAAAAGAAAAAAAGGAAACATATTGTTCCAATATGTCTTGGTACTAAAATGAAACCTCCACAAGGGTAGGAATAAAAAGTTGCATCTGGTTCTGGAAATTGCCTGAAAATAGTTGAGGACAAAAGAAATACCACGTGGATATTTGTTTTAATAACTACAGCAACAAATGCTGTAGCCTCTCGACACTTTTGCCCCATCAGGAGAAGCTAATTGTTTTAAATTCTTGCTCAATTGTACCTGGCATTATCCAAGTCCATATCCAATACCTGAAAAGGGACCCATGTGGTCTCCTCCACTCCCCTCTTTTTATCTTAGGAATCTCACCAGCAGTCACTCAGAGAGCCTTCTGCTGTTTTCCCACTCATTTTTTCACCTCAAGAATCTTAGAGGTAGTGCGTTGCTTCCTATTTTTGTACTCCTCATCCTTTTTTAAACACAGCCCTTCCACACTACATAGTTATAGCATTATGATTCCACATTAACTGTAATGGCTGAATCCTGTGAAATCTGGGGTTTGCAGTTTGGTAAGCACTCTGGCTGAGAATTCTAAATACCCCTTCCTAGACTGCAAATCTCAGGATTCCATGGGATAGAATGATGGCAGTTTAAAGTGAAATTATATATTTATAGCATAGAAAACCATGTTCTAGTGGCCAAGACTGAGGGCTGAATGCCACTCTTAAATAGCAGTTCCCCTGGCAGCTTCAGTTGTGCTGAATCTGATAGCTTGGCCTTGGTTCTTCCAAGACTCCCACAGCCAGGGCATGAGTCTGCAAAGAGGCTGTGCCGGCTGCTGCAGCCGAGAATCTAGTCCTGTGAGGGGAGGTAGATCCTGACACCTAAGCAGCCTATCAGCACACTGAAAATAGCAACATATCCAAGAGAATTTTATATATAATTCTCTTGGGTATGTTGCCATTTTCAGTGTGGCTGCTTAGATGTCAGGATCTGCCTCTCCTCGCTGGACTAGGCCCCTGGCTTCAGTAGCAGGCACAACCTCTTTGCAGACTCAGGCTCTGGCTGTGGGAGCTTGGAAGAACCAGGGCCAAGCTATCAGACACAGCAAGCTGCAATCATGCAGCACACCCGAAGCAGCCAAGGGAACTGCTATTTAAGAACAGCATTCAGCCCTCAGTCTTGGCCACTACAATATGGTCTTTTGTGCTGTCTGTAGCTGCTCTTGGACCTTTTGTGTTGTCTGTAGCTACTCTTTGCTCTTGAGCCCTGGAGTTCTGGTATGTGCTCTGACCTTGGACTGTTTTTGGACTTTGACTTATCTTTGACCCTTTGGCTTATCTTTGAAACAGCATCTCTGTTTCTAGAACCTGTTGCCCACACCCTGGGCCCTAACAGTAGGAAACTTCCCAACCAATCAAAGCTTCCTGTTGGGCAGCCAGTCAGCACACTCAGGGCAGAAACATGAGAAAGCTTCAAGTTCTTTCTAAACATGCCAGTGGAGGAGCTCTTGCATCCTGGTGTGTGTGTGTGTGTGTGTGTGTGTATGCATGCAGTTGTATGGCAACAATGGAGGGGCTCTCACATCCTGGCATGTGTAGTGTGTGTGTAGTGTGGTTTGTGTGTGTACACATGGTTCCATGGCAGCAGAGGGGCTCTCATGTCCTGGTGCACATGGTGTGTGTGTGTACACACAGTTGCATGGCAGGAGCTTGGCATGAAACTAGCCATGATAGTTTATTTGAAAGGTTATATATTGCATCAAATGATTGTACTTGTGACATGTTTCCTAAGTGGCCAATCAGTAGAGTGGGAACGGAAACAAACCGAAGCATTTTATATATGTAGGACTTTTTCGGATGGGGTTTTGTAACGTGAACAGCCTCGTCCCCGTTGTGAGGCTGCTGCGCTGCAGGGTGTCCCTTTCGGATGACACTCTCCCCTGCCGATACTGTTGCGGAAGTGCTGGGAGGCTGCAGTGCCATATTTGGTGGTTTTTTAAATCATAAAAATTGATTGTGATTAGGAAATTGCCAAATATGGCACTGCAGCCTCCCAGCACTTCCGCAACAGTATCGGCGCAGGCACAGTGTCATCCGAAAGGGACGTCCTGAAGCGCAGCAGCCTTGCAACGAGGACGAGGCTGCTCGCGTTACAAAACCCCATCTGAAAAAAGTCCATAGATAATGGTGTATGTTACACCAGCTATAGCTAGTAACTCTAAAATTCTGTAGTATGAATGGGCCCCAGGAGTCTTACCAGCAGTACTCCAGAGATTTGTACTCCAAATTTTCCTGTTCATCAGGAATCTACAGAGTCACTGGCCTTTTGGATTAAGAAACACTCTTGATATCAAATTTATTCCTGCCCTTCAGCAATATCTATTGAAAGGGGAGATTATCCCAGCATCTGAAACATGTCGTGTAGGATTGCAAGACCAAAAAACAAGGCATAATTGCAAGAGTTGGGGCCTGGAAAAAGCAGAGTTCTTAGGAGCTGGTCTGGAAGGATGTGTTTCATTTGCAACAGTCTAGTTCAGCCTCCCCCTAATATGTCCCAGATGTTTGTATACCTTCCAACATTTCAAAGATGAAAACAGGGACACAGGTGGGAGAACAACATCAGAGTGTAGTCAAAAGGCCAGGCAACGAGACAACAACAGTTATTAATGAGGAAGAACACATAAAATTGCCATTTTAAGTGAAGAAACCCTGGAATTTATGTACGGAGATCAGGGTAGCCTGGAAAAAAAAGGAAAACCCAAATCAATACATACAATATTCTGTGTGTGTGACATGACCCCGCCTTCTGTCAAAGTGGACTGATGTTCTGGTATTTGTCTGTAAATTGTTGAGGTGTAGGCATCTGCCATTTAGGAGCTAGCTATTCCCAGTATAACTTTATTGGATGGCTCCAGTAAGGCCCTAAGGAAGTGGGGATAATTTACGACCTCAGCAAAGATGTTCTGTTATCAGGAGGCTTTTCACCCACCTTACTTTTCTTGGAAAGCAAAAGCTGGAATTATTACAATTCTAAGAAGTGACTGCCAAAAGGAGGCTTCATTTATTTAAAAGATGTATATCTTCCCTTTCAGCTATGTAGTGAGTTGAAGGGACATTGCCCTCTAGTTGCCCTGGAGGAAAAACACTTTAAAAAAGAAGAAAGAAAACTTACCTTTGTTCCTCCATCTCTAGGTCTATCACATACTATATAGTTAGGCCAAAGCATCTAGCTTTCACATGTTAAACATTAGGTATTGGCCTAGCCAGACATTTTTGTTTGATCACTGACCAGATAGTTGTCCTTTCTAGATTACTTTTGAGGCTGTTCCATGTGACACAATCATGAAATGGTCTGGTTTCACCTGTATTAGGCATCTGCATTTTTGGCCCTCTTCCTGACCTCACTTTATGATAACACAATGCAAAAGAAAACAAAAAGGGTGCATTCTCTTTACTGAGAGGCAGTATATATTTGGCAAAAAGACTATACCAAGTACAGAAAGGACTTCAGTCTAAACAGTTATGAGAAATCCTTTGTTTCCACATGCCATGATTTTTATTTTAGCTAGACCTTTCTTTTCTTGCCAGCTAAGTAAATCCTATTTTAGCTTCTTGCCTAAATTGTCCCTAGAATAGGAACTGAGTAGGCCAGGGATAACTGGACTTAATCAACCATATGGTATGGCATGGGAAAAAAGAGATCATTTTCCAAACTGGCTTAAAGAGATTTTGACTATGGATTGTCTGGGACAAAAATGAGGTAGAAATATATACAATAAGACATCAGGGTTGATTTGTTTTTTGTAAAAGGTGCTGTATGTATATGTATAAAACAAAAAATATAGCCATATTCTCAAAAGACAGTCATATCATCAGTGAGGAATATAGAACAAGCATTCATTATGGGAGAGCCTTTTAGGATAGGAAATAGAATTTTCTCATTCTAAGTCTTGGAAGGCCATTTGAAAGAGAAATCATTGTTCATTTTCCCTCACATTTGTGTTTTCTCCCTACCACAGTGCTTGTGTATTTCTCCACATAAGTTGGATCTAGGCAACAGCTGGATTTTATATTTTCAAAAATGAGGGATCGACCATTGTTTCTTCATCCCAGCAATCCTAGGAACACTCTTAGGTGCAACCTGAAACTATCACAACATGCAGTAGAGTCTTATTTAAATATTTCCAATCTCCTTCCACATTTTGTTTTAAGACTGTGATTAAATGTAGACTTAGTGGCTTCACCAGTAGACAGGTTCACATACTGTTCTTTCTTTATTTACGATCAATCCCTGAGATGGTCAATACATGGCTTATAGGATGCAGAAGACCCCTTGCTTCCTTTTGTGACCCCTGGAGCTCTCACAGTGCCCCACCCTACTGCCAAATCTAGTGACAATAATAGCTCTAACCTCCTGCCTCCTTCCCCCGCTTAAAACAAGGTGCAAGGAGAATGCATGCAAACAAGATACTCCTTTATTTTGTTCATCCATCCATCATAATCATCACAGCTACTACCACTACTAGTAATGCCACTAAATTTTTGTGGTGCATAGTGACAAATCCCAAGGGGTGAAAAGTGCCTGCAGACCGATGGAAGTTCTCTGAGGATGCCATCCACAGATGCAGGCGAAATGTCAGAAATAAACTCTTCCAGAACATGGCCTCACAGCTCAGAAAAATCCCAAGGAAAATTCACAGAAGTTACTCACATCAATGTAGCCTAAGACAGAGGGCTGGAGATACACAAACTGTATTGTGATCATTGAATTGGCCTATAAAAGGTATAGCTCTAATATGGGTTTGAGATTTTATTTTTTTATAGCCATCTTAGCAACTTGGTTTATATATTGTGTCAAAATACCAAACAAAGAAATGTGTGGATAGTCCCTGGGGAGTGATAACTCTTTCAACTTTTGGAAAGACAAAATATGAGAAACCTAGTAGCACATAATATGGGTCATAGGTATACTGCATTATGACCAGCTTGTTTGCACATTACATGTCTGGAGACCTCCAGGGGGTCTGCAAAGGCTTGAAGGCTGCTTGGCCCACCTCCTCCCTGCAGTGTGGTGGCCACATGACAGGAGCAAAGGCTGGCTGGCTGGCTTGACCTGCACATTGCCATTCAATCTGCTCCAGCTACAAACTCACAGAAAAAAGCAGGAGAAAAATCTCCCCTCCCCCTTCAGTGCTTCTGAGGGAAGGTTTAATGGATGGTATAATTGTATTGTTGTTGCTTTAAATCTTGAATTAAGTCTTGGAGATTCGTGGCAACAAAAGATATTTAAAGGGGATCCCTGGTAAACAAAAAACACACACAAAAAACCGGTCCCCATCTTGCTACATCCCCTCCTGTCCCACTCCTGAATAAATGAAAAATTATCATACACCTACCTTGCCATGTGATTAAAAGTCTTCCCCTCTAGCATCCCAGGAATGAATGGAGCTCTTGCTGAGCCCCATTCACTTCCTGGAAACAAAATCCTAGCCGTTCTCACGAGAGAATGATTGTGCGGGAAATTAAAAAACAAAAAACAAAAAATAAAAGTCAAAAAGTAAAACAAAGCACAAAAACACACTTAAAAATGCCAAGTAGCCTGGGGAGGGGGGGAAAGGGGGGGTATCACTTACCTGGATGTCCTGATCTCAACTGGAAGTACTCGGTAGGATTTGGCAGGGACCTCCCATTGTGGCTGGCATTGTGCCAGCATAATGGGCTGCCTTTTCACAAGCCTGTGATTCCGTTACAGAAATGGAATGGATGATCTATTGACGTCAATAAAAAGGAACACAGACAGAACAGAGGGGGCATGGGAGCAGGACGAGACAGGGATGACGACATCTGATAAGTGAGCCCTTTGGCGATCTCCTGTCATCCCTGTCCTGGATATTTTAAGTCGTCTGATAATCTCCACTTAAACCCATTTTAGGACTTTATCAGTTGCTCTAAAAAACAACAACATGGAAGTTGGGAGGAGGACACCGCTGTCCTGCTTCCAGCGGCTGCTTCTGCACGTCCCGTCCTCCTCCCATCCTTCATTTGTTCTCCCTCCATGCTGGAGGGATGAAAAAGGTGCTGCTTTTTATTGATAGAAGTTTTTTAGGGCGTCTGAAAGAGTCCTAACTGCCAAGTTACCACACAATGGAAGATATGTGGTTAGGGATGGACAACTTTCATGGATGGAGCAGGGGCATTGCCCCCCTCTGGACCCACCAGGGACTGCAGCCTGCCAGCATGATGTCAAATATGCTGCCATGACACCAAATTTTGGCTTTGTGTTGTCAAACAACCCTTTCCTCCTTTAATTAATGGCACACAAGGAGCATGCACTTTGGTTTCAACCTGAATTGAAATTCTTGGAGGTTTGGAAATCACAATTCCGCTTGACAAGAGTATATTTTTAGGGATGTAAATGTTCAACTATTTCATCTTCACTTGCAAGGACAAATAATGTCATCAGATTTATCCTCACTGTAGGAGAAAATGAATCTCTTTGCATAGTTTTTGCATAGTATTCTCAGCTTCCAAAGTGCTTTGGGAAAATATTATGTGCAGAAATACTAGTGGATTGTTTTGCATGAAAATTGTGGGGATTTTGTTAAAGATACCCAGATGGGTTTTGGGGTGTCTTTTTTGTTTGTTTGTTTTTGGAGAAAGCCACTTTTAAAAAAAGAGCAATTTGCACACATAAAAAAAACCCATGTTGGTTCTTGGGGCAAAACAACCCCATTTTTTTGTTGTTGTTGTTTGGGGCAAAAAAAATTTGTTTATGCTAAAAACACGTTTTTCATGAAAAACCATTTTGTTGTGTAAAAAATAGTTTACAGAAACCTACAAAGGTTTTCTCCCCTCAAAATTAGACCAAAAAAAACCCCATTGGTATGTAGAAACATACTTTTTGCACCAAAAAAAGAGCAAAGAAAAATTGTAGCTGTGGTATGTGTGGGTGTGGGTGAAAGCACTGTTTCCAGAAACGTGGGGATTTTGTGTAAAAATCACACCTTTTTCATGAAAAAAAAAACTTTCCACAAAAGAAATCCACATTGTTTTCATGAAACAGTATTTTTCATGCAAAAGTACATGGTTGTTGGTTTTTTTGCAAAATGTCTAGGTTTTGTGCAAAAAGTCTTTCCATGCTTACGTGTGATCCCACATGCTTTATTTCAAAAGGATACTGAGGGGAGTTTATTTATTTCTTGGATTTATACCCTGCCTTTCTCCCAAGATGGGATTCAAGGCAGCTGCAACCATACTACCGAAATTAGGCAGTATGAAAACAAATTCGGCAGCAGTGGAGGAAATTATGACAACTACACCAGCTGATGCCACATGCAGACTGTGGTCTGTGGGTTGCCTTGTCTAGCCCTGCTCAAAGGGAATATTCAGTTGGGACAGTGGAATGGAGGATGTACTCCTTTCACATTATGCTCTAGTTTATATCAAACATGTTCTCAAAACTGGTAGTAGCTGTGGATAGGAAAAAAGCATCTGTATTATAGCTGTTGTTATTCTACCTCTATGGTTAAAGTCCGCTGGAAGGGGAAACTAAAGTAAGAACATTATAAGACATGGCAAAAATCTCATAATTATGATATTACGGCAGTGCGAATAGGTCCCACTATTGTACAACACTGTCATGTTCGCATTGCTAATCTGTGCTCCAGTCACGAATAAGGTGTTGCTTCATATTGATGGGAGAAGCTGCCAATAGCTCTCAGTATTGCTTTTTTCGCGGTATTGAAGAGCATGTGAAACCACATCCTGTTGTAATCATTGAGATTACAGCATGAATGGGCAGTCCTCTTTCCTCCTTCCCCACTCCCAGGAAGAAAATGTCCGGGTGAGAATGTGAAAACAAAGCACAGGACGCTCTTTTTATGAACTGTCCCATTTTCTTTGCATGTTTTTAGGTTTGTTTAAGTGCTTGTGTGTTCATTTACTTAGTAAATTCAGGGTGTTTTTTTTAGTTTTAAGCATGCTCGTGTCTTCTCGTGAGAACTGCCGAAATCTCGCCTAGGCTAAATCACAGAAGTAAACTCCCATTCTTAAAGTGCTAGTGGTGGTCATGTGATAATTCCATGGTGGTTCTTTTGCCTGATTACAGCGACGTTAGATAATATATGTAATAATGCCACTATGTTTCGCTTTCCTCATTTGCGGAATTATAGCATTTTTAGACACTAGTCTGATAAAGTCCTAAGAGAAACAGCATAGGGGAAAGGTGTTTTTTTTAAAATTAACATTCTTTTCTCCACTGTGGGTTAGTCGAGAATCATTTCTCCACCATGTCATGCCTAGTTTGGCCCTCAGCTCTGTGAAAACATACATCCGATAGCCAGATAAAGAAACTGGGAGAGGTCAGACCATTGGCTGTGGTGGCTGGAAGATTCTGGCTGCTGCAGGCCAAAAAATTAGCTTTCCCAGGCTCTGCTCAGCTTTGTGCTTTTCATTCCATTCTACATCTGGCTAGTTTGATGAAGCCTACAGGCTGTAAAACATGGCACTATTCTCTGTAAATGGCACCTAAAATTAAACCCAATAAAAAACTTAAAGCATGGTCCTTTTCCAAAGCCCACACCTAAAGAGTAGAAGGCAAAAAGCTCTGCATGCTATTTTCAGGCACCCTTGTACAGAAAGATGTTAAACTGGGGGAAAGGCTATATGTGCCTCCTCTGACTGAGGTCACCAGTGAAGACCTTCATGGTGTTCTAAAATATTTATAAAGCAGCTATTGACTAAATGTAATATCATTTTCCTGGTACTCTCAGTTTGAATCTTTCACAGCCATATTAGTTTGGCCTTAATTTTCCTGCATCTGATGTTGGATCAATACTGTGTGTGAGAGAGAGGAGGGGCAAGAAATTTAAAACAGATCACATTTTGTGTGTCTCTTGTTTTGTATTAAATAAAATAAAAATGTGTGAAGGGATTTGGCTTTGGTTTCTTTTCACTGCTGCAGGAATGCTGTAAATACTGACTCAACATGGTACAGAAGGTTCTGTCTCAACCATGACATTTATCTTTATTCAGCAATCCTGTAACTTTCTATGAAGTCTCCTGGTGTCCAAAGTACTTTTTTTTAAAAATCTGGTCTATGGAACCTCCAGATATTGATGAACTTCCACTGACTCTAAACATTGTCTAGGTTGGCAGGAGCTGATGGGAACTGCATTCTTTTCAAAATTTCACAGATGAAAACAGGGAGGGGAGATGCATGTGAGTTTGTACAGTTTGTGGCCAAGCAACATGACAGCAGCATCCAAAGGGCGTTCCCAGCAATATGAGGGCAAGGTTAATGATGTGGTCAAGTATAACAATTATTAATGAATCAGAACACACAACACTGCAGCATTTTAAAAAGCCATGAAACCTTTAGAATTATGTCATGCATTTAGAAAAACCTGAAAGAAGGGGAGGGACTCAAATCAATAAATACAACATTGTGAGAGTGTGTACCGGTATGCATGCATGGCATAATAGCAATAAATACAACACTATACAATAGATTATTGTAGAATCAAAAGGCCTTTACCAGATCCTGCTCAGAATTACAGTTTTCTCTCAGATCCATGATCACTACAAGAGCTCTTTTCTCACACCCACCCTGGCTGCCCAGTACACATTTGATAACAGATCAAATACCTCAACCCATATTTCAGACCTATAAAGGAGGATAGACAGTACAATGGCTATACACACTGATTTTTGTGCTTCACCTCAGGTGTTTATTACACCAGACTCTTTTGTAAAGTCTTCCAAATGTGCTATATGCCTTTGCTAATCTGTGATCGATCTCTTTGTCAATCTTGGCATCTGAGGAGATTATGCTTCCCAGGTAGGTGAACTGCTAAACAGACTTAAGCACAGATTTGCCGACGGCAATGTGGGGATGGTGGTGTTCGTCCTGTGGTGCAGGCTGCCATGGGTCAGCATAAGAGAGGTGCTCCAAAAAAAGCAATACAAGGACTCCCTGAAGCAACATCTCAGGCTTGGCCAAATTGATCACCAACAATGGTCCTCCATGGCCTCACATTGGGAGGCATGGAGACGCACTATCCACAATGCTGCAGCCTTATTTGAGAACTCACGCTGAACAAGTCTTGAAGAGAAACAACAACGCAGAAATAATCACAACCCGGAAACATGACCCTTGGAGACCTTCTGCTGTGTTTTCTGCAACCGGACTTGTTTATCTCGGATTGGCCTTTTTAGTCATCAGCGCACTTGCAGAAAGCACAGGATAAGTCCTTCCTGAATCTTCATTTGCGAAGAAAAGCCAGAGAGAGAGAGAGAGAGAGAGAGGGAGAGAGAGAGAAATACCTCAACATATTATGCTGTTGTCACCTTGAGTCAGTTGTAGCTACTTAGCTTATCCTATTTCACTTGTTCTTAGATTAAAAATGGCATGGGGAAATAATTTGCAATACTTTTAGTTCTATGAGATACATGGAATGTAATTAGTTTAGAAAGATAACAGCTGGGGAAAAAAACATGATTGTCATAAACAAATACATGCATTTCAAATGCCTTTTAGAATGTCTCAGGCTACAATCCTTTGCACATTCACCTGGGGGTAAGTACCACTAAATTCATTGGGACTTACATCTGAATAGATATGTGTATGACTGCATTGTTAATGGAAATACAATGTTGTTCTGTAGAGGCAGACTCACACCACATACAAACACATACACAGCCCCCTCTCTCACACCCACATACACTCCCTCTCTCTATCATATACACACACAGAGAGAGATACACGAAGTCACACTCCTCTTTCTCTCTCACACACAACTTGGAATAGCTCATTGCCTTCTGTTGTTCTGTCTCCGGGTGAGTCCACACAGAGATACTTATTTATTAGTGCAATGAGTAGCCCTTCCTCTTAATTCTATACATATATTGTATATAAGGCATTCTTTGCTGATGATCTCCCTGTACGCGCCTGCCCAAGACTTATGCTCATCAGGATAATGTCATTCTCTGTCCCACTACCCTCATAGCCTAACTGGGTGAGGTCACAAGAGAGTGTTTCCCCAGCAGCTTCTCCTAGGCTATGGAACTCCCTTCCAAGGGAGGCTCAATTGGCCACCTCTCCACTCTCTCTTCACCAGCAGGCAAGGACCTTTTTTATTTAAATAGACCTCCAGCTTTTAAAACTGATTGGGGCAGAAGGATGTTCAGTGGGTGTGTGACATCTGTTGTTATGTGTTGAATGAGTTTTTAATAGTTTTAACTTAATGTTTTAGTTAGATTAGTTGTTTAATGGCTTTCTCACTTCTGTACTATATATTATTTTCTCTGTTTTGTTTTAATCTGTATTGTAAACTGCTTTGGGTCCCATACTGGTCCCATATTAGGAGAAAAGTGGGATAGTAAACAAACAAACATAACTATATTCATTTTTTACTCTAAACTAAGTGTATGTGATTCTGATCAGGACTGGAACCAACATGTAGCAGTGATTTAAAACTCCCTCATTTGAGTTTCATTTTAAAATCACACACACACAAACCAGGGAGATTTTAAAAATTAAAAAGAATGCTATTCATGCACTACAGACTACACTACTGTAACTACACCAGCATAGGTAGTGGGTGAAGGGGAAAAAAAGGCTGTGGGTGTAAAGGAAGCCAGTCACTGAAGAAATAAGTTGCTCAGAGCCAGCATATTTTGTCTGCCTTCCCACAGGTGACCACAGAAAAAGTGCATCCACTACAGTAGTCCACCAACAATTCCAGCCAATCTTGGTACCAGTGCAACTCTTCTCTGCTTCCATTGATAAGCTCAAAATAGAGTAGATCCACCAAATCAGTTGTTGGATTCTGGGTCAACACATTGTTAAGTGCTTTTAATTCAATGGGTTTGCTCAACTTGGAATGAGCAACAGAAATCAGGTTGTAATGTGTCATCTAGCCTTAAAAGCAAAAGGCAGGAAAACAATCCAGAGGATGTCAGTGCTCTATTAAAGTCAAGGATGCTAGACATTCATGTGCTTGAGCCCCACTGATTTCAATCCTTCACTTTTCTGGACTGGATCCAGTGCCTTTTATAATGTTCCTCTATCATTTTTATTTGGGTGGCAGCTTTGTAATAAATTTCAGCAGTAGGCTTAAAGTGTCTGTTAAATTAGACGTTTATGTCTCTTCTTAAGAAGCTAAAACATGGAGGTTAACAATTCACATTTTGATGGACGGATAGTTTTCAAAATACTCATTTGATGATAATGGAACAGAGGAATCTATAGTAATGACATTAGAGCAGTTATTGGCCTGACATTCACAAAGAGCACTCATTAATGGGGAGATCTATTCCCATGATTTATTCCTAATATACATTCATGATCAGAAAGGCTAATGTGCACATAATGAGAATTCTCCTAGCAAATTATTATGACTCAAGAACATTTATATCATTAACAGGTGAACAATTAAACTAAATAATAGTGTCTTCTTTTCAGAAAAGAATTAGAGATTGTTCCAGCATAAATTAAAGTACTACAGCATAGCCATATTTCTGGCTGGCCAGATTTTACCCAAATTCTAGCATGATACCCAGTGCCCGTTTGTAACATTAGCTGGCCCAGATTCCAAGCTCTCTCTCTTTTAAAGAAAAAAAAATTAGGTCTCTAACCTTTCTGGAAATAGAGATATAAGGCAAAAGAAGAAGAAGAAGAAGAAGAAGAAGAAGAAGAAGAAGTCCATCCCAATTGTTTTGCTAAAAATGAGCTTGTCCCTTCTTTTCAGTGCTTAGCTAAGTGAAATCTCACAATTTGCTGCATAGAAATTTAAAACTCTTTCCCATATAAATTTTGCACATAGAGAAAGCATTGGAAGTCATTGAAAGGGGTAATGGAACAGAACAAAGTAACCAGCCAAAGCAGGAGGAAATGTCGTAATGCCATAGTAGAATTATCATTATTATTATTATTTAAGGTGCCATGAATTCTGTTGTTTTTGCTGCAATAGACTTGACATGACATTATGATGCATTTTTATAGAATTTTCAATAAAAAGCACCAACAATTCCTTTTGGAAAAACTAATTCAACATTTACTTGTGTTGATTATATGTCCTATTTGTACTGTTTACACTTTGTACCGTTTACTCAAACATATGCCTGTCTGAGTCCAACAGGTCTTCCACAACATTAAATGTATACATGAGATTTAGATATTTGTATTTATTAGGAACCCATCCCATTGCCTGCTGCGGTGCAACCCATCTCAGCAAAACAAAACAGAAGCTATGGGATCCCACATTGTAGACGGACTTGTGAAAATGTAAGAGGAATTTATACTGAGAAAAAGTGCAAGTAAAATATGGCAGAATCAAGAGGGGGAAAGAGGTTTGCCACATCAGATTGGCACTTACTTTGAAAGATATATTTTTAACACTAAGGGTCTCCTTTTACATTTTCCAATGAGGTAGCCATGTTATTTGATTGAAGCAACAATAAGAAATAGTCTTGCAGCACCCAAAAAATTAACAAGCTTTGTTTGGCATAAGCTTTTATGGTTAGTTGTATCCCAAGCTCTTCCACTACCTGAAGTGGGAAAAACACTTCTGCAGCACTCTCCCCACTTAGAGCAACTTGACTGCTGCAACCTTCTGCCTCCCTGTTCTTTTGAAAGCACCATCCTGCTGCTGCCAGCTCTGTACAGATGGTGGTGCCAAGGATAAGGAACAGCTGCCACACAAGCAGCAGAGTGTGCATGAGATGGAGGTGGAGGATGTTGGGTTGGCACAGCAGCAGCAAAGAAGAGCAGCATCTACTGTTACCACTGAGCAAAGAGTAGTAGTAAGCAAGCAAGTAGGTGGGAAATGGAAAGAGCAGGAGATGGAGGGCCAGGGAATCATAGAGGACAGCTGGGATTGCAGGGATAACAAAAGGGAACTGGCCTTCTTTCGGGACGGCAAGTACCCTGGAGAATGACTCAAGAGAACAAGCAATGGAGAAACCAAGCCGGAACAGGATCAAACGCAGAGGGTCCATTAGAACCAAGGCATGATCAATGCAATCTGAGCACAAAAAGTAGTCCAAGAAGGGTCCAAAGCCAAGCAGGGAATCACTGAAGAGAGTAATCCATGGAAGGTCAGAAAATCAGACAGCAGGAAATATAACACAGAGAGAAATAGCAGACTTGTATAGAAATAGCAAAGAAATGGCCTTGGCTGTGCTAATCAGTACAGCTGGTCTAGTTAGTCCAGTGTTTCCTTTCTCAAGTATGATAAGGCAGATCCATCAGCCTCTTCCAGTTCCAAGGCAGAACTACCAGCCACCTCTGGCTCTGACTGGAACTGTTACCTGGGCTCTCCTCTTCCACTTCTTCATCTGAGCAGGCCACTTCCAGGTGAAACATGACAGGAGCAATAGATGAAGGGCCAGGAAGTGGTGGGCAATGCAGCAGCAAGGTGAGGTGTAGTGAGCTGGGAGTTAAGGCAGCAGTGGCAGGACCCTCTCAGTGGGCTCCTGGTAGTCTGGACTGGGCTTAATGATGGAGCCCACCCTATTCATTAACTGCAGCCCATTTCATCAAATGCACAGAATTTCCAAGTTAGCAAACTATTATAAAATTCTTGGGTGGGAAGGTGAGGTGGAATTCAAATGGAAATGTAAGAGGAGAGGTGATGTATGCTACTCTGACCTCATCTGCTGCCCTGTGTGCATTTGGTGTGCTTCCTACCCCAAATGTCTAAAAGAAGTGTGATTCCTATCCAACAGCAACTATGATGCCAAGTAGCTTCCTGAGGCTCAGGCAGGAGAACTTCCGAATGGATGCTATCCTAGATAAGAGCTCAAGACTCTTTCAGTAAAACTCTTTCAGCCCAAGGTTAGGACTCAGTTTTAGAGATATTCTCAGGAATGTCTCCAAGTGGTAGGCAGGGACATAGGCAAAACAGTGGGACCAAAAATGCATAAATACAATATTTTAAGCTCTTTCTGACAGGAACTAAACTAGACAATTAAGGCATTGATTCCACCTAACTGATATGGTTCCCTCCTATGAAATCTTGGGATTTGCATTTCATGGACGGATATTTAGAAATCTTAGCCAGAGCACTCTTAGTGCCTCACCAAACTACAAACCTATAATTCCATACGATGCAGCCATGGCAATTAAAATGGAACCATAGTAATATAACTATGCAGTGGGGAAAGACCTCAGAAAGACATTCCAACTTTTTAGATGCGAGGGAGAGACACACAAAAGCTGGGAAACCTCCAAATGATGGTGTCATGGAGAAGTGGACGTGGCCATCTGTGGAGCTACAGGGGGGGTTTCACTGTGACTCCAAAAAAGTCATATTCCACCCCAAGACTGATATTCCCAACCCCTGATTTAAAACAACATGGGATATTGGCTAGTGTTGTGGTTCAGATCCCCACTTAGCTTCATGGGTGGCTGTTGTGTGTCCTCCAGTCATTTACAGCTTATGCTGACCCTAAGACAAATCTATCATAGGATTTTTCTGGGCAAGTTTTGTTCAGAGAGAGTTTGCCTTTGCCTTCCACTGTGACTGAGAGTATGACTTGCCTAAGGTCACCTAGTGGGTTTCCATGGCTGAGTGGGGATTTGAACCCTGGTCTCCAGAGTTGTAGCCCAATGTTCAAACCACTACACCATGCTGGGTCTCCAGGTATCCTTGCCCAAATCACTCTGTTTCAGCCTAAGTTATCTCACAGGATTGTTGTGGGAGGTTGGGGACCATGCACATCTTTCTGATATCCTTGGGAGAAGAGCAGGGTAGTTCTAAAATAACAAAAAACTAACATAAGCTTGTTTATGTTCTGATTTCCACTTTTTATCCCCAAATTAGAACACAGACATCGAAATGCCAATCTGTAGGCTGTATTAAGAGGAACAATACTGAAATCGTATTCCATTTTTTTAAAAATGGTCTGATAATCCCCACATGGCTCCTTTCTACCAGAAATCTATTACAAAATGATGTGTAAGTTAAGACAAACACTATGGTCAGAGTGCATTCAACAATTTTGGCACCTTCCCTTCATAACTCTTGGAGACTTTTGGAGAGAGAGGAATGTTACTTCTCAGGGCTAATTATGCTGGCTTGGCAGAATGCAAGATGTCAATGGTAGTTTTGCACATGCTGATGAATAGAAGGATTTATTCAGGCCTGGCATAAATAGGAGCAGTTCCCAAGGCTACATCTGAACCGCAGCACCATTTAGAAAGATAAGCATCTGGATGACTTATTTATGATCTCTGGGGCTATCTCAGCTTCCTTTCAGAAACAGGGAGAAGGCCTTGTTGTCTAGTGAAATGTCTTTTTCCAGGGCTTTTCCTTGGGATGCAGATTACTAACCCAACACTTTGGCCAAAGCTCAAACTCCTGCCTCCCACACTTGCAGTTTAATGGTCTCCCTTGGGAACTTAATTCAGAATGAACAGATCAATCTATTTCTTGCACATGTTTACTCGTAAGTTTGTTTCATCCTATTTCTCTATTAATTTGCTTTATTAAAAAAAGAATCTGCATTAGAATTGCATTAACCTCCTACTGCCCTGTGACTCAGCTAGTCTGACAGCATTATGGTGAATCCTCTTATAGGTGATTCTAGTCCTCACTGCAAATAGACAGTGAGGTAGCAAATGTTTTCCTTTAATCCTAAGGGTTGTATGCAAAAGTTTGAATATACTGATGCTGGTGCTAATCCTTTGAGAGAAAAGGAAAATAGAACTGTATTGAATGCCACAGTGGTGTGTTTAACACAGACAGGCCAAGACATTTTCTTGCTTGGGGAAATGTGAGGGGGGTGGTGGTACAAGATGGCACCACCACCCCTTCACATAGACTGGCAGCTGAATGTTATTCCAATAGGGCTGGTGTTTCAGTGGGACAGATCTTCTACTGCACCTGAGGGCAGAATCCAGACATCATGGTTTACACAGACCTCTTCACACTGGATTGCCACGCATGTCCTTAAACATCTGCTGCATGGGATAACTGCCTCACTCTGCTTAATGATAGCCCTGACATACAATATTTGGAGAAATCTTTTCCTTAAGTAGTGGCAAGCTTATTTATTTATTCCCAGAATGAGACCCCAAAGGCTAGCTACCCTGAGTTAAATATTAGAAATGGGCCCCTTCCAACACCCCTTCTTGTCACATAGATTACCAGCTTGTGTTAAAAGAGTGGCTGTTTAAAAGAGCAGCATGCACACATATGTCTCTAACCTTTGCAACCTCCTTGCCTTGAAAAGAGGACAAAGGGAAGATGGCAGAAAGCAGAGTCATTCTCCCTCAGCATGTAATGGCTGCTATTGCTAACATGCCATGTTCTTCATTTTGTTACCTGACACCTCCCACGCATTTAGTAATACATTAATTTGCTAAATTTCATATATTGGCTTATTATTGGCACTCTGCATGCTTGGATAGTAGACCAGGGACTCCCAAGCAGAAAGAATCAAGTTTTGCTCAGAAAACCTAAGGAAGTAGGTTTTGGACAAAATTCCAAAGGATATGCTGTGTAAAGATTAACTGAAACCCCCTCCCACTAAAACTGATGAGTTAGGGAGGAAATGGCTAATTCTCCTAGATGTACATAGAAATGAGTCATTCAATAATCTCATCAATGTAGCTGGACAATCTGTGCTTGGAAAACTAGTCTTTCCTCACCTCTCCCAAAAACAATCGAAGTTTGCCTGAGACCAATCAGTTATAATGTTTCAACCATTAGTGATCATTAACACAGCCAGAGAATCCATTGTTTAACCTTGGGAAACTCCAGCAGATATTGTATTCCACTCAAACTCACCCCTTCAGGGGGAATATCAAATATAAATATCAGTCCCAAACACAAACAAAGTGTGTGCAGCTTCCCTTCCTCCCGTCACTTTGTCAGTCTGTGTCACCAGGTCGTAGCTTCTACAGGAATCCCTGCTCGTCAGACAGATATAGTATAGCCTATCATCCCAAACTCTATTCCTCTATCCCAATACTTCCTACTTTCTTTGTTAGCCTTGTGTGACTGCTTGAAGCCTGTATGCATGTGTGCATTCCCCTGGTTATTTCTCAATAAAAAAACATTTTTAATTTCATCCCCTGGTTGGAGTCACTTAAGTGAGTACTGGTATACATGGGTCAAAAGATCCCATCATTACCCAGCCTCTTGTTGCCATCTTGAGCTAATCAGAGTTCTCCATATTCAAATTCGGATGCTAGGGGGCTGCCCATGGACCCCAAGCAATTCAGATTATTTTATTTATTTATAATTTCATTTATATGCTGCCTTTCTCCCAGAGTGGGACCCAAGGAGGCTTCCAGGAAGAGTAAATTTTAAAAAGAAACCCATGAACAATAACATTATAAAAACAATTAAAATCCCCTTATAAAACAATATACAATCATTATAAAACATACAAAGTTTTAAAAGATAAATAAAACATCCCATAAAAGCTTTCTTGCTTACATATTAAAAGTCTGCTTAAACAAAAAGGTATGTGCCTGCTGGCAAAAGGAAAACAGGGAGGGGGGCAGCCTAACCTCCTACAGAAGGGAGTTCCAGAGGGTGGGAGCAGCCACTGAGAAGGCTCTCTCTTGTGTCCTCACCAAGCAAGCCTGTGATGGTAGGACTGACAGAAGTCTTCCCCTGAAGTTCTTTAAACGCTGGCAGGTTTGTAACAGGAGATAACAAGATTATCAGACAACTAAATTAATCAATTACAGGGATGACAGGAGATCGCCAAAGGGCTTACTTTTCCAACGATGTCATCCCCATCCCATCATGTCCCCTTCCTGGTCCTGTGCTGTCCTCGTTTCTTCTTATTCACGGCTCTAACCGTGAATAGATTGCCTGTTCCATTCCTGTCATGGAATGATGGGTGAGTGAAAAGGTGCCCTGTTTCTGTAGTGTGATGCCAACCACTGTGGGAGGTCTGTGCCAAACACTTCCAGTTGAGATCAGGACATCCAGGTAAGTGACACCCTTTTTCCCCCCTTCTGGGGTTACTTGTATTTTTTTAACTGTTTTTGTGCTTGCTGTCACTTTTTGATCTTTCTTTTACTTTTTATTTTTGAATTTCCCACGTGCTCATTCTTTTGCAAGAACAGCCAGGAACTCAAACCAGGAAGTGAATGCGGCTCTGTTTGACCTCCATTCACTCACAGGTTGCCACAGTTTTGACTGGATGGGGCAGTTTTTATCCTGCTATCAAGATAGGTCTGACATTTTTGTTTACGCTGTTACAGGGATGAGGGGTGGTGGTAGCTAGACGGCGAGACGGGGACACTGGATTTGTCCCCCGTCTGAAAAAGTCCACAGTCTTTCAGATAGCCCAGACCTAAGCTGTACAGGGCTTTATAGGTCATGACCAGCACTCTGAGTCCTCCCATTTTTCCTTCTTCTGTGATAGGGACTTGGGGAGGAGCATGTGAGGCATTTGGTGGCCCTGATATGGTGGCAGCCCAGGAGGATGGCCTTCCCAAATAAACCTGTCTAGGGTAATTTCCTTTCCTTTTCCTGGGTAGAAAATGTTATTTCCTATGGAAATCAACCACATGCAAATTTTGCACTGAATAAATCTGCAATTTCAACATTTGCATTAGTATTAGTTATTTACATTTGCAGTGGTTGAATGTTGTGACCTAAAAACTGTAATTCATTGAATATGAAGGATTAATAAAATACGAGAATCAGTTTTTTTAAAAAAAAATCCAACATAATTAGAATATGAGGAAAAATCAGCTTTTTTTATTTTTTGGCATGGTCTCTTCTCAGCTTAACTAATAACTTAATTCTGGAATTAAGGACTTATCAGATGCACTAAATTTAGCATCATAATGATGCCACATATATGCAGAAGGGCACGCGTACCTCACAGTGTCGCCCTTTTGAGTTTATGTCCTGGCCAAAACCTGTACTTTTTAACTGACAGCTGAAGCAGTCAATTGAGCCCTAGTGACACTTTAGTGACAACATTGCTGGTGTGTGAAACCTCGTGCCATTGTACTCAGTGAATGCAGTGAGAATGGCTGGTCTGGCGCAAACAATCCTGGTGAGATCATGACATCCAGGTAAGTGATGGATTTTTTATAAGTTTTTAAGTGTGTTTATGTTCTTTTAAAAAACTTTTCCTGTGTTCTTTTTTTTGGGGGGGTTCCCCCTCACACAAGTGTCTTCTTGTGAGAATCCACAGGATTTTGAACAAGGAAGTGAACAGAGCTCCATTCACTTCCTCTTCATTGCTGGGGAAGCCTTTGCCAGGCGAGAAGGTAAGTGTGTGTGGGGGGGGCATTCTTTTGCTGGCATAAAAATGGGAAAAAAAAATTATGCCAGCAAAAGAACATTTAAAGGGGCTCGTCTGATGAAGTCATAAGTTAATGCTAAAATTCTAACTTAAGTCAACCAATCAAGTTCCACTTATTTGTTAGAAAAAATCTAAATTAATTGATTTTAACAAGTTAGTTCCTATCACTGATTGCAAAGTATAAAAAGATTTCAATGCCACTGGAGTGCTTGTGGGTATAGCATCAAACAGAGTTCCCAAGCACGTGTGTGTGTGTGTGTGTGTGTATGCCTTCAGGTCACCTGTTGCTTACAGCAGCCTCATGAATTTCACAGGGTTTTCTTAGGCAAGGAATACTCATAGATGGGTTTTACCAATTCCTTCTTCTGAAATATAGCCTATAGCACCTGGTATTCATTGGCAGTCTCCCATCCAAGAATTAACCAGAACGGACCCTGTTTAGTTTCTGAGATCAAATGGAATAAGCTGCCTAACACATAGAGGAGGGGAGAAACACACATTTTAGATTAAGTAGAATGTTGGGTAGCTGACAGGCCTCCTTTTCTGCAAAGAAAAGAATTTCTGTGTCTTGGAAATACACTCTGACCCACATATCCTCAAGGGTTTGGTTCCTAGACTTACCGTGGATACTGGAAACTGAAGATAACAGCAAACCCTATTAAAATGAAGGACTTCCAGTAAAAACATCCCATATAATTGTGTTGGAGGACCTAAATAGATGCCTAGAGAGGATGCCTCTCTAGGCATTTTATGGCATGACTCTATGGTATCTGTCCCTTATTTTGTGGCTTGTGGATAACTGAAACTGCAGATATTGGTTCTGAGGATAAAAGGGTCTGACTGTACCTACAATTGTTATTTCCTGTTCAGAACAGTTGTTCAAAACAATAAAACCTTGTTTTGAACCACTACCACCCCCAATTTTGAACCGCCCAAAATTAGGGCTACTAGCCTACATTAACTACTTAGTTAACTAAGTAATGGCTCCCAGATCGACCCTCCTCATCCCAACCTGACAGAAATGTCATGCACTCATGCTCTGATCACCTGCAGAACGCACCTCCTTCTCCCCATGCAGCTGGCGCACAGTAGAGTAGGGGGGGTTACAGTCATGGCATACAATAGTGTCACAATTGTGACTAAATAGCGATCATAACTACGGAACAGTTTCCTAGATACAGTCATCTGTAACTGTTGGTTAATAAGTAGCTGGTGTAGAATACTGGCCTAGAAAGCAGACATAAACACTGAAGGAAAACAGCTGTTGTTATTTCTGTCATAAATATGCAGAGTGCGGTCATAATCTGTTTATCTGAACAGAGATACATGCAGCAAAATAGCGTGAGCCTTTTGAGCAAAACAAGTACTCCTCTGGTGCAAAGAAAAATGCCATATCAAAATCCTTTATGGCTTTTTATTAATAAACAAATGAGAACAAAATAAACAATAGAAGACATTCACCCATGCTTCTATATGCTCCAAGATTCTTCTGGAGCTAAGGCAAAGAGCTCCTCAAAAGCAAGAGAAACACACAGGCTAGAAACTTAAATTAGTTCCAAGAACCCCTCCCAGTTATATAGCCTTTCAGCATTCAGTCTTTCTGAGAAACGAAAGAAGAACTTAACTCTAAGTTTCGATTTCTCATTCTCAACCCCCAAAGAACAGAATAACAAGAATAGACAGATTTATGAGCTTCTAATAAACAAGCTGGCGCCTTATTGTCTTGGTGAACAAAATTTACCCACAGACAAGGGGAAAGACAAACTTCTAATCACAATATCTATTTTCCCTGACAATTTCATTGCAAGAATACCTTCAGTTAGTGATATCATGAGATAATTTTCTACTCCAGCAACATAATAAATATCTGCAGAAGAAAATATCCCCTCATGAAGAATCATTCTCTTCATGCCAGCCATAATACAGACAATTAGATCTTGTCATTTCAATGCTGCAGTGGTACTTGCAAGCAGATTTATCACACGTGTGCACTATCTGCTGGTTTTCTAATCTGCTGTCCTACTGCAGACCTAACAGTGGGGTGAGGAAGAGGTTGCTAATGATGCCAACATACTTTAGATCATTGTCCAGTAGACCTCCTGCCAATTTGCCCAGTGGAGCAATTGTCAACATACTATAGCTAAGCTGTGCTTCCCATGCAATACCAGGATGTCTGGCCAGGAAGATGGCTCCTCTCAGGCAGTGTGATATTTTAGCATTGCAGCACCACCACATTTTTATGCGAAATCTTCGTGGTTTCCTGGTATATAGCAAGAAGTGACATTTACCTCTGAACAAAACTAGCTTTTCATCAATGCTTGCATCTGTCCCTAGTGTGTACTAGTTATATAATGCTTCACTGATTTCCTTCTTGAAGGAAGCAATGACTAATTTTAGCAATTTTCTTCCCACTGAAAGAAAGTCTTCAAAAACTGCACCATTTTCAAAGATAATCTATAGTTCAAGACTTTCTTGCACATGAGTTTTTAAAATTTTGTTTTGGGTTTGGTTTTGGTTTTTGGTTTTGCTCAGAAAACAGCAATTTTTGCATAGGAAATAGGATTTTCTATGCAAAAATGCTGTTTTCTTTGTAAAAAAGTGTAAATTTTGTACAGAGTAAGTTCTTAACTGTGATAATTCTTATCAGTCTAGGTTTCTTCTTATCAAGGTTTCCCAACACTTGACAAAAACATTTTTCAGACATTTTAAAAATATCTTTGAATATTCTTTCCAGCCCTAGTGTTTACTACTTTTGAAGCTGCTCAGCATAGTCCACATGTCTTGAAATGCAGCCAGTTTATCAGTGATTCTGTGTATCACTCTTGTTTCCTAGTTAGTGAACCCCAAGCACCTTGTAATTACACTTTAGGCTCCTTGTTGCCCTTAGAGTGGGTACCACTCTTTCTCCAGACTGTTATGTTGCCCATGAAGCCCCCTGACAGGAGCAGTATCTTCAACTCACTGATGCCAAGGGGCTTCCACACTTTGATTTTGGTAGGGTTCCTTTCATTTCATGCCCTGACTGCATGCCATAGCTTGCTACTTGTTTCTCACATTGTAGGGTAGACAGTGTTTTCTATAAGGAGCAGTTCAATGGTTCGTAGCACTTTTTCTTTGTTTGTATCCTTCTTTGGTACTGAGTGTTCCTGAAATATGTCTCTAGCTGCTCTGGGGTAAATTGTCTGTGGGTATTTCCACCAGGTCCTTCTATCTCTGCTTTTCATGATATCTGTATATCTGCATAGACAGCAGCAGAAGAGGATGTACTTACTGCCTTCTCAGCTCCAAGTTATCAGTCCCCTGGATGACCATGGCCACAGGACCCATCTCTTCCATGTGTACCTAGAAACCAACTAATTAAAATCAATTAATTTAGAAATGACGTTAGAAAGTTTCTAACAAAATAGAACACGTGGATTAATATTTTTTTTTAATTTAACTGATTCACTTAAGTTGGACTTCCAACATTAATTGCAGAATTAAGTTATTCATTAAATTGAGAGCTGAATTTTACATTTCCCAGATGCTTCTTCAGTAAATGCAAATGACTACAGGAATCTTAGTTTATTTTTCTCAGGATCAGAGTATGACAATTTAGTTAATTCCAAGGTTAAAATATTTTAAAGCAGCCAATACCAGGGGCAACATGGGAGGAAGGGTGGCCTTCTTTGCATTGGGGGGCCCTGCTGTGATCTGCACCCAACACCACTTTTCTAATCACTTTCCTCTCTTTAGTACCTATAGGCACTACCAAATGATGCTCCTCAGCTGTATGCATACAGACAAATGCTCTGAGGGAAAACCGTATTTCGATTCTGAGCAGCTTTCAGCAGACAGCACAATGACCTCATGTTCAGATGAGCAGTAACCACTTGCAGGACTTTATCAGACAAGCATCTAAAAACACTGTAATTCTGTTATTGAGGAAAGTGTAAACATGGTGGCATGATCATAGTAATTATCACATATTGATGTAATCACGCAGTACTGCCACCATGGAATTATTGCACAACCAACACTAGCAGTTTAAGAACAGGATTTCTGCTTGCACTGTGGTAACACTTCTCTTCTCATTGGCTTCTAATGACAGAGGACTTTTTCAGACAGGGGGAAATCCCCCAAGGAGGTTGGGAGAAGAACAGGGCTGTCGTGCTTACAGAGCCCCGTTTCAGACTATGCAGTCCTCCTCCCAACCTTCCCCTGTGCTGCGGTTGCTGCTTTTTATTGATGGAGGTTTTCCGTCAATAAAAAGCAGTGCCCGCAGCACAGGGGAAGGTTGGGAGGAAGATGGAGGAGGACTGCATCATCTGAAACGGGGTTCTGCAACAGCACCGTTCTTCTCCCGACCTCCTCGGGTGGTTTTTTCTGCTGTCTGAAAAAGTCCAGAATATTAACACGTTGTGCTGGCCCACACATGTGCCTTTCAGAAAATTTTTCTCTTACTTCCACAATTTTGCATGGGTGAGATTTTGGCTATTCTTGCAAGAAGACGTTCCTTCAGTTAAACACACCAAAAACAAATACATAAGGAAAGAACTTCGCAAATAAACACCTAAACAAACATTAAAATGTACCAAGCAAAGGTGACAGTTTATTAAAAGAGCATCCTGTTGGCCCTCTTCATGTTTCCCCCTGGAAGTTTAATTATGTGTTCTCATTGGGAAAGGGGAGGGGGACCACCCATTCATACTGTAATCACACAATTACAGCAGGATGTGATTTCTCCACGCTTATCAATACTACAAAAAGAGTCATCCTAGTGCTTCCTCTGAGAGTGCAACATTTTCATTTCATTGAACTTCTACACTGAAGAAGACAAAACAGAAAAACAGCTATGGCCAGATGTACTGAGTTGTTCTTTCCTCACCCCTCCTTCTATCACTAGGATCCGACTCCTCCTACCCACCTTCCCCATCCTACTGTGAAACAACATTATTGTGGAAATATATTGCCATCCCCATCCACTCCACCCAGAACACCACAAATAATTTGGAATTTGGGCCTGGGAGAGCTATCACTTTTGGTTTCTTTAACAATCTTTTTTTTTTTCTGTACTAAATATAAACAACTCACAATTTTTGATTCATGAATTCTTATCAGAACTATGCTTGGTTGCTTATTCCCAGTTCTTAATTTGGATTTGAGGTAAAGGGGCATTCTGTTTTTATTTGGTTGGATGATCTGGCTATGTTTTAAAGTTTCGTGCAAATAAGGTCCTGAGAATAAGGAATCAACCTCAGCCTTATAACAAAACTGAAGTAAAAGATCAAATACCATTAATACCATTCATGGGTATAAATGTCTGTCCCTAGGCACTTCACTCCATGCATCTGGTGAAGCAGGCTTAGTTTATGCTACCAACTTCTTTCTTTCAGTTCATCTCAAAGATGCCACAAGATCCTTTTGCATACATATGTATATAATCAGATACATGTACGATGCTATTTCTTAGGTGGAACTGCTGACATCTATATAAGAAGTTTGCCATGCTTGAGACATTCCCCATGCTCCTTCATAAGACAGTGCTTTCATTATGCATCTGATTAATGAAGTGTAAGCTACAATTAATTTTAAGGCTGAATATATAGATTTAATCCTTTCTAACACTATTGTTTTCCAAGATAAACTGTTTAGAATCTCATTACTTATTATTTAGTGGATCATAGCATGACACTATATAAATGGGCTGTAATGAAATGTAACAAAACCACACACACCAAGAGCAAAGAGAAAGATGTGTCATTGCAAACTAATGAAATATCTCTGGGACGTAATACCGCTGTGTGACCCAACTCCTATGTTATCCCAGAAGTACTCTTAGGATGACAAGATTAATTTCAACAGTTACACTGTGGTTGTAATTACAGAAAAGTGTTTGGCATTAAAGAGTTCCTTGAGTAAATTGTTATCCATCATGTGTGCTGTCTTCTGTAAAGAATTGGAGGGCTTAGAAACATTGACATCGAGTGAAAGGTAGGGGCATGCAGGATATATTCAATTACCCCTTGGCAGAATTAAGGGAAGAGGTCATGATTTAGAAACAAAACACTCCTAAGGGTGTCCCAGGAAATATTTCTATGAAAGTAAGCTACACAATTCCATTATGAAAAGAAAGAACCTTGGCTCCTTCCATGCTCTGGTTTTCATTATTGGGAAAGTCAAGTAGTTGATTGCCTGTCAGTTTGGGAGTAGATTAATAGTCAGAGGTCTCCTTGGGTGTATACAAGAATATAAGTGTTTAATTTAAAAGAAAAATATGCTTTTTTAAAAAAATCCAAAATGGTCCATCAAGGATCCCTGAGCTTGCAGAATTTATGGAATTTTAATGCCAATTGAGATTTTAGAGAGGAGTTCCTGACTTTGAAAGGGAGACTATAGGCACATTTGTAATTTTGAGAACGTGTTATGGGCACAATCACAAATAGCTGACATGGAGGCAGGGGCATGATCATTCACAAAATGGCTTCTGTTGTGGGATTATCAGTCACAAAACAGGCTTTTCACACTAGGCTGAGAGATAGGTAGTTTACCCCAGAACCTGAGTACAGTACAAGGCACAGATGCAGTTTGAACCTAAAACACCAAACCACTGCTGAAATGGGTACAGTGTCTGTTTTGATACTTCTGCCACTGTGACAAACTGATGTTTATTAGGGTCAGACTTAACCCCAAAGTACTTATTCTAAGGGATGTGGACTCCTGCAATCTAGTATCTGGATACCTGCATTTTCAAGTTCCGTTGCACCTCTGTGCAAATTAAAGAATCAGAGTTGGAAGAGACCACAAGTAACGTCTAGTCCAACCCCCTGCATGCAGGAATACACAACCAAAGCGCCCCCAACAGATGACCATCCAGCCTCTGTTTCAAAACCTCCAAAGAAGGAGACTCCACCACACTCCAAGGCAGTATATTCCACTGCCAAGCAGCTCTTACCATCAATAAGTTCTTCCTAATGTTTAGATAGGATCTCTTTTCCTGTAGGTTGACTCTATATCTCCATGTCCTAGCTTGCACCATCTTCAATATGACCTCCTTTCAATTATTTAAATGTGGCTATCATGTCACCTCTTCACCTTCTCTTCTCCAGGCTAAACATACCCAGCTCCCTAAGCCTCTCCACATAGGCAAGCGGCTCCTCAGATGCAAATAAAATGTCAAGATGCAAACAAAATGTCAAGAGCTGCTACACTGTAGGCAAACAGGAGATACAAGTTTTAAATTACTTTCTACTGTGTTGTTGCCATTCATCTGCCTTCCCATTTCCACCTCTGTCTTTATGACTGATGTGTTGTTGTTGTTTTAGTGAGAAAGCAGAGTCATAAAAGAAGCTTTTAGTTCCTGGCAAGCTCCTTTTTTTTATTTTATTGTAAAACAGTCAGGTCACAATACTATCTCCAGACCATTCTGTCAAATATACAAGCTACAAATGCTTGCTTGACAGTCAAGTTTTAGTAGCATACTTGAGAAGTGAATAAAAATCCATATTAAACAATATTCAATGTTTCCATAGGAACACAGATAAATGTGACCTCCCTATCTAGTTGCCTATTCTGCAAGCTCCTTTTACAAGTCTATTGTTACACTAAAATTTAGAAAGCACTGCTGTGCACTCAGTATCAAAGGACAGAACCTGATGCTGCCATCCACCATGTTCTAGCTAGCAATGGACTTCTTGTGTCCAGCCAGTCCCAGATAATATTAGCTCACTTAGGAGTATTTGTTTACTGAGTAAGTAAGTAACAATTTTGATGCCACCCAATTGTGTGGTGTTTTTTTTTAATAAGAATCAGTCAGATAAAAACGTTTTGTTGCTGCTGATGATGAATTTGTCTCCATTGTTTTGACACTCATTGTAGTTTTGTCTTTTTCTAGAACATCAGCAAATAAGTACATTGCCATCACAGCACACCAAGCTGGTACATTTCCCCTCCCCCAAAGATAAGAGAGCTAAACAATGCATGCATTAGGACATTAATTCTTCAAGTGTGTTGAATGCACAGATTCTGGTCTTAGCCATAACTCATGGTTAAAGGAGCGCAACCAAGCAAGCAATATTGAATATTAATTCCAATGATGTATCTTTTGCATCGGCCAGAATATTACAAACATTGTATTTTGAGGTGGGCGGGTACTTTCCTGTTTGCCCTGAACCCTGTTTTTAAAGGCCTTTTCCAGAACATCTTACAGTGCCACTTTGTTCTTGGTTAATGAATATTTTATGGAGAAGGAGCAAAGTATTAGGAAGTTCTCATTGCAGATGGTACCCTGAAAGGGATCTTTCTGTGAAGGACAAAAGCTTATTTCAAAGGACATTGGTCCAGTAAAAATAATCATAATTTTCCCTCTGACATTTTCCAAATTTTGGACTACAAAATATCTCCTATACTCAGGACTAGTTTAAGGAATTTTGGGGGCACCAGCAATGCTTTATTTTGGGGGGCCCATATGTTTATCTCAGGTCAATGTGACCTAACTCAACCTAAGCTATTCACAGTACAGGATATTCAGATTGTTACTAATAATGTTTGTGGGGTTTTTTTTTGTAGGAGGAGGGTTACTATGGGGGCCCCCACAATGATGGGGCCCCCTGTAGATGCTGACGTCGCTGGTGCCTTAAACCGGCCCTGCCTATACCATACAGAACATATAATGTATTTGGCCTCAAAATCCTATGCCCTCTGATCACAGCATACTACAACTGACTGAACTCATCAACACGTTTTTGATATTTTTGCCAATGTGCCAAGAGGATGAGTTGAGCCTGGTGTATTATTATTTTAGTGTGCTTTAAAACTAGAATTGCTCTGCTGATGGAATGCTTCCATCACCAGAAGAACAGAAAGGGGGCAGTTGTCCTCTCTGCAGCTCACTTTGCATCTTTCCAAGCCTCTCTTCAGATGTATTGAAAGATGCACTGGCGTGACTTGGGAAGCGTTATGGGGGAATTAAAATGATCAGAATGAGAGTCATTAAAAAAAAAAAAACCTCCCTCCTCTGTTCTGTATGGATGGTTTCCATGGACAAAAGATACCAGTTGATCTAGGATTAAAAGTGGGCACTGCATCTTATATTGTTTGATGTTATTCTTTGCTAATTTTCTTCTCAAAGGAAACAATGACTAATTTTCAACAAATTTCTTCTCATGGTGAGAAAATGTTTGAAAACTGCACTTTTTCTTCTCACTGTGAGAAAATTTTGAAAACTGCACTTTTGAAAGACTATTTGCAGCTTGAGTCTTGTTCTGAACAAAGACCATGCACATACTGTAGTTGTTTTGCACAGAAAACAGCTTTTTCTGCATAGGAAAGAACATTTTTTTCTGTGCAGAAATAGGCTGGAAATTCTGTGCAGAACAGCACACACAGAAGAAAGCATTTTTGCCACTCAACTCAGGGAATAAAGAGACCAGACACGAGATATATGGGTGAAATAAAGGGTCTTTATTGAACCCTACCTATTTAAACCCTCTAACATCTTCATTGGGGGAGGCACCCTAGTGAGGGAGCAGCTGAGGCTGTCGGCCTAACTGAGACCTTACTCCCCAACTTTCCCGGGCGAGCACCTGAGCCCTCGAGAGGAACCCCAGCATTGGGGTTGCTCTCAAGCCGGCCCACATCTGGAAGACCAACCCCAAAGTCCCCCCACTCAAGCCACATGGATTAGGGTGGGGGATTATCCCTCGGGCCAGCCCCAAGGTGGGCCTCCTTCCCTTCCGCTAAATCCTGTGACTTTATTGGTCGTTCCAGAGACCATCCCTTCACTCAAATAGGTGCCAAGGTGCACACCGAATCTACGCCTCCCCCAAATTTCAGGCCATGAATAGGGTCAAGCGTCTGCTTAGTCCCTATATCCCCACCAGCCTGTCCAACAGGTCCCTCAAACCCCCCCCCCAAAGATCAGCCAGAAAAATTGCATTTCCCGCATCCGAAAGGTGTACCCCGTCAGCTTGGTAGAGCTCGGGCCACTCGAATACTATGGCGGGATGCGGGATGTACCAACCCAAACCCTTAGTGAGAGCATTTTTAATTTCTTTGTTAGCTCTACACCGAGCTCTATCGATCAAACGGGGATCTCCATCCCCTCTCCAAACTTGGTGGGGTAAAATGGCAGACCACATGATGGTAACTTCCAGCCACTTTGACCAGATTACCCACATGTCATTGATCGCCTGAAGAACTAAAGCCTTCCCTTTTAATAACCCAAATAGCTTCCACCAAGGTGGAGAATGAGAACATTAGGAGGGGGTCTGTGGCATTCGTCGAACAACAATGGCAACAGGACAGCTTGAGTATAGCTCTTCCTAGTGGAAGGTGGCAAGGACATACCTAATGCCCTGATCACCTTGACCTCCCAATCGTCCACAAGTCTGCCAGTATCGGCTCGCCTTCGGGCATCGCGTTGGGAGCCAATTCTCTGAAGCGCTCGCTCCATCTGCATGCGGGAGAGAGCATCACCAATGCCATTGTCAACACCCACCACATGCCGGGCCACAAACAGAATGTTGTGCTGTAAGCATTGCAAAGTGAAGGCATGAACCAGCTGCATGACCCGGGAGGATCTAGAAGTCAAGGAATTTATAATGTGGACCATGGACATGTTGTCGCACCAAAAGCGCACAGTGGGATTCACCAGTTCCACTGCCCAGATGTGAATGGCAACCAAAATTGGAAAAAACTCCAGGAAGGTCAGGTCCCTGGCTATTTTGGATGCAACCCACTCATGGAGCCATTGACCTGCACCCCAACGGCCTGTGCAATAAACTCCAAAACCTATAGTGCCTGCAGCATCCAAGGCAATTTGCAGTGCTCCTTGTAATTTCCTTTCTTCCCGCCAAAATGAGGGGGCTCATCCGGGATCTGAACCAAGCCCTGCCCCCTTCCTGACATCGGGACGCATGCCCGACATCCAGGCTCTTGGTCTCCACCCCTCCTGAGCGACAAAGGCCAATCCCCCACCCAAAACGGCTGCGCCTAATGGGAGGGAGATTGGGATTCTATGCAGAAATATTTTCTGAACAGAAAAATGCTGTTTTTTGCACAAAACAACCACATTCAGATTTTGCATAGAATAAGTCCCAAAACAGCAAAGATTCTCGGCAATCTAAGATTCTTCTTGTCGGGGTTTCTTGATGCTCAAGAAAAGTTTTTCAATCACTTTTCAGATATTTTCAAATAATCTTTCTACCCCTGATGCTGTCCCTGAACCACTAAGGATGACAGGGCATTTGTTTATACGTGCCAATAAAAAACAGAGCCCCTTGTAGTAATGACACTTCACAGCAGCTGTGATTAGTCCTAATGTGGGGTTTTTTGCCCCCATAAGCTTCACATGCCTGCTAGTAAACATGGTAGCCACGAGTGATTTATTCACGTTTGCACTTACCTCAATGTGCTGTCACCAACATTTTTTTTAAATGATGTCCAAGGTGCGATTGAACAATTTTTCACTTGAACACAAAAGCAATAAACCTCAACAACCCATTTTTTTGCCTTAGCACTCATCCGCTAAGGTGAGAATCCAACATGGCAGCAATGGACACTTGCCTTGCTAGCAAGCCCCACTCCCTGCACTTGTACAGCCAATCAGATTTGTGCTTCCTCTTGTTTGGGCAAATGAATCAGGTTGACTCACTTGTCCTAATGAGCATAAATGCACACCACCTCGTTGTTTTTTTTAAAAAAGAAACAGGAAAAGCCACAAAGGCTTTTCTGGTGAGGTTTTTGGCCTTTCCCGCCCGCCTCCGTCACAATACGGCGAAATCACACAGAATGCCATTAGGGCAAGTAGGATTCTCCTTGCATTCCGTGAGGGGTTTTTTCACCGTTTGGACAACCCCAGGAATTCCCTTCTTCTGCTTCTTTATTGTTCCTCCTATTCATTCTCCTTGCATTTCATGTTCCTTAAAATCCAACTTAACAATGAGACTTTCTAATTAGTTTTTGATTTGGACCATTTACACTTTGCCTTACTGCTCTGGATTCTTTTAGTTGGTTTATTTCCAGTGCAATTATGTGGTTCAGAGGAGAGATTGCAAGGCAGACCAAACAGCCAGATATCCAGAGCCTATGGGCTTACTACAGGAAGGGCAAGAATCTGGGTGAGGGTGGAAGCGGGAGAGAGCTTTACTCATTTTTATATCCCACCCACCTCTATAAATAGTATTGCTTTCCAACTTTTTTTTAATTGCCCACTTTCCCACACATTGGAGTTATTACCTCCACGGGCTAACAATATGTATGATAAAATGCAATGTAAAAAAATCTTAAGATTGATATAATTTAACTCTACCCTTTGCTGTTTACTCACAGCACACAGAGAGAGAGATAATTTGCACCAAAGAGAACCTTTCAGGCAAAGAGCATCTTGAGGATGGAGGAATATATAGCAGGAAAAGAGTGTGAGAGGGGAAAAGCACTCTGTCCTTGCACAAGGATCTTGAGCCAGACTGCCAGTCCTACTGATGCTGATTTTTTAAACAAACAAACAAACAAAACAAACAAAAAACAAAACTATGCTCTGTGTAAAATCCTATATAGTTCGGCCCTGAATCTCTTCCCCGGGTGGGAATCTTTTTCAGTCCAAGAGCCAAATTGCAAACATACCTCTTTCTAGGTACTATGGTGCCAATATTAAATGAATACCACAGACACAAACACAGTTAGGTCCAATTGGTTTAAAACTACAACAATAACCATACAACCAATTATATATTAAATTGAATACATATCCAACATTCAAAAGTTCCATGCATCCAATGAGGTGCCAAAACAGGGCTGGAAAGTAAAACTCATACTGCTCAGCGGTATTGCAACCTTGGATGCAAACCTTAAAGCCCCAAATAAAACATACAAAATTGGTACACATGCGTAAAAGAAATTCTACTATAAGAAATTTACCCTTTTGTCCCTTCATAAAATATGTAATTGAAATACACCTTGTGCAAAGTGAAAAGGTCCTTTCCCCTGACAATAGCACCTCCTCTTTCCTCCTCCTCAGTTGTCCCTCTCTTTCTCTACTGAATTAGTAAGAACAGTCCTTTCTTTAGGGTTTCCCCACCCACTGGGCCAAACCAACAATTCACTGGAGTTACACAAACACATCAGGGTCACCATAACAGCCTCCCAAAATGTGTCTCCACTGCTGGTGTGCTTGCCTGGAACCCATTGGCATACTTTTTTTTTTTCACACACACACACTTCATGCTTCAGCCACTCCTGAATTGTCCCAATTGCTTTTTGCACTTATCCTAATGAGGTAAAGGCAAGTCTGAGGTTTACTCCAATGAAATAAATACGTGTGCAACTATGTGTGCTCATACTCATCCCCTGTTACTCTTCTCTGTTCTCCTCCTTCTCCTCTACTTCTGTTGTCTCTTCTGCTTCCTGAATTTAGGCCAAGGGCAGGAATCATCCCTCCCTCCAGCAGTATTTCTTGCCATTGATTCTCATGGCTAGGACTGCTGGGAATTGTAGGCCAGCAATATCTGAAGAACTATATGATTCCCACTTCTGATTTAGGTTCTAGGCTCTTAAGTGCAGGTATCTGTATCATTATTCTAATTCATTTTGTTCCTTGATGGTGCTATGAAAATAGTACTACTGTTAACAATTAACATCTATCGCCTCCACTTAAAACTTTATAGGCTGTCTCCTTCCATATTCTTCAAATCTCCCATGGGACTGTTATATTAAGAAAAAGGCCTGTGTCCTTTTGAAATGGAAGACAGTAACATTACTCATTTGGCTAAACCTCAAGGGGCAGTTGCCCTCAGCAAACAGCTATATTAAATGTAGCATGGCCACATCATTGGGTCATGCCTCCAGGCAGAAAAGAATGACCTAGGGTCACATAAGGAAATTACTACAGTCCAGAATGACAGGATTTGTTGTAACAACTGTTCTTTGCCAAAGGCTGGGAGGTATTGTTTTTAATTACCTGCTGAATGCTAAGCTGGAAGCAAATATTGATAACACTCTCCTGATGTCATTCATGAGTCCAGAGAGGGCACTGTGGCTTCCAAATGCTGAAGCAATAGAATATTTTGAAATTAGTTGGATTTCTAAGATAGGCCATTTGACAGCTGATGGCACAGTTTATATATACACAAACATGTATATTAAGGATGGGGAAATATGTTCATTTGCCCTCACCCATCCTGAGTGATCTTACTATGCCACTTTCTTCTTGTCTTGTCTTGTTTAGTTTTGTTTGGCTATGCCCAAAAGCAGAATTCAGTTTTGTACATTTTATCTTTCCCTATCTTTTACATCAACAAGTGTCTTTTTCACTTGTAATTTCTACACTGCAAAGCATGACGTGCATCATCATCATCATCAGGAATCCTTTTGCATATTCCTAAGTGGACAATATGTGTGCGGGAAGTGGAGTTGGGAAGATGTATAGTTCTCATATCCAGTAAATCAATTATTCAATTTATTCATACAGTCCATAGACCCATCAAATAACAGACATGATGTACATGAATAGATAAAACCATAATACAAACCAATAAAATTAGGATAGTTATTGATAAACTTTTTTGGAGCTCATATATCCAGTAAATGGCTGCTCTTACGTAACTATGAAGCAGAGTTTGCAAAGGGACCAAAGCACAACAGGACCAGTGCATAGCCAGCACAGTTACTGCTGTCCTCTTTGCAATTCACCAGCAGGGTTTCTTAGCACTTTTGCTACATATTTAAATGTACACAAATTTACGCTGAGCGAAATGTCGTATAGGATTCTGGCAATTATTATTATTACAAGTCAACCCCTGTATCCACGGGGGATATGTTCCAAGACCCCTACTCCCTGTGGATACCTGAAACATGGATAATAGGCAACCCTATTATTTTCAATGAGAAGAACACCAAAAATTGACCATAGAATTACATTGGAGGACCTAGAAATGCCTAGAGAGAACATATATCTTTGGATGTGGATGAGTGAAACTGTGGATACCGAATCTGTGGATATGGGTGTTGACTTGTATTGGTAAATAATAATGGATTTCCCATGACATTAGACATCAGCCAAATATAGTCCTGTGACAGAAAGAGAAAGGGAGAGAGAGAAAACAGGAGACCAAAGTCAGATGTCAGTAGCAGAACCTGCTGGAGTGTTTGGGTTGGTTGTTTCCCACCGGTGCCATATACTAATACTAGACCTGTACAGCAATTTGCTGTACCTCATGGTGCAACCTTATGAGGAATATTGCATCATGCTGTATATGATATAATGGGAGGGAGATTGGGATTCAGTGTTTTGAATTTCAAAATACAATACTGTATTAATGGGAATCTAATACCCAGAAGGGGTATATATAAAAATCTAGCTGTTACTGATATTACTGATAATCTGAGTTTTAACCTATTCTATTCCCAGGTATCACTTGGCCTCACAAGACATGAGTGGGAACTTCCACTTATGTTCATGCCAGTAGTGTCAATGGTGTATAATTTCATTTGTTACCAAAGCCTGTTCTTTTCTCTGTAGAGATCTGATCTATACTACACAACACTGGTGTCAAGAACCAGATGTGCAGAGATTTGTTTTCATACCGGCCTGAAAAGGGAAGTAGCATTTCAAATAAGATGTATACTGATCACAGTCATGAGAAAGTCCAAATCAGAAAATTGTGTCAAAACTTGCAATGTATCTAATCTAATTTTCCCCATCCCTCAGACAGTTTACAGATCAGACATGTTTGTTCAGGAACAGGCTTTGCTTTTGTTTATCCAACCAATGTTCTTTTCACATAGCATTCCATGAAAACAGCTTGTACACCAGTTTGGAAATGCTTTAGCAGGCTTAAATTAAACAATAGCTTGAAAGCAAGACATTTGGAAGACAAAAATAGACAAATATTAGGGAACAAGAGAGAGAGAGAAATTCTAGTTCTATCAAAACAGAAAATCAAATACATTTATAAATATCTTTGCTTTATCAGATTCTTGTACACCTGGGCTGTTCTTCAATAAGGAACCTTTGTTTCATAGCCTATCAAGAATGTGGTATATTTGTGTCCCAACATTTCTTGTAATATGCAGAACAACCATTGTAAGCAGTGGATACCAGGGCCCACTGTATTGGCCTGAACTTTAAAGGAGCTACCCACATGCTGAATCTTATTTCCCAGATAAGCCCAGTGCTTTAGATGGCTCCTATAAGGTTCGAGCCAAAACCTGGAGTGGACTCCTTTGTTGACTGACATTGAAACCACCAGTTATCTCTGCCTTTTATTTAAATAGTTTTTGCTGTTTATTTCAGGTACCCATTTCCATGCATATCCAAAAGGATGCAGACCCTTTAATCTCTTGTGACTCTGTGTCAGGATCGGTCCCAAATATGTCCTATTCCTGCCAATTTCAGTGTTTCTTTGTAACCTTGCTGTTAATTGTGTTTTCATTTCTTTGTGCTTGTTAACGATTGTGTTGTGGTGCCTGTGGAAAGGGAGTATAACAGTTGGAGAATGGATAGAAAAGCCGCAGCTGTGCAATCAGCTTGGGAAAAATGGGATGGATGTTACATCTGAAGAGGGGGTCAGGGGATAGTGGTTAACCAATAGTACTGAAGCACACCAGATTTCATAGATTGTAATATGCTTTTATTATACTGTCTGTTTTCTAAATTTCGATTCTGAGCAACAACCTTGTATAATATGCTTTCTGGATTACTGTGCCAATAAAGTTTTTTGTTTAACTCTAAAACTGATGGACACTGCATCTGGGAACGCAAGTACATTACACTCTGGTTGTACAACGAGACCTTGGAGAACTGATGTCAGTTGGGATGAGCAGTGCTGGGCTAGAATGAGCAATGGTGTGAAACCACATAAAACCATGCACATTTTAAAAAACATAATTTTTATTAGTGTCCACACATATCTCAACAAAACACAAAAAACAAAAACCTATCTACATATTCAGTGCACCCCCTCTCCAAACACGCCACAAACAGCAACAACTCCACACACTTATTTACCCATTTGACCCTTCTTCCCCACCCCCTGAAATTATATCTAACACAATGATTTTAAAAGTGACTTCCCACTTCCTAAACTTTGGCATATATTTATCCATGTAATTGCTTTTCAACTTTCTGTAATTATCCCAATTCATTTATTCCTCTACACTTCTACACATGCAAAATATTTTAAATTAAAAAACCTATCAATGTTGTCTTTTTCTCCTCTTTCTTGTGAATATCTCAGAAATGGTTCCCATCCTTCTCTAAATCTGTCCACTGGCTTTTCTCTTAGAAATGTTGATAAAACAATGCACAATTAATATCACAACATTACAGTAGGACCTCCTTATCCACTGAGTCATTATCCACTGGTTCAATTATCCACAGGACACAAAACTGCACACTTACCATACAGTTTTCCTAGAAAATGTGTCCTCTCTAGCCATTTTCTAGGTCCTCCAAGGCAACTCTGTGGTATTTTGAACTGGAAGTCCCTTTATTTTCAATGGCATTCACTATTATCCACAATTTTTGACGTCCATGCCCCCCCCCCGAACTAATCCCCAGCGGATACGGGGATCCTACTGTATTCAGCTGATTTAAAGACGTGTTGTCTAAAAGTATCTTGAAACAACTGTGTCATTCACCAGAGACTGTCAGGCATACACATTCCCTACCCCAAGTTTTCCTTTCCTTTCCTAATTTGGCTAGGCATCTTTCACAAGGGGCATATCCTGCTGTGGTCCTTTGATAAGGAATTCAGTGACAAGGAGGCTTTGAATTCAGTCCCAATAATCATGATAACATTTTCATGCATTATATGCTTCTACAAAATAAACTTCTAGCCAAATAATCCGAAGTCAAGCTCTTATTCTTTCAGGAAACTATCAGACAGGAACACAAAAAGTTTTCCTGTCCCACAATCTCCAATTCCATCCCTGTCCCGGCACATTAACCCTCCCCATCAGACTTACCTTATCTTCCTTCCAAAGCAGCCCAGGAATGGAGGTCTAATGGAGCTCAGTTCACTTCCTAGACTGAAATCCCACCTGATTTTGCAAGAAGATGCGAACATGGGAAATTCAAAAAGAAGAAAAATACAAACACACAAGTTCACAAAAGCACATACACACACACACAAAAATAACAAGTAACCCAGGGAGGGTACAAAAAAGAGGGTAGCCTACCTGGTTCTCATAATCCCACTTGGAAGTGTTCTGGCAGGACCGCTCATTGACGCTGGAATCACGAGTCAAAAACAACACGAGGTTTCAGACTCCAGCAATGCTGGCACCAAAACAGGATGGGCAATCCATTCACAGCTCTAGCCCATCAATAAAAAGCAATGGCAGAATAATGACAGCGGAATACAAAAGGATGGCATCGTGTGATATTGGCATTCTTTTCTGTTCCGCTGTCGTTATTCTGGAGCCACATAAACTGCATCTGATAATCTCCTCGGTATATTTTCATGATATTAAATTCAAGGATAGACAGAATCCCATCAAAGCCAATGGGCTGATTCTGGAATCAGTGTTACAAAGACTAAAAAGGAAATGTGGGGAGAAGAAGTGAAAGGATCCAACAGCACCTATGAGACTAACTGGTATGTTTCAATATAAGACTTTATAGTCATAAAGAGTAATTAAAAGGACGAAGGTGGGTATCAGCTTTTGCATATAAGTATAAATAGCAGGAGAGCCAGCATGGTGAAGTGGTTTGAGTGTTAGGGATTGTCTATACGAGGGGGTGTGCGTGGATTGATGTGCACTAATGCCAATTTGAAGCAGCTTTGATTATTTATTTATTTTTGCAAGATTGCAGGCGTGCAAAGCTGTCTGCTTTTGCTGTTCCAATTGGCATGCTTGCAAATCAAGATGGCAGGCATGAATGAATTACTAACGTTTTTATTCTCATCAGTTGCCGCTGCTGAACAGTATTTTTTTTTAAAAAAACACCATATATAAGGTGAGAAAGTGTGATATTCTGTCTGAATAAAAAGAAAAAAGGAGGGAAAGCTGTTTCAGCACCTCAGCACAAGATCGCTAAGGCGAAAATCGAACATGGTGGTTCCAGGTACTTACCTTGTTAGCAAGCTCTGCCCCCTGTGCACATCTGACCAATAAGCTTTTCACTTCCACTCTTATTGGGAATGCAAATGAATGTGAATCGATTGTCCCAATGAGCAGGAATGCGCATTCCCCATGGAGCTTTTTAAAAACTTTGGGGAAAGCCATGAAGGCTTTTCCTGTGGATTTTTTGGTGGATTTGGCTCCGTCCTTCCAAATAGGGCAGATTGATGCAGGATGGCATTTAGACAAAATGTATTCTCCTCAAATTCTATGAGGAAGATTTTTGCCATTTAGACAACCCTTGAGCTATGACTCTAGGAGACTGAAGTTTGAATACCCACTTGGCTCTGGAAACCTACTAAGTGACCTTGGCCAAGTCATACTCTCTCAGCCCAGACTGACCCAAAACTTGCCAAGAAAGCCCCATGATAGGGTTGTCATAACTCAGAAATGACTTGAAGGTAGACAATGACAACAACAACAACAAATAGCAGGCAAACACACTTATAGTAGTGATTACTACAGTATGTGTTGATCCTCTTCACTGTGCTGCAAGTATGCAAATATGTACTGTATAGCAATACTCATCACCAAATTCTTTATTAAGGGCCATAACAGAACCATTGGTGAGACCGTATTGTACTGTTTTGCATTTCTGTTGACATTTCACATTCCTCTTTTCCTCTTCCATGTTTGAACATGTCGGTCTACAGAGGCTTCACTCCATGTATCTGAAGAAATGGACAGAAGTCCACAAAAACTTATACTGAAGTATATCAGGTAATCTCATAGTGGCTGCTAGATCCCTTTTCCTCCCCCCTTTTCCTTTTTGTGCTAAAACAGTTTAACACAGCTTTCTCCTTCAAAACTGTTTTGAAAATAGTCACGTAGCAGTTTACAACACGTTCTTTTGGACCAGAAGATCCAACCAGCAACAATGGTAAGAGTGCTCCTCTACTATATCAGCCTGTAGCCTCTTCTGTCGAGGGCTCTCTCAACATGGAAGATGTGCTTTTAGAGGTGATGGTTTAACATTACTAATTTATCTTCCATTTATTTTTTATCCAGTCATTTTCAGAGCTATTGCTTCTAGATGTTATCTCAACTAAGGCTCCTGTTTATGGCACTAAACCTACTTCAGTCCACAGTCAACCACTCTACCTCTAAATACACACAGTTTTGAAGTGTGGGGGGGAATGCTCTGTTTTTGGTTAGGTTGCACACTATTTTCTTACTTCATTTTCAAACAACACAGCCCACAAATGATACATTTTAGATTATGACATAGTTATAGCAGTCTGATACCACTTTAACTGCCATGGCTCCATCCCATGGGATCCTGGGATTTGTAGCGTGGTGCCATATTTAGGAATTGCTGCTAGAACTTTCTAGCAGAGAATGAGATGAAGAAGATGATTGCACATCATAGATATTTGCCTGGTAAAACTTTTTGTCACTGCAATCATTGTGGCAATGCTTCATCTTTAACTAAAGGAAACATCACAGTATGATGGCTACTAAAGTATAAAGAGTGTATGGTGGTCTAAGATGCATCCAGAAAGGGTATCATGTTCTATAAATTGCTTTAGTGCTGCCAGGGGAGTAATACAATCTCCCTGGAAATATTGTACAGAAAGAGCAGCTGCGTCCCTTACTCAGAAGATAAATCCATTAGTAATTGTTGTTTTCTTAGATCTTTGCTAAAGGGGATGAAACATGATAAAACAATACTTTATGCTACTAGATAGCTATGTAAGAACATTATATTTATGTTGTATGTTTAAATGTTACAGTTTGTATGGAATTGCTATTATCACAAAACATAATGTATTTAAGATGGGGAAGATGTCTAAAAATACCCATAAGACCTATCTGCCTGCTTATCCTTCCCTCCCTAAATCTCTTGTTTCATGGAGAACACACAATTCTGTAATTGTTGGAAAGACGACAGCACTGTATCGTACATCACTAGAAACTGCATGAGGTGACTTTTCTCACAAGGTGCCAGGATGCAAACAATCCAGTCTTCTCCAGTGGCACTTATGGCCAGGTAGTCTGACCTCTAAGTAATGTTGAGGAACATCTAAGGGCTTCTCTATATGAGGCAAAAAAAAAAAATGTGGATTGCTCTGCATTAATGGCAATTCGCAGCAGCTGCTACCTGTCTTAACATGAGGTGTTTTTTTTGGCAGATGACAGACGTGCAAAGCTATCTGTGTTAAGTGCAAACAGGCATGCCTGTGAATCAAGATGGCAGCTGTGAGTGAATTACTCACGTTTTTACTTACCTCAGTTTGCTGCCAAGCTGCAAAAGAGCGATCTTTTGCTTTAGCAAAAAAAGGAAACAAAAAAAAAGCCATTTTATTGTCTTAATGCTAGTTCACTAAGGTGAAAATCCAACATAGCTGCTCTGGGAGCTTGCCTTATTAGCAAGCTCCACCCCCTGTGCATCAGCTTTCAACTTCTACTCTTATAAATAAAGTCAATTAAATCAAATCACTTGTCCAAAAGAGCAGGAATGCACATTCCCCCTGCTGTTTTAAAAAAACTTCGGGGAAAGCTGCAAAGGCATTTCCCATGCAGTATATTGTGGATTTGGCCCTGCTCCTTCCCAATATATTGAAATGATGCAGATGCTATTTAGACTTATAGTATTCTCTGCACATTCTGTGACGAGTATTTTCGCTGTTTAGACAACCCCTAAGTCAAACATATTTGCCATCCTCGGTCTCATATACAGAGTATCCCCCCCAAAATGCATAATCCTTTAACATCTAATAGTAGCTATGGTGATTATTTGAAGGCTACATAAATACATATATATTGAAGAATAAATGTTATAATAATAATTTCATCAGAGTTCTAAATTCCAGCTTAAATTACAATTTCATGTAATATATCTAAATTATTGTCCCTGTGCAGCAATGCACTACTCACATCGTTGAGGCACAGAGTTGCAAGCCTCACTTAAAGGAGATTTTCAAATGGGGTCAAATGCCCCGTTCCTGCCTCGCAAGCCCCAATTCCGTTCCTGCCACAGAATAAAGGGAAAATGTTCAAACACTTACCTGTATTCCATGGTAGGAACGTCCTCCCTCTCCCCAAGCTGGCCGGCCGTAAATGCAGCCGTCATAAGGCTGCCTTTACAACCAGGAATTGAAATCCCGCTCATTTTCACGAAGAAACCAATCACCCAAAAAGAAGAAGAAATTAACGCCATTCTTTTATTTTTAATATGTCTGCCACTATTTAAATTGTTATTTTCTATTTTCTATTACTTTCTTTAGTTATTTCTTTATAAGACCCCTCTCGGATCCCTACCTCTTCTGATCATCTAGACCCACAATACCACTATAAATCAGTCTTGGTAAACATTACAGATAATTTCTTAAATCAGCAGACCTAGTTTTATGATCTATTCTTTTAGACTACATTAAGCAAAAAATGACAAAAACCTTGTTGAAATCTTAAAACAACATCATATAATGAGTCCCATAATATGTTCTTAATTCCAAAAAAAACCCAGCCTTTATCTCTTTCTAACTATTTAAATTTAACCCTGGGCATTTTTTCAAATCAATCTTCATTTGAACAAAGTAGGCACCTTTCATCCGACTGAACAGTACCTGGCAGGCAAACATTTCTCTAAAAACAACATTCTTGAACTGATTGTTCCTCTCAAATTCCCCCACACACATATTCTCCATCAGGATTACCTCTGAATCTTCAAGAACCCCTTGATCTGATCACTGACCTCTGTCTATTATTTCCCCACCACTCAAATTCCAAGCTGAAATGGACTCCTTGTTGCTCATCTGTCTCCAGTCTCTTTGCTTCACCCATTACCTCCTCTGGAACTTCCATTTCCCCATCCTCATTCTCCTCCTCCAAGTTAAATTTCTGTCTATATCTCATTGTATAAATCTTTAAATCCTTCCACCTCAACCTAATTTCCTGCCATATCTCAAGTCATATTGCTGGATCAGAGGCTTCATTTTGGGGTTGAATCTTTAGCCTTCTCTGTTAATCCAGATTTAGGCATATGAAGAGTTAACCTTTCCCCCACAATGACTTCTCGGTCCGGTACGGTGATTAAGCTTTCATAATACTCGGGCTGTTTTCAGAGAATGACCTCTTTTAGGCAAAACAATTCCTTTTTCTCAAAATGCAACTATCTATTTGTTTTAATCCAGTTTTGCTTACAGAGTATTTACGAAAACCATCAATATTCCAACTTTAAAGCTTTACTTCCTAGGACTTTTTCAGACACCTTAAAACCTGTAAGCGGAGGTCTGGAGAGGTATGCGGCTATCCCGCGGCAGGGGGTCCATTTCAGACGATGCCATCCTTCTCCCGTCATCATCCGTATTGCTTCCATGCTTGAACTATTGAAAAGGTGGCACTTTTTACTCACGAAAAACTTCCATGAGTAAAAAGCGGTGCCTTTTCAATAGATCGAGCATGGAAGCAACACGGATGATGACGGGAGAGGGATGGTATCATCCGAAACAGACCCCCTGCCGCAGGATAGCCACATACCTCTCCCGACCTCTGCTTCTGGGTTTTAAGGCATCTGAAAAAGTCCCTAGTTCCACATTACACCAAGAGTTTTATTTTCCTTTTATTCACACATTTATTCAACTTTCTGACTTCAATATGTGACTAGAATCATAGAATTGTAGAGTTGGAAGAGACCACGAGGGCCATCCTGTCCAACCCACTGCCACGCAGGAAATCACAATCAAAGCATCCCCGACAGATGGCCATCCATTCTCTGTTTAAAGACCTCCAAGGAAGGAGACCCCACCACGCTCCGAGGGTGTGTGTTCCACTGCCGAACTGCTCTTACTGTCAGAAAGTTCCTCCTAATGTTGAAGTGGAATCTCTGTTCCTGGAGCTTGCATCCACTGTTCCGTGTTCTAGTCTCTGGAGCAGCCGCAAATAAGCTTGCCACATCCTCACTGTGACACCCCTTGAAATACTTAAACAGGGCTATCATATTGCCCCTTAACCGTATTTTTCCAGGCTAAACATACCCAGCTCCCTAAGTCTTTCCTCATAAGGCATGTTTTCCAGACCTTTCACCATTTTAGTCACCCTCCTCTGGACATGCTCCAATTTGTCAATATCCTTGTTGAATTGTGGTGCCCAGAACTGGACACAGTATTCTAGGTGAGGCCTGACCAAGGCAGAATAGAATGGCACTATTACTTCCCTTGATCTAGACACTATACCTCTATTGATGCAGCCCAAAATCGTATTGGCCTTTTTAGCTGCCACATCACACTGTTGACTCATGTTCAACTTGTGGTCTACTAGGACTCCTATATCCCTTTTGCATGTAGTCTTGTTCAGCCAGGTCTCCCCCATCCTGTATGTATGCTTTTTGTTTTTTCACCCTAAGTGCAGTACCTTACATTTCCCTGTATTGAATTTCATTTTGTTAGCTTTGGTCCAGCTTTCTAGTCTATTCAGGTCATTTTGAATTTTGATCCTGTCCTCTGGGGTATTAGCTACTTCTCCTAATTTGGTGTCATCTGCAAATTTGATAAGTATGCCCCTAATTCTGTCATCCAAGTCATTGATAAAGATGTTGAATAGCACTGGGCCCAGGACAGAACCCTGTGGCACCTCACTAGTCACATCTTTCTAAGATGAAGAGGAGCCAGTGCTGAGCACCCTTTGGGTTTGGCCGGTCAACCAATTACAAATCCATTTAACAGTTAATTTGTCTAGCCCACATTTTACAAGCTTGTTTGCAAGAATACCATGGGGAACCTTGTCAAAGGCCTTACTGAAATCAAGGTATGTGATATCCACAGTGTTCCCTTCATCTACCAAGCTGGTAATTTTATATAAAAAAAGAGAGATCAGATTAGTCTGGCATGACTTGTTTCTCTGAAACCCATGTTGATTTTTTGTGATTATGGCATTGCCTTCTAAATGTTCCAGACTCTCTGTTTAATGATCTGCTCTAGAATCATCCCTGGTATTGATGTCAGACTAACTGGATTATAATTGTTGGGATCCTCTTTTTTTCCCCTTTTTGAAGATGGGGACAACGTTTGCCCTCCTCCAGTCTTCTGGGACTTCTCCTGTTCTCCAGGAATTCTCAAAGATTATTGCCAATGGCTCTGAGATTACATTTGCCAGCTCTTTTAATACCCTTGGATGTAGCTCATCTGATCCTGGAGATTTAAATTCTTTCAGATTAAGAAGGTATTCCTGTACTATCTCTTTACTTATTCTGTGCTGGATTTCCCCTATGTGTCCTCTGTTCCATTATCCTCAGGTTGATCACCCTTTTCCTTTTCTGAAAACACTGAGGTAAAGAAGGTGTTGAGTAATTCTACCTTTTCCCTGTCCCCTGTTAGCATTTTGCCATCTTCTCCACATAGTAGCCCTACCATTTCCTTCTTCTTCCTTTTGCTGCAGACATACCCCAACAAAACCCTTGTTATTGTTCTTAACCTCTCTAGTGAGCCTGAGCTCGTTCTGTGTTCTGACTTTATTCCTACATGTGTTTGCTATCTGCTTGAATTCTTCTTTGGTGATTTCCCCCTTTTTCCATTTCCTATTCATGTTTCATTTAAAACTTAGCTCCATTGAAAGTTCTATAGTAATTCATCCAGTTTTCTTGATACAGCTCCCATTTTTCTTTCTCATTGGTACTGTTTGAAATTGTGCCTTCAGTATCTCCCTTTTGAGAAAGTCCCATCCGTCTTGAAGTCCTTTCTCTTTTAGTATTCCTGACCATGGGATCACCCCCAGTATTTCTCTTTTT